>OZ000460.1:12275000-13505000 GCA_963922655.1 Cardamine chenopodiifolia | reverse complement strand
GATTAATATATAAAGATGTCAAATTGAACCTTTATTTTTGAAATTGAAGGAATGCGACAAAATTATATCCAAACGAAGATGCCATGCATTCGCACTTTGCACGATCTACATGAAAGATAATAAACAAATAAAATCAAATGAGAGAAATCAGAAAAGTAAGGGGCTAATGAATAATTTAATACTAAAAGTCTAAAACAAAAGAACGTGAGAAGGACTGGGAGCATAAATATATAAATAATCTCTCTGACTGCGTCTTCCTTGGAGAAAAGAATCACAAAACATTCTATTTTTTGGTCCGAAGAAGCACAGAAGAAGAAGAAAGCAAAACTCATGAAACCAACAAAGACAAAGACATTCGCTTCTCCGTACACTTGTCTTCTTCATGTTTGTCCCTCCTTCTTCTTCTCTTCCTCTCTCCCACGACGTGCTCTCCTCTCATTCTCTCTCTCTCTCACACTCTCCTTTTCTCTTCCACCGTTCTTTCCCATTCCCAAATTTTCTCCAATTCTGGAATTCCTCTGATTATCATCAATGGATTCGTTAGTCATCGAAGAAGAAGACGAGGAAGTGTTGGCAACCCTCGTACCTGTTCCGCCGCGCCGCCGTAAGACTCATTCCTATAGCCTACAATTCGACCAGAAGCCGCACCATCAGCTCCGCAAACACAGCCTCGACGAGGTCCCTAGATCCGCTACATTGGGAACCGAAACCGTTTATTTCGATTCCTCCGACGATGAATTCTCCACCGGAGGTAACATCATCAACGGTGAAATCGCCTCTGATGGAAGCGCAGTTAGAGGTGAGGATTACGCCGTCGTTACGCCTCCTCCTAATGCCGTTGTCGGTGAAGACGATGTCGAGCCTCTCCCGGAATTTATCGCTGCTGGAGGTGGCACCGGGATATTCAAGGTGCCCGTGCGTGCGGCGGTGCACCCCGGACGTCCGCCGTGTCTTGAGCTGCGGCCACATCCGTTAAGAGAGACGCAGGCTGGGAAATTCTTGAGAAACATTGCTTGTACGGAGACGCAGCTTTGGGCGGGTCAGGAGAATGGTGTGAGGTTTTGGAATTTGGAAGATGCGTATGAGGCAGGGTGTGGTATTGGTGGTCAGGTACGGCGAGGGGATGAAGATACGGCGCCGTTTCATGAGTCTGTTATTACTTCCCCTACAATATGTTTGGTTGCTGATCAAAGCAATAAGCTTTTGTGGAGTGGTCACAAGGATGGCAAAATCCGTGCTTGGAAGATGGACCAGCCTTGTTCTGATTCTGATGATTCAAATCCTTTCAAGGAACGAATCTCGTGGCAAGCTCATCGTGGTCCTGTCAATTCCATTGTCATTAGCTCTTATGGTTAGTTTCTCTCTATGACATCATTGGTTGGTTCGTTGTAACATAGGTGATATGTGGATTGTAAATTTCTCTTCTTTATAATCGTATATGTTAATGCTTAAAATGTAGGTGATATGTGGTCATGTTCTGAAGGAGGTGTGATAAAAATATGGCCTTGGGATTCCTTAGAGAAATCTCTTCTGCTTAAACCGGAGGAGAAACACATGGCTGCGTTATTAGTGGAGAGATCAGCCATTGATCTCAGGAGCCAAGTTACTGTTAATGGGACATGTCGCATATCTTCATCAGAGGTCAAGTTTTTGTTAGCTGATTCAGTAAGAGCTAAAGTGTGGGCTGTGCAGTCACTCTCATTCTCAATCTGGTAGGCTTTTATGACATGGATGTATGAACTGCTGTTCCTTTTGATCACTTGTTGATCCATTCTAAGAGACTGAACTATGCAGGGATGCTCGGAGTAAAGACCTTCTGAAAATTTTAACTGTTGACGGGCAAGTTGAGAATCGTGTGGACATGCCCCATATACAAGACCAACAACTTGATGATGAGATGAAACTCAAGTTCTTCTCTGCTTCAAAAAGGGAAAAACCACAGGGCTTTCTGCAGCGATCACGTAATGCCATAATTGGAGCAGCAGGAGCTGTTCGCAGAGTCGCCACTAGAAGTGCAGGAGCCTTTTCTGAAGATACTAGGAAAACAGAAGCTATCGTTTTAGCTGTAGATGGAACAATTTGGACTGGAAGCATCAGTGGCCTAATTGTTCAGTGGGATGGAAATGGAAGCCGCTTGCGGGATGTAAATCACCATCACCGACCTGTTTTGTGCTTTTGCACGTTTGGTGATCGAATCTATGTAGGTTATGCAAGTGGCTACATCCAGGTGTTGGATCCTGATGGGAAGCTAATTGCAAGCTGGGTGTCACACAATGAACCTGTGATTAAGCTAGCAGCAGGTGGTGGTTTCATTTTTAGCCTGGCCACTCATGGTGGAGTACGAGGATGGTATTTGACATCTCCAGGACCCCTGGACAACATAATCCGAACGGAATTGTCGCAGAAGGAAACTTCATATGCTAGACAAGACAATGTTAGAATATTAATTGGTACCTGGAATGTTGGTCAAGGACGGGCTTCACACGATTCACTTATATCGTGGCTGGGCTCTGTCAGTTCAGATGTAGGCATTGTCGCTGTTGGGTTGCAAGAGGTAGATATGGGGGCAGGTTTTCTTGCCATGTCTGCAGCTAAGGAAACGGTAACTCATTTTATTTCACGTTTGATTTTGTCTGAACCACAACTTTTTCCATAGGGCAAAGCTTGTTTGTACTGACAAAGGTCAAAAGATCAGCTGAAAACTCATCTTCTCCTCGGCTAAAATGTCTTTTTTTTCTTTCTTCTGTTCATTATTACTTTGCAAGAAATGAGTTATTAGCATGTTTAGAATATTTCACTTAAATTCATATGCAATCATGTTGTCTTTTGAATCTTTGTTGTGTAGGTTGGAATTGAAGGAAGTGCTCAGGGGCAATGGTGGACTGATGCAATTGGAAAAGCACTTGATGAGAAAAACACTTTCGAGCGTATGGGTTCAAGACAGTTGGCAGGACTTCTGATATCTCTTTGGTAAGTGAAAGGTTCAGTTATGACATGTTGCATTCTCGTGCTTATCCTTCAACACCTTTTATAAGGTTTACAATCAGCACTTGTGTATCACTCGTTTTTCTTCCCTCATTTAAACCCACTGGATCTTATAATTTTCTGCTTAGGGCGAGGAAAGAGATCAGAACACATGTTGGAGATCTTGATGTTGCAGCAGTTCCATGTGGCTTTGGCCGTGCTATTGGCAACAAGGTATGTCTTACTCCATCTCCACTTCATTTTCTACTTTTTAAATTTTGATTATGAAATACACTCTCACTCAGCCCTTCGGCGTCAGCACTTCAGTATATATTTGTCTCTTGTGTGCTTGTGAAGATGCAAATGAGGAAGTTATCTATATGAAATCTGTTGCTTACTTGCAATGTGTATGACCCACTGATGATAACACAAATACAGGAAAAGGCTTAGCCTTTTCTCACAATGTGTAGTTTCTCTTCTACCTTGCTAACCTTTAGATGAGGATGTGTTGTAAATGTTAATTTAAATTCAGTCTTCTATGAGGAGCTTGTTTCAATACGCACATTAATTTCCTACTTGTCAAAAACAGGGAGGTGTAGGTCTAAGAATCAGAGTTTATGACCGGATTATGTGCTTCGTGAATTGCCATTTGGCTGCGCATTTGGAGGCAGTTAATCGCAGAAATGCTGATTTCAATCACATTTTTAGATTGATGGTATTCTCCCGAGGACAAAATCTAAGTAACGCTGCAGCTGGTATGGTGTCGTACCTGTTATTGTCTTGCTTCACTTGGCTTTTCCACATATTTATTTTGGCTGCTTTATTCTTCTGGTTTGCCATGGGCTCTCTCTCTTGCAGCTGGTGTCTCAACAGCAGCTTATACAACCAAGAGTAACACTGTATGTTCTTCTCACATCACTGTTACTACAGTAGCTTATGTTAGCTCCTTGGATTTTGTACTGAACATGTGTTTCCCAGATTCCAAGCACCGGCGCTGAAGAAATCAAGTCTGATCTAGCAGCAGCAGACATGGTCACATTCTTTGGCGATTTTAACTATAGGCTGTTTGGTATAACCTATGATGAAGCAAGGGACTTCATTTCACAGAGATCTTTCGATTGGCTCAGAGAAAGAGATCAACTTAGAGCAGAGATGAAGCTTGGAAAAGTATTCCAAGGAATGCGTGAGGCATTGATTACTTTCCCTCCGACTTACAAATTTGAAAGGAATCGCTCAGGCCTAGGAGGTAAAAGAATGGATTTGAAAAATTGAGACAGTATTCACTGCTCTGTTTGCTCTGTTTGCTCTGTTTGCTCTGTTTTCTGCATTGTTTCCCCTCTGTTTCGTAGCGACTGTGGAAAAATTGAAACTTTTTGTGTTGTGTACTCTCCAGGATATGATTCAGGGGAGAAAAAGCGAATTCCGGCATGGTGTGACAGAGTTATATATAGAGACACTCAATCAAGCCCATTCTCAGAGAGCAATTTGCAATGCCCTGTTGTTTCATCGGTTATTATGTATGGTTTCTCGCTCTTTCTTGTCTCTTCAATTTGTGTTTTCCCCATTCTTACATTCCCACTCTGCATGTTTTAACAGGTATGAAGCTTGCATGGATGTTACGGATAGCGATCACAAACCCGTGCGCTGCAAATTTCATGCGACTATAGCTCATGTTGATAAATCTGTGCGGAGACAGGAGCTGGGGAAAATAATAAAGTCTAATGAGAAGATAATATCCATATTCAAAGAGTTAAGATCGGTTCCAGAAACTACTGTGAGCACCGACAATATTGTTCTTCAGAGTCAGGACACAGTTATCCTAACAATCACAAACAACTCAACCACAAGCAAAGCCATTTTTAGCATTCTATGTGGTGGTCAGACCATAGTTAGGGAAGACGGAGAAGATTCTGAGTACAATCCACGAGGCTCCTTTGGTCTACCTCGCTGGCTTGAGGTATTATTATATTCTCTTTCGACGCCAATGAAATTCACGTAGTATTCAAGATTTAGTGATTTTCAAGAATTTTTCTTTAAGGTTTCTCCCGCGGCCGGGATAATAAATCCGGAAGGATCCGTGGACGTGAAAGTTCATCACGAAGATTTTCAGTCATTGGAAGAATGTGTTGATGGCATCCCACAGAATTGGTGGTGCGAAGATACTCGAGATAAAGAAGCAATCCTGATGGTGAACATTCGAGGGAGCTGCTCAACTACATCGACATGCCACTCTATCAAAGTCCGTCACTGCTTCTCAGCCAGAGTATGCCTTATTGAGTCCAGACCCACAAATCTAACAAAGAACTTAGGCGGTTCACGTCGTTACCCAACAGATATTAGCCGTAATGGAAGCACTAGACCCAGAACCGAAGACTCGGTTAGACGGGGTAAAAACCGTTAAAGAGCTCTTACACATTGACAGTGTTAACTAGATCTTAGAGCAGAAAAGCAAGAAAGCCATCACATCACAAAACAAATGCATCAGGTGAAGAATCACTTTTATTAATTCTTTGATTCATTAGAACATCCATTTTGTATCGGAAACCGTAAATTTGCTTTGAGACTGTTCCTCAGGTAGCACGTATTCAACTTTTGTCTCTCCTCACTTGTGTCTAAACGGTTCACAGGTACGTGACCCGTGTATACATTTGTTACTCTTACATAAAACAGTGCCATTCTCTAGATTTTAGTCTCAGAGTGCATACATTCTTTTGTTGAATTCACTGTTGAGAATCTCTGACTCTGAAGGCATACGAGAGAGTGAGAAAGATCTTGATTTGCTTCTCTCTTTCCTTAAGCTTTTTAGTTTAGATTCCTCAATCCTATGCATGACCACACAGTAACACATTGCACCTATCGTGGTAAGCATAATCGTCCCACCAATAACCGTTGCCCAAATCGCCAGCCAAATGCCCTCCTTACCCACAACAATAAACGACAGAGAAACAAAGGCTATGGATATGAACAAACAAGCCAACCACATGAGCTTGTTGATCACAAATACAAGCTTCTTCTTTGCCTTCTGCTCAATCACCACAACTGAAGTCTGCACCACAACAACAGCCAATGATATGAACAGCGCCAAGCTGTCGAATATAAAGAAGACTAAGAACGGGGCTTTGTTGGCTATTCGAGCTTGTCCTAACAACAAAGGTCCTTTTGTTCTGTCTTCTTCATATTGCCCAGGAATGGTGAAGATTGCTGCAAATGCAACTGTTGCGATTAGGACAGCCACAACGGTTGCTGAGTTTATAGCGTTGTTTAAACCGCTTATGTGAAGCTTCTTCAGTCTCTTTGCGATTCTCTGAACCCTAACTCCCGTTTGGCGAGACTGTTGGAGCTGAGATTGTACCTCATGTTTAATGTCGCTGACCGTTTGCTTAATTTGCTTAGCTGGGTTTTGAGGCTTCCCAAGATCTTTAGCTGTTGCAGCTCCTGCTTCCTTTAGAACTGATACAAGCTCTGCATTTCCAATCTTTTCAGCTAAATCAAGTGCGGTATCTCCAGCCTTATTAGTAGCATTGAGGTTAATTCCATCAAATGATACCAAACATCGCACTATCTGCAAGTAAAGGCAAAAAGCAGATCATAAGAATTCATGAAACCATTATACTCTGCAAAGCAAAGTCAATATAGGCATAAAAACAACAACGATGGTACCTTAGTACGATCTTTGTTAGTGGCAATGTGTAATGCCGTATTGCCTTTGTTATCCTCGACACTCAAAACCGCAGGATCAGGTTTCACCAACTCAAGAACAATCCTTTCGTTTTGACCTTTGACAGCCATGTGAAGTGCTGTTTGTCCCTTTTTATCGGTTCTAAACACTATGCTTGCATCGTTACCTATCAAAGACTTAACAACTTCGACATGCCCCATCCGCGCTGCAGAATGAAGCGCAGTTTTACCATTGTTCTTAGCTATCTTAGCTAAATGAGAAACCGTCTTTAAAAGATGATTCACCACATCAATGTGTCCTTGTGTAGCAGCCGTGTGCAATGCAGTTGTACATGATAAATCTGTTGTCATAGCCAGATTCGGAAATATTTCCAACAGTTTCTTCAACGCCTCTGCAAAAGAGACAGCACACATTCAAAGATTCATGTTAAAGAAGGTGTACAATACAATGACACAAGTTCTTGAGTTATAAATCAAACAACTGAAGTTTCTTTTACCGAGATGGCCTTGTTTTGCAGCGACATGGAAAGGATCAAAACCATTCCTAGCTGCAATTGATGCAGTATTAAGGTCCATATGCTTCAACATCTCTTCAACAACTAACGAATGCCCCATTTCTGCTGCAGTATACAAAGGAGTCTCTCCTTCTAGATTCTGCTTTGACAACAACTCCTTCAACTGCTCAATACCGTTACAACCTCGAGTCAATTCCATAACCTTTCCCAAATTTCCGGTTCGAGCTGCAATATGAAGAGGAGAGTCTCCTCTTTTACCAGGTGACTCATTATTTTTCCTCTCACCACCACCATTCATGAAACTTAACTGTCTCTCCATTACTACCCGAAAGCTTTTCCGCTTCTCAACGAAGCCACGGAAGCTTCTCTGTCTCTCCATTGCCTTGTCTTGTTTCTCCATTGCTCTTCCTTTGGTTCCATGTTTCTCTACATTCCCAGATTGGAAACTAACTTGCTTCTCCAAAGCTGTTACCTTTCTCGCCTGATTCTCTGCACCAACGCATCTGAGACTCTCTTGTTCCTCCATTACAGGAGCCAAAGAACACATCTGCGTCTCCCTTAGATTCCTAATACTATATATAGACCGATTTGTCGTTCTTATTATCAACAAAAATATCTAAAATCAAATTACTTAAAGATCTTGAACAACAGTTTCCCCCCCCCCCCCCCAAATCTAAAAGATGCCAACTTTGTTGGAAGGATCCGTGAGATCTTTTCCAGTAAACCTTATTTCGTAATAAAAGAATCAGCAGGAAAATGAAAAACCTTGAGTTCCGTGTGATTCCCAGATTTCTTGAAAAGAATCAAACTGATGTGATGAGAGAAGAACAATGGTAGCAGCTGGTTTCAGTAGAGTCAAGAGTGTAGTAGTAGTACTATTACTATTGCTGCAGCTTAATTTATGGAAAAGGGTTCGTAAATCTCAAGGCTTTTTTTGCGCACACATGTAAGATTCTTAGTCCTAAGCCATTGACGAAGCCCGGGAAGATGCGCAGAGAGAAAGAGAGAGAGAGAGAGAGTGATAGCATCTTCAGCTCTTCTACTATTTAGCAGCCTTCCCTTTTGTTAATCATTAATTTCGTTGAAGTTCCAAAATCTTTACTATTTTATTAAATTCTTTTTATTTTTGATAAAACATTTTTTTGCCTTCTCCTAATGTTACTTGTAGATTTGGCATATATTTTTGCTCTCCAACTCGAGCTCATATGCTGATAAACAAACGAAAAAGTAAAATGTGGTTATGACAAGTCTTCAACTTTGTTAGTTACTGAAAACAATATTTATTAATTAAAAATTATGTTACAGAAATTGGTGATCATAGGCTTTGTAACAAAAACAAGCACTTTCGGTTAAAAGATGAAAGCTCAAATCCCCTAATAACATTTTACTTTTTCATCTTACACCAAATAAACTTACACCAAGATATATATATCATCGGTTTAGACAACTAGTAGGTTGAATAACACCGAGACTAGTCCCACGAGCATTGAAACACAAGGAAGTAGCAGGAGTTCCTTTGTTGTAAGTAAGCTTTAATGTCTTGTAATCTGATTCCTGTGCATGGATTGCTCTTGCGGTGTCGCCGAGGTTCCTTGTATGTTCTTGTACGTCACTTGGCTTATCTTCACCCCCGAATGCTAATACATATTAACATAATCACAAACCTTTAGTTTATTAGATCGATTAGTTAAACATATTAATGGATTAATCTGGTAAAAATCTATCTCTACAACTTTCTTTTTACCTATCTATCAGTTGTCACCTTACCAATTGTTTAAAACCTTCTTTTGCAAAGTAAACTCCGCGGTGGAGAAAATGCAGACAACGGAGAAAGAAATAGTATGATGGTGAAATCGGAAAACAAAATATTGTTTACCTTTGCAGAAGTTGTAAAGATGAAAAAGAACTTCGGCCGTGTCCTCGGTAAAGGAGGGTTTGGAACAGTCTACCATGGCTACTATAACAACCTTCAAGTTGCTGTTCAAATTTTATCCGAAACATCTGCTCAAGGATTCAAAGAGTTTCGTTTCGAGGTAATGTAGTAGAATTCTAGATATTGATTGATTCCAAAAGGATATGCAAATTCACACTTCCTCCAAGATCATAACCACATCTATTTGTATAGGTCGAAGTTCTTGTGAGGGTTCATCACGTACACCTCACCGCGCTGATTGGCTATTTCCTAGAAGCTGGTCAAATGGGATTGATATATGAGTTCATGGCTAATGGCAACATGTCGGATCATCTCGCGGGAAATTATAACCACACATTGAGCTTGACACAAAGGCTTCAGATTGCACTTGATGCAGCACAAGGTATAAATAGATAAAAGTTTCAATCTTTTTGATTCTTAATTAATCCAAAAGTTTTAATCTTTAACGAAAACATCTATGAAGGGCTTGAGTATCTTCACTGTGGATGCAAACCTCCGATAGTTCACAGAGATGTGAAGACTTCGAATATTTTGTTGAACGATAAAAACAGAGAAAAGCTTGCAGATTTCGGACTCTCACGGAGTTTTCAGGCAGAGAGACGTTCTCACGTATCAACTCTAGTCGCGGTTATCTCGATCCACTGTCAGTTTTCTCTCTTATCTCTGTCGCGATTTACAAAACATCGAATGTTCTTAGTGATTGTTTGCTCAATGTGTAGATGCTTTGAGACTAATGGATTAAACGAGAAGAGTGACATTTACAGCTTTGGAGTTGTTCTATTGGAGATGATTACAGGCAAAACTGTGATCAATGAGTCACAGACGAAGCGTGTTCATGTGAGTGATTGGGTGGTTTCGGTCTTGAGGTCTACGAATGATGTGAACAATGTTATAGATACGAAATTGGCTAAAAATTATGATGCAAACTCTGTTTGGAAAATTGTGGAGATTGCTTTGGTTTCTGTATCGCAGAACGTATCCGAGAGGCCGAACATGCAACAGATTGTTATAGGATTGAAGGAGTGTCTTCAAAGTGAAGAGAGTTACAAGAATTATTGATGTCACAACACAAGGGCGTACAAGTAAAGAGGTAAGAAACCGAAAGATATTGGAAAATTTAAGGTGCTTTTATGTTTTTGAAGGCTTGAAGTTTGTTTTATTGTGTCTAAAGCACAAAAACATAAATAGTTATTATACATTTTTAAATTACTATTTTAGTCCATTTATTTATGACACAACTAACAATATAATTTATTTGTTCATTTCGATCGGTCTTTCCGTTCGACTTTGCTATACCGTTCAAAAGCTAAAATGAATTACAAGTTGACTTTAGAATTGGCTCAACTTGATGAAAAAAAAAGAATGGGCTCATAGAAATTTTTAGAAAAAAATTTGAGAGAGACCAAGAAAATATACAAGTAAAAAAAAAAGTACCTAATCCGTCGCAACAAGGAAAAAAGAGGACAAAGAGACAGAGACAAGAAGACAAAGACCAAAACCGCGTGGGCCCCATGTACTTTCATACAAAACGCTGATTTCTTTGACTTTCGCTACGCACGGTCTGTGCCGCTGTCCCTACAAATCTTTATTTAACTCACACGATTGCTCCCTCTGCGTCTGCGTTTTCAAAACGCGATAGTTCCAACCGTTCCACATGTACAATTCATAGAGCGAGTTCGGTGTTCGTGTGTACGCGCGCGTCTCCTGAGCGTCTGAGTCTCTGTGAAGTTGCTTGACGTCAGACAAATTTAGTTTTGTCTTACTTGTTTTTTGGTTAAGTTAATTTAATATTACTTTTTAAATTTATCATCACTCTACTATACTTTTGTGGTTAATACTCATGATTAATTGACGGATATTATGAAGAGAATTATAATTATATTTATTTAAATAATGGAAAAAGTAAGAGCATAGTATATTTGTTGAGAAGTGATAGCATTGTGCAACTGATTGATTTATACATTTATCTTGACATATCAACAACTGATAGAATTGCCGGCTGTGTTAACCTCTGTTGTTGACATTTTGGTTAATTTTTCAAAGAGAAGACAACAAAATTCAAAGAAAGAAAAAGCGGAAAGTGGAAAGGAAAAGATTGATGGTGAGTTGGTCAAATATTTTGAAAAAATAAATAAACTTTAAAATGTCAGTCACTATCAAAAGAGAAAATAAATAATTATTTGTTGCACAGAGAATAAGTTATTTTTGTTCTATTTACGATAATAACGAGTAATGTTGAAAATAATAAAAACTGGTTCTACCTGGAACTGGTATAACTACGAGGATCTCTCCCTTTCTCCATGGGCTGTATACTAGCTGTCAACTTATGATTACAAATTAATCTTGAGTAGATTAAATTTTGATAGCGGTTTAAAATAGTAGAACAATCATCAGTATAATTTTTTTTTTTTGTATTCACACCAGTTTGAATTTGATTTTTCGATACTTTAAGCGGTCTAAAAAATGCTTTTTACAAGATTTTTTAAATTCATCAATATTTTCTTGTTTACAAGATTGTTTATATTGACTATATCAGTTCTCTCATTGTATTTGTGCTGCATAAAATTCGATAAGTAGCTACCATTTAAATCTAAACAATACTAAGTTCCAAAAAAATTTTAAAAACTCACACTTACGGGGTCCATTAAAAAAAAAACTCAACATGTTTTGGATGATATATTTTAGTATGTCGTATTTAATCTATTGATATGCAATAAACACGTAATAGGTTGGCAAAAAAAAAATGTTTAGATGTTGGAACATCTGAGTAGCATATAGAGATTTTCTGAACATAATGAGAGGGATAAGAATTCGTGTGAAAAATAAAATGAACGAGGCATGAGTAGCTCTAATTTCGGCGTATAACGTCGTAGGAGAAAATAATTAAAAAAAAAAAACTACTCTAGATTTTAAATATTTTTAAAATTTTATGGAGAAATAAATTGACATTACTTCACCCATAAAGGTCGAGAGGAAAAAGACATATAAAAAAAGCAGTCCTCTTTCTATTTGTTTTCGTTTGGTTTTAGCATTACACAAACAGAGTTTCTTCTGTCTGTCTCTCTCCTTTTTTGACGCCGAGATTTCTGCGACCTTTTAAGAAGCGACGCCATTTTCACCCAGCTTGAGCTCTTCATCGCGTCACAGGACGATCAAGAGACGTCATTTAAGCGAGTCCTGCCTTTTACACTGAGAAAACTCAAAAAGAGGGAGAAACATTTTCTGTGTCTTATCGGGTTTTGTGTTGTCAGAAGCTCAAGGACAAATCAGCAATTATTTCTAGGGTTCAAACGAAGAAAATTTGGAGCTTTGGCAAGTTCTGGGTGGCGGATTCTTAAAGAACAAAGCTTTTTGTTAGATTCTTCTGCTAATTTGTGACTCTATCTCTCTCCGTAAGCTCTCTCTCTCTCTCTCTCTCTCTCTCTCCATTCCTTCTTCATTTGCTCTGTTTATTTTCTCCATTTTTGGTTTAATTATACAAACTAAAAGCTCATCTTTAGTGTATCTTCCATAATGTTACCAGTTTCTAATCATAGATTTGTTATTTTAATGCAATATATTATAATTCTTGTTTAAATCTACTCGATAATTCTCTGACAGTGACTCTTTGTTCTCCTCTGATCCGTGGAGGATGCTGATTTTTATTTTAGCTTTTTGGTGGGGGGTTTTCTCCTGTTTTTAGGGACTAAAGTGATTCATGCATATATGATGTTATTGTCAGTTTATGAGTCTATGGAAGTAATTTAAACAAGGTATGTAATATATTTAATCTTTTGTTTGAGCTTCTAATTGTGCTACCAAATCTTAAAATAATGCTTAAGCTGATGTGACTCAAGGCCTAGCCTCTGTCCACAAATCCTTGCCTACTCCGTTGACCTTACCTCTTTGTCTTGGCTCAATATTCTAATCCAAATCTTGCCTCTCAATGCATTGGTTGGTCCATAACAAAGATCTTAATTCATAGATCTTGTAATCTTTTTGGTCTGTAATTTGCATTAGGATGGTGTAACCTCGTACCTCATATGAAATGCCTTGGTAGTATAATTTTGGTCATGTTGTGTTCACGATTTTTAGCATTTCTTATTGACAAAGGTATGGAGTTCTCTAGAGACGCCGAAATGATGATGGAGAATAAGCGGAACGTCTACTCTCTTGAACAAAGTAGCATCAAACGGCACAAGTCTGATCTCTCTTTCAATTCCAAGGTCTTTCTTAACCTAGTTTTCATCGATTTATCGGTTGAAATAGTCTTTGGTTCATCTTTGTTCCCTCGATGGAAAAAACAGGAGAGGAAGGACAAAGTTGGAGAACGTATTTCAGCTCTTCAACAGATAGTTTCCCCTTATGGAAAGGTATCTTTTTTGTTAAGCAAGTAAAAATAATTCGTCTCTCAGCTCTTACTTTTAGCTAAATCTTCTTATACCACAGACCGACACTGCATCAGTTCTTCTAGACTCGATGCATTACATAGAGTTTCTTCACGAACAAGTCAAGGTCTGACTGCAAGTTTCTCTTCATCAGTTCAATACCAAGCAAGCACTACCGAATAACAACATCTGAGTTCTCATGTTATTTTGTACAGGTACTAAGTGCTCCGTATCTGCAAATGTTACCTGATGCTACGCAGGTGAGCATGATCTTGAACCTTAAGTCCTTAACCCATTTATGATTGGAACTTGAATTATCTAGCATAGACTGAGTGTCCCGTTTTTTATAACCAGGAGGAGTTGGAGCATTACAGCCTGAGAAACAGAGGATTATGTCTTGTTCCAATGGAGTATACAGTAGGAGTTGCTCAAAGCAACGGTGCTGATATATGGGCGCCCGTGAAGACTTCTCTATCTCCTGCTTTGAGTGTCACATCTCAATCACCCTTTAGATGAGCTATTCGACTATTCCTTCACCTACGAAGATCTTTGTGTTAAAAGCCTAAAAGAAGATGATCAATTGTTATTTATTATCATGAAGTTGGTTTAGAACAGCTCATGGTTGTTATTGTTTGACTGCTTACTTGGACGTAATGTAATATGATCAAACAGAGGCCAAATGATTCTAATGAAAAGTTTTCTTTATGCCTAAGATATCTGTGATCTTACAAAAATTATCTGATACATCTTTGTAGTTCTAGATCTAAAGATTCAAGGCAAGCATTTTCCCCTATTGATCTCCCTATTGAGAAGACATAACATAGGAAAGGTGATGGATTTTGCTAGTCATTGTACCAAACAGCTAAGCACAAAATTCAAGTTACCCTTTCATTACGGTAACTTTTTATTACCGTTGTTTGTGACATAAGGTTTCCTTGTTCTTGAAAAAAGTTTGTTTGAGAGATTTCCTTTTTTCTATAAAAAGCCGAATTTCCTTTCTTTTCTTTTTTTGATAAAGAGCGGAATTTTCTTTTTTTGAACCAAACCTTTCCTTATAAATATTCAATCTTCTTCTTTGAAAAATCAGAATTCACATTCTTCTTCATCCGAAGAAGCAACCTTTTTTCTCACTATTACTCTGTTCTTCCATTTCTTCGTCTTCAATCTTGCTTGAATCATCAAATCTTTTTTTGATAGCTTTCGTCTTTACAGCCAACAATGAGATTGGAAACCACTTCATAACCAAACTCTTTCTCAGCCTCTACATAAACCTCAACTTGACGAGATTTCTCCGTTTCCAAAAGGCGAAAGCCGAGAAAATATCACGATACCATTAAGAATCAACTTTGGAACGACATCATGTTTCCCTTGGAGCCGATAATCCCAAAAGAGCCACGACGTTCTGATTCGTTAGGATCTCTTTCAACGACATACCTTGAGATTTCTTCACAAAATCAAAAAGGACGATGAGTCTTAGGGTTTCTTCTGACCAACAGGAAGAACAACAATGGGCACAAGGAAAAGAGGAAAGTTTCCTTGCACAATGGCCAAATCAAGTAGGAATTAAGATAGAAATTGAAACTTGCAATTAAAATAGCTCATTGAGCTTTAAAAAGATGTCATAAATATAAAAAGAGAAAGTTTAATGTAAAGACACCAAGATCAAACTGATTCTTGATTCAATATCATAAAAGGGGTTGAGAAGGAGAGTTGCTCCAAATCGCAACTCTCTAATTTACTTTACATTGATGTTCTAAACACAAATTTATATGAATCTCTACTTGCTAAAACCGTCAGGACATGGGCTAATGGCTAATGGACTTATCATAAGTCACTATCTTGGACTTCTTATGGATCCACTAATACTACCCCGCAAACTTAGCGTAGGGTGAAAACGACCGAGTTAAGTTTGGAAGCATAAGTGCAGTGGCTTGAGAAAGGGAAGAGAGCTCGAAGCAAGTTCATTTGAAGTAGCCAAAACTTCACTTCACCATAAAATCAATCAGGTCTATTTTGTAGCTTCTTTATCTCGTGGAATCCAGGTTTTCTTTACCTTGTTTAATTCCCCTAAACTGTCTCATAATGAAGGTGAATCCTCTTCCACATCTAATGAAATTCTTCTCAATCTCAACTAGATTATCCGGTACACCATTCTGGATTATCCAAGGTTTCTTTCAGTGTTGAAGGAAAGAGCGTTGATCTCCCTATTATACAGTCACCTTGAAATTGACAAGACATAACACGAGAAATGTAATGAATTTTGCTAGTAATTGTACCAAATAGCCAAGCATAAACTTCAGATTATGCTTTCATCAGAAATTTGATTGATTACACTATCACTAAGATTGCAAAGGTTCAGGACATACAAAGTGTTGATGCTGAGGAATCAAAAAGATTGAAGAAAGATAAGATAAGTCAGTCATAATCTGTGTTCTAACTATTAGATCACAGTGGTCTGGCATATGTAAATGTGACAGGGAACATCATCTTCTTCAGACACTAAGTTGCTGAAGCAGGCTTGACCTTCTCCCGCGTATACTGCAGAAGATGTTCACGTTTCCAGTTGTCGATTCTGCAAAGCAAGCAAATCAAGAAAGAGAGAGTGAGCAATTGGGTAAACTCGAGCCTCTTATGTTAGTTTAAGAATATTCCAGAGCAAAGAAGGGCAAAGCAATTAACCTAATGGTTTCCTTATGTTCACCATCTTCATCAAGCATGATCAACTTGGGTGGTGAGTTGAAAATGTATTGAACTTTGACGCTAGGGAACTTTTCTTTCTCTTCTTCAATGAAACCAACAATTTCAGGATAGAAAACCAACTTTCTCATACACACCTCTAATATAGCGCCAGCATAGGTAATCTGCATTCGCACACAAAAAATTGAAAACGAACATCATCACTATCTTTCTCTTCATTTAATGAATGTTCGTCTTCCCACAGTTTCAAAAGAATTGCAAATTGCATGCCTAGTTATCAATACCTTGCTCATCGAATCCTCAGAATCATCAGCGCAACATTTCAAGCAATCAGATACCAACTCTGCAAATATACAAATATTCTCAAAGAGAATCAATCAAGCTCATAAATTCACTAAACTAAAGAAATTATTCTCTTCTTGATTCTTCCAGAAACTATTGATTACCAGATATATCTTAAGCAATCCTAATCCACAAAGATCGCACATCCCGGAAACTTTTTTAGCAAAATTGTGATAAAATCAAAAGCACGCATAGAAATCCTAAGAGGGAACGAACCTTGGTCCTTAACGTATTCAGAGAGTGAGTGGCAATCGGAGCAGAGAGCAAGACCGGAAAACCCTAGATCCTCGCATTCTTTAGCGCTCAGCTGCTCTTTTGCTGAGATCTTTGATGCCAACATCAAAATCATCACCATCAGTTTTGCTGATAATACAACCATCGTCGACGACGCTCCACCAATCTCTCTCATTCTCATCAACAGATCCAAGTCTTCCCAGATTCGACGCTACTGTAATGTTGCTGATCCGACCCGGTCAATTCCGGTTTTTCAGATAGCCAAAAAAATGCAATTGGTACTTGGTAGAGGACATCATCTCCGGTTTATCTATAAAAAACCGGAAAAGTCTTAATTTTGAAGAGTGTCTCTAATCTAAACCCCTAAAACCCTAAAATCAAAATTAGATTCGAGAAAGAGAGAGAGAGAGACGATGGATCACATAGCAGCCGCGGAAGAGCAAATAGTATCGGAGAGAATTAGAATAAAACTTGAGGAAGTAAATGTATCTGCTCAGTCGCAGCTCTCTCCTATTCAAGATCATATCAATTTCACCCTTCAGGTACATACAGTCATATATCTTTGTGTAGCATTCCTGCTTCTCGTTCTTCTAAGTGTATGTGTTCGTGTTGCTTTTGGGTCGGATGAACAGTTTACCAATTCTGAGAAAGTTTTTTCTAAAAACCGAAATTTCCCTTCAAGTATTGCTCTATCTTGTAACAAATTACGAGAGAAGAAGTTTTAACTTAGTTTCTGAGCTAAATTTTGCTGCCGGTTATGAATTTTTTTGATTCAATCTGTGTAGTTGAAAAGGCTATTTCTTTTAACATGAAAGTTTGGTCTCTAAAGTATTTTGATAAGAAATTGTGTCTATTTGTAGTGTTAAGTTCCTGGAAATAAACCTTGATAGGTTTGATTACATCTCTACAACTATAAACTCAATTATTATGGAAATGTATGGCTTTCATAATATATTCCTACTAGTTATTTGAGTTTCTGTCAAGTTGATGTCCTCGTGAATAATCAAACCCTTGGAAAAATGATCAATTGCAGCAAGCTTATTTCAAATGTGCGTACCAGTGCTTTGACAGACGCAGGAAGCAAGATGAGATAGCCAACTGTGTTGAGCACTGCAGTGTTCCAGTTGTCAATGCTCAACAGCATTTCGAAGGCGAAATGGCTAAGTTTCAGGTAATGTGATTATTAACTCCCAAAGCATACTTTTTGCTATGTACTGAGAAACTTGCAATTGTAATTTGATGCAGGAAAGGATGAGCAGGTCTCTCATGGTCTGTCAAGACAAATTTGAAGCTGCAAAGCTCCATCAGAACAGGGTTGATTCCGCGAAGGCTATGGAGAGTTGCGTTAACCACTCCATAGAGGATAATCTCAATGCATTGCCTCATATTGTGCAGAGAATGAAGACTTCATTCTCCATTGGCGAATAATATAATCCTCTGTCGGGAAAAAAGGGCATTTGTACTTTTGTCTTGCTAATCATATTCATGCCTTTTCATTACCGCTCAATAGACCAAACAGAATGGATGGTAGGAGTTGGATAATGGTCAAGTATATCAGACTAAATGCTAAGCATTTTTCTTTATATAAAGATTTTAATATCTTGAACAAGCTTTTCACAATATGTGGTATGAGGCATAAACAAATCAAGAGTCTCAGAAAGCGGATCTGTATTCAACTGAAAGTTCTAAAAACCATGAGGATTGCAAAACGTCATCTTATTTGATCTTGAAACCGAACCAAACCGAATCCGATTTTACCGGGGTTGACTTCTCGGTCTTTTAAGTCCAGAATCGGGTTTACCTACAGAGATATATAAAAAGAAAAATAAATTACAAAACAATCCATCACCATATATATCGAATGGGTCTCCTTCCCGCCGTCGGAATTCCTTCCCCGGCGCTACCGCAACATGTACCCTTCGTCACCAGAAAAAATCACGCCAATCCAAAAATACAGAAATTTTGATCAAACTACCTCCGAAACTACTGTTTCGTGGACTTCTCGCATCACTCTCCTCTCACGCTACGGTCGATTAGCGGAGGCAGCGAGGGAATTCTCCGGTATGAGACTCGCCGGCGTCAAGTCTAACCATATCATTTTCATTTCTCTACTCTCTGGGTGTGCTGATTTTCCCTCCGGAAGTGAAGCCTTGGGTGATTTGCTTCATGGGTATGCTTGTAAACTTGGTCTTGATAGAACTCATGACATGGTTGGCACCGCAATTCTCGGAATGTTCTCCAAACACGGTCGTTTTAGGAAGGCTAGACTGGTTTTCGATTACATGGAAAATAAAAATTCGGTTACTTGGAATACAATGATTGATGGGTACATGAGAAGTGGTCAAGTCGATGACGCTGTTAAGATGTTCGACGAAATGCCAGACCGAGACTTGATTTCTTGGACAGCTATGATAAATGGGTTTGTTAAGAAAGGTTTTCACGAGGAACCTCTGGAGTAAAACCAGAGTACGTTGCTATTATTGCTGCTCTTGCTGCTTGCACAAACCTTGGTGCTCTCTCGTTCGGATTATGGGTTCATCTTTATGTTATGAGTCAAGATTTCAAGAACAATGTCAGGGTGAGTAATTCACAGATTGATTTGTATTGTCGATGCGGGTCTGTGGAGTTTGGTCGAGAAGTTTTTGACAAAATGGAGAAACGAACAGTAGTTTCATGGAATTCTGTCATTGTTGGTTTTGCTGCTAATGGAAATGCACATGAATCTTTAGTCTACTTCAGAAAAATGCAAGAAGAAGGGTTTAAACCTGATGCAGTCCTTTCACCGGGGCACTAAACGGTTGTAGCCATGTAGGTCTAGTTGAAGAAGATCTTCGATATTTCCAAACTATGAAACGGGATTACAGAAGTTCTCTTCGAATTGAGCATTATGGATGCTTAGTGGATTTGTATAGTCGGGCTGGGAGATTGGAAGACGCTTTGAATGTGATACAGAGCATGCCAATGAAGCCTAATGAAGTTGTGACTGGATCGTTGCTTGCAGCTTGCAGAAATCATGGGAACAGTACTGTCTTAGCAGAGAGGCTGATGAAACATCTTAGTGACCTGAATGTGAAAAGCCATTCAAACTATGTGATTCTCTCGAATATGTATGCGGCTGATGGAAAATGGGAAGGAGCAAGTAAGATGAGAAGGAAGATGAAAGGTCTCGGTCTAAAGAAGCAGCCTGGGTTTAGTTCAATAGAGATTGATGATTGTATGCATGTGTTCATGGCCGGTGACAGTGCCCATGTCGAGACCGCTTACATCCACGAGGTCTTAGAGCTTATTTCTTCTGATTTGCGACTACAGGGCTGTGTATTTGAAACTCTTGCTGGTGATCTCCTCAATGATTGAATCCAGGGACTTCAACAAACCAATTTATACATGTGATATTGATTCAGAGTAAGTGACGATGCATCCATCAGCTCAAGAAACTTGGCTTCAAAAAAGCCTTATTGTGGTCTTAGAGATGCTGAATTCTAGAATTAACCTCACTACATAGCCATTGTTGCTTGCAGCAACCTTTTTCCCAGGTCCTACCAATAACTGGATTGAGTAAAGATTCGGATGTACATCGCTATCTAAACCTAATGAATAGAGGCCACCCAATGATATGGTCATTTCTTCGTGCTAATATGGTAACTTGAGTCCGTGTGCATTCTTCTGTGTCTGGTCATGTCATGGTGAAGTTATGTTTACTGTCAATTTAGTAAAGAGTTCAATAAATCCCACATTTACAAGGAGAATGTTCTTATTTTGACGCTCAGATTGGAACATTCGTCTCCAATCTTGCATCATGCAAGAAACGGCCCTAGAGTAAAGCAAGTAAAACTGATACTTTAAGCGCCAACATTATATCAAGAAGTGGTGTAATGATACATTTAATCTTGGAGACGTTAATGTGTGTAGAGGTGTAGTGGTGTAATGATACATTTAACATATTTTGTATACTCTAGTTTATAAATGGGATTAAAAAAAAATTCCTGCTTTAGACAACAAATTGTTTCGGTCTGCTTGGAGGCTTCATGGTCTAGCAATCTATTCTTTTCTTTCATTTGCTTTTGCGAAAAATGGATACTCAACTTTTAGTATATAAGCAATTCATGATTATTTAGTGTTTTTTTTTTAATACTTGTTAGTCGGAAACTTTCCAAATTTCATTAGGAATTATATATAGTTGGTATCATGTTTTAAATGACAAGAATTAGTAGTATCTAATATTTTCTTGGATATCATGTCAAACAAAAATTGTGTTTCTTTTTTGTTGTTGATAAAATCTCTGATAATGTTAATCCCCTTAGAAATGTTTTTATGTAGATTCTTTTGAATTGTATCGAGCTTATCCCAAAACATCTGCTGATAAAAAAAATAATTCTGCTAGATGTCAATGCTATGGTCAAAATATTGAGGATTCTTGGAATATATCTTCCATGCTGGACAGAGACTGTAATGAGGATTCTTAGATTATCATAAAATTTGAATGATCGTTGACGATTACTAATTCTTTTACAGAAACATCTTGTACAAGCATGCAGAAGCAGAAAGAGGTTTAGAATACAAACATATTCAATTAACACAAAACAATCTTTGTCTCTGTTTCCTCTGCATTGCTTGTACCGGTTTTAGGTTTAACAATTGTTGGCTGAAGATAAATACCTATATTTTGTAGCCCCGAGGCATCGTATGTCCCGTAGAAACCGCCGAATTGACGAAAGTTCCCTAATTTGAATATGAATTCTTTGGTATTTGGCCTCGAGCTGCCAAAAGGACCATACACATTAGTGTTGGTAGCAAATTTGAGAGTCTTTATGTTAGGGCTCTCAGGAAATTTGTGATCTCCACTGATTCCTGTTATGTACTCATGAGGACAGTTCAAAACTATCTGCATGGCCCAAATCCATATTTTTAATTAGTAGTAAAAATTTTCGTGGGATCACTTATATAAGTAAATTAAGTTTTAACTAAATTTCGAACGTAGTGGTTAATACTAATGAATGGAAAATGTATAAACTTCAAAAAATAGAATATACTTACGACGTCAAACATGTTGCCAGTCTTCTGGCCGTGTGGGTCGGATAGGAAGAATTTGTCGTCGAGCATGAACTGGAATTGGATAGAGTAAATTCCGTCGGTATCATGAGATAAAAATATCTGAGAGATGATTCCATTGTGACTTCCTTCGTCCCAATTCACCATTGTCTGGCTTTTACAATTTTTATTTCCTGCTGGTCCTATCTTGATTTTCCCTTCCATTTTGTATTTTCTTTAGGATATTTACTCTCTCGATATGAGGATCAGTCAGGATTTAGTGACTTATAAGATTATATTTTAATGATTTTGAAGGATTCCAATCTTGCATAACTTGTAACAATCTATTCTTTGCTTTCATTTGTTTTGTTCCATGTCTATCTATCACGGTATTGATTTTTATACGTTAAATCTAATATCTACACTTACCCTAAGATTAAATTAGTATTATATCAAACCGTCCAAATTTAACCTTTGTACCATCCCACGAATCAGCTTAGACCGCTCTTTCAAGCAATCGCGAGCCGAGGCGAGACCGAGTTAACTCATATCAGTTTCTCTCAGGTTTGAGATCGAAAGAGAAACAGAAATATGAAATTATCTTCATTCAATCATAAAAAATGTACAAAGAAAGGTTTAAATACTAAAACTCTTTAACCAGAGTTTATAACCAAGCCATACATAAAGCATTAAACCAAGTAAACCAAGTAAACCAATCTAGTGATATCTAATAAAGAATTAACCATCATCCTCGTGTGGTGTTGCCATGGCTGGAGTTAATGCACAAGTTCCTTGTTGTGTCAATTTTCATGTGGATTCTTCCTACTGGCATATTATATGGATTGAGCAACGATTTGTTTCCTGCTGGTGAGAAGAGGAGATGATTTTTCGTTCGGTTTTGATTGCGTTGCTCTCCAATTTTGATTCTTTTAGTTTAATCTGTTGTAGAAACCTAGTTATGATACAATTTCAAGACTTGGTTCTTTCCAATACTGTTGTGTGTCTGAAGATCATAAATGTGTCAGTTTTTCATATTTGTTATCTACCATTTAGCTTTATACTTCAACTCTACTAACACAATTAAGCCAAATTTACGCATGTGTTTTTTTTTACTTTGATGCATTTGTCAATTACATGTTCTTGTTATATTTGTGATTCAGCCTTTTAGCTCTAGCTCCATCGTGTTTCTCTTGGTTTCTGTCCTCCAAATATGACCAGAAGATCAGTTTAGTTTCTGATTTCAAGGTTTGGTATGGTGGGATAGACATTTAACTGGGATCATAGATTACATCTTTTCAATTCACCAAATTATGCAATGCACTTTGTGGCATAGAAGCTAAATCAAAGGAGGAAAATGTCTCATTTTGGTGATAAATAAATTTGCTTTAAACAAGTATGCTCTCCTAGAATTGTATTATTAAAATAGCGTTTTGATAATCTTCATATATATGTAGTGGTTTGCTCATCCCATGCTTGTTGTTCCTTTGGCATCCTGTGTCCCACAAAGTTGTCTCTAGTATTTGGTCAGCTGGTTCAGTGTTATAAGTTGACCTCAATGTTCATTCTAAGCACGTTTTAACTCTGGTTTAATTAATCTCGGACAAGTTCAACAACATTGTCTCCTCATTTTCTAACCCTGCTGAGTGGATTTCTTGCTGCGGTATCAGTGACGTAATGATTGTGTTCTACATCTGCATGGCCCTGAAAGAAACTGCAGATAAACACAAACCAGACGCAGCATTTTTTGCTGGGGCCAAAGATAGTGTAAGCAAATTGTCATCAGGAGTCAGCAGCAGTGATGATGCTGCACTCAAGAAACAAGACAGAGATATCTTAAGCCAATTTTGAGAGATATCTTGTCGTATTTTTCTTTGGAGGTTGTCAATCAAAGCATCGCCAGATCATCGCTTCTGTTGCATTCGTCCACAACGGTAACTCTCTATCATCTTCCTCTCCCTCTCTGCTTTGAATTTGAGATTCCAACTCCAAGATTACGTTTTCAAGGATTGCTGATCTTTTGCCCAAAAAAAAACAGTGAAAAGATTGCAAATTTACATGGGAGGAGGAAGAGAATCCCACATAGAATTTCTGTAGTCTTTCCGAGATCCAACTTTCGCTTTACTGAATTTTTCTTCTTCTTAATGCAAAATTATGATTTTGGTCTTCTTGAGCTTAAGTTCACTGTTTGAAGATTTATTATTTGATTCAAGGAAAAGGAATTAAGGATCAATTCTGTGGATAAGAAGACAAATTTGAAGCTTTTATGCTGTTATATGCGTCTCTGCCTTGAGATATCAGAATCACAGGTCAATTTATGTTCTTGAAACGAGTAAGTTGTTTTGAATGTTAAAAGTACTTTGTCCCAGCTTATGCTTAATGGTGCCTTTTGTCCTCTGCCAAACAGATCTCAAACTACAGTTACCAAGATGGTGTACGAAATAAAAGTAATTGTTTCTTCACAAACATAGTTTCTGTAAACTTCATTTTTGTTTGTCTTTATGGCATCCATTTCTTGAAGTTTTGCACAAGTTGGGTTGGGCCTCATTGGTTTTGGTTTATCCTTTACGTTTCTTGGTGTCATCTTGTACTTGGACAGAGGTTTGCTCGCTCTAGGCAATGTGAGAGTTTCCTTGCTATTTCTAAGCGTTTCTAGATATTCCAACATCAGTCTACAAAAGGGTCCAACATTTGAATATCATCTGGGCTTTGTGTTCAGTTATTTTGGTTGATAGGTGTTGGCCTTTTACTTGGTTGGCAGTCAACTTGGAGACTATTTTCCAACGTTAATAACTTGAGGGTACACTTAGAGCTTATTGCTTCTTCAGCCTCTTCAAGACATCGAACCCTCTCTAGAATTTTTTTTGTTAAAGAAACAGAATCAAGTGCTTTTGCTTTCTTCTTCTTTTTTTTAGGACATGACAGAGACTTTGCTCTGTTTTGTCGTTTAACCTTTTGCTCTGTTTCACATTTCTAATTTCTTTTATATATCCCAAAAGTAGTTTATCCTAAAAAAATGTTTATCTTATCGTTAAACAAATATTTGCGACAATAACTCCAATCTTGAGCCAACTCATACTTCATTTATATAACGTGGGAAGTTTCGTAACGAATTTAATTAAAATGAATTAATGTGTAGTTTCCGAAAGTGTCAGCAAATATCAAATTGTTTTCTGATTTTCTTTGTCCACGTAAGAATCAGACATATCTCCAAAAAAATCGTCAGATGTCTCTTCGTGCTTTCGTGCTAACCTAAACTCGCATAATCTCCGACCACAATCAACGAAACGAGAAAACTCAGGGACACACAAAATCACGGCACTCGGCGTCAAGAGGGGGATTAAAACCAAATCATGTGGATTTCAAGATTGAAGAGAGTTAGAAGAACGATTATGGTTCTGGGTGTTGCTAATTTGGCCGTTATTGTTTCCGGCGGTGTTCTGACTCTCGTTTCTAATCCAGATTGTGACAGCGCCGGGCAACTATTCCCCCTTTTCGCCGTTTGTATAGCCGCCGCTGTCAAACTTGCCGTCATGGTTAAGGTTGGCACTACCCAGGAACTTATGGCTATAACCATTATGGATTCTCCTACTCAGAACAGCCTCCAAAGAAAGGTACTTTTTGTTTTATCTCTTCAGTTTTCACTCTCTCCAATTGTGAATTTCGTTTAAAGAACAAGTCTTTCTAGGATGGGAGAATGTTACGAGAATCGAGAGGTCCATAGAAATGTAGGATTGTGTAGCGAGCATAATTGGTTCTGAGATTATGCATTTCTTTCCGAGTTAGTTTAGTTAGTGTTTTGTGGCTCATTTACTTTACTTTTGGTTTGTTGATTATTGCCATGACTTCATTTTTTTTTCTTAATCTGGATTTGCAGTTGAAGTATAAGACCTGGCTTTGGTGGACTCGGTTTGCAATGGTAATTACTGTATTGCAATTTATTGGTGCAACTTACCTTATGTTCCGTGTGGCCAAATTTGTTTCCAGTGATGGAATGCCAAGGAGTTGCGTTTTAGGTAAACTAAGACACAATTTACATTAATTTGGTAGTCTAAAGTACCGTACTTGGGGCTGTTAAAATCTTGATGTATATTTGATGGGGTTGAACATGGCATATCTCTTATCTTCCCTCTTTGTTGAATAATTGATCTGTAGTTCAAGCAGCTAGCTATGTAATTTTATCTATGCACTTTTTCTTGCTTAAGAATCTCATTAGTAACTTCCTTGCTCAGGGTTATCTCCCGACACTCGTGGATGGAAGCAAACGCTGCTGGTTGCCTTTTTTATCACAGTTTGCTTTGTTGCGCTGGCACAGTGCTTTACGGGATCAGATATTTTGCAATGGCGGTCTTTCTATGCAACCCAAGATGATGCCTGGAAAGCTCACTACCAGGAAGTATTTGACCATGGCATTCGTGAAGTTTTGTGCTGTCTTGGACGTCGCGAATATATGTAAAGTTTATTTCCTGATTTAGTACTGATCTAGTTAATATTCATATGTCCTGATCCTGGAAACTTGTTTCTTGTTTATAGCAAGTTTATTAGTTCACAACTCTTAGAAATTGATTGGTCTCCAGGGGTGTCATCGAGGAAGACGAAGTGTGTTCAGTTGCAAGACTATTAGGTGATCTTGTTTCATATCGGGCATCGGGTACTGGCCATTTGGAGTTTTTGGCAGGTTAAGATCTGAAACTTAAATAACCCTGACTGTTAGTATTTAAGAAAAAAAATGTGAAGAAGTAAGTCTCTGAGGCTTTGAATTTCCAGTATCTCTATAAGATACTGATAATTTTTTGCATACACTATAAGATTAGAGTACTTGGTTTGCAAAGTCATCGTAATCATGCCTTGTTACAGTTGATAATAATTGGAGCGAGTTCTAGCTCTCTGAAACCTTGATCAGTAATCAGCAACTAAATTTTGTGATATTGATCTTCAAGGTTGAGAAGTCAATCGAGAGACTTCTCTTTTCTGTCTTTTAATCGTTTTGTCGAGACATGGTTTTATGCCATCCCGAATTATCTGAATGATGAGTTCGCTAAAGAAGTGCTTAGATTGATATGTTATGATTTGCAAATTGTGCTGTGGTACCTTGTTTCCAGTTTTCTTGCTATGTAATCTTAGTCTGTGAACCTTATACAATCTTTTGTCTATTCAGGCCTTGCACTGTTGCAGAGTAATAGCCAGTTTCCTGAATCATATGAGGACTGTATGGAAGCTCCAGCATTTCATCTTCAGGAAGCTGCTATGCTGCATAAATATGCAGAAGCTGCTTATACTGTATGTTTAAACGACACAGCCTCCGAAGCTCTTCTTTAAATTGTAGATTTCTCTTACCTGCGTGTGGCATTGTTCAGGGGCCACTTCTTGATGTTGGGAGAAATCCTGCATTGTTTTTATGCACATGGATTTGTAGGCAAGGGATTTTAACACCTTGGGGCCGTAAATGGTATACTATACCTGGTTAGCTCGTTTGAAGAAACTCAAACTTGTTTCTTTGAAGTTTATTCTTTTCAGTTTCCATGCTTTTCCCTAGTGTCTGATCTTGATACGGACAAATACTGATGATATCAATGTAAGAAGTTTCCTTGCAATTATTTGCAGGCGGCCTAAACTTGATGGCGATAATTGGTGGCGAGGTCATGCAGCTGCTTTCCTTAAGTTCATTAATTTTCCTGCTCATGTCCTTCGAAGAGGTCGAATTTGTAGGGTAAGTTTGCTCCCCTAAGCTTATGTTCCTGCATTAAGAATGCTAATGGATTCATATTAATGTTGTGCCTCCATTATATATGGCTCCACGACCAAAGCAAGCCATGGCAGAAAAACCTTGTATGCCTTGTTTAATCTTATGATCTGACACAATAAATGGAAATGGATTCACAGTAAATTTGTTTCTTTCTTTTTGAAGAAAACAATCTGCTTATCTAAGTTGTTTGATATGTTTATCATCAATGCATCCGAATCTTTTTCATCTATTGGTGTAATTATTTTGTTGTGGCAGGAAAAATGTAAAGCAACATACTTCGTTGTAGTCTTACATTATCTTAGATGTGTTGTTATTGCTGTTCGAGGAACTGAGACAGCTGAAGACCTCATAACTGATGGTTTAGGCCGTGCATGTTCACTAACTGCTGAAGACCTGGATGGGATAACAAAGTCAGTCTCTATCTCTTTCTTAGAAGAAACAATAATTGTGTTTGTGCGTTTGGATTCGAAATAAAATGGTTATAAATTGCACAAGTTAACTTATTATTAGTTGATGAGTAAATCTAAAATATCTGCATTTCGCTTAGTTTATAACTCTAATCTTCACTATCTGATGTTTCAAGTCACGTATGCTCTTTCATTCTTCTGAATTGTGTTGAGAACTCACTACTCTGCATCCATCAGTAGTAATGATTCTCCGTTTTGCTGTTCATTTGTTTTCTGTCAGTCATGTTCATGAAATGGATCCATCTCGTAAACACTATGGGCATTCGGGAATAGTAGAAGCTGGAAGAGATCTATTTATGCAAATAGAAGGCGACCCCAAATTTGGAGGTAAGAGATAAGCTATAATTGTTACTTGGTGTTATACCTTTGCGATATGTGTTAATAAATTGCCACGATACAAACTTTCTCTAAGCTATTATACAAACAAATATGCAGAGTCAGGATCTATTGGGTTCTTGTCTTCATTGATTGGTGATGGATGTGAATGTGATGGCTACAGCATTCGCATTGTTGGGCATTCTTTAGGAGGTGCTATTGCCTCGTTACTGGGACTTAGAGTATGTTTTCTATTAACAAAAGGTTACTTACCTTTTCTTCAACTTCATTTCTGATTTTTTTCCTTTCTTTTTGGCGGGTAGCTTCGTTGCAGATTCCCGAACCTATTTGTATATGCATATGGACCCCTCCCATGCGTAGATTCAGATGTAGCAGATGCATGTTCAGAATTTGTTACAAGGTATATTTTTGAATCATGCTGATTTTAATGGTTTGGTACATTGGATCTCACCTGAATCGCCCCATCTATCCTCCTGAGGAGAAGTTTGGTTTAAGTCACTGATTTTGGAAGCCCTTGTTGCAATCAACAGCATTGTACTTGATAATGAGTTCTCATCACGACTCTCGTATGGATCAATCCGCCGGCTCCAAGTAGCAGCAATCAAAGTACTGTCTCAAGACCCAAAAGCTGACACGGCACTCATTTTCAGACTTGCACGCCGGTTTTTGTCAGCAAGCAAACGCCAACAAGAAACTTCTGGAGAAGCAATACCATCAATAATTGGTAACAACGTTGATTTCAGTCTGACTCTTTCGTTTAGCATTCCATCAAGAAAGACCTTAGTCAGCAAGATTTGCTTCTTTTTTTGTTTTTCTTTTTTTTCCATGGTAAGTTAAAGATTCACCGGAAAGCCTCCAACAACAAGATCAAATTTATCCTATCTGGGAAGAATCTGAAGCAGAAAGGCAGCGAGATGAAGAAGAATTTATAAACCCGTTTCACGATCTGGCCTCAGAGAATAATCCCGTGTCTCAGTTTATGGAAACAGTCCCAACAAGAGAAGGTGATGATGAAGCTCCCGAGATGTTCTTGCCCGGTTTAGTCATTCATATTGTACCCGAAGGAAACAATATGAGTGTGCCAATATGGCGAGGATGGACAATCTGTGATGTGAAAGATGGTTACAAAGCCTATGTTGCAAACAGAGAGAGCTTCAAAGAAATTATGGTTTCTCAATCAATGTTCCTTGATCATCTTCCTTGGAGGTAACTCTCTAATTGAGAACTTCGATTTTTGTAACTAAACTCTCTGAATCTTAGCTTACTGCAAGTTTTCTGACTCCAGATGTAGACACGCGATGCAGAAGGTTCTAGAATCTCGGAATCTCTTCTGTGATCTGACAAGTGAAGCTGACATAGTATGACACTAGACATGAACAGGTTTCTCTAAACTTCGATTAAACAACAAAATGTGCATATGTTCCTACTGAAACATCAAACAACATGATGAATGAACTTCAATAATGGAATTGTTTTTTTCTTTCTTTTGCGGAGGCCACTAAGAGTCTAAGATAATGGTTGATCTGTAATGCTAGGACAAGGGATTGAACCCTTGACTTGTTAGGACAAATTACAAGTATAAACTAGTATTGTCGGCTGGTCGTTATTATAGAATTGTTGTCAAATTTAAATAGTTTACTTTTGTAGCAATAAGTTTTGGGATAGTTGTGGATTTATTTAGAATCATCTTCAAGAACCCTCGCTGCATTTTCCGTGAAGAGAATACTTGTTTGTCTTTCAATCTTTAAAAGTGAGCAAAAAGATGAATAAAATTCGAACCAAATTTGGCTGCTAGCACTTGAATGAGTTATACGAACAAAGAGAGCAGAAAAGCAAAGTAATTTTCAAAAAACAAGATATTATTTTTGACTATTATAAAATTTTTATTTGAAAACCTTTTTGTCAAAGCTATCACTTTGGCAAAAATTACGTAAAATTCCATGATCATGATCATGCAGTATTACCTTCTTATGTTTTTTCTTTAAATCAACAAACGCATTTTTATTGAGTAAACGAATATATTCATTGCATAACACTAAACTTTTTATTAGTTTTCATAATTTACTTTTAGTTGTGATAATTTTATTGTAAAGGTATTTGGATACAAAATTAAAAAGCTAACATCTTAAGTTGCTTAGGATGCTCTCGATAAATCATTACTCTTTTAATTGGGAATCATTTATTCCTTTGCATAATATTGAAAATTAAAAGTTGAATAGAAGGGGAGCTGAGTATTTGGTTTATATGGATTATGGAGGCTCTTCTCCTTATTAACCGAAAGTTTTTTCAGTTTTGAGTTTCTTTATCCTGAATTCGATAGTCTTCCACTAAATTATATATATTTCAAGATGGCTGGTCAAGTCTCATGAATCTTTCCTTTTATGAAATTCAAATTAAGAACCGAAGTGCTGGTGGTATGATCTAACACGAGAATCACCAAAATATTATCATGAGACCTTTTTACAAAAAGCGTTATACTTGAAATTTTACAATATTTAATTAAATTGATAATTTAGACCCTCCTGTTTAAACTTACATGACAAAGAAGTGGAAACAATCAAATGATCGAATAGTGGATAAATATTATTTCTGTAAGGTAATAGTGGATCGAAAAAATAAAACTAGTCAGTGTAAATTAAAAAAATTATATTTATTTTTACATAGACGTAAAATTTTGTTTTATAGGCGTATATTACTTCTCACGAATATGATTAATTTTTTTTTGTACGCAAGAATAAGATTACGTACGTAGTTATTTTATGTACATAAATAATACTAGATAAATAACGAATCACAAATAAAAAGAGCATACAATCATCATGTCCCATAAGAATATCTTTGACTCGCACTTTTCCGCCAAGTGTATTAGTGTATCATGGATTTTACCCCTATCTTTAAATGGTCTGTTTTTTTTTTTTTTTTACTTTTTGTCCTTAATTAATCATTATTAGTATTTAGTATAATTGATCTATAGAAATATTAGAAGAAAACTTTTTCTTAGTACAGTCAAATTGCTAAATAGCGACTTAGATATACAATCTAAATTTCATGTCCTTTGCCTCATAATATTTTATATATTCATCATTTGTTAATAGCAATATAACAGTTTATCACTTACCTAAATAAAATATTATTTTGCCATTTCTCAAATATGTACTGTTAATTTCTCAAAATTAAGATTTTATAAAATTATGTAAATACTAATTTAATATATAGATAATTTCAAACGGGTATCGACAACTATCCGGTAATAATGTGGATATGTAGTTTAAAAACTTCATACCCAATTTGATGGAAAAAAATTGTTATTTTATTTCGTCATCGATGACGAAAGTTCATGGCCAATATTTTCATACATTTTACATTGGTAGCAATAGAAGAAATTTAGCAACAGCTTTGAAACCACTTTTTTTTGTCAGCAGGTTTGAAACCACTTATTTGATACATCATTAATTCATTATTAAAAAAAAATATTGAACGACGGATTCTAATCTATGGCAACTGAAATATATAAGGCTATAAACCTGCGATGCCTTCTTTATATAGTGAGTGACATTTAAAAAAGAAGAGAACTATGGTTGTCTCTATAGTGAGTGACGTTTAAACACAAACTCAGACACATAACTTATGTTTACGCGTGTCATGTGAAAGCATAGGTTCATAAGAAAATCCAAAGAATACAAAAAAAGGAAAAGCAAATTAACACGCACGGACCACGGTGCCAAATTTGGAAATGTCACTGCTAAATTCCTACAATTTCCAAATTCTAAGTGAGACAGAGACTGAAAAGCTACAGGTGATGAAGATTTTCAGTTTTGCTTTGTTCCTTATTTGACTTTTTTTCCTTCGTCCGTGGAACACTCAACTTCTTATTTCTTTTTTTAGTTAAACAATCATATATATAAAGATTGTCAACCTCTTGGTAAAAGAATATGTCAACCTCGTTTTGAGAATGTCAATATATATTATATTACTGAGAAATAATTAGAACTTTAGCTAAGGTGGTGAAGTCCTCGACTGCACCGTGGTCCGTACGTGTTAATTTTCTTTTTCTTTTTGGTATTCTTTGGATCATAAATTTTCTTATGAACCTATGCTTTCACATGACACGCGTAAACATAAGTTATGTGTCTGAGTTTGTGCTTAAACGTCACTCACTATAGAGACAACCATAATTCTCTTTTTTTTCTCCGGTAAATACTCATTCATTCTCTTTTGTTTAGCTTTATTTTTTCTCTCTAAAACACTACTTATAACGAAGATTTAAAGGTGCAAATATTTTTCCCAAAAAACAAAAGAAACAAAATCAAATTTCACAAATTTCATATCCATTACATAAAATGTTTTTGGTTGCATATTAAAAATTATATCCATTACATAAACTTCATCGAATAGCTAATTAAAAATTATTGTTTTTTCCTTCTTTTTTTGTCTTGATACCAAGTAGTAAAGTATAGAAGAGAAGCATGAGGCGTGAACAAAAACTATAAGATTAATAGAAAAATGTTTAATTAATTCGAACCGACCACATAAAATATTAATACTTGTCCCCAACTCATGAATATATATTTTTGATCAATATGAATATCATTATTAAAACTTGTACCAACGATAACTTTTTGAATATTTAATTTCTCAGTCAAGACTCGCCGAACATATGTAGCTATTTCTCTCTCTTTGATCTTCATTCACATTTTCACTCTATAAATATGCCACTCACTCATTGTCTCTTTTTATACTTCAACCAACTTCTCTCTATCTCTTTGTCTTTCTATCTCTCAACACTGTCCTCCATAAATGGCGGCCAAAGTCTTCACTCCAAACCCTATCTATTCTCCTTTTCTAATTACAGACAAAACTCCTCAAAAAAAACACAATCTTGGCCATTTCTCTCTCTCCAATAACGCCTCTAAAAGACATGTAGTCTCTTCTTCTATAATGGCCCCGCCGATTCCACCTTCTCAGCTTGCTCCTCTTTCTCGATCACCAGCAGCAACTCTACCGTTGTCTCGTGTTTGGAGAGAGATACAAGGAAGCAATAACTGGGAAAATCTCATTGAACCTTTAAGCCCAATTCTCCAACAAGAGATCACTCGCTACGGGAACTTACTCTCCGCTTCTTACAAAGGGTTTGATCTAAACCCTAACTCCAAACGTTACTTGAATTTCAAGTATGGCAAAAACAGCTTGCTTAAAGAATCCGGAATCCATGACCCTGATGGCTACCAAGTCACCAAGTATATCTACGCCACACCAGATATCAACATCAACCCTATCCAGAACGAGCCTAACCTCGCACGTTGGATCGGGTATGTAGCAGTTTCTTCTGATAATTCGGTGAAACGTTTGGGAAGGAGGGATATTGTGGTGACATTTCGTGGCACTGTGACCAACCCTGAGTGGTTGGCTAACCTTATGAGCTCTTTGACTCCGGCCAGGCTTGATCCCCATAACCCTCGTCCCGATGTCAAGGTCGAATCCGGGTTCTTGAGTTTATACACATCTGGTGAGAGCGAGAGCACGTTCGGGCTAGAAAGCTGCCGTGAGCAGCTTCTCTCCGAGATCTCGAGGCTTGTGAACAAGCACAAAGGCGAGGAAATGAGCATCACGCTAGCGGGACATAGTATGGGGAGTTCTCTAGCTCAGCTTCTAGCTTATGACATAGCAGAACTCGGTATGAACCAGAAAAGAGGTGAGAGAGCTGTTCCGGTGACTGTATTTTCGTTTGCGGGTCCTAGGGTTGGTAACTTGGGGTTCAAGGATCGGTGTGAGGAACTAGGAGTTAAAGTCTTGAGGATCACGAATATAAACGATCCAATCACGAAACTTCCTGGTTTCTTGTTCAATGAAAATTTCAGGGCTTTGGGTGGTGTTTACGAGCTTCCTTGGAGCTGTTCGTGCTATACGCACGTAGGAGTCGAACTCACCCTAGATTTCTTCGACGTTCAAAACATTTCTTGTGTCCATGACCTCGAGACTTACATCAATTTAGTAAACCGTCCGAGAAGCTCGAAATCGGCGGTTAATGAAGACAATTTTGGCGGCGAGTTTTTGAACAGAACAAGTGAGATGATGTTTGGTAAGGGACAACGTCGAGCGTTGCAGTTAAGAAACGTAGCGACCAAAGCGGCATATCTACTTAGTTCTGTATCCAATCATATGTTGTATTATAATATCTTTTAGGTTTAGCTAGATTGATCCAAGCTACCATTTTATTTGGGTCGTTTTTTTAAGATAGGACAAATAATTGTAACCCTATCTTTTACATAGCAAGTATGAATAGTTGTGTACAGCAAAACCTAATAAGTTTTTGTATATGTATTCAAGATGGTCTGTAACTATTTTCCAGATCAAAGATTAATTATTGCATCTGATCTCTAGCTATCATAATATGTGAACAAAAGATTGAGTTTGCTTTTCATTTCCTTTATATGTTTGTGTCCTCTTAATTAGTACTTTTGTTATGTTTTTTTTTGGGCGCATTATTACTTGAATCGGATAATAATACAAACTAGTCTCTCTTTTCGAATTTACCGTTTTAAATGATAATTAATACATGCATTACTAGATATGGCCGTTTGGGTATTAGTTTGGGTTTGGTTCGGATTTTTTGAATTTTCGGATTTAAAAATTTAAAAGTCATTTGAATATTTATAATTTTTGCTTTGAATTCAGTTTGGTTCTATTCGGATTCGAGTTTGGATATCCAAAATATTAGAAAAATTAAAAATTAATTAAGTTTAAATAATTTTTCACAGATATAAGTAAATTTTTTTAGATATTTCGATTTATTTTGAGTATTTTGGTTATTTTGGTCTTAAAGTCATTTATATTTTGGTTTTATAATTCTAATTTTGAGTAATTGAGCCTAAATATAATTAATATTTTTAGTATATAATTGTATTTCGGATGTTCGTTCGGTTTTTTATTTGGTTCTGTTTTGGATTTGTTTATTTGGATATAGAAATTTAAGACCCGTTCGAATAATTTGTTGGTTCGATTGAATTTGATTTTTTTTTTAGATTAAATATGGTTTGATTTTTCGGATTCGAATTTTTTGTCCAGGTGTAAGCATGACATTCAGTTTTCATGTGTCTTCTTGTTCTCTCTTTTCAGTCCGATTTTTTATGATCAATCTTCAAAGGTTCATACGCAAATTTATTTTACTATTAAATTTAGTCACCTAATATATACAATATAAAATTCTTACAATATTTTACCATATCTTTTTGTCAACGATAGCTATAAGGGTGTTAAGCGGGTCCAATACATTCCGTCAATCCGATAATTTGTGGGTTTTTAAAAAAAATTTATCTGTTAATTCGTTAATCCGTTTGATTTGTGGATTCAAAATTTTTATCTGTATCCGTATCTGTTAATTTTGGGAGTAATCCATTAATCCACTCTTTTATTAAAAAAAAATTTTGGATTAATTTATAGGTTGACGAATCTCTAATCTGGTAACTCGTTTCTCCAACCCCAAAATCTACAAAATATGTATTAAAAACAGATTTGCGGATACTGCCAATCTACGGATTTTAATTCTACAACCCACATTCGCCCCATAATCCAAACATCTTATCCACATCTATACTCAAGTCCTTTTTTTAATTTTCTTTTCAATGTTTTCCTTTTTCTATTTATTGTTAGATAATGTTAAATTGGTTCAACTTCTATTAAAACTGGTAATTTGGTTTGGTAACATAATTATCGGTTTATTAAATAAAAATTTAAATTTAAATTGAATATGTTGAATTGTTTAAAAACAATAAATCGTGATATTTATTAAAAAATTGACAACTTTTAAGTTAGCAAATAAAAGAATAAAAAATTAGATATATCTTGTTTGAACTCATATATTGGAAATGAATTGATACAGTCAACTTTTAAAATAATCGAAGAAAACTGAACAAGAGACATGTCGTTGTTTCTATATTAAAATAGAAAAAGATAAAAATAAAATACGGAGAAGAGAAAGAGTAACTTCTCTTCCTCTCTTTTGTCATATGCGCATGTGCGATGACGTAATACCGTTGATCGAAGTCGTTTGCGATTTGGACAAATTAATTTAGTTGCCTGATTAACGAATTTTGATGTTCCCTCAAAAAGACATTATATTATCTATATGTATATGTAGTCTACTGCATTAATTTTTTCTTGCGTTACATATCGAATTTAAATTCGTATAATGTATATTATTGGAAAGAAAACTAAAATCTTGATTTGGATTTTAGTTCATGAGAGGTTTATATAAATATAAAGAAATGAAAAAATCAACTTAAAGTTGGAAGTTTGGTTACAGATTACATCATTCAGCATTAAATATATCAAGTGATGAAAGAAAAACATTAAATATATCAAGAATAATAAAATCATATCTGTGTATATACATTAGAACAGTAATTAATTCAAATTTCAAGTTCTTACAAATCACATGGGTCAATAAGGGTGGGGCTAGAAAACACGTAAGTGTAAGGACTAGTATACTATTCATGAATGCACGCATCAGATATGTTTATATTAATTTCATCACTGTTTAGAAAACGTTTATTTTATTTTCCATGCAAAAATCGTAAGAGTCCGTAAGCGTCTTAATTACGACTCCATTTTGTACTGTTTAACAGAGACATTTTGGGATAGTTCAGACAAAATGAGATATCGTTTGATTTTCTTCTTTCCTTGTATGGAAATATATATTCACTGTGAAAATAATAGGTGAGGGAAGAAATGTCCATCTTTGAGGGCTTAAATAATAATTCTGGGTGAATCAAATCTCCTGCTAATTAAAATCCTCCCAAACATGTCCGGTCCGGTCCCCGGATAAGCGAGCTAACCCATTGTATAGTACCACATGTTATTAATAAGGGAGGATTTGGCATCACCATATCATAGAAATTTTCAGTCACATTGTAGTTTTTTATGTTGTTCAAAATGGACAAACTTCTCAATTCTTTTATAAGTTTTCGAGGATTGACCAATGGATTAGATATGATTACCTTTCCTTAGATTCGAATTCGCTAGCTAGAGAAGTCTTGACGTCTAAGAGACCAGGTTCAGCTAAATTCTGGATGTGGCTAAGGCTGGTCCAATGGTCCACCCAAAAGCTGTAAATTCTTTGTTGTTGACAATGACATTTTAAAAGATTTTAGAGACGACGTCAAAAGTTGAAAAATTCTTGCCAATTCCAAAACAGACAGAACCAAAATTTTGTTACAAACCTGTCTGTTCTATAGATCATAAAAACCCGACAAACTTTACCAAGGTCAAATCTACTCTAAGCGAGCTGGAACAAAAGATTAGGTCTGTAAAAGAAAAATAAATAATAATAAATTAGCTTTCACTTAAATATAAAATAATAACGGTAGCTTTTCTATCAAACCCAACCAAAATTGGGTTTGATAAAGACCAAAGTGCACAGCCCTAATGATCCCCTGAAATATTTAACGATTCAACTCGATAAGAACGAAGATGTCGTTGAAAAGCCTTTGCTCTTGTGGCCCAAAGCCCAATGGGGACTAAGCTGACTCGGTAGTGAGAACAATAAAAAGATAATATTAAATTAATTGGGTTGGTTCGGTATATCTTTGGCAAGATCACGTGAGGCACATGTGACATCCAACGAATGGGCAATCGCGGAAGAGTGAAGACTTTTTATTATCCCATAAAAAGCATCTAATTTTATCCTTTTGCAAAACTAACTTTGCAATAACATTTTCTCTCTCTCCATTTGGCGATAGAAGTCATGTACCTCCACGTCATCATCTTCGCAGAGATCATCGATTCCCGGCGGTGGACTGATCCGATACGGTTCAGCTCCGGGATCGCTTCTTAACTCTGTGGTGGACGAAGTCATCGGAGGTTCAAACACTTCACCGGTACTTAACGTTGACCACTCCAGGATTGGAAGAGACGTAGAGAGCCAAAGCGAGCGTGAGAAGAGCAGTGAGAAACCAAATCAGCGTGAATCTTGCCCAGATGGGGAAAGAGACGATTGATGAGGTCATCTTCCTTCTACCCTCGTGACTAATTTTATGTTGTCTATCTTCACGGCGGAGGAGTTGAGAGAAACCACCAGGCCGGCGACGACGAAGACGAGGGAGCCGCAGAGAGGGAAGTTCAGAAACTGCAGAGTTTGTTGGTCAGTTCCTCCACCAATACAATACAGCCTTTTCCCTTTTTTTTTTATAATTTCCAGCGTGGACTTTTCAATTTCGTTTTATTCCAGATTCTACCCATTCATTGACGTGACTCCAATTTTTGGGTATTTTATAGTTTTAGGTAAATTACATATTTTACATGTAAATAAGGTGTGTTATACTGACGCTATATGTTATAGTAAAATGCGTGAAAACTCAAAACGGTGTGAACCAACTTTATATAATAAACGAATAGAAACTTCTTTCGCAAACCACATTATGTATCCTTGCTTTTTCTCTATTTTACACACATTCTGCCAATACAATAATTAAATATGGTTTTACATACAGAAAAATATAAAATTTCGTTTGCATATAAGTTCTACAGAAACAAAAACACACTCTTTTTTTACCACAAACAGTTTCACTTATTACGTAACATTTCTCCAGCGAAGCAAGAGGCTTGAGAACAATGGCAATACATAGACTTACGAAGAGGAAGTGGTAGGTACTGTGGAAGGGTTGAAAGGTTTCTGCTCGGCGCAACTGAGCTCCTCGTTTGGCCCAGCGTCTTCTCTTCCAATACCCAAGAGATCGAGGAAGTATAAGTAGTGTGAGACTATGTTGTTCATTGGTTCACTGTCAACTTTCCCACATGTGTACTCTCCGTACAAGACGTTCATGGTGGTGCCAAAAGTCGGGCCACGTTTGGACAAAGTGTCGTTCTTTGAAGGTTTCCAGTTTCCAACAAAGATGTCATGGGCCGAGGGCTGAGATTTCTTGATTGGAGTCATCCATCTCCAGATTGCAGCTTGGAAGGCAAGTGTCGCATTCTGCTCAATGTACTCAGGGTGGTTCAAGAGATCAGCTTTCAGGGCTTCCCCAGCTGCCCCGTAGTTGAAGTTCCTTCAAATAAACACACAAGTAACATACCTTAGCCTCCGATGATCTTAATTATTTGATTACACAGATTTCATCTAGAGCTTCAATCAAAATAGAAGGAGAAATGTGTACCAGTAAATGGGTAAGGCACCGCGACCGTAGTATTCAGCTCCAGGGCTGCAAGGGTACTTGAATTTCCAGGACTCATCACAGTATGATTGCATTGGGCTCATTTCCCTGTTATAGCACAGACCCCAAGCTAAAGGCCCTCCTGTTGCAACTCCGTAGCCACCTATAAGACATCAAAGTAAAACTCATGCTAATGCAAAGCTTCTTACAACATAGAAACCCCCAACAGCGGCCTTTGAAATGTCCATTTTCATTTTCATTTTCCTATTCATTATTATATGCCTCAGACACAAAAGTAAAATGAAGAAAACTTACAGGACGTTTTGCTGGCAACATGACCGAGAAAAGCAGCCATTTCTTTCTGTCCCATGAGCTTTCCTCCAGTGGTACCAAACCCAAGAGGCTCAAAGAGGGCAGCAGCAGTAATGAAGGACTGGTAGTCCCAGAAGCCAACAGCGTGAGCTATGGGAGTGTTTCGCTTGGAAAAGAGTTGCTCAAACTGATACACCTGAAAGTAATCAGATATTGTTTGGTTACAGCAATATACGGACCACCAGCTGCATTCCCATCCCTGCGTGCACAGCTTCTTTCCCTTCCCTTTCTTCACTTTAATCGTTTTGTCTTCTCCATTTGCAACCAAGGCCAGGAATGATACAGCCAGCAGAACCAGAATCACAATCGAACCACTCCGGATTGTCACCATAGCTTGTAACTATGAAGAAAGTATCAGCTATAAGCTGCAAACATTAAAAGAAAATAAGAACAATTAGAAACATGCTTCTTGTTTGCATTGTATGAAACTTTAGAAACTTTTATTCTTCCTAACAAGCAAAAGTTACTCCTGAACATACTATCAAGAAATGAATTTCAACGTTTTACCAGGAGACAAATTACAGACAATATAGATCTACGTTCAAACCAAAATACCAAATCCGACAAGCAAAAAGCTAAATGGAATCAACAAAGAAAGAATAAAATCAGTAACAAATCACAAACATGGAACTCTTTTAAGTTCTTGTAACTTCGCTGACCTCTAATAGCTGTAAATTGGACATAATTGATGTATAAGATTAAAATTCTTCAGGACTTCAGAATGTGAATGTTGATTAGAGATTGTAAGATTAAAAATCAATAATGAAGTAGCCAAGTAAACTTCCTGAGTCAATATTTAGCTGAATCGTTACCAATATTAGACCAAGTTCTAATGGAAAAAATTACTTACCGGCAATGCCGATCAGCTAGATCCAGAGAGATCGAGAAAATTAGTTGTGCTTCAACGGAACAAGATAAAACCAACTCTTTTGCTTCGTTGCCGAGAAAATAAGAGATTCTCGGGAAAGAGAAGGACTAAACTAAAGAGGGTGACGGATCAGCGATCTCTATCAACCGTTGGATTGGAAGGGAATCAACGGTAAAGATTGCGTTTGGTGTGGTGTATGTGTCGGTATGAGAAGACAGGCTGGAACGTGTTGTTGGCCCTAATTAAGTGAAGTGGAGCCTTCCACCGACAGCCGCACACAGCAGAGCTGAAAGAATCTCCCCGGTTCAACTAACCGGTTTTGATACGGTTAATCGATTCTGGATTTTTGGTTTGTGTTGAACAACCGAAAGGGTTTGGCCCAATGGGCTTTTAGTTAGGCCTTTCCGTAAATGCTAAAACAACAGATCAAGAGACTATTTCGCTACTTTCCCTTCTCTCTCTCTCTCTCTCTCTCTCTCTTTCTCTTTCTCTTTCTCTTTCTCTTTCTCTGATTCTCCAGACTGTGACAATGGCGTCAGCTTCAAAGCAAACCCCTTCTTCTTCCAAACCCCCAAGGCACCCGTATCCGACCACTGCCTCAATACCCTCGAAATCCGGTGTCTCAGAAGAACCCCAATTTCGAAACCCTAGTAATAATCCTAGCACAAGTATTTTACCGTCCACGTCGAATCCACCGATTACGATGTCTGTGGAGGATCAGATCCTGGGACGCTCCACCCACCTCACCCGACCAGAGCTTCTCCGACGCCGATCACACAACCTGAAGCAGCTCGCTAGATGCTATAGAGACCATTACTGGGCTCTAATGGAGGATCTCAAGGCGCAACACAGGAATTATTACTGGAATTATGGTTATAATATTTTCAAAGAGGATAATAAGCAAAATAAGAGACGTAAGGTTGGAATAGATGGACAGACTGGGGATGAAGTTGAATGTAGCGGAGACAATGATAATAACAATGGTGGAGGTGATCTTACTCTGAGTGGAAACTGTGTAGCTTGTGGTAGTGGGTGCAAATCCAAGGCCATGGCGCTCACCAATTACTGCCAGCTTCATATTCTCATGGATAAAAAGCAGAAGCTTTACACGTCTTGTACTTATGTCAATAAAAGGTTCCTTCTCAATCTCTCTTTTGCTTTAGCTTTTAACTTTTGATTTGCATACATATTCTCTTGGCGTTGGGAAATAATGGGTGCTTCAGTTTATGCTAATATGTTTATTATGGTTGGGTTTAGACAATGTTGTAATGCTGTGAAGTTTAGTCCTTTTATCTCTACTTTGTGAAAAGATAGGTGTTAGGATTGTCTGCATTATTTATATCTTCTGAATTCTTAACTGTGATGATCTAGCTTTATATGTTCTTTGTTATGTTATTTGGTTTTTTTATATCCTTTATTTCAAAGAGCTGAAAGTTTTCATTCTGAAGTGCAACTAGCATGTGATGATTATTAAATCAGCTCTATTCTAACCCCTGTATGGTTTTGTATTGTTCATTTCAGAGCTCAGTCAAAAGCAATAACTTGTCCAAAACCAACACTTGCATCGACTGTTCCTGCCCTGTGTAACGTGCATTTCCAGAAAGCACAAAAGAATGTTGTTCGGGCTTTAAAGGATGCTGGTTATAATGCTTCTTCAACAAGCAAGTCTCCCCCAAAACTCCATGACATAGTAGCAGCATTTGTGCATCATATTCAAGCAAAGAGAAAAGATCCACGAAAAGAGGGCAGACTAAAAAGCTCAGTAAAAGAAGAAATGACAAGTTAAATCAGATCCTTGGAGTGAACAGAAGTAATTTGTTTCCACAGTTGTGCAAAATGGAAGGTAAGATAAACTGGCTGACTATATCATCACAAGCTAGAAAGACAGGTCGCTGATCTGATTTGATTCGAGATAGATAGGGTAATTATCTATGCCTGGTAAAAATGAAGACAGCTTATTTTTTTAAGTGTAGTAGATCTTGGTCACACAGAATATATTGGTAGATATAACTTCTTCTTTGTTAATCGTAGCAAACCAAAGCTGCTTTTAGAATGACTAGCTTCTAAGAGTTGTCTCCTGGTTGTCATTCTCTTTTGTCATGAATGGAGTTGATGGTCATTTCCAATAAATTGCTTAGGCTTACGGTATTATCATTTTTTCTTGTTGCTTAGATTCCAACATACAACAGGTCATGTGACCTTTCGTATTGGTCTACTGTTGAATGTGGATTAGCTTGACTTGTTAAGCATTGAAGCAAGCCACATGGCCGTTTACAATATATAGGTCCGTAACGTCATTTCAATCAGTTTGTGTACCTGCATACAATTTGACCGACTTCTACCGTGACATTGACAGATTTAGATGTGAGTGCCTTTTCAAGGTTACAACTTACAAGGAGCTTCAGTAAAGCGAGGAGCAACTTGACACAAAGGTTTAGTTAAGCGTCTAATTGAAATGAGGATATCTTTTGATTGTAGAATGCACTATCGATATATTTCTCTAGTTACCTGTTATCGATATGTTACCTGTTGTCGATATGTTATCGATATGTTACCTGTTGTACTATTTCTCTAGTTAACTAAATGTAGAATTTCCTAGTCCTAACAATTTGCTTCTAAATCTTGTGACAAACTTGATTCAGACATGGAAATAGTAGCTGACACTTATATGTTTGAGAAACTGGTAGCTTTCATAGCTGTGTGAAAAGCTGCTGATCTTTGTGTAGTTCCTGCTGCTACCTCTAGCTACTCGTCCAGACCGATATGTTTTTTCAGTGTTATCGGAATTTACATGATACACTCTCAAGATCCAGAAAATGCATTACTCATCTTAACTAGCCATATCGAGCATCTAGGATCAGTATCAATTGTATTAGCCATCGACTTATCAAAAAGTTTGGTTAGTAAACGCTAATATCTGAAATCCATCTATCTTCTTTCTTTTCCTCCCACTCGATTCTTCATAAAGGTTAAGGATCATCACCAGGTTAAGCAACTCAGTCACAAGATTATTAGCTTCAACAAACATTCACAAAAATGGAATGAATTAGAGGACAGTAGTAATGTCATAACCTTCACACAGAAGGTTATAGATCCGGTTACCATGTTAAGATTAGTTAGTTAGTTACCTCAGGAAGTAGAGGTCCATAACTAGTTAATGATAGCTCTCAATAAACGCAAAGGCTCTCACGACTCACTGCCCAAGACAAGAATCCAGCTACTTAGATGTCAGATGTTAGATGTTAAGCTCCACATTCACGCATACAAGGCAAGAGACCAGCAGGGAAATGAGAGAAAAAATGGATGCTTTATTTCCGTTGATAAATCAATAGAGTAGATAACTAGTACACGTACATGGAATTAAGTCAAAATCTTGTCTGTGTTCAGTTAAATTTCAGACCTTCCAATGCCTTGCTTAGATCTCCTCCTCCTCAGGTAACAATGGCTGAGATGTTGTTCATTCACTAGCATTTCTGTTTCAGACATGACAATGATGATTCTTCAGCTGCACAATTGCACAGTACAGGCAACGGCTTGTGCCCAGTATTTGAGTCTAGCTTTCACATCATCTGGATTATCACCTGAAAATACAACAAATTGAAAAACATTTAGACATGAGAGATAAATAGATCACTGAATCAATCCAAGGAAGGAGATATCATAAGTCAGGAGGTTTTACCAGGGCTAGAGATCTTCCAATTGGCAATAGGAGTGGCCGAAGACGGAGAATCTTCCACCGGTGATGTATTGTTGTTCTGTTAATCGTCTAAGAACTTCTGGCTCATGGAATAACATAGCTCTAAAGCAGGTAAAGTGTTGCAGAGCTCAGGGATCTCTTCGTAGCTGAAACCAAATCCTAGATCTAAACAACCTTTGAGATCTTCGAGATCGTCATCCGTCAAACTCTTGGATCTCGTCAGATCGTCTTGATCATCCACCGTTGAAGCAGTCTCCACGTAACCTTCCAGTAACACTTGGCTCTTCTTCTTCTCGAGCTTATTCCAACTATCGTCGCCGGAGCCAAATGATCTGCAACTCGAGATCTCTATCCAGGCTTCATGGATTCCAGATTCATCGTCGTCGTATTCCAAGGCATTGTCAGATGTTTCGGCTTCTAATTTTTGTTGTGAAGAGTATTGCCATGGATCTGATGATTTGCAGCGAACACAATTCATCACTCACTCTCTCAGTTTCTTAATCCTTATCTCCCTGCGTCTGTCTCTTACTATCTTTATATATATGAACTGTGAAAGAGTAGATTTGGTTACTTATAAAACCCGCTATGAACAATATACGCATGATGATGATGATGATGGTAATAATGATGATATGATATGATTATAGCAATGATGATGTTGTGATATGGGCGGCATCTTCTGGCGTGATAATTGTGGGTTTAAATTTGTGGGACCCGACAATAAGAATTAGTCCGCATTCAACAAAGAAGAAAGTACTTCCATATTGGATCCGACGCAAAACGGTTTGAGATTTTTAACGACAACGTAAAATATTAAAATGATAAACGACAATGAATAAGTAAAATATGTAAAAAAGTAACGGTATATAAATAGATTGATTGTAGTATGTTTTTCATATCGCTTATTTTGTATAGTTTTTGAGATTGATAACTGTAATAACGGTAAAAAATTATTAATTACATAATTATTCAAAAATTAAAAGATAGATAGAAAATTTATCTAGCTTTTGTATATCGAAAATAAAAATCCAACTCTAATATCGAAGTGGCTTTTAAATATTCATGCCGTTCACAATATATGCGATGAGCAGGATTGAGGAGTGCATGTGTCATGTATGATGTATATGTTATGTGCAGATATAATCACATAACAGTCACATACTATATGATAATAATAACACTTTTGAATGTGAAAGACTGTCATTGTAACGACTAGGTTGTGAGACCAAGATATACACAGTTTGGTCTTGCTGCTGGGGATACGTGGCGAATAACGAGTGGAGAGATTGGACTTGAAGATGAATATGGGCCCAACAACCCCACGTTGTAGCTCAAATAATTTAGCTGGGAGGAGAAAGAATACAAACTCACTATCATTATTGTTGAGCTAACAATTATTAATATACCGTCTTCATCAATGCTTCGCCCATCGGAGCACCAATTTTTGTACATTTATAAGTGAAATGTTCCCAGAAGAATAGCTTCTTTAATTTATTTTGTTTTAAATTAAAATATTATTTTGATCGTATATGTTATACTGTATGTCACCCCCTAATTCATTTTTAATATATATATATATATAAATAATTTCAAATATAATGGAATCAATTGAAAATCAACAAGTGCAATGGTGGCATTCGAATCATTTTATTTGGAAATCACCATTATTAAGATATTCGTATTTCTTATAAGTTATAACTGTTTGGTATCACCATTATTTGGTTTAGGAATCACCATAATTATTAATTAAAGAATGAGACACCATTGTTAAGGTGCGGGTTATTAAGGTTTTCTTTGCTTATTATTATTCATTAATCATCGCTATAGAGAGTTTTACCAATTTTTTCTAAAAAGCGAATAATTGATTTTGCACAATTTGCACTCGTGATGCGGGGCTGCGAGCCACCACGGTCCACGGAGACACTGGTAGGATCCACGTGATCTAACGCTTCGGCCTTTTTCCCTTTAGCCCTTGAAAGGTTACACACGTCACTTTTGCAACAACAAACAAGAATTAAAATTTTATATTATTTAATTTGAAAAAATCAACATGGAGAGACCAGATCCATTAGTCCAACGAACTAGCCCTTTACCTGTTTGACATGACGAACCAATCTTCTAAACGGTTTATAAATTATCATGCTTATCTTTGTTTATTGACAGACCGATTTAGAATCTAGCTAGAACAATAATCTAATGATTATTTACCCATTTGTTTTGATCTCTAGTTTAAAATTACTCAATGGACTCGATCCGATTGAAAAGTTGGAGTTGACGTAAACTTTATTATTATTATATTGTCATAAATACTCAATTTGGTTTAATTGATGTAGTTTGATTTTTCTTTTCTTGCTGGGAGACTCTTTCTTATAAGGAAATTACAGGAGAACATACATACAATATTCCCAACTGCATGCGTGATTTAATATGTTTGACTTTTCCAATACCAAATATATTGGTTCTTCTTAAATGATATTTTGGAATCTTAGATTAAAATCCAGATTCCTCTTCTTTTCTTTTCAACAAAATCCAGATTAGTCTTAAATTTAAATATACAGAGAAGCTCGATTGTTATGATCAAAAGAATAAATAAAAAATGTAGAAGCGGTGGGAATTTCACATTGTTATATCTGTTAATTGATATGACCAATGTGACTATAATAAAATTAAATTGTATTTACTATATTAAAGCATATAGGTATTAGGCTATAATGTGGAAAAGAACAAGAGAGTGAACAATTTGATATAAAAGTTAACCATATAGCTATGAAATAAATATAATTATATGTATCAACCATCGTATTGTTTAAAAACGTATCCCAATTGTCTTTGGTAAACTCAATGTTTAAGGGGAAGTAGAACAAGTTTGGCTTCCCGTTCGAATGTATTAAAATTAAAAGACATCAGATACGGATTAAAAGATGATAAACTTAAAGATTGCTTGTCATAAAAGTAAGAGAAATTGTAAACCCTTTTTATATATCTATATAATATACAATTTCAAAGACTTGTTCTTCTTCGATTGACCTATTTAAAGAGGGTTGTGAGGCTTGTCTTTTCTCATCCTTGTCTTGTATGGATAATTCTGAGCTAAACAGAAGGCTGGATAACCTCGCTATCGGATCCGTGCAGTCAAACGACGAAGATGAAGAAGATGATCAGACCGAAAGTACACCTTTTCAACGGAGTTATGCAACTATTCTGACAGAAGAAGATATTCAAGTGCGTATGGAAACTGACATTCAAAGACTTTCAGATCGTACTTCCCTCTCCACCGCTGAAGCCACACTTGTTCTTTCTCACTATTCCTGGTAAAACTCTGTAATTGCGTCCTAATATTTGCTCTAAGATTTGTAATTCTTCTTCTCCAAGAAACCCTTTTTTTGAATCTCTATCTGTTTCTATAATTTTATGAACTCAGGGATTTTAAAGAATCTATAAATAAATGGCGTGATGATGCTAACGGTGTTAGAGAACGCGTTGGCTTATTGGATCTTGCTGACAACGAAGTAATTAAATAATCTTTGAATTCTACTTTTTGTTCCGACTCTAATTAGTTTACATAAGATTCCCTAATGTTCGTATAGTTTGCTAGCGGAGTCTGTTTGGAATCACACCCACCTGAAAACTTTGCTTCGGTGTCTTGTGGGCATCGTATATGCACTCGCTGCTGGACAAGTATGCATAAATATCTTGTTTGAATCGAATGATTTTTCTCAATCCTTGACGCACCTTAATTATTTATATCAATGACATGTAATTTATAGGCCATATCAACGAAATCATCAATGAACAGCCAGCTGCTGAATGGTTCATTAGGCTGAAATGTCCAGCTTATGTTGATCGCTACGCTTCTTGTCCAGCTTCTGTTGGTCGAGATATGATTGAGAGTTTTGCTTCCGAGGAAGAAAAGTCCAAGTACTATCAATATCTTCTTAGATCCTATGTTGACAACAGAGAAACGGTAATAAAAAAAGGCATTTAAAAACAACCTTAAATAGATCGTTGATTAGTATGAACCATTAATTTGCTGCTTAAAGGTTTTATCTTAGCTTTTTTTTTTTTTGGCATTAGATGAAATGGTATCCTGCAGCGGGGTCTTGTTGCGTGATTGATCTTACTCCAGATTCTGGAAATTCTGATGTCTCCTGTCTCCGTTTGCTTAGATTCTGTTGGAATGTGAGTTCTTTAGCTTGAATCCTGTTGTCTTTAATTCAGTTTATATATATATTACTGTGTATTAAAACTTAGCTTCAGTGCAGGGAGGAGGCTCACAGTCCTCTGGACTGTGAAACAGCTGCAATATGGTTAGCACTAAACGTTTCTGATAACCGAAACCCCAACTGGTAAAACGAAAACAAACCAAATTTGGTCATCCATTTCCCATTCTGTAAAGCTTGAATCTTGCAAATGTTTCAGTCTTTTTGCATTATGATTTTAGGGTATTCGAAAAGACGGTGCCTTGTCCCAATTGTAGGAGAAGGATCGAAGTGAATCAAAATTATTCACTGAAAATGAAATGCTTACCTTGTAACTATGATTTCTGTTGGTAATAATACTTATATATGATCTGTATTGATTCATGTCTTGTGGTTAATTATTAGGGACGATCTTACTATTAACTTCTTTAATGAAATTACCTCTGTAGGCGCTGCCGTGGCGACTGGACTGAACACGGGGAAGGAACTGGGGGCGATTTTTTATACACTTGTAACTTCGATGCTGCCTCGGTACTTTATCTGATATTGAAAGTTTCATGGTTTGTGAATGAACCAATATTGTTTTTATCTATCTTACATATTCCTTTTCTGATGTTTTGTAGACTGATCAACTTTGGAATATGGCAGAATCGGCTGCAGACAGATACAGAGATTGTTATGAAAATTGGGAATATTATGAATCGGTATAAATGAACTTAATTATGAACTTCGAATCCATTATTCACTTATGAAAAATGCATTGATTTCTTTTGAGTTGGTTTTTTTGTAGTTGATTGACATAGCAAAAGCAAAACTACCTGAACTAATCACTTATGTAAGAGTAATCTATGTTGTCTTATTATTGTGCCGTTTCAATCTCTGTATCTTTATATATTTAATCCTTTTCCAGATTCAGACACTAAGTAACACACAGTTAGAAAACGTATTGCCGCTTAAGTTCATCCAAGAAGCTGGGCTTCAGGTTAGCAAAAGTAAACTAATGCGAGAAATCTGTGTATTGTGTTTTGGTTTCCGACATAACTTAGGTGATGCATACATGATACAGATCATAGAATGTACAAGGGTCCTGAAATGGACTTATGCTTATGGATATTACCTTAGAGAGGATGAGGTCGAGAAGCAACATTTCTTGATGCAAACGCAAGGTCTGTAACTTTTGTTTGCATATGCATATTGGATCAGTTTCGATTTCTTTTGAAACTGAGCGATTATAAGCTAACGATTCTTTGTTCATCAGAGCATGCAAAGGATCTTCTGGGCAGGCTCGATGACTGTCTAACGAGTGAACTGCCGCCGTTTGTTGACACGGAGAGACCACCAGAGAATTTCAGTGACTTCCGCAACAATTTAACTCGACTAACTAGGTTTTACTCAAATTATGTGCTCTATAATCCTTTGTTTCTTGTATCTTAAGCCAGATCCAACAGTTAAACTTAATTCTTTTTCGAAACAGGATAATGCGAGAACACTACGAGAAACTCGTAGAAGATTTAGAGAATGGCTTAGCTCAAATACCACATAACGGGGAAGCTAGTGGTTCGGGCCGTAATCATGACGATTAGTCGAGGCTTACTGTTGATTTCCAGTTTGCTTTTACTAAATATATAAGAATCATATTGGTGTGAGTTGAGAACTCTGTTTTATTTTTTTAACATCGTGAACTCTGTTTAAAGAATAAAAGTGTGTGGACTCTGGAGAGACGACATTGTAAATTATTTTTATAAACTTCCTAAGTTTGAGCGAATGACGTTGTATTAATTAACATATAGTGCAAAACAGTAAAAAGTAGGTAAATTTAACAAATATAATGTAGAGGGCTTCATGGTGCTACTGCAATTCACGATCGAGCAAGACGTTTCGTTCTCCCAAGTTATAAAACAATCGACGTCATCAATGCCTCCATTAAGTTGCACCTTAAACATATTGATCCCCCTAGATTTAACTTAATTAGTGTAAATTTTCTTACATTACTCTAGATTGTATACGTGGATGACCTCACAAAATAAGATATCAAAATTTGTGTAAACAACAAAATTAAAAAGAGCTTTTGCAGTTATTAAAAGAATGTTAGCTCATATTCACAATTTCAAAAGCAAAATTTTGGATATGCGGATCCGTAATAGACGTAGTAAAGAGCTTAGATAAATGAAAAACAATTAGGTTATTGATGCTGATGTGTCACATTATTAGAGTTTGAAAGGCTGATCAAACTAGATAAATATATACTATGAAGTAGAAATTTTGTAAATGATAACAATAAAATATAAAATAAAAGATTACTACTATATTCAACTTTTTTCTCTACTAAAATCAACTCCAGCGAAAAGTGGTACAAGTCCATATCTCATCTACTCGAATTCTGAATCGCGAAGCCAGCGATACGGAATCGAGCTACAATTTCTCGATCAAGCTATCAAACTCCGGTTCCTTATAAAGCTGTTTGCTTTTCCTTGAGACTCTTTCTTCTGTAAAGCAGCAACCTTTTTCGTATTGAAACCCCAAACCCGACTTTGTTTGCAAGGGAAGGGGCTTTGCGTCTGATTCCTCTAAATCTCAAGTCTTTGTCCATGGATTCTGAGGATGTTATGCTCGATGCTCACGACATGGATTCTGGAGAGGATGATTTTTACAGCGGCGGGACCGATGAGTACAACGACAGTGATGATGATGAACCTGATTACGGGTTTATTGAGGAAGATGCGGACGATTCCCCCATGATCGCCTCTCATCGCTCTCAGGTGGGTTTGGTTTTATAAGCTTGCGTCGTTGTTACTTGTTTTGGATTTAAATGTCTTTTAGAACTTGTTTTGTGTGTTTGAATGTCGGAAGCTGATTTCTTTTTCTTTTATTTTCTTAGTATATAATGGATTTGTGACTCTTTGTTGATTACTGCATTTGATAGTAAGCAATTAATGGTTGTTAAAGTTTGGATTTTGTTACCGTTTTGACCTTACTTTAGTCTTTAGCAGTTTAGTTTTCCCAGTTTGTTCCGGCTTTAATGGAGAATGCTGAGCTTTAAGAAAGTTTTTTTGGTTAGACTTTTGTGTGTTTTGTTGATGGCAATTTAGTTAGTAGCTTGATGGAAATGCAGTGATTAGTAGATTCTTTAAGTAGCTTTTTTGTTTTTGCTGGTTCCAAGCTCCTTGTTAAATCCTTTGTGTCACCAGCTACATGAAGGGATTTTTGCAAAGGCAGATCTGTGATCATTATTTGTTTGTCACATACTTTTTTTGGATTCCTTCTTTATATTGTTGGCTTCTGGCTTATTGTTTCTATTGTTGATAAGGGGAGGAACTCATTGGCAAGAAGTAGTCATTTTTCTTGAAAATTGGGTTTCATATTGTGTTTATTGTTGATTACGCATTCTTTACTCTACTCCTCGGATATAGTTGTTATGTCCTTTCCCGAACTACTCACTTAATTACATATTTGCCTTACTTTCTTATATCTTTAGTGGAGTTATTTTACTGTGACCATTAACTCAGTGTTGTTGTAATGATGTATGCTTCCAGAAAAATTATGTTGTTCTCAAGGCAGAAGATATTAGCAGGCGTCAGAAGGATGATATTGGACGAGTTTCTATGGTCCTCTCCATTAGTGAGGTCGAAGCAAGCATTTTGATTCTTCACTATCGCTGGTAAATTCCCTTGACTACCTTTCGATTTTGCTATTGATCTCGCTGTTTCCTATGTTTTTGGTTCTCAGTTGTATGTATATATATATATATCTGCGGCATTTTTTATCTTCAGTTGTTTCAAAACGACATTTCTCGCCCATGAGATTGTTTTGATCTTCTGCTACATTAAAATGGACTCTATAGTCTCTTTGAGAACATACATCGATGTCCATACTTGTGGGCTTTCTCTAGTTTCTTAATGCTCTGAGAAATGTTTCATTTTAGGAGTGTTAGTAAACTTCATGATGAATGGTTTGCTGATGAGGAGAGAGTTCGGAGAACTGTTGGCATATTGGAGGGGCCTGTTGTTTCAACACCTGATGGCGGAGAAGTAACTCTTTTCATTTGTCGATTCTTAATTTTTTTTCTATAATTCTCGCTTGGTAATTTGTGTTTCACTGACGCTTGATTTGATGTTCAGCTTACATGTGGAATATGCTTTGAATCCTTTCGTCCTGAGGAAATTGTATCAGCTTCTTGTGGTCATCCTTTCTGCCCTACATGCTGGACTGGTATGTCGTGTTTTCTTTTCCTTCGCATCCATAGATGCTTACATCTGTGAGTTTTTCAGAAATGTAGTGGATTTATCTGAGAGCATATTTGGTTAGCATTTCAGTTACAAAGTTTCCAAGATATTTGCCTAATAATTTAATTGTTGAACTTAGTTTCTTCCATGCTTGAAATGTGTGGAATTAACTTTCATATTCTGTTACTCTTTAGAACATTTCTTTTCTGATACTTTTCTTTTAATACGGTACACTTATATAGGTTATATCAGCACAACCATCAATGATGGCCCAGGATGCTTGATGCTAAAATGTCCAGACCCTTCTTGTCCTGCTGCTGTTGGTCAAGATATGATCGAAAAATTGGCTTCTAAGGAAGACAAAGAGAAGTATTATAGATATTTTCTTAGGTCTTATATTGAAGACAACAGAAAGGTAAGGCTATCATAACTTCCAGCAAGGAGCAGAAACTGCTTGATGCTCTTGGCTGCTCTTTAATTTTTCTATTAAACTTGACCTTTAAATGCCATTCTTTATCATTGTGTCCTTCCTATGATGCTTTAACTGATACCAACTTCTAGGAAGATATTACTATTCTATGTTGTGAAGTGGCTATTGAAATTGTGAATAAAGCCTAGCATGTTAGTAGTGCTGATAGAAAGTTCTCTCTGTTGTCAGATTTACCTAGTTTTCTGCTTGAATAAAATCTCAAATAGCCCAACTTTCTTCATGCCTTTGCTTTTGAGAAGTATATAGTACTCTGTCGTCCATATTGTTTTGACGTTGCTCTCTTTTGGTTTTCTACAGATGAAGTGGTGTCCTGCCCCAGGATGCGAGCATGCAATTGATTTTGCTGCTGGAACTGGAAGTAATGATGTTTCCTGCTTGTGTTCGCATAGCTTTTGCTGGAATGTAAGTTCTTGGAGTCAAAGCCATCTAATCTGCTTTCCCTTGACCATATAATCATTTTGGTTTATATCTGGAACTCTGATAAATCTGAAATTCCAGTGCACTGAAGAGGCTCACCGTCCTGTGGATTGTTACACAGTTGCACAATGGATACTAAAGAACAGCGCTGAATCTGAAAATATGAATTGGTATATGCTCTTTACTTCGTGTTCCTGCTTCCTCATCATCTTGTTATTTCTACCATATATCTTGCATAAATATGTTTAATAACCACTGGAGCTATGCTATTTCTCTTGAATCTTCCATTTATGTTATATTACTTGCTAATTAAATTTTGCCTCCTCAAACCCAGGATACTTGCCAATTCAAAACCTTGTCCGAAGTGTAAGCGGCCAATTGAAAAGAATCATGGCTGTATGCACATGACATGCACACCACCTTGTAAATATGAGTTTTGTTGGTAATGCTTTACCCCCTTCTCTGAAGATCTCTTAGTTTGTTGTTACTCTTTCTCTGACATGTTGCGACTCTCTGATGTCTTAGAATTTAATCTTATGATGGAAGTGCAAGAAGTGCTAATGAATGTATGTCTATATGATTCTTTAGGCTCTGCCTTAATGCATGGTCAGATCACGGGGAAAGAACTGGTGGCTTTTATGCCTGCAACCGGTATGAGGCAGCCAAGCAAGAAGGATTGGTAGGACCTCCTGTACTTATTTGAACATTTGTGGTGGGGTTTCCTGCAAGAACTTGAGTTGATGGTTTTTAATATTGTTTTGTTGATATCAATTCATTTTTTTTCTGTTTTAGTATGGTGAGGCTGAGAAGAGGCGAGAGATGGCAAAAAATTCGCTAGAAAGATACACTCATTATTATGAACGCTGGGCAAGCAATCAATTGGTATGCACATATTTTACTTCTTAGGACACTTTAAAGCATGAAGTTTTCTACACGCTCTAATTTAGCTCCATCATAAGATAGAGTATGAAGAGATATTTTGATTAATCAGTTGTGAGCAAATTAGTACAGCTGTTAGGAATGTGTCAGCGAAACCAGAAAAATAACACTGTAATACGGAACTTGACAGGATGAAGAAAATTGTAGCATATTGAAGCAAACTTTGATTATCCATTGGCTTTCTCCTGTTGTGAGCCTTAGCTTTTGTGAACTATGAAAATGTGAATCATGTGAAGGGTGTGGTCAAGTAATTGCTCTGCTGGCATGTTTCTTCTAGGTTATAAAATGTGAATCAACTAATGTAATTTTGTAGTCAGGTTCCTTACTCGGCTGAAATACTTACAATAAATCTCTACCTCTAAGATAAGAGGTTTTGTGTATTCCCGTCACATGTACTTACTTTTTCGAGTGATTTGGCAGTCGAGGCAAAAAGCTATAGGGGAACTGCAGAAAATGCAAACGGTGAAGGTAAAAATTGTTAATCTTATTTTTTAATTTTACTTCCTTCTTGATCTTTTATGTACTAAGTTATAGCTGATTCTTCTTCGGAGTGGATAAGCAGCTATACCCTTTACTTTTATTTGCAACACTAAATCGACTTCAGGCTATAGGGACTGTTGTTACTTCGTTGATTTTTATTTGAATTTGTGGTGGTTATACACGTGGGCATTTATATACAATTGTGAACGTAAGAAGGGTTTTGGTAGTTTCTCACATGCTGTTGTCAATCTTTTCTCATTGTTCTGCTAGCTTGAGAAGCTTGGTGACATACAGTGGACACCAGAATCTCAGCTCAAATTCATCACAGAAGCGTGGCTTCAGGTTAGCAGCCAAAATATCTGAATAACTATGAGATTTATGTACAACATTTCTCGGACTGTTCCATTTTTAATTTATACGTTTTTAGATCATTGAATGCAGACGGGTGCTGAAATGGACATATGCATATGGATACTATCTAGCTGACCATGCTAAGCGACAATTTTTTGAGTATTTGCAAGGTCAGAACTCTCATATGTAGATTTGGCTGGAACAGTTAGATGTGTCAGTGAACCCTTGAATTTGAAGATTTTCTTGTTGATCTGATCAGGGGAGGCTGAGTCAGGTTTGGAGAGGCTCCACAAATGCGTAGAGAAGGAATTGGAGGTGTTTCAAAATGCTGAAGGCCCTTCAGAAGAGTTCCATCAGTTCCGGACTAAGTTAACTGGTTTGACCAGGTAAATTATTGTCTTTTTAACATCTATTTGGCTGTTTGGTACAGAACAAGAAAAGGCATTAGCTTTTCAGACAGATCAAGATAGAGTCTGTGTCGACTTTCAGATGAGTCTATCGTCGCATTAGTTTGTGCTACATTCAGATTGATTGTTGCATCTATAGTCTGATTCTCTGTTGTAGGTTTGGCTGAACTAGTTGAGACTTTGAACAACCATATGATGCTAACCCCAATGGCCTCTATCGTGTATAAACAGCATAACAAAAACCTACTTTGAAAATCTGGTGAAAGCTCTGGAGAATGGACTTACTGATGTGGATTCGCAAGCGGCTAGCAGCAAATCAATAAACTCTAAAGCTAGCAGCAAATCAATAAACTCTAAAGCTAGCAGGACAAAAGGCGGTGGGAAAGGTAAAGGAAGCTCCAAAAATGGCGGGTCCAGCAGAAACCCGGATGACAACTGAGATCTCTCAGGTTTCAGTTAAGTCACTTGGACGAAAGAGAAAAGACTTTTAACAGTTCAGCAAATTGGCGAAAGGTTTGGGTTGTACAATACTTTCCAGTAGCCTCCTCTGAGTTCGAAGGCTGTTGAGGCGGACAACAGCGTGCACAAATGAACTACCTCTCTTTGTCCAAGGGTTTGATAGTTTTTGCTCACCCTAAATATTGTATATAAAGAATCTGCAACACTGTTACTTTTGGCTTTTGATTTGCCTTGTTCTGCTAGTGAATTGTCTGCAAACCAAACCGAAGTCTCTTTTATCCTGGTCAAAAGCAAATGAGACCTCCTTTGTGTTAGTCTCTTTTACCTCCTATGAAATGATCTTACATTAGTTTGCTTGCAAAAGTGAACAACGTTCGTTCGATTAAGCTACTTCTACTTAATTAATTCAAATTTAAAAATTTATTTGCCTTTGTAAGAACGCGCGAAACACAAATAAGGGATTTGAAAAAAATTATATATCTTAGAGATAAAGGAGTCTAAAGGAGTCTTTAGCTGTTAGGTACAATTACTAGCAAAATCCATCACCTTTCTTCTCAATTTCAAGGTGAATGTGTATATAGGAAGATTTAACGCTTAGCGTGGCTTGGCTCTTTTAGATCTAGAAAGATGTATCGGATAAATTTGGATAATAAACTCGTCCTATGCAATGCTAAACTAATTTGTTTTCTGTTCTCTAAAGCTAATTGGTTGACTCCTTCAAAATTCTCCAAGAAGTTAGTGGTTGGTGTGTCATTTATCTTCATGATTATGTTTTTTGGTACATGTACTCCTCAAACTATATCCCAATTCTTGTTACTGAAACTTCTCTTATCTGATATATTTTCAGGCTAAATTACAGAAAGTGATTGGGATCTGCAATGACTTTCACGGATGGGAAAGATGGATCTAAAGGATTTGTGAAAAGAGTGGCTTCATCTTTCTCCATGAGGAAGAAGAAGAATGCAACAAGTGAACCCAAGTTGCTTCCAAGATCGAAATCAACAGGTTCTACTAACTATGAATCCATGAAGCTACCTGCAGCAAAGAAGCTTGCAGATGTCACAAACAAAACAAGGATCAAATCATCAGCTGGCGTAACAACGCCTCAACCAAGAAGAGAAAAGATCGGTGGTGGTGGGACGAATAAGAACTTTGGAAAATGGAGAAGCTTTGATGATAGTGATTCAATATGGTTATCTTCAGATTGTGCTTCTTGAGGAACGTAGGTCATCTGTTTCTTTTCGTTTCTCGGTTGATGAGAGTGTAGTTTCTTGGTTATCAAAACTTGCCAATTCTTCCCTTTCTCTGAATCATCAAGAAGCAACTTCCATTAAAGACCGTCCCCAAATTCCAAGGAATACTAAGGAGAATGCAGAGAACATTCAGAAGAAAGAATCATCTACTTCTCCTGCAAATTCTACCGTTCTTGATTCTTCCATTCATAGTTCACAATGAAAGAAAGTTAGCTTTACACCATCTTCAGGTACAGAACTTGAATCAATGACTTCTTCTTCTCCTTCTCTGAAAACCTCATCTGATTTGCCATCTGGTCCAAATAATCACACAGCAACTTCTTTGGTTCATGAGAAAAGTGCAGAGATTGTGGATTCTAAGAAAAGCACTAATGTTGATGAGATATATAGATTATAATTTTTCATTTATGTATCCAAATTTTGTAATACATATTTTTCATAAACAATTATAATATTTATTTATATAATAATCATTCTATTAATGAAAATATTTAGATTCTTTTCATCAAGAATTATAATATTTATTTATATAATAATCATTCTATTAATGAAAATATTTGGATTCTATATTTTAAATATATCAATATAGTCTATATGATTTTTGGGAATTTTCAATAATAAATAACGTCAACAAACAAAACTGTTAAAATTAATAAGGTTTTTTGCTCCTGAATTTATCAAAATGATTTTTTTTTTAACGTAATTTATCAAAATGATTTGTTACCCTAAAGACAACAATAATTTGAGCAGGTTTTGCATCTGAAACCCAAAAAGTGGCTCTATGATTCTGATCACCGGAGCCGGTTCGAATTTTCCCAACGCCGCTCGTGTTTTTAATGCAATGAATCGCCGAATGTATGCTTCTACCCTATCATCTGTCAAATCCATCTCCGCAGATTCCCTAAACCTTCGTTCCAATTCTAATTCAGGTCTTCTCTCTCTCCCCGAATTTGTGGGAAATCTTGTATTGATGGAACTTCGCTGCGTAATTGGTCGATTTGTTTATTAGATGCTTATTTTTGGTATCAGAAGCAGCCAATGTAACTTCCGAGTCTGAGCTTCGAGTCTCTTCAAGGAAGAAAAGGCTAAAGCAAGAAAATTTGGAGCCCTTGGAGAAAGATTCCAGCAAAGGAATCAATGCTCCTAAAGTAATACAATAGGGTTTTGGAAATTTCAAATCCTGCTTCGAGTATGATTATTCTTGAGAGATTTAGAGATTTGTAGTCATTTTGTTGCTCCCTTGGCTTGAAAAGATTCTGGAAATGAGACAAAAATGGACTTACTGCTCTCTATGTTTTTTTTTGGGAATAATTTTTCTCAGATAAAGTTCTGCAATGCTTCATTATCGTTCTTTCACTCTACTATATGTTGAAGATAAGTTTTTTTATATTATCCTCTTGGTCTTTGTTTATGTAATGATGCAGGAGATGTGTGGATTACCCGAGATAGAAGAAATTGCTGACAAGAAGAGAAATGGATCTTCTTCATCTAGCAAGTCTCACTATCTATAGTTACATTTTTCCTTTTTATATATATAAAACAGAAGTTTCGTATTCCTGATTGTCTAAGCCACATTCATGGGTTGAGTCTTCAGTAATATTTATAATCCAATCTCAGTCATAAGGAGATGTCTAATGGATTTAAAGAAATAAAGTGACTGAGCCAAAACGTGTCCTCGGTACTCACATCTCATAGCAGGATTTCTTGTATGAAATGGGTTTTGCAGGGGGGTCAAAACTAAAATCATATATAAAATCAACAGAAGCTAGCACTTCTGCATCACCGATCAAAACAGCAGGTTTTCTTTCAGGATACTCTACTATACTTAGTGGCATTTTGGGTACATTTATTCTTTATGGAAAATGGGATGTCCCTAAGATGTTTATTTAGGCACACCACCTGAAAACTGGGAAAAGGTGCTCGAGGGTATTCGAAAAATGAGATCTTCAGAAGAAGCACCAGCTGACGCTGTAGAATGTGATAGAACCGGAAGCTTTTTACCTCCAAAGGTAGAAATATCTTACTATATATGAGAATTGAAATATTGCTGAGTTTGTGACTATTGGTTTTACGTGGAAGTATGCACTGAGATATGCTCATTACTTCTCCCATTTGATTTTCAATATTACATGATATTCTATGCATAGATTAGGAACCCGGTTCCGAGTTGCTTACCGTAAAAAACACCCAAAACCATTATGTTAATACTAACAAATGCTAACTTACCTTTAGGTAATTCTCTTATTCTTGATTTTTGCTGCCTTTGTTGTTTTCACGTTTCATAAATTTAAATTATGGTTAAAATTAGAGAAATGGATTGCCCTTCTTGTTTTTGCTTCTGACCTTATTTCTCACTATTTTTAGGAAAGGCGATTTTATGTTCTCGTAGGAACACTTCTTTCAAGTCAAACTAAAGATCACACTACTGCTGGTGAGTTTTAAACTACTTAGCCTATATTGAGAGAACGCTTAATTTCAGCGTTCTAGTATCTCTGAAATCATTTGGATCTCCAAGTTTCGTGATTTTATATCCGGACTCTTCTAATATGCAGCAGCAGTAGAACGTCTTCATCAAAATGGCCTTCTCACTCCTGAAGCCATTGACAAAGCCGATGAATCAACCATAAAGGAATTGATCTACCCGGTATGTTGTTGAAGGCCTCTTTGACTCTATTATGATCGCATGCTGCCATATTTTTTCATGAGAAGTATTCAAGAAATGAAAAGGAAAAGAATGAGAAACTATAAATGGAAATTGTTGTTGTCATTTTAAGTTCGGTGTGAAACTTAATGCTTGCCGTTTACTTTTAGGTTGGATTCTATACTAGAAAGGCTACTCATTTGAAGAAAGTTGCAAAAACTTGTCTAGTGAAATATGACGGTGACATTCCAAGCTCTTTGGAAGAACTACTCTCACTTCCAGGAGTTGGTCCTAAGATTGCTCATCTGGTAAGATTTGCATATAGTACTCAGTTTTGTAATGGATATAAATATTATAAAAGTTCTTAAAGGTTTCTTGTGATGTCCTGCGATAGGTTTTGCATGTAGCATGGAATGATGTTCAAGGGATATGTGTAGACACACATGTGCATCGCATTTGCAATAGACTTGGTTGGGTGTCTAAACCTGGAACAAAACTGGTGTTTCTCTAACATCAGGCTTATGTTGAATTTTATATATTCTCTATGAGATTGATTTCTTAACACTTGATAAAATTTTGCCTCTTCTTTTGTTTTCTCGTCTGCACTTTGTCACATCTCTAATTTTTTCTTGACCAGAAAACGTTGTCCCCTGAGGAAACTAGAGTAGCTCTGCAACAGTGGCTTCCAAAAGAAGAATGGATCGCTATTAACTTTCTGTTGGTACGTAATCCTCTGAGATTCTAACTTAAGAGATGCTTGAACATACATAAAAACAATCTACTTCCGATTATTGTGAACATTTCATCTGTCAGGGTGATTAATGGTTGAAAACTTGAAGTTTATGTAACTCCACTTTATCTTCATCCTCCTCCAATTTTTCTGTCTGAAATCTTCACAGGTAGGTTTCGGGCAAACGATATGCACGCCACTAAGACCACGCTGTGGAACTTGTAGTATCAGTCAGCTTTGCCCTTCTGCCTTTAAAGAGACCCCAAGCGCATCATCCAAATTGAAGAAATCTGTCAAAAGCAAGAAAGTTTAATTGATTTGGCGCTGGATTCTCCTTGTAGATAATCTTTTATTCCATTTTATAATTAGTTCTCGGTAAAATATAAATAGTATCCAAGAAATTGTATAGCTTTATGGGGAATGCAAGAGCATCCCACTTGTGTTTAAACTTAAAGACTGAAACTTGCTAGCATGAAAGGCACTGTGGCAAGTAATGGTCTTTAAGGATGATCAGATAATTAAGAAGAGGCTGAGACTGCTAAAAATTGTAATTCTGTAATGGTATAATTGTAATTGATTATTTATGAAATAAGCTTAATAGATTATTCAAGAACGTTCCTAATTTTTTCCATCGACCTTGTCATTTATCTAGTTTGGTTAGAACCTAAAACGTTTAAAACTCCTCCATATAGAAGTAACTGATATTCTACATTGGGGTTAAAATTTAATTTCAAAATAAGGTATTACTTCCGTAATTTTTTTTTCATTTTTTGGTTAAATTCTTCGGAGTTTAATTTAAGAATTAATACCGTATTTTGTAAATTGAGATGGCAGGCAACTAAATGGAATGAAGTTTTGGGGTTGATATGTGATGTATGACAAATTCCAGGGAGTAGTTTCAAAATAATTCAAACTAGTAAAGAATATCCACGGACTAGGAGAGGTAGGGATAGAGATATGCTGACGTCCAAACAGGGGTTGGGAAGAAATTTTTATTAAAGCAGCAGCAGGAAAATTAAAAGAAAAAAAAAACGCTCGACGAGAAAAGAAAAAAAAAAAGAGGGAGAAGAGCAACGAAGACGGACCTGTAAATTGTGCAGTCTCCACTCACACTTTGGATCTTTCTCTCTTTTCACCTTCTGCAATCTTCAGGTTCCTGCGTCTTTATGTTATCATCTATCTGTTAGGCTTCCTCGATTTTGCATTTTCTCCCTTCATCGCTTCAGTTGATTGTTTCGTTTATTTCTAAGGCTAATGCAATCGGATTAACAGTTGGTATATCTTTTGATAAACATGAATCTGTTCTCCTTTCTCCACAGAATCCGTAGACTTAATTGAACTGATCACTTCTTGCTTCAGTTTCTAGGGTTTGATTTGGAATTTGCTTTGTTTTGCTTGGAGGTTTAGTGGCTTTCCCTTTGGGCTCTGTAACTATGAATGCATTTATATTAGGAGTTGGCGTACCAAGAAAGGGCGTATCTGTGAGATAATGTTAGATGTGTTCGTTCTGGGATTATTTTGATGTTTCTACATTTTTGAGTAGCATATGATTGTTTCTATTCTAAATGAGTGATGCCTGTAGATTACAGACCAATCAGAAACGTTTTACGTATTTTGTGGTATATGATATTCTCTCATAGCTGTAAACTATAAAGCTATAATCCTGTTGTTATCCGATTGAAAGTGCAACCTTGTATTGTTATTTCTTGAAACTATTTTTCTTTTTTTTTTCTGGCTACGGTGCGGAAATGTGATCTGTGAATCTTGGATTTGTAGTTTATGGAAGGAGATAATCATCAGAGGTAGCATTTCCCTATGCATCCGAAGCGATCAAGTCAAAGAGATGGGTCAGTTACTAAGCCAGTTAGAACCAGTGATAGGCTTAGGAGGAGGCCCAAATTGTATGGTCGCTCATACTATTACTACTCACCAAACATGCTACATAACAGGAAAAGAAACTCAAAGACAAGAACAGCAGCCTCGCAAATCGCAAAGATGCTGCATAAAGGGAACCGTCCAGGACGGACATCAAATGTCACGGTAATCATTACATGTTTCATCCTATGCTATTGCATCAGTACTATATTATCTGCCACTTCATTTGGTTTAACTCTATCTCTTTGATTGTTTTATTCCTCACTACATCATTTGTAAGTGAATATATTGGGTTTTATGTGATGCACCATGACTGTTGGTTAATAGATCCATTTTAAAGTTTCTGTTTACCAGTCCTTAGTTATTGAACATTTTCTTAAGAATGCTTGAGCCAGTTAAGCACATTAAGAGCATTTCTATTACTCCTGAGTTTTAAGTAGATGCCAGCTTCTAATTGAGATGCCCATTATTCATGCTGCTATGAAGTTTCTTATCTGATAATTATTCACTTTGGAGATAATGATCATTATTGTCCAACAATAATGGTTTCGTCTTATTAGTTACTTTTTAATGCATACTGTTTATCTTTAGTTTGATTAAACCAGAGTGTTGATAATATTGTTTGTGACGGACAGCCAATTGCTTCCGACCTCCGGCGTTCCACAAGGAAGAGAAGAATTTCTGTAAATCTTGAGGACTATACAGACAGTTCTGGATCAGAGGATGAAGATATGATGGTCAGTATATTTTCCTTCTAAATGGCTCTTTGATTATGAAACCTAAAGCTATTTTATAAGTATTGTGGTATGCCTTTGAGAATAAGTTTCTGATCTTTTTCAGAGTCCAGCATATCGAACTTTGAGGAGTAGAGTCAATAATGGAGTTCATCAAAATTTCTCAAGTTCAAAAAGTAGAAAGGCCATGGAAACTGAATTGGCACCACGTCGTGAAGGTCTCCGTCCACGTCGTTCAAAGATGATTGCCAATAAACGATTGAAAATAGAATCTGGAGCCAATCAAGATACATCAGAAGAGAAAGATGGTCAAGATGAAACCGAGAATGGGAATGAATTAGATGACCATGACGCAGATGATGGTGAAAATGAAGTTGAGGCAGAAGACGAGGGTAATGGAGAAGATGAAGGTGATGGCGAAGATGAGGGTGATGGTGAAGATGAGGGAGAAGAAGATGCTGATGATGATGAAGAGGGTGATGAAGAACAGGAGGGAAGGAAGAGATATGATCTGCGAAACCGTGCTGAAGTGCGGAGGATGCCTACAGAAGAAATTAACAAGCAACAACAACCTAGATCTCCTAGGAGAGTGTTGCATCAAGGCATGGGCACCAGGGTTGGAAGGGATGTTAAAAGAGGTGGGTCTCGGCCACACAAGCGCCATCGCTTTACAAGAACAGATGATTCAGATGATTCTCTTCTTGTGGATGAATTGGATCATGGCCCTGCAATTCCCTGGGCTCGAGGTGGAAACAGAGCTGGACCACCTTGGCTATTTGGGGGTTCGGACATGTACGGGTCAAGTTCATTGGGGTTGAATGTTGGAGCTTCTGGTTGGGGTCACCAGAGTGATGGTTTGACTGCATTAACTTCTGGGGCTCAGACTGCTGGGCCAAGCTCGAAAGGAGGTGCAGATATCCAGCCACTGCAGATTAATGAAGATATAAATTTTGATGACATTGGTGGGCTGTCTGAATACATTAATGATTTAAAGGAGATGGTTTTCTTTCCGTTGCTATATCCGGAGTTTTTTGCAAGTTACAACATTACTCCTCCCAGAGGTGTACTGCTATGTGGTCCTCCAGGCACCGGTAAAACACTGATTGCTCGAGCATTAGCATGCTCTGCTTCAAAAGCTGGTCAGAAAGTTAGCTTTTATATGCGAAAGGGTGCTGATGTCCTTAGTAAGTGGGTTGGCGAGGCTGAAAGACAATTAAAGCTACTCTTTGAGGAGGCTCAGCGAAATCAGCCTTCTATAATCTTTTTTGATGAAATTGATGGTCTGGCTCCTGTAAGATCTAGCAAACAAGAACAAATACATAATTCTATTGTTTCAACTTTGCTGGCCCTGATGGATGGCCTTGATTCTCGTGGTCAAGTTGTTCTCATTGGGGCAACAAACAGGGTAGATGCAATAGATGGAGCATTACGCCGCCCTGGCAGATTTGATCGGGAGTTCAATTTTTCTTTACCAGGCTGTGAAGCACGAGCAGAAATATTGAATATTCACACTCGTAAATGGAAGCATCCTCCTACTAGGGAGCTGAAAGAAGAACTGGCAGCTAGTTGTGTAGGGTATTGTGGTGCTGATCTAAAAGCTTTGTGCACTGAAGCTGCCATTCGTGCTTTTCGTGAGAAATATCCACAAGTTTATACCAGTGATGATAAATATGCCATAGATGTTGGGTTGGTCAAGGTTGAGAAGAGCCACTTTGTAGAGGCAATGTCAGCAATTACTCCTGCTGCCCATAGAGGGTCTGTTGTGCAGTCCAGACCACTCTCTCCAGTTGTATTGCCATGTTTACATCGACACCTCCTTGAATCCATGAGTATAATATCAGATATTTTCCCCTCGTCAGCCATGTCATCGGAGTTGACCAAGCTGTCAATGCTTTCATTTGGATCCGCAATTCCTCTCTATTATCGTCCTCGACTTCTGTTACTTGGTGGTGTAGGATTCGGACTGGTAATTGCTTGTCGTTTCTTGTGATTATGTCAGAATGCCTTAATTATTATGAACTGAATTCACTTACTTGTTAGCCTAACAGGATCATCTTGGGCCTGCAATTTTACATGAGCTAGAAAGATTTCCTATTCATTCTCTGGGATTTCCATCTCTCCTCTCGGATCCTAGTGCAAAGACTCCAGAGGAAGCGTTAGTACATATATTTAGTGAAGCTAGGAAGACAACACCTTCAATACTTTATATACCGATGTTTAATAATTGGTGGGAAAATGTAAGTGTTTTTACAATCCAAATTCATTTTGATTCAGTTGCTTCGGGAGATCATGCTTGTATGTATGCTTAATATAATGTATTAGGTTGTCCTGTTGGTTGTAGCAGTAAACTGACTTGAGTTTTAAGTTGCCAGTCTAATGATCTTAATACTGATGTCTGCAGGCGCATGATCAGCTGAGGGCTGTATTTCTGACTTTGTTAGAAGAATTGCCATCAAATCTGCCCATATTATTACTTGGTACATCTTATGGTGAATTATCTGACATGGAAGAGCAGTCAGTATTTGACAATCGATCTGTGTAAGTTTTGTGCTCTACTTGTAAGCAAGTTGAACAGCTTTATTACTAAGAATTAGCAGTGTCTTTATATTGGTTTCATACACTAACTTACCACTCTTTCCGAAACTCTCTTTACTGATTTAATTTTTTTTTCATGAAATATCCCTCATGCTTGTGGTTTATTACTTAGTTTCTCAGAATGTGTACATTTGCTTTCAGCTATACTGTGGACAAACCATCAAGCGAAGACAGGTCTTTGTTCTTTGACCGTTTGATTGAAGCTGCTCTCTCAGTCATTTCAGGCGTATCTGGCAAACCTGATGGACCACAACCCCTTGAAGAACTTCCCAAGGTTCCAAAAGCACCTACTGGTCCAAAACCCGCTGAGACAAAAGCCAAGGTGGAAGCAGAGCAGCATGCCCTTCGACGATTGCGTATGTGTCTCAGAGATGTTTGCAATAGGTAAATGTGTATGGGCCCTCACTTTAATAAATATCCATTCAAAATGTGTGCTCGACACATAATCTTTGGTAACTGAAGGTCTTCCTATTGCGTACAAGTCCCTAATGCTCTATTTATATTATATCTATATGCTTATGTGATATAATAGTCAGTGTGTAGATTACATGCACTCCAAAAACTACTCAGTTAACCGTCTTTTGGAGAAACTTTCATTCCTTCTCTCTACTTTTTTGGATATAACAGTACTAATTTTAGCTCTCAAATGGTACATCTGGTAGTCATGCCTAGTCTATTATGTAGGGAGTTTTCTTGGGTATTCCAGATAACCCTGTTTTAATTGGCTCTTGTTATTCTTTTTTATCTATTTTAACTTGTGGGATGTTTTTTGTCTGCAGGATACTATATGATAAAAGATTCAGCGCATTCCACTTCCCAGTTACTGATGAGGATGCTCCAAACTATCTGTCAATAATTCAAAATCCAATGGATACAGCTACTCTGCTGCAACGTGTCGATGCTGGGAAGTACCTCACATGTTCACCGTTCTTGCAAGATGTGGATCTCATTGTGAGAAATGCAAAGGTGCATTCCTATTTACAACACATCTCTTTTACATAGCTATTAAATCTTCTAAATTCAGAATTTGTGATCACTGCACTAGCCAAGTAACAAGGAGAGAGAATCCCACCTAATGTTGTTATATTGTTGTTGGTTAATATATCATTTTTTCGCTCATTAAGTATGTCTTCTGTTCATTTGATATTCTCGAGTGAATAGCTTTTTTGCTTAAACAGAATGATGCATGACGTTTGTCGTTTCCAAATCAGTGTTAAAGAATGAGAATCTTACCAACGAAGTAATTTCTTGATGGTGTCTGACTTAACTTTTCTGGTTATTTCTCCAGGCTTACAACGGAGATGATTATACTGGAGCGAGAATTGTCAGTAGAGCCTATGAGCTTCGAGATGTAGTATGTTTGCAAGTCTCTTAGACTACATAAATAAGTTTCCATATTTTGCTGCAAGTCTATCACCCCCTCGAAAGCTTCTCAAATTATCTTTATGTTACAGGTGCATGGAATGCTGTCACAGATGGACCCAGCACTGCTAACATATTGTGATAAGATTGCCGCTCAAGGTGGTCCATCACAGATACCAGATGATCTGAGTGGATCTATTCTTGGTTTAGCTCCTGTTGTGCAGATGGGAACTGTTACTAGAGCCAGTGCCCGACTTCGAAATGTGCAGGAGGTTAATTTAGATCGAGATTTTGAAGGTCTTAAAAAGCCCAAGAAAACCGTAGATGCTGTCTGTACAGGTAATGCCACTGCAACCACAGATTTTTAGGTTCTTGTTTTACTTGTGAAATGTCGGTGTTTACTTTTCGTGGCAATCTCGGGTTCCTAGATGCAGAACAACTCTTGATAATGAGACTTTTAAATACTTGTGGTGTGTGAACAGATACAACTGCAGACAAATTACAAAACCAAGACTCAGGCGAAGAAATGCCATCTCTGGAAGCAGCAAACTCAAACTCATCTGCTCCTTCAGCAGATGGTGATAGAGAAGACCAAAGCGAGCTGCCAAGAAAAGAGGCTATTGCAGAAGATGTGAGTGGTTTCCATGAGGCTTCCAGAGATTCGGCCAAGTCAGATGAAGAAATTTCAAGCCGAATAGAATCTGTGAAGGCAATACTCATGGGGCGTAGTGAAAACTACAGCATACCACAGATGGAGAAGCTTTATACTCGAATCATGAAGGGTGTTCTTGAGACTTTGGACAAAGGGCTTCGTGATGATGATAATAACTCTAAGCATTCAATTTTGAGATTTTTGTGGGAATTCGCTCAGCATCAGGCGAATTTCTGAGGCTAAACTTTCTCATATCAGTCAGTCTGTAGGTTAGATTTGCTAAAACAAGGAATGAAAAGAACAAAACAATTTTTTTCATTCGGGGTTCTTTTGACTGGAGAAGTTGCCAGAACTAAAAAGTAGTTTTTTTTTTCTTTTTCAGTAGTAACCTCTTGTAAAGTCGAACATGAGCCTTTAGATCTAAAACAGGTTAAAAAGCCATTAAAAAAACAAAAAAAAAAGAAGGGATTTCTCGATTCATCTTTTAGGCTATGCTCGTATCTTGTCATTGTTGTTTGTTCTCCAGCTTAGCAAATCACCTCTAGATGGGTCGTTGTTGGTTTGCTAGAATCACATGTGGTGTTATTACTTGCTATGAAGATGAACAAAACTTAGCATCGTATGTGAATGTGACAATTAGAAACTAAACAATGATTTTGGGGAACTAAGAAACGGGGATTAACTCATCAACTTTTTTTAACTATTTTGCTTAATAGTGTTTAACTCTCATTTCCGTTATGGCCGTTGGGGATAAATTTGGGCGGGAAAATCCTACTGACAGACTTGAGATTTTTATCAACGCTTAAAACACAAAGTTGTTAGACGATTTTAAAGATTCAAAGAGAAAGAAGAAAAAAAGAGCACAGCAAGATAGTTCCTTTTCACCATTTTCTCAACCGCTCTCTATCTCTCTCGTTTATTTAGACTTTGCAATTCTTATGCTCCTCTTCTCTTCGCTTGAACGACTCTTTTGGCTTCCTGAATCATATAGAAGAAGAGACGAGTTTGCGTCAGTATTTTCGACCCAAAAACCTCAAGAAAAATCTTCAATCTGCAGAAGAAAGAGAAAAGAGAATGATGCAGAGAATCTTCGATCGCATTCTCTGCATCCCCAGAATAAAAAGGACTTCTTACTCATACCGTCGCAGCAACGTCGCAAAGCACTCTGCTTCTGTCCCCCAAGAAGACTGTCCAAGAAGATAAAGATGCGATATTGAAGAGAATCTTGAGTAACGTCCCCAGAAAAAAAAGGACCACTGTCTACGAATACGTCCTTCCTAAAGATCCACAAGCCCGACCTAAAGACCCACAAGCCTCTCCAAAGTCTCTAGAGGTCCCAAACCCTCCTTCAAGACCAAGGAGGCAGATAAAGACGCCGGAATGGCTTGTCCAGGTGATGAGATGCATGAACGGAGCTGATGATCCAAAGATAATCTTAGAGAAGACTCTGGACGTGAACGATGTCGATTCACACCAAAACTGTCTCTCAATCCCTATCAACAGCGTAATCCAAAACGATTTCTTGACGCTTGACGAGTCGAGAATCATTGATGACGACGACATCACCACTAACGAAGGAAAGATGGGTGTGGGAGCTTTTCTTGTGGATCAACGAACTATACAGTGGAATGTGGGTTTCAAACAATGGTTTCTGACGACTAAGTCAGGGAGAAGCTACTGGAGTTTTGTGTTGCGAGGTGAATGGACCGACGTCGTTATGGCTAACGGATTGAAAGCCGGCGACAAAATCAGTCTTTGGTCGTTCAGGTGCCGTGGAATCCTCTTCTTTGCCCTTGTTCCTCCGACGAGCTCTACTGTCTTAGTATAGGAGGTTTTTGGGAGTATTAGGGCTTCGTTTATAGAGATGTTACTAGGGTTTTGGGTACAAATTAAGATATTAATCTTGTTGGGTTTTCATTTCCATACTACTTGTTGAAAAAGAAAGTTCATCGAGAGTCAAAGTAAGTCGTTTTGCTGTCTCGTTCAATGGAGGTCACACAATACTCTGTTCATATGGATTGTTATATACATTTGAAATGACTCAGGTTTTGTTAATTGATCTACAAGCACACATATCAAGTTATTAGATAGCTGAGCAAGACTAGACCAATCAAGTTATAGTCTCAACGATCACAGATACTTGTCAGAGAAGAAGAGAGAAGCTTCTCGGTCCCCTGGCAGGAGGAAGAGGAACAAGTGCAAAACGGAGGATTGCACGGCACCTAAACGACCAAACACCGATGTTGTCGCCGTTTTTCAATTCGTTAGCGTCAACGACTTCATTCCACCCACAAGTCAAAGGGAAGGTCCAGCGTCCGTTTCCTGGATCATTCTTCAACCCCCATCTCTTCAAAACCACACACCATCTAATGTCAGGCGATTCTGGAGGTTTTTGGTATTATAATTATCAAAATTAGGGTTTTACTACGAATGTGATCTATCTTACACATTGTTGGGATTCTATCCTCTATTATTAGTAAGTTTGTTGTTTCTGATTCTATAATATGTGATTCGATGAATACTATGTCATGAAGATGCTTGTGTGAGTTTCTTGATGAGTTTGATAGTTTCCTTTATTCAACCTGAATCTTGATGGAAAATCCAAATCTTTCTCCAATTAGCTTTTAACTATAATTAAAGTCTTTCTTTTTCTTCCAAGTTAATATTCTTAATGAAGCAAATTTTGATTACTATGTTGTTTCTGAATATTTTAGCATGAGTCTGGTTTTGTTGCTTTGTCTACTTTAGTTACTGCATTGATTAATACCTATCTTGGAATATATCTTAAAGTCTGAACCGAGGGATGGAATTGGTCCAAATCCTGCAATTGTTTTGATACATTCCTCCAAAATGCTCAAACAAATCAAAATCAGGGTTCTTTTCTACAGCATTCATATCCTCCTTTTTTGAACAAAACAACATCAACATGAAACTTTTTAGTTAGTAAAGGAGCTGAACTACGGATTTGACATATGATCTCAAAACTTTTACCATCTGATGGAGTCACGCGATAGTTTGGTAGTACCCAGTTATTTTCAAGACATATATCATCGAGTTTCTGCAATACATAGGGGAAATGAATCTTTTATTTGAACATGAAATGATCAAAGTTACCATAAAATTACCAGACATAAGCTTTTAGAAGGTTCACAGAGCTTCACTCTCTTATTGCTTTGGTATGCTGACTTGTCAGGAGATTCTTGAAAGGTACGCCTCGGGTATGCCTCGTTACAACACTCAATTATTGTTTCTAGCTGCAGCTTCCAATCATCTATAACAACCATGAGAAGCACTCATGTTCACGTAAAAACAAAGCTGTGGCAGAAAGGGAAAATAAATACATATGTTTGATGTTCTGAATGCCTTTATCATATTTAGCAATCTCGTCTTCTATGTATCGCTGCTGAATAGTCTAGAGCCAAAGAGAAAGGAGTAACTTCTAGTCATAAAATTCGAATCTATATTATTGCCAATCAGTTTCTTTGATCATCTTTGATCAAATTCTAAAGTTATTACCAGTTTGTCTCGTTTGCAAAGAAGAACTTTCAGTGCAGTTTCTGATAGGGATGTTGCTCTAGACAGAAGAGTCGTCTGTAGCTCCTCAAGGTTTAGGTTAGAGTTATGAGCAGAAGTAGGAGCCGCATTACGCTTAAGAACGTTCTTAAGTTTGTCAGCAAGAGTTTTATTCCTCAGGATACCTCTTTCTCTGTGATCCTTTGGGTCAGACTCAACCTGTATTTACAAAAGGGTGACAAAGAATAAAGATGGAATTGAGAATATACAACTGTTTGTGTAGATTTCAGACTTTACCTCCAAACCACCGTTCTCTCCATTTGATTAGAGATCCTTACAAGGGCTCATTTAATGATGTGCATTCTTAGCCTTCAACGCATATACCGCCTCCAAGTGGCCAATAGGCTCCTTCGCAACACTTGTACTCCCCTTTCAAGTATCGATTTTGTATCCTCGGAGGAGCTTTTCTTCTAGCTCTAGGATTGCTAAGTAGAGCGGCAACTTTTTTGGCCTGCAATTTATTTTCACTACTCTTTTTTGAAGCAGTATTCCCCCATCTTCCCAGAATGTTGGAAACATCTGACTCATTTGTTGCAGCTGCCTTTCCATTGCTTTCAGTATCGTCACATACGGCTTCTGATTCTTTGTCTATCACACATTCAGTATCTTCCGCCTGAGTAAAAAACTTATAAGGCTACTACTTAAGCGGGAAAAGGAACCAAAACGAACTCAAAACTGATATGAAGAATAACAACTTAACAAGACAAAATGATGGAGATAAACCTGGAAAACCAATCTTTTATAAGACTGGCATAAGGAAGAACATGAAAGTATTCCACTATGGAATTCACAGCCCAGTCGGAGAAGCTCTTCTCAAATAAAGGACCCTCCATACTATTTGTGTTGAGAAGAGCAAAAATGTATGATTATGAATATCAATACCACATTGTACTTAAAAAAAAGTAGTATTATCCAATCATGCAACTAAGGTGAAGTAAGTGAGTTCGTGAATAACAGCTGAAAGACCATCTTGCCAAATTTGTGAGTCAATCTTTAGTTATTTAACGACTTTTAAGTGGATAAAAGGTCCATTTTAAGCTGCCATGACCACTGCAAACAGGACGTTTCCTTTCAATACCAAAATCAACTTACCAATTAAGCAGTTCTTCAACGGGATTTTCTCCAGAAAGTTTCTCTTGTGAAATGCACTTCATTATGTAAAAGCGGATTGCTGTCTTCTCTTCACTCAAGGTCACAAGCACCAAATACCTCTCCAAGATCACAATGTCCTTGCGATTGTCACCTGAAAAGTTTCAATTATTGAGTAACTGACAGCAAGAATGCTACCATAGAACCCAAATGATCAGTCTTTCTAACCAACCAGTGGCTTCCTTAATAGCTGCAAATGCAACTTTTTGAGAGATGACTTCATTCTGATCTTTAGCAGCAGTTTGGTCTTTCTCAATGGTTTTTTCAATTAGTGACCACACACCTTGTGTGATGGAACTGTGTTGACGATAACAATTCTTCTTCTCCGAGTCAACTAACATAACTGCAACTGTCCTTATGGGCAACTTTTTCAAGCTAGAAAGATCTGAAGACGCATCTAAGCTCATGGATAAACTACAAGCGTCCACAGTAACCTTCTCTAGCAGCAAAGTTTGTTCCGAATCACCATCTTTTCCAGCTTCGTTAGGTTCCTTCAAATGCAGCAGCAGAGCAGGCCTCATTACCGTAGCTAAGCTACGGAACGACTCAAAAGTCAAACATTCCAAATGAGGATTCTCTTTTCTGTGGTGATAATTGTACAGAAACACAACAGCATAAACCTGAATCAGCACCATTTTGCAAAACAGAACTTGAAAAGGGAAGTCGAAGAGACACAACCGAAGGCATTGATGTCTAACTAGAGCTAATCAGGAAACTAATTAAAGATTGACAAGCTTTAGGAAATTCACCTGCTTTGCCACAGATTCACGGAGAGCCTTCGAAGCAACATCACTTATAGAAGGTTTAGATTGAAGCAAAGGTCGACGAAGTTTTCTAACAAAGCTCGAATGGCATCTTCTGTCGGACAAATATCTGAGGGTTCTGTGGTGGTCTTCGTGACTGGTAAATAGCAATCCACTTCCTCCATAATCTCAATCATCTAGCGAGATGATTCACTGCACCAAAAAAATTAACAAATGTAAGAAAAAGAACCAGAAATCGATTGCAGCATAGACCTCAAAGAACTAATTTTTACGTTATTTAACAATCCAGTAAGCAGTTAAAAATCGTCGACCCAGTAAAAGGAAGAAAATGCAGAAGAAGAAGCAGAATAGAACAAAGGAGTGAAGAAGGAGAAGAAGCGATCAGAAGAGAAAAAAAAAAGTTGAGATTTTTAGTTCGATGGTAACGAAGGAGAAAATGTCGAACTTTACCGGGAAAGGGAAACCCTAGTTTTGTTTTGAAAATTTCCCCAATTACCGTTTTTAGTAATGAAAGAAGAGTTGAAAATTTAGAAATGTGTCAGCTCTGGTTAGACAAATGAACAAGACGACCAAGATCATCTAAACTTCGTGTTTTTTTTATTAGTAAAAATTCGAATAGGCGCCAATTCTTCTGGGCACAACTGTAATAATGTATCTCTTTTGAGGGTAATTTTGGAATTTTAATCTCATCCACAGATTGATAGGACTGCTCAGATTGATTTTGAGTTTGACGTAAGAACTTAAACTTGAAAAGACTTAACTTTAACGGCTATGCTATGCTGACGTTCTGGATTTTCTTTCAAATTGTCAGAAAAAAAGAAAAAGAAAATCAAGACTCTTGAACGTAATGAAATTCTTTCATCCAAAGTTACTTAATCTGCGTTAAACCACGGAAATATAAATCAACAACTATGGTTCATTGGTTTCAGTTCCAAAGACTTTTTTTTTTTTTTTTATCAAATATACATATCTTCAATTTACTTCATGGCAAATCAAGGAAGAGTTTTTCCCATTCATTGTAGTTTTAGCACTTCACACTATCTTTCATTAACTTTATTTATAAACACTGCAAATCTATATTCAATTGTTATCATACTTTTATTTTCAGTAATGTTCTTAATTTTCTTTGAAACAATTTTTTAAATATATTTTTATAATTTTTCCTGGTACTTGTATAAATGTATATTGTTGCCAAAACACAAATTTAACAAATACTATGTTCCTTACTAATCCAATTTTTAACATTTTCACACCTTACGAAAATATATTAAAAGTTAATTATAAATGCATCATTTTTGTGATAAACAATTTTCTATAATTTTAAACCAAAAGTATTCAATTATTTTTTTGAAATTTACAATTCATCATCAATAACTAATAAAAATGTTTATTTTTGAAACATTTTTTCTAAAAATTGGATTAATAAGGAACCGAGGGAGTACTAATCTCCATCAAAACTACTTGCAACTCGTTTATTTCATTATCACTTAGGAAATCAAACAATTCCATTCAAGTTCGTTACTTTCAGAGCAAACCAGACACAAAACATTGACTGGTCAAAACCACTCAGTTCTGAACCCTAAACCACCAGAAGACTCTGGTTTCAACCCAACTCGTACAGAGAACAAAACACACGGAACAATCACACAACATTTAAATCAATGATCAGGTTCCATCCAAAAAAAACAAAGACGATTTGAGTTTCTGCACGACTTTTCACTGCTTCTGCTCTTCGACTGACAATTTGATCAGATTAAACAAATCCTTCCTTGATGATATAACATTTTTTTGTTATCATAATGGAGAAATGGAATGAATCAATCATAGTTGCTTCCAGAAAGAGCCAAGGGATGACTAAGAATGTTCTGAAGCAGAAGATTTACACGTGATAATATATATACAAATATATATATCATGCCGTGTGTGACTATATATAAATATATATATGCAAGACTTTAAGAATGTACCGGTTTAACATCCGGCTGCTTTCAAGAACTTATCGTAGGGGCTTGACAGCGGTAACCGAAAAGAATTTTGTTCCACTTCTTGTGAGCAGAATCCGAGCTGGCCTTGAGGCTGAACATCAGCCACAATCATTGCCTTCTGATCATCTTCACCAGCTTCTTCTGTCTGCAGCACACGAGAAAACAAAAAATGAACACCAAACCGAAAATCAATGTTGATGGGATGGCAATTAATGTCAGTAGAACAGAGAACAGAGAACAAACTTTCACCTCTTTAAGAAGAAATTGTTCCTCCTTTTCGTCGTCTTCTGAGAAAGTTATAGCTTTGGTTGCTTGGGGTTTGAAACTTCGAAGAATGGACATCTTTTGATGTTTACCCGTCACAAGGGCTTCGCACTGATTCATCAATTGGTCATAAGGTACAGGAATAGAGGAAACAGGGAGACTTGCAACTTGCCGAGCAGTTTCTGAAACCTACACATCACCAATGACAAAATTAATGAAAAAAGGATGATAGAGGAGACCAATAAAAAATATTATGAAATATTGAGAGAAAGGTATTACCGATTCTAATAACTCGTTGACACTCAGAACATCTACTGGGTTATTGTTTGTGGACAATGATGTTCTCTGGCCAGACTGACTCCCACTAGCCTCCGGGGAATTTCCTTCAAATGCCACTATTTCTGATAGCTCAACCTGAAGGACCCACAAAATTGCAATAAGAGAAAATCATTCCTCAAGCAAGTTTCTCATGAAATCATTATACCTCTTCAAAAGCTGGAAGTTCTATTTGATTAAGAGGAGAACTTGGTCCTGGTGTATCCACGAACCATGGTGCACCAAGCGGATGTGCATCATCTTGGGAAAAATCTGACTGAATTTCCTTTCTCAAATGTGATTGCTCCTCCTAAGAACATTACACATTAAAATTTCAGGGAAAAAAGTGAATTATTATTGCATAAAGTGGTTTGGAATTGTTCTAGCGAGTTTATCCTACTTTGTTTGTTTGGCTATGAGTTTATCCTACTTTGTTTGTTTGGCTATGTATACAAATACACTGACCAAACACTGAATCAGGACAATATTTGACTGGTAAAAGATTACGAGCTAAACTCATAGTTTCTTTATATTTGATACAGCTTTATCTGATGTGTTGGATGGATATAAGATCAAACTCACCTTCCGCCAAAAAAAAACAGAAATACCATGAATTTCCAGCATTTTATACTTTAAAGTAGGATAAGCACCTCGGATAATGTCTGAAATTTCGATGTAAAATGAGTAATCACGAGTTCCTTCAGTCGACTGTCATCTGCCACAATCACTGAAGAATTGAGAACAGTCCTATCATCTTTCTCAGATTCATACGCTTCTTGTGGAAATCCAGAACATACAGCACGCAGTCTGATATCTTTTTCCAGTATGAGATAAGGATCAACCTATTAGGACATGACGAAATGCACATACAGATTAAAAAAACAGCTGAGCAACCCCAAAACAAGAAATTTTAGAAAACAGATTTATTTTAAAAAATATCACCATTTGGGCAATTAAAGATTCTTTGACAAATGGAATTAGCTCCGGAATATTGGAAATCTTGGCACCGAAAATGAGCATATATGACGCAAAAGTGAAGATCGATCTTCTACGAGAGAGCTGCGCACCTCCTTCTGCATCATACCAAAAAATCTGTCAGAAACAAACTCAGTGGAATGGGGTGTTCGGGAGAGTTGCGATACTCCTTTTGCATTTACAAGGAGGAGATGTTCATCTCATTGGCATTTCATAACTAACAGCACTTTTAATGAACATGAAAGTTCTAGCACAAGCCAATCTGTGACTAGTAGAAAGGTGTCTCAACAAAACATACAAATTTCTGGAGGATCCTGTCCAATATATAGCTGGTAAAACTATGGTAGACTTTTGTTCCCTTCCATTAAATTTCTCGCATCCTAACTGGTGTTTGTTTTATCACCCTATTATCATATCTTAACAGCGACTATGTATAACAATATTCACAACTAAAAAACTCACAAATCAACAAAAAAAAGGCATGGTATATTCTGATGAAACTATATTCACATTGTTGATGCAAATTCTCTTAACTGGTGATTTTTCAGTGGGATAGAATGGAATCGATCATCAATTCCACTTAGATCCCGCTAAACCAACATCCAGTTACAGCCGTAATTTTCTTAATGAACAGAAAAATCATTAACCACAGTCTTTAACTTACCATTTTCATTCAATGAGAAATTTCGAAGAGAGAATGCCAGCTGAAAACACCGCACCAGAGCCATGTGATTTGATCTCTGCCATTCGCAATCACAAAATCAGAGAAAATTTAACAAAATCAAAAGAGCTCTCCCATCTAGATAGGGGGTTGCATCAAGTACATAAAGTTTATAACCATTAAATTCAGTTTCAAAAACACGGTGTTGTAAGTTCATTTTAAATCTGACAGAATAAAGACGGCAGAGTAAAATCATCTATTGTGACCCGAATGAAAGAATATCAACATTCCATCAGCCTTTGTTATGGTGGTATATCTAGAACTTCAAAATACATCAAAGCTAGAGTAAGCAGTGTATGCAATGAATGGTCCTTTTTAACTTACTAAGATGCATAGACTAACCTTTGTTAGTGAAAACAATAAAGTGATTTGATATGTGCTGGACATGGCCTCAAAATTTGCAGGGGTATTTTTGGTAGAAGTTGCTTGGATCCATAGGGATGAAAGGAGCATATTCACTTGGTGACTACTCAGTCGGAGTGAACATAACGACTGTAATAGCATAAAAGCACACCATAGTTAGCTCAGCATCAAATACACTCAAATCGATAAGAAAAGTGCCAATTAATATAATGTGAGGAGGATCCCAAAGAAACATGGGTTTAGAAAATCCATACCTTTATATCATCATTGACATCTTTTAACCTATCCAAGGACTGAAAAATAAGCTGTTGACTTGTATGCTGTGATACACTTGGATGAGATATGGGGTTTACATCTTTACACAATTCACTATTTAAGGATTCCTCAACTTTATCTTTCTCTTCAGAAACAACTTCTGAAGTTTCCTTATGTTGATCTGACCAAGGCAAACAAAGAGTTCGAAGAAGCAGAACAGAGAAAATATTGTGTGCCTCAACTCTAGTCTCACAATCTGCGTGGGACATCGCACGGAGCAGTTGGTGAAACAAGGCATCTGGAAATACCTGCAGCAGACCACACGAAATCCATTAGAACAGAATAATTACTGAGATAGTCAAATACAAAACCAAAGTTGCGGTGAAAAATCTCACTTACTTTCTTGTGGTAAGAAACATTTGGGACCACCGACACTATATGTGCAGCACGGAGAATGGCTGATGCTGTGGTCCTAGAAAGGACTACATTAGTGGATATCGTCTCAAGAACCACTGCCAGCATATCAAGAATGGGCCCTACATCCCCAACCTTAGCAGCAAAACAAAAAAGTTGAACAAAGTTACGGGGTTGTGTATGAACATGCAGTCAGAGGAGCAAACACCAATATACAAAAATTGCAGTGGCAAACACCAAACAGTTATCAGGAGTGAAGGTGGATCAAAATCACAAACAGGAATGAGAAATAACATAATACAAAAGATAAGTAGAAGCTGCTTGGTTTCGAAAGTATAATGAGATAAATAGGGTATTGAATAAGTCTGAACACACTATGGATTATGGAGGTGTCAACACTGTGACAACAAGTCTGTAATTTTCAAATGCAATAACGCCATAACTTATATTTTGACAGTACACTATCAGAACCAGCCAACTAGGTTATGTAATTGATACTGAAAGCTAAACATGGAACTCATAATCACTGGCTATCTACTAACGCCTTGACTAGAAAAGAACAGATTTAATTTGGAGTTATGGGTCATGATTACTAATATTCAAGGCAACTGCTGTTTATCTAGCTTCTTTTCACAATCTTATTTTTTAATACAAGCAAATCATATATCCTGAAGAACGATTAACCTTGTAGCCATGTTCTACTGTTGACCAATTTGTAGTATCCGGTGTAAGACATATAACACACAGGAAGATACAAGTAGTACTTGTGGAGAGGATCAGATCAAAACTCAGAAAAAAAAACTCAAAAGAACAGAAACCAGTCCAACTGACCTTATTTGAGAGCTCTGCAATGCAACTTTCTAATGCCCACTGAAGGTTCGAGTTCTGCATCGTTTTATCAGCAGACACATCTGATTCAGCTGCATTTTGGAGGCATTTCCGCAAGTGCTTAATCAAGTCAGCTATTACAGTAGTCATCGCGCTTAAAGCCTGCTGCTTAGCATGTAGCACAAGGCATGTGGCTACATTGACCATGTTAACTTGAAGACCTTGTTGCTTCATTACATTCTTATGATCCAAGTGCTTGATCAAAGAAGATACCAACGCGTGACAATTTTCTCCTGGGTAAATACTTCTTTAGTCAGATCAGTTGCCTCATTGAGTAGATAGAAATATAACTGTAAAATCAGGAAAGATAGCAAATGAAATATCTGACCTGATTCTTCCAGACGAGACTGCAGAAACAATAGAACAGAAGAGGCAACACCCTTCTGCGGAGACCAGTAATCTCCACTGTCAAACGCAGTCATTAGTGGTTCCAGAACCCGACGAACAGTTGTAGTCTCCTTTGCTAATTTGGCTATATTGCAAAGGCAAACCATAGACCAGTATGAGGGGCTCTTCGAAATATCCCTGAATGGATTTAATGGATAAATCAAATAACAAATTGATGATGCATTTCCAGTGGTCATAAAAACAAGTGATAATAATTTTTTTAAGGACCTTACATGTTTTCCAACTTATAGTCAGTCACAGGATTAGGTTTGAAAGAAACCTTTTTACTCAAACTGGCAGTCTTCGTTTCTGAATTTTGACCAACTTCTTTGGTATCTTCTTGGCCCTTCTCCAAGTCCATATAATTCTCCAGAATCACAGAAATAATCTAAAAACATGAAAAAATGATTCACAACTTAACCACAATGCACAGCATTTGTATATATATATGAACCTTGTATGTAATAGACCAGCAGAAGTTGAAGTATCCTATGACTCACCAAATCCAAGTCCATTGATAGTTGTGAATGCTCACCAATAAAAGATACCTGGCAATAACAATAAATTAGTAGCCTCAGATGGAGGTCAAAGTTAAAACAGGATTTTAAGTAAAGAGAAAGTAACAACAGAATTCCCAATGGGAAATCAATAACCGTAATGGAACTAACTTAAAACTAGCTGAATAAGGACTAGCACCATGCTCAAAATGTTTTCCTGAACAAAAAACTCATTATTAAGGGTGTCAAAATTACAAGTTCAAATAAATGTAACCCATTCCACTATCAAAGAAAATTCAAACAAGAAGTTCTGGCTATCTGCAATTGGAAGAGCAGATAATCCTGTAACATGTTGCACATATCCCTTTTCATAGGATATGTTTTGTGTGAGAAATATATACATATATATATATACCGAAAGGGCATGTTTTCTGTCAGTCAAACAAAAGAAAAAGCATTACCATGAATGCCAAAGCCTGCATCCCTGCTGAGCGTAAGCGGAGTGATCTTTCATCATCCCCCATTTCTTGAGCAAGTTGACAAAGTTTAGGGATTAGACCTTCTAAGTTGAAAATGTGCGAATTAACAGTCTGTATTTAAACAGAAAACAAACGGAAATAAGATACTGTCGAACAATAAGCTTTATATAGTGCAAGCTGGACAAGTAGTTTGCAAAGGGACATGTAACCATGCCTAAAAAATTGCTCAACGTACCTGTAAACTTATAAAGGCAACAAGAGTATTGCAACCCAAGATCTGAACTTCTTCCTCTTTTGTTTGCTCCAAAAGAGTTCGGACAATGCTTAGTAAACTACATGAAAATAGAGGCCTACAAGAAAAAAAAATGTAGTTTCAGCAAAATTATGAAATGAAAAATAATTTCTTGGTTTATACGGGAATAGGTACAAAACATACGGGAATCGGAAAGAAATGATCGAGCAACAAGAAAAGAAAGCCCAAGTGTTATTTCTGAAGATCTAATTTTTTAGAAAAAGGAAAGATGATAAACAATTTGTAAGCAACCAGACAAAATCCTGAAGAAACCATTACTTACATCTGCTCCTTACATGATGAAAGCAGTTTCTTGTAAATGCATAAGACGACTTTAACTGATCCAATATTTCCATTTCGCAATTCTTTGTAACATTTTTGCTCAAGGTACTCTGTAATCTGTTACAAGGGAAGAGTGCAACACATGAGAATAAAATTGAGAGAAGTATCCCAAGGAAAAACAAAAGGGAATAACAGAAAAATGCAACAACCTTTGGAATTCGTAAAGGATTCCTTGACGCATACTCGCAAAGCTTGCCAATTTTTCTATCATTTGGTTCAGCTTCCTGCCAAATCAAAACATGGGAAAATGTTGAAACTTTTAACCACTTCGGGTGGCAAAATTCATCTAACTTTCATTGGGAACCCATTCCACATACATATTCCAACTGAGTGATGCAAAAGAAACGTGTATATTCTTCCAAATTGAAAGTAAAACTGCTGTTTCCAATAGTAAAGACCGAAATTTTAATTTTTCAACACAATTATTCAACAAGTATAAAAACTTGAAGAGTAGCCATTTTCCCATCTCTAGATATCATCACTAAATAAAAGCAGTAAAACCTTACAACAGAGAAAATAAAGGTAGATTGAGAAAGTTAGGGCCTAAAAGTCAACAATTAGAAGAAGAAGAGAAAAAAAAGGACCTGATTACGAGGGAAAATATCAGCGAGCATTTGTTTGTAGCGTTTAACGGGATGCCTAGACCTTGCCCTCAAGGAAGGACAGAAGAAACAGAGGTTACCACAAGCGGGCAGAACCCGTCTGGACATAACCCCCATTTTCTTCTACGCCTCTAACCCCCACCTCCACCTGCAATTCTCATCTCATCTATATCTTCATATGACTAATAATAATAATAGAAACCATTGAAAAAATCAACCAAGAACATTTGTACCCAGCAGCTGCTCGATTTGATGATGCAAACCCTAATTCAGTATCTAGCTACCGAGATCGCAATCCCTGAAACCCACCAAAAAAAAAGAGGGGAAATTTAGATTCTATGATCCCGTAAAGACAAAAAGAAAAGGAATCAAATTTAGAGAAATTGATCAGAAAAGAGAAATCATATAGATGAAAAGAAGTTTTACCAGGAAGATGGGAAAAGCCAGAGAGGCAGCTGGGGAGAAGGATAATCTAATACCGCTCGCCCGCTCAAAGTTGGCATTGCTCATCTCTCTCTCTCTCGTCATTTTATCATTATTTTTTTCATAATTAAATGTTTAAAGTCTCTCTCTTTCTTTCCGCCATTAATGTCAGTCCGAAATACTCTTTATATTACCAATATACCCCCTCAAATCTCTTGTCCGGATCCACCAGATTACTTTTCTCCTCAATGGATGGATGGATCCATTAATGGGCTAATCATCGAGGATTACTTTGGCATCAATTTTTTAATCATTGTCTTTTGACTTTGATTTAGTTTGTTATTGAAGGTGTACAATGGTCTTTTATCCGGTTCTAAAGGTTTATTTTTTGTTTGTTTGGTTCAAGAATAAGATTACATGACTAAACCGAAAATTATTCGATTCATACACAATTTTGGTTTGGTTAATAATATCCAATTCAAATGTCTACTCCAACATAGAAACGGTGGAGTCCACAACTATAATCTCAATCACAATTCAAGGTCTCGGAATGTAGAAAACCAAACACACCCAAAAGCCTGAGTAACAGAGAGCATAACATGTTTCTAAAGCTTAAATCCTGTTTTGCTTGAGAATCTGTAGCAAGAGGAGATCAAGATTAAACTAAAGCCATATCCTCCTGTTGTAACGGTCAGCCAGTTTCTGAGCAACACCATCATAGAGGAGTTTATCCATCATCTCATACTTCTTATGATGTGTTATCGCCGTCTCAGCTTGCTGTTTAGACAGCTTCTCTGCCTCCTCAAGTTGTTTCTGAAACAGATAACAAATATCATCACATCCATGCCACAGAAAGAGATAACGAAAAAAGTCGAGAAAAACTTACGCACCTGAAGCATAAACGAAGTTTCAGCAGTATGTTTACGAACAAGCCGCTTCATCTTCTTGGCTTTGTCGAAATCAGGATCGTTACGGTCCATCCAGCGACACCGGATCTTTCTACCAGGCTTCTTGGGTCGATTATCAAACATCTCCAACTCAGCAGCAGTGGCTCTCACAGGCCTAGGCATTCCATAAACCATGAAAGGAAACTGTGTGACAGTCGTGATAACAGCCTTTGCCATCTCTTCAGTCTGCATTTGAACCAGAACACCCAATGGAAGCTCCTTTGGACCCAAGTAGTTTGGTAAGAAACTCACATTTTCGACAGTCCCAAACTGATTGAAAGCAGATTCAACAACCGGCTTTGTGGCAAGAGGCGTGAGTTCGTCTATATACACAGTGCGCCGAACTTTCTCCAGAAACTTCTCATACGCTACTTCTTCAGGAGTGGCCATACTAACCAAATCATAGAGAGAAAAATGGAAAACGAATTAGTTCCAAAATTGACTAAACATCGACACAGCTTCCGTCATTAAAATCAAGTTTCTTCGCGAAATTCGAGCATCAAAATCGCTATACAATCGGGATTACCAAAAAGATGCTACGAATTCCCTTGAAAACTAAACGAACAGACGAAATCATGGCGAAAGCGAAAATCTAGGGTTTCTATATCTTCTCCGTCTACAAGCAGTTTCTCGCACAGATGCAAATAAGCAGATAAAATCAAAATCAATCACGCATTGAAGAATTTGAGGATAGAGATCAAAGTATTACCTTTAACTACAGAGAAACTATCGTCCCTCCCGAAACAAATGGTGTTTGGGCGATCGTCTGTGGAAAAAAGCAACTAAATAAGAGGGAAAATGACGACGTAATTTTTATCTATATATTTTTTATTATTTTTGATTGCCAACAAAGCCCGTATAGCTCAGTGGTAGAGCGTCAGTCTTGTAAACTGAAGGTCCGTAGTTCGATCCTGCGTGTGGGCACTTTTTAAATTTTAACCTTGTTAATCTTTTTTCTTTTTAAAATTTTAACCTTGTTAATCTTTTTTTCATTCCCTCAATTATTACTCACTGTACATTTTTTTATTATTCTTTTCGGATACTTTTTTTTTTTCAAATTCTTTTCGGATACTTCTGTTGGTCATAGTCGCACATTTGGGTGTAGTACCCGGAGTAGTGGTTCACCACTTCATCTGGTTTTAATTTTTTGGTATCTGTCTTTTTTCTTAGAGAATCAAATGAAAATTTAGTGTATATATACTAAACTTGTTTTTAGCAAATTATGAGTATATTAAAACGGTGTAAAACTGATGACGTAAAAATGTTTGGACCCAAACGTGCAACCAATCTCCTCTAAGTGGAGAGGGTACTCCATATATACTTGCCAACCATTTACAATCTAGTTTGCTTTCTTACGGCAAAACATATCTTGTTGCAGAGTAACTAAATTATCTTGATAAATATCTTCTATCTTTTTATTAAGTATCGTTAGTGGTGTAACCATAATATATGTAATACGTTTTCCTCGCCCAAAAATAAATGGTAATTGCATTCTGTTTGATACACATAGAGAGACATGCAGCCGATAACTCAACGTCTTTAAAAACCACTTTACATATATTATATCTTCGAAAAGATACACAAATCTATTAGACTATACATTATTTGAACGTTGACTTAACTTTTGCCGAACTGTTCCTTGCTTTGTTGTTTGGTAAAAAAGAAAGAATCAATTACATTCAAACTATAAAACCAAATGAATACTAATTTCAAAATAAATGATGACTCCATAAAGTCATATAGTTGCATCCTTTTAAAACCCCCCAACATGTTCTCTCCACCAGTAATAATACCAACCAGAGGTAAAATCTTTTATCTCCCTCTTCCTCCCTATTTTTGGCTAATTGATGTGTCTTGTTGCATCTCTTTGACTCCTCTAACTTACTCCTCGATTTCTGAACTTCTGCCCTTATCGGGCGAATCATTGATCTGCAAGAAGCCAGGGAAAGGGTAAAGATCTTCCCGGAAAACCCTTTCTCGGCTTCTCGGATCCCTCACCATCTCCTTTCTTCATCTACACGCAACCCTAAAAATTCAAAATAAATGGATCCGACGGAGCTAAAACGCGTGTTTCAAATGTTCGACAAGAACAGAGATGGGACGATCACAAGGAAAGAGCTGGGTGAGACGCTGAGAAGCCTGGGGATTTACATCCCCGACAAGGAGTTGACTCAGATGATCGAGAAGATCGACGTAAATGGTGATGGGTGTGTGGACATAGACGAGTTTGGTGAGCTTTACAAGGCGATAATGGACGAGGAAGACGAAGAGGAAGAGGACATGAAGGAAGCTTTCAATGTGTTTGACCAGAACGGAGACGGGTTTATAACGGTGGATGAACTGAAGGCGGTTTTGTCTTCCTTGGGGCTTAACCAAGGTAAGACATTAGATGACTGTAAGAAGATGATAAAGCAAGTGGATGTTGATGGTGATGGTAGAGTTAACTACAAAGAGTTTAGACAAATGATGAAAGGCGGTGGTTTTAGTGCTTTGAGCTAATTAATGGTTTTACTTTGTTTTTTTCTTTTTGTGTGTTGTCTTCTTGATTTAATTCTATTGTGTTACGAATGAATGACCGAAAAGAAAAGAAAAATGATCTTAGTTGACTACAATATTTTTTTTTGGGCTCTCCTAACATAGTTCTCTATTGTTTCTTCCGGCGTTTGTCTCATCGGCTAGGGTAAATATTTTCGTAAGAAAATGTTTACCACTTTGGATCGTCGTGTGAAAATTTGTGCTATTTTGAGTTATAAGGCTTTGGTTTAATGTAGAGATAATCTGCAGCTTGAGAACTGAGATCATTGTCGTTGCCAAATATACGATCATGATCATTTGCATAAGGCTTTGTTATGTATTGTAGTTCTAAGATGAATCTCGAATAACAGTAAATCAAATTAGTAGAAAAGATAAAATGAGTAACTAACAAGGAAGATTTTTTCCCCAACTTGCTTTATTAACGGGCATTTTAATGTATACAAAAGCATATATGCTAGAGATATACGAAGAGCTGCCAAAACAACCAAAAAGACATTATAACGAGATACAAAAATCTAATATTATTAAGCGGATTTCTAACAACCGTCGTCGTATTGATTTAAATTGCTAGCGTATGGATTATGATCGGAGATTTGTATGTGGCTCTAACAACACTTTCTACAAACAGTGGCTTATGTGGAAATGACTATTTCTTTCTATTTTTCTTTTAATGCAAGATCTGATTCATCAAGTATCTGGCCAAAAATTTTGAAGTATTAACTGTCATTTAGAGACATTTAAGGGCCAAACAAACTAAATGGAGCCGTGTGGTGAGCACAAAGCGAACTATTCTTTCACCTTTTACTAAAGTTTATTTAAAAAACTATTATTTCTTGCATCTGACATCACATTTTATGGCTTTTTGTTAATTGTAGAAGAAAGGATCCTCTCCCTTTTGGCTTTATTTCATGATAAACGTTGTCGAGCTTTGAGTCTATTGTGACAACTTTCTTATCTCTAAACTCCCTACTCCAATATGGTGTTAGTAAATCACTTATAGTCATGTTTCTTGTGGTGAAAAAACCCCTATAATATTATTAAATGAATATGTGAATTTTTCATGTCAAAGAGAGTGAGAGTAGATTTAAGAGTGTTTTGTTCTTATCTATTATCCGAAGTTTTTTTTTCCATGATAACCCATATAGAAATGTTTATTATAACCATATAGAAATGTTGAATCATTGAACCTTAAAATATAGTATAAACAAATTTGATTGTTTCAAAATGCAATCCTTATATTTAGAAGAAAAAAAAACCCACAATTTCTTACATGACAAGTATAATCCATTCAACCATAAAAGACGTATCAACGACATTCTGAAATAAATGAAAATCAGATAAAAGAAAAATTTGCGGAAATTTTAAGAAATTTGAAATTCAATATTAGTACATCTGCAATTTTTAGAATCTTATACATACCACGTTTCAAACATATCTTCAAGGACTGAATTGTTTATGTCAATTTTTTTTTTTGGTCAAAGAATTGTTTATGTCATTATGTGAAGAAATGACCTTAGACCCTGTCTTCACTCTCTTATATAAACCACTCCAAACTTCGTTCACTTTTCATTCTCTCTAATCATTTTCATTCTCTCTAATCATTTCATTCTCCGATCTCTTGAACGCGAAATCGATCTTTTTCAAATGGCATCATCCACCGGCGAGAAAGGTCTCATCGTGAACTTCGGCGAGATGCCCATTGACTTCGTTCCCACCGTATCCGGCGTTTCCCTCTCTGAATCCCCCGGATTTCTCAAAGCTCCCGGCGGAGCTCCGGCCAACGTCACCATCGCTGTTTCACGTCTTGGATATCGTGCTGCCTTAGTCGGTAAGCTCGGCGACGATGATTTCGGCCATATGCTTGCCGGAAGCTTGAGGAAGAACGGCGTCAAGGGATCAATTTCGACAAGGGAGCGAGAACCGCACTTGCTTTTGTGATTCTGCGTTCCGACGGAGAACGAGAGTTTATGTTTTACCGGAATCCCAGCGCCGAGATGCTTCTCCGGCCAGATGAACTTAACCTCAACCTAATCAGATCCGTACGTAAATCTTTCTCTTTGTTTTCAAGATTTCAAGATTCTACTCGTTTGATCTTTTGATTTCTCCACGTTTTTAATTTCCTTCTGTAGAATATGCCACGTGTGATTTTGACAGTAGTTTGTTAATTTCACTCTTATGATTAGAAACATGATTCAAAGAAAGGTAAATTACTCAATTACGGGGGTGACTTTTGTAATTTCAAAGATCAAGATGGACATTCTTTGGAAATATGGTTATTTGGGCTTAATAACATTCTTATGTCCATTACCTTTTGCTGAGAAATCTATTGAAATACAGTTTCTATTTACGTCCCCTTGCGAAAAACAAATACATTTTTTGAGTTTTTTTCATTATATATTTCACAAAGTGCAAAACATTTGGTTTTGTTATGCCGTTGGATTTTACATTTACAATTAACAAATGATTTTCAAGAGATATTTAAGGTTATGAATTTATGGCTTATTCGAAAAAAATACACACTAAATGTAAATACAAACGCAAACAAAAAATCGTAATGGATATTGATTTGGCAGGCGAAAGTGTTTCACTATGGATCAATAAGTTTGATAACGGAGCCATGTAGGTCGGCTCACATGAAGGCAATGGAAGAGGCTAAAGAAGCCGGAGCTCTTCTTTCCTACGACCCAAACCTGAGGGAACCTCTTTGGCCATCGCCTGAAGAAGCTCGGACTCAGATCATGAGCATCTGGGACAAGGCTGAGATCATTAAGGTCAGTGACGTCGAGCTTGAGTTTCTTACCGGAAACAAAACTATCGATGATGAGACAGCAATGTCTCTATGGCATCCCAGTTTGAAGCTCTTGCTTGTTACACTCGGCGAAAAGGGATGTCGTTATTACACTAAGGTAATGTACCATACCATAAACAAACATCTTCATCTGCATGAGTCTCGTTTGCTGAATCACAAGAACATTGAAATTGAGACTAACACTTACAAAAATTGTGTGTAGAACTTCCATGGATCTGTTGAAACTTTCCAAGTGAACGCTGTGGATACTACAGGAGCTGGTGATTCTTTCGTTGGTGCGCTTCTAAAGAAGATTGTTGATGATCAATCTGTACTCGAGGTAACACACAACCCAATGATATTGTGTGTACTCGACTGAATGAATCTTTCTTAGTCGGGATTTTTTTTGTTTTTCATCAGGAGGAAGAGAGATTGAGAAAAGTGCTGAGGTTTGCAAATGCTTGTGGAGCCATAACGACGACTAAAAAGGGAGCCATTCCAGCTCTTCCTTCAGAATGTGAAGCTCTCAACTTTCTTAAAGACATATAGAAACGTCAAACCTATCTAAATTCACAAAATTACATCCTACGGCTTCTCATTGTCTTTTATAATTTTGTGTTTTTGTAATGTTTCCCTTTTTTTTGTTGTTGTTGTTTCTCTCTTTCCAATGTATTGAGTTAAAAAAGACTAGTGACTTCTGAATTCTGATAATCTCTTGACTATTGCTAATGCAAAAGTCTTTTTTTTTTTCCTGAGTTGTTTGATAATCTCTTGACAAAAGTCAACTGTTTGGAGTTGTGAATTGTATTGACGATTGTTGAAAAGTTGTTTCGTAAGTTGCAAGAACTTCGCCATTTCATTGTTTGATTACTCATTTGTGTGTATGATTTCTTATTCAACATGGAAGTCAAATCACTTACCGTATTATTGTTAGTGTTAAAGAAACATAGAAAACGAATACCATGCAGTTCCGTTTGATTGGTTGTGGTTTGACTATATTTTTTCATCAATGATTTGAAGCAAATACCATGTTCAAGAGGCATGAACAAACTTAAACATAGACACCTCATAGGCATTTGGACCAAAAAAGGAAAATAAATCTGTAATAAGCTGTCGACGTAGCTTACTCAACTTAGACAAAACTAAAGTTATACACATCGACTCCACAGATCATCCTTATGCAGTAGATAGGTTTTTATGTTTTTTTTTGTTCGTTTCCATTGAAGAATGTCTACACATAGCTTACATATAGATTTAGCCTAGATCAGGGACAATGAAGTGCTCCTCCTCATCATCATCATCTCTGATCTCGAACCTCGGCTTCTTGTAGGAAATATTCGACTTCATCGGTCTGAATGACTGAACATGACCTAAATGTGAAACAGAAAGCTCGGGGACTTGAGCTGCAGGAAGAGCCTCCTGATTCATCTGATCACCGAAGAAACCAATGTCTGAAAACCACTCTAACTCACCGACCTCAAGATCAAGCTGTCCTTTCTGCTCAATTTTATACAAGAAGAAGAAGTCAATAAAAACTAGCTGCAACCAGAGTGATATATAAGGATCTAACATTGAATCTGTCTCTACCTTGTCGGTGGATTCAAGATCAGAGAAGTGGAAGAAATCGTCAACAGCCCAGGGAAGCGGAGTAGCAGAAGAAGGCTGTTGCTGAGTTGGGGCTTTAGCTGGAATCTGTTTAGCTTTCTGTTGGTTGTTGGACGGCTCAGATTGATTCTTCTCCACTTCTTTACTACAACTAGTTGAGCTCAGAGCTACTTTGATCCCAGTGGCTAAGAACCTTTGGTGATTAGCAGATCGAGACTTAGCAGCGTGGATCGATTCATCACAGTTTCTGCAAAGCAGAGCTCTATCCTCTACGCAGAAAATGAAAGCTGCCTTCTCCTACAAGTCATAACAAAATAATGAGCAAACCCTAGTCTCTAACAACAAGGCATACATACAAATCTTCTGGAGCTACTATAAGATCTAAAAATTGTAACTTTGTAATAAAGTAGATCCAAACTAGCGAATCTATCAATCTTTGACATGATATAAACACCCAGAGAAAGAGAAAAAGAGAGATCTGTGAACTTACTTGGCAGATATCGCAACAAGGGAATTTGGTGGAGAGAGAGTTGAGATGAAGGCGTTGGTGCTTGCTAGCGAGTTTGTTAGCGGCGTGAATCTCGACGTCGCATTTAGGACAAAGAGCCGCTTCGTCGGCGCAACATATCACCGTGGCCGGAGCTTTCTCACACACATCACACTGTATCTTCATCTTCAGAACAGCAAAAAAAGAGAGCTTTTCTTTTGATTGCCCTGGGTTTCTCCGGAAAGAATTAAAAGAAAGGGGTTTAAGCTGGTCTGGCTCTACTTAGAGAAGCTAAACAGAAGTGAAGGTTTAGAGAAAGAGATGAAACAGAAATGGAGATGAGAAAAGAAAGAGAGATTGGGTGTTCTGGGGACAAGTTGTTGGAGAAGTAAAGAGAGAAAGACGAGGATTTGGTGAATCAAAAGGAAACACTTAGCTTCTTACAGCAAGGTCTCGTAGGTCCCACTCTTCTTCTGTGGCTCTCCTTGCTCCGCTCCTTATCTCTCCACAGTTGGATATTATTATTATACTCTTCACACTTGCTTTTTTTCATTTTCTTATTATGTTAGCAGAGATTTGTACAATCTTTTCGACTCAAAGACCAAAGCCAGTTTGATCTGTACATCTTCGTCCTTATTTTACCTTTATATAGCTCAAACTGTAATTTTTAAGATCTTTTAGAAACCCTCATAATTATGAGTTTTTGGTATAAACTTTAGTTTTCATTTTACAGTGCAATAATGATTCACATCCTATTTTTATATTCAAATTTCTTTAAGTACTTCTTAGCACTGAGTTCAATTTAAATTCTAATTTGCTTTATTTTTTTAGTACATAAATTTATCATGTATTCACAGCCTCTGAATTTATTGACCAAAAAGACAAAGTTATTCTCAGTATGTTTTTCTGTGTTGTTTGGTGTCTATTTTCTGAATACCCCTATAGAACGATTAAGAATGAAATAAGTGATTTTGCCATCAAACTAACTTCAATAAATCGACTAGACTCCTTTTTTGTAACTCTTACTCTCCTCTTTGTGCTAAGCTCGAATTTCAAGTTTCATAAATCTATCACAACAAAATTAAGAATTCAAGAAAGATTTTTATACAAAAAAGGGCTTCATGAAGAAGGAGTTGAATAATACTGTAAACTAAACCATAGCTATTACTAATACAAGTTAATCTATAAGAAGATTTTTTTCTAATCAATGAACATTTTTAAATTGGAAATACTGTTAGTTTTTACAGATTTTTTATCTTTCTAAAGTCATAATTGAAGAAAAAATGAGAAAAAGGAAAAAATAATAATTACAAATTGGTTGTGAACAGTTTAAAAACAAAACTTTTGCTGAGTTAATAATATATTAAAAAAATTGTAGTCTCTTCTCTGCTCTCCCCATCGTAACTATATTCGACGTCGCTCCGGTTTCACACCTCACCGAATTAGCCAATCTCATCTCGCTTCTCCCCCTCCGGCGCCGGAGAACCATAATTTATTTCTCGCGCCGTCGTCGATTGTATTTACTGTACCATTACACAGATCGTCTCAACAAATATGAATCCTCGTCAATTCGAACACATCGTAAGTTATTCTCTGCGTGAAATATGTACGACTTCTCTCGAGATTTCAGAACTGGAATGATGATCCTGCTCCAGGATGATTATACCGCTTTCATTCGATTGGGTTATGAGTTTTCTAGGTTTTGGTTTTTGGTCTCTGCAATAATGGTGGATATGCATTGCTTATTGACTTGTGTGTTGGTGGCTCTTACTATGAAATAGATAGAAGGTCTTCTCAAACTTTTCCTAGTAGAATTTTGTGGCTGTGGAATCTGAGCTTTAGCAAATTTATAGTTTCACTGTCAGTTTAGAGGGAACAAATCAACTATCTCTTACATACAGACTTTTTTCTGATCATGAATGTATTGGATTATTCAAGTATCGGTTTTGAATGCCACTGGTAAATTTTAGGCTTTTTATCCAAAGTTGGAAATTGTACTACTCTCCTTAGTACTGCAGTGTTATATTGAATTGTGGAAATGTGGAAACTTGTGTATTCGTTTCTTACAAGACTTTTCTTTGTTAACCAGGTTGTCGATGATAACGATATTCAAAGCATTGCAATGTCATATCTTCTGCACAACTGCTTCAACGAAACTGCGGACTCACTTGCTTCTTGTATTGGGATAAAGCAACCTGCAATTGATCGTGATAATTTGGAGAGAAGAAAACGTGAGTACAACTTCTCTTTCATCGTTTTACCTGCTGTTAAATGATGCTCATGCACTCTGTGATTATATGGTTTGATTGATTGTTGTTAATATTCAGAAATAATACATTTTATACTTGAGAGGAAGGCGTTGAAGGCTGTTGAACTAACCGAACAACTAGCACAAGACTTGCCTGACAAAAACAAGGATTTGCACTTCGATCTTCTTTGTCTTCATTTTGTGGAGCTAGTCTGTTCCGGGAACTGGTGAGAATTTGGTGATTAAGGAACTCAGGTTTCTCAGTGCCTTGAGTCTGAATATGGTTCTGATTGTGCAGCTCAGAAGCTCTTGAATTTGCTCAGACAAGATTGGCTCCTTTTGGGAAGATCCAGAAATATGTAGAAAAGCTTGAAGTAAGTCTGAATCTTGTTTGATCCTCTATTATATCCGTCTTGATGTATTGGCAGATTATGTTTTCTGTTCTTCCAAATGATGCGAGACTTGTTCATCCTGAGACAGGACATAATGGCATTGCTGGCTTATGAAGACCCTGAGAAATCCCCAATGTTCCATCTTTTGAGCTCTGAACACCGACAACAGGTTGCAGATAATCTGAACCGCACAATTCTTGGTCAGTTCTTTTTTTCCTCCAAGAAAATCTCAGGCCTCCTGTGACTTTTACAGATTACAAGTTTTAACTCATTTTTCACATAGTCCAGAACACACAAACCACCCAAGCTACACACCAATGGAAAGGCTCATACAACAGGTGACAGTTGTGAGACAATACTTGACTGAGGAGAATGGCAAAGTAATCCTAATATTTCAGTATCTATTTCGCTGTAGAACCCTGGGAATAGTGCCTGTGTTTAAACGCTGTTTTATGTCTCATGATAGGATGCGTTTCCTCAATTCTCTTTGAGGGATTTTCTCAAAGGCTAAGATCGCAGGATGACTCCAGAGTTTACTAGGAGGATATGCTAAGCATTGTCGTGTAAATACAAAAAGGCTTGCTTCTCAATTTCATCTCCATTGTTCAACTCCAGCAAACATGGAGACAAAGTAAGTTTTCCATGGCCACAGGAGGGGATTTCGGTTTGCTGCTATAGGAGATAAACATTGTGAAGGACAGTTTCGGCTTGGTTTGGTTTGGTTCCGAAAGATTGTTTACTTTTGTAAGTTTAGTCGATGATCAGTAATCCACATCCGTGGAAAAACTCATTTCTCTTTGTAATTACCGTTTTATGTTTTAATATAGAACCCATAAATTCAAACTTCTTTGCAGAGTTCTTAACAAGCTTCAAAGCCAAGACTAAATGAAACTTTTCAAATAACCAAGAAGAACTAAAGAAGCTAAAGAATTAAAATATGGTTATAAAAGACTACAGACTTGATAGTTCCTAACCAAATGAGTCAAATGATCAAATCCACGAACTTGTTTAGAGCTTACGATCATACAAAGAGAAGATTGTAAAACTACCAACAGACAAGAACAAAGGCTTCACTAACACCACCTAAACATGCAACTTCTAAGCTGTCTTGTTTTTAACTCTAGAATGCAATAAATTCCAAATCCCTGACCCTGCGATGAATGCGCACACTTGATCAGGGAGAAAAGGCCATGGCTATGTAACTGGAATGAGAAAGGAGTTTTTCCAAGAGTAACTCACTAAATCGGATACTAACACAGTCTACACTCCTCAATCTTTTGCCGAGGGGGCCTCAAGATCAGGCGATGTCACACTTTCTTTCTGCCCCGAAGAAGGCCTTCTCAGCTCTGAGACCCCGCTTTGTTGTTCCAGCTGTTGAATCCGCTGCTGCTGCTGAAGCTGATACAGTTGCTGCTGAAACTGAAATTGCTGCTGCTGTTGTTGTTGCTCATGTTGTTGCTGTTGTTGTTGCTGCTGCTGCTGTTTCTGTGACTGGATTTGGAGCTGCTGGAACTGTTGTGCAGCTAAGATCGTGTGCATCGATTGATTATTGGGATAGAACTGCTGGTTTGATCCAAAGGAACCATAGTTCATCATTGATGCACCATTTGATGTACCTTGCCCCGTCAATACCTTGAGATGCTGGACTTCCTCCTTTAGTGTATCATTTAGTGCTGTCAAATAGAAAAAGACACATCAATCAAGTAGCAGCAATCACACCAAATTGGAGCAAACAATTATATGAAAAAAGTTAGAAACAAAAAAAGTGATAAGAAATATCAACTTGTAGGATAATATTTATAAGAAAAGATTCTCACCATCCTGTAGGTGAACTTGTTGCTCCATTGTTTGTACTCGCAGTTTCAGCTCATTGTTTTCCACACTCAGGCCATTTGTATCTCTCTGGGAACATGAGGAAAAACAGAGACCAAGATTTACACCATAACATTAAAATATGTTAACAAACATCATAGTCTACATTTAAATTTGGTCTGCAGAACGCTACAGACTGATTCAACAAACCTGTAAGAGAGTCAACTGGGCTGAGAGAGATGTGGCCTCAGTTTGTAAAGTCTGAACTTTTCTCTCGAGCTCTGCTATGTATCTCATCTTCCTTTCTTTTGACCTCGCAGCAGACTGTCTATTTGCCCATATCCTATCAAATCATACAACTAGTCATGAATCTTCTCCACCAAAGAAGCAAACATACACAAATGAAAGATACAGACTTCTCCAACAATTAAAAAAAAAAAAAAACCTTTTAGCACGTTTTGGATCAATAAGAGCAAGCTCAGAAAGTTTAGCAGCAGAGATGGCTTTCTTAGAGTCAACACCAGAAACATCTTCATTCCCCGACATAAGCATCTCAGGCTTGATAGTTGTAGAACCATCCATCGATTGGCTGTGTTGGTGCCTGATTCTCGGTCTTTCACTAGAGCTACCTGGCGTACTATGAAGGTTAGAAGTCGAGCCTAATTCATTCCTCCAAGCTGGTTCTGATGGCTCACCCATTTGAGAAGAAGACGAAGCCGAAGAATTAAACTTATCCATATCAAGATACATATACATTAAATCCTCATCTGTCTCATCAGAGAAAGAAGGCCCATCAGCAGCACCAACCACACCAAGATCACTATCAAAGCTCAAATCATCAGGAAGAGTAAGAATCTCTGAATGAGCTCGGCGATGGCCAAGATTCTTAGGTGGATTATCCGGCATTCGGCTAATATCATGGCTGAATCGGTTAGCATCTGAACTGCTCCCACTTGGAGTCAAATGAGGAAACGATGATTCAGCTTTCATTGCAAAGCTACTTCTGTTTGGTGAAAACGCAGAGTAACGACCTGATGGAGGAGGAAGACCTCCACTTGGTGGTACAGAAAATTTATCCTTATCCATTTCCAGAACTTGAACTAACCCACTAATCTGCATACCATCATTTCCAAAAACAAGATTATACAACGTACTAGACAAGATTAGGGTTTCATTAGAAATCTTTAGCTATCAATTTCTCAACTAAGGAGATACAACCCTAGAAAAATCACACGCTTTATCTCAGACCTAAATCAAAACGAAAACCCTAAAATTGATCGAAAGATAGGATCATTTCACGCACTTACAGAGATCTAATCAGCAGGAGCAGCCTCCAGAAACCCAAAGCAGAATTGCCCAAAGAGAGATCGACGAGATTAAAAAAAAAACGGTGAATAGAGGAATTATCTGAGAAAAGTAACAAAATTATGAGAAAAGATGGAGAAAGAGAGAAATGGGAGAATAAAGGGAAAAATCAGAGAGATCCGACGAGAGAGGAAGAAGAGGAACATGATGTCGTTTTGACGTATTTGGTTTAGTTATGTTACAAGTACGAAATGCGTGAACCGTGTACCAATCCTTTTAATTACTATTGTCGGAATTAGGTAATAATCAGCTGCTTTTTTACCCGAAGGGGTAATAATCCGCTGCTTTAGCGTGTTGCTATGAACGATGTTATTGACCGTTCGATCAAGAAGATGATTATTCATGCTGGTTAAACGCGGAAACAATTATTTTCGTCAAATTGGTTCACGTGGTTGTTAACTTTTGGTTGGACCGCTGAGTGCAGCGAATATAGTAATTTTTATGACTTTCTAATTCTTTTTATAGAAAATACCAACCGGGAGGTTGAAACCATGTCATATGTTTTCAATGATATTAAGGATGCTGACGTACGATTTCGTTGAATCTCATGACAAATGTAATATTTCAAAAGACAAGATAGAAATGAAAGATTTTGAAGAAGCATACGCGGTAGGACTTAGAAAATATTAAATGATCTATGGAGTTTTTTCAAGAAGCATACCGTTTTCATGTTAAGCGTATTGACTAAGTCGGATCTCACGCTAACCGTATTGACAAAGCGAGGGGGTTTATGGGCTCCGGATTTTTTGTTTTTCTTGCTAACTTATATAAAGATTAATTAAGTTGGGTGTAAATTGATTTTCGTGAAGAAAATAACGTAGATTTACATTTTATCAACGTAAAAACTAAAAACTAAGAAAATAATATCAATGTACATTAACCTAAAAATAGCTTAGGTAGCTTAGATGGTAGAATCTACCATCTCAGTTTTCATAAAATATCTTACTATAGTTGTGTTTGATAAGTACAGTAAGTTGGAATGGGCCCAATTATGGGCCGTAGGGTAAAAGGTGAGGCCCATTCTACCATTTGTAATTTAGAGAGAGAAGGATCTTGCACCCATAATCTCACCCATTTACAATATGAATGGACACATTTACTCTTCCTTTCAACTACCTCCTCAGGCCATACTTCAATTCATACCCTACTCATGGGATCCAACACTATTCATTATGTGTTTTCCTAGCAAATGCCTTATCCACCCCCTCCCCACCCAAAAAATCATAGTCAACAATGTAGGCTGGGAAAATTATTTGGTCGTTATACTTTGAATCTAAAATCTTGATGATCTAAGAAAAGAAGTAGAAAGTGAAATAGTAAATGAAAAAAATTCAAAACCAAAAGACCAAAAAAAGAAGATGGGTCTTACTGTTACACCAAAAAAAAAACAGAGGATGGGGTCCTACTGCACATTTTTAGGGTTTGGTATCGTCCTATATTTATGGGGTGGCTTGCCTTTCTTCTACTGAGAATTATTTGTACCTATAAGTCGCTTTCGTATTTAATAATTCTAAAATACTTATTAATATTTTCTGGTTGACAGGGACGTATAAATAAAGTCTGTTGGTGCATGTCGGGTTTATAATTTGTATTTTATCTCATATATTTTTTGTGGCATATTTTTGAATAGTTATGGGAATGTTTGGTTTCATGGTTCGTGAAAAAAATGAAATAGTAAACATATGCAACAAATATTGTGGTAGTACAAAAATATATCAACTCTACAGGATTAATGGTTACACACCATGTTCAAAAACTCGGTTTTCACGGCCGTTTAATCGTCGGTTAGGCGTTTAGCAGCGGAGATCTGTCGACATTTTTGTTAATCGATAAAAAAAGGAAAATATTAGAAAATTTGGTTTTTATTGGATTTCAAACTCGAAATTACATGTTTTGTTGTAAATCTGTCATTATTAAGCAAAACTAATGAGACAAACATGCTAAGCCGATAAGATTCATGGAAGAAAAACAAAGACGGCGGCGGCGAAATTAGGTCACCAAGTCGCACGTGGTCAAGGAAAAAGAGAAGAATATAATTGTCTTTTCACAATTCATGAGAAAATGTCATATGATTGGTCGAACCTGAGACATGATGCGACTCTTTATTGAGACATGCAGTTTTTAATTGTCCAAAACTGACCACTAGACTTTGTTCAATTAATTGTTACCATACACATATTTCAGTATATATATATATATATGTATACTTATAAAAGTATAAAAATAATCTCTAATTAATTCCTGTTTAATTTCCTGTTTATACATTAGGCGTTACGCTATCCCCACTGCCAAACTAACGCTTAACGAATTTTAAAACATGAATTACACAAAATAGATCCGACAAATAAACATAATTGAGTTTTCTGAAAATTGTTTATTTTCTGATTTTCAGGTACATGTTCTTAATCATAAAAGTAAAAAATAAAGAAACATGCAATTGCAAAAAAAGAAACAAAATGGTTAACTAAAAGAAATATGATTATTAACTAAAGTAAGATAATCAAACACTAAGCTGACTGGGATATTGAAACGAGTTAATCAAGATTGACAAGCATTTGTCGCTATGCATTATAGAATTAATTAAATCATTAACAAGAAATATGGACAATCATTGAATTATAAGTACCATCCTTAACCACACATCACTAATTTTAGATTAGTAATTTTTTTAAGGTTTTAATCATCTGTGTTAATAATAAAAAATTACTAAACCCTCATTTCCAACTCAATTCACTAGCAAGCATTGATTAACAAATCTCATAAGCTCACAAATCACCGTAACATCAACTTCATTGGTTGAATAAGAAATGGTGATCTAAAGTTGGTACGGCATTTTCAAAAACATTGCTGGGGCTAAAACACCTTAAGTTCCAAAACATGTTTTTTTTTTGTAAAACTTTCGAAAACATGTTTATCGACCATATTCTAACATTAAGATCACCTAAAGATGAGAAATTTTAATTACCGTTTGTCATCAATCATCATTCAAACACAATAAATCACCCACGACCAATCTCATATGAGTAAAGCGTGAAGCCAAAACTCTCTCGTTCAAAAATAACATTATTCGAATTATTTTACTTCTGACCTTACTAAATATTTCAGTCTCACAGGTTATAACCCAAACTTATTCAGACATCAGGTTTTTTCAAACAACTGATTGGGTCAACAGTTCTTCATTGAGTTTGGTTTTTCTTTTCTATAAAATATTTTGAATTCTTTTCTTTACTGTTCATGAAAAAATGATAACAAAATATCATATATTTCTTCTACATAATTTTACTTTGTTTTACAGTGCAGTAAAACAGTATCAGAGCAGGTTCAAATCAATGGCGAAGCATGGCCTTGAATGGTGGCAAAACAGATATAACGGACACCGACCGACATCAGATTAATTGGTATGGTGCCCAGTTCGAAGTCGGCATGTAGAAGAAACTAGAAGAGTTCTTATAGGAGAATGCATCTACATTTGCATGGTATATAGAAGATATGATCGGGATCGATTCTAAGGTTACAATGCACGAGCTCAACATTGATCCGACATTCAAACCAATGCGATAGAAACGAAAAAAACTCAAAAATCGAATGCATTAAACTAGTTATTGAAAAAATCGACAAATTCCTTTAGGCATGATTAATAAAAATAAATAAATACCTCGAATGGTTAGCAAATCGAAAAAAAAACTGAGAAAAAACATCTAACAATCCAAAAATCTTTACAAAAGAAGTCTTTTGTTAAAATAAACTCCAATTTTCCTCCAATAATAACTAATCTTAAATATTAATAAAATCAACAGTTATCTAACAATTGTTTAATCTAATGCAACAATTGTTATTGGAACCCAGAAACAGAGGAAGCCTCATTGAGATCTGTGAGGCTTCGTTTACTTTTGTAACAACCTAAAAGACCTATTGGTTAAAACAAAATTAAAAAAAAACAAAAACTGTGTTACTTTAACTTCTGGTGAACGGTAGTTAAAGAAACAATGGGTCGGCCCCTTGTGGTTTCTGCAGTGCATCATTGACTTTTTTGGCCCCAAATCTAATTAATGTCTTTTGTACTTATGACACTCTGGGCTGTAGTTTATTTACAAAATAATTCTATCGGCTGTAGTTTATTTATACATCCTATATGCAGTTGTGATTTTTAATGTATCTTAAACTCATGTTCTTTTTTTGGCTCTCTCTTTTGATTATACCTATCTGATGGGAATTCAAGCATTTTTTTGCTTATAACCTTTTTGAAAGAAATTTTCAAACGAATAACTGTTTTAAATTTTTTAACTAAATATTATAATGCACAAGTCTTTTTAATGAACACAAAAGTGGATAGTTAAACTGATTAATGGTAGTATTTAGTATTATGGCACCCGATTTCGGATATATTACTATATTTGAAGAAAATGATTTACATTGTATGGAAGCCTTCCAATATTAAGAAAAACCGGTTATTATATAAATTTTTTTTTTTACAGAGGAGCCAGGCTTAGGAGTTAAAAAGAACATCAATGTAGAAATCAGCAGAAATAGACAATGTTTGCCATTTTATTGAATATTTTGCGTGTGCATAAATTTAGCATTTCACAAAAACTAATTTTTTTCTTTTCAAAGTTGTGTAATTAATGTTTCGTTGTTACGATGTTGAAACTACGAAGATATGGATGGGTATCATCACGGAAATCTGACATTCGGAATTAATATAATAGGGAGTAGATACATTCTATGTATAAAGTTTACCTGGACCAACACGTCAATTTTTGGAAACATTTTCTGTATGTTCATACTTTTTATCGAGATACAGATTACTTCAAAACTTTTAATATATGCTGTTGGGTGTGGATATAAAGCCGGACCATGTAGAACGATGAAAATACTCAAATAAAATATATTCTTGATAGTTTTTGGTAGGGGTGTGTATAATTTTTTGGATATCCGGATTTGAATCTAGATATATATTTAAAAAACGGATGGTGATTTAAATATTAAATTTTTTTAGAAAAAATATCCGTGAAAATATGTATATGTTTTTTAAAAAAATATTGGATATTTGAAGTTCGGATATGAATATTATCCACCAATTATTTTTTCTGCATTTAGATATCCAAAATCTAGATTCAAATAATGAAATTAAGATTTAGCAAATCTGAATCTCTTCAAAATCCTTTATCCAAATCCGTACGAACCATAGCTTTTAAGATGAAAATACTCAAATAAAATATATGTTTTTGCTTCTGCATGAGAGTTGATGACATCATCATTTCTTTTTCTTTATTTTCTTCTCACGGGTATACTTTTAGACATTATACGAGAATACTTTATAAGCCAACTCTCTGGCAATTTTTTTTCTTTTGATACAAATACTCTGGCAATAAATATTTTTAACTAACGATTTTTTACCCAATTGATTTGAGTGACATAACGTCTTTTCTTATATAAGAAAAACTAGCGACATATAGCTGGCCAATGAATAATCTGTCACCAATAACATAGATGTTTCTGATATATATTATATATGTAAGGACTTTTCGTCTAACTGTCACCAATATTAACGATCTATGAATCACGACAACGTAATAAAACCTCGTCATAGTTACACGTGATTTCCATTTCTTCCTTAGTTTTGGATTAAGATCTTTCGTTTGACAAAAAAAAATAGAAGAATTAATATCTTTCAAATTCAAGAAAAACGTTATTCTTCTTTTGGGACATATACATGTGCGTTGCATATATATATATATATATCTTACTTAGTTTGGAGATAAAATGGTCAGGGGCGGATCCATGATATGTGTAGAGGTTGGGCATGTTCCTCATGTTAAATATATAATTTTCTTTTGTAAACATACACATGATAAAGTGGTGTACCATACTTAATTTTCTTTGGTAAACACACACATGACAAAGTGACTCAGGTAAAATATTCTTCTAAATGCGCCACTGAAGATGGTTGCTAAGCATTTAGATGAATCGTTTTCTTCCTTATTCAAGAAAGAATCGTAGTCTTCTGACTCTTCTTTACTATATATGCACGTTCTTTCCATTTCTTCCTTATTGTTGGAGATTACAAAGAAAAGGGAAAAAAGATACTAGTTGCTAAGTGAGTTTACGTTAATTAATTCCTTCTAAATTCAAGAAAGAGTGGTTAATTAGACTTCTCTGAGATATACGCATGTGCTTTCCATTTCTTACTTATTTTTTCAAGATGAGATGGTTGCTAAGCAATTACATTACTTAATTTCTTCCAACCTCATGTAAGATTCGTTAGTTCTTTGAGACATCGGATCCTGAATCCTGATGTTGCTTGGTCCACATACACATATTTAGTTTTTTTAATGATACTGACTTTAAATAACATCGAAGATTCAAAAATGATTTCTGTTCTACTTGTAAGAGTTAGTCAGAACGATTTGCCAGTACGTTGAAACCAAGAACTTTCCAAATGTAAACCTTTTTTTTTTAATGTAAATCTCTTTTGAAATTGTAAATTATGTTCATTAACTACTTTAACATGTTCTATCGAAGACCAAATGATTGAACTTTATTAAATAAAAATTCCACCTTTTTCTTACGTTTTAGTTATTTTAAACAATGGTATTATATATCAACAGTAATTTCTGAGAAGTAGTAGAAATTAAGGGTCTAATTTGCGATATTTTCCATTGCTGTAAGAATATTTGTGGTATAGTCTTTTCTCTTTGGGGTCAGAGACTCAGAACTTGCGGATCTTGAACTCTTATCTTGATCGCCAGCAATTAGCATAACGGTAATCAGCATCCTTAAAATAAAAAGTTGTTTTGTTTGTACATAATAAAAAAATAGGTCAAGTTAGAAGAATTGCATATAATACAGGAATATATCACGGATTCATAATGCTAAATCAATATCGAGGTCTGTATCAGCTTTATGTTTACATATGTAGTTACATGCATCTGTCTATCGATTCTAATGATAAGAATATTTTTATTATTAACAGAGCAAGTTAATGAAGTATTAACGACTACGTCTCAACTGCAACAATTTACAGATATGGTAAAAAGGGAGCATGCATTAGGGAATAAATTACGGCGTCCGTTAATAAGTCAGTCCATTCTATTTAATTCCTCTCCCTCCATGCTTATTATAAATTACAACGATACTCATTCACAAGTATCACAACCTTACAAAAACCATCATAACAATCTCTGTGCAAACTTGCCTTTTAATTTCAGCGACTTTATAATAATTTTACTACAAAATGTCATTATCATCGTCGGCGAAGGAGGAGAGCCACCGCAAAATGGCGGCAGACAAGGCTGAAACGGGGAGGAAGAAGAGGGCAATGTGGGAAAGAAAGTGGAAGGGATTGGACATTGTGAAAGCTTCTGCTTCTCTCTTCGTGCATTTCCTCTGTCTCTTGGCTCCTTTCAATTTCACTTGGCCAGCTTTACGAGTCGCCCTCATTGTCTACACGGTGGGTGGGCTTGGTATCACCGTCTCTTACCACCGTAACTTGGCTCACCGGAGCTTCAAAGTCCCTAAATGGCTCGAATATGTCTTCGCCTATTGCGGCCTTCTCGCCATTCAGGTTCGCACTCATAATTTTCAACCTCATATCTATATCTTTTTGTAATTCAATACTCAACATGAGTGCAACAGAACTTGCCCATTTTCTTACATATATTTTTAATAATAAATAAATAAATATATATATATATATATATATATATATATATAACGAATGTGGTGAGCTAGTGGCGTTGTGTTGGTCGATTCAAAGGAAATTAAACCTCATATTCCTAGTTCAAATCCCCATTTATGTTCAAAACGGATATCATCAAAGACTAGTCTCGATCTCGGATGAAGAGAAACTATGGGCGAAAGATCTTAATTTCTATGAACTTTTTTAAAAAAGATCTTAATTTCTTTGTTAACAAAAAAAAATTGGTTATATGAATCATTGGATCCACCTGCCAATCTTTATTTCTTACCAATAATATTTCAAAATGCCACAAATCTTATATTTGAGCTCAAACTAGTGGAGTTTCGTTAAAACTTGGAACACTCAACAACCACTTCAGAATGACTCGGGCTCTCGTCAATCTATATATATACCTTAGATTTGGTCAGAATCTATAGTATTATGCTTTTATAACTTTGTGTTAACTACTATTATATAATTAACATCTAGAGTTGTATCTATTCATGAGTTCTTAGATTTTAAGACTTGTAGAGTATCTATTAATATATTATACAATCTGTTTTTTTTTTCATTTTCAACCATGGTCAGTTATTTTGTTTGTTATTGTAACAGGGAGATCCGATTGATTGGGTGAGCACACACCGATACCATCACCAGTTTACAGATTCGGCTAGGGATCCACATAGTCCTAATGAAGGCTTTTGGTTCAGCCACCTCCTATGGCTATTTGATACCGGTTATCTTCTAGAAAAGGTATTTAACTATTGAGATAACTAGATTAGTTTATTTAAATCAGAATTAAACTTTAATATAATATTGTAATGGCACAGTGTGGAAGAAGGACAAATGTGGAGGACTTAAAGAGGGAGCGGTACTATAAATTCCTTCAAAGAACAGTCCTTTACCACATTCTAGCATTTGGTTTCCTCCTCTATTACTTTGGTGGTTTGTCTTTTCTTACTTGGGGAATGGTAGTATATTTACTCTCTTTTTTCCTTTTAATTTTTCATTAACTTTCCAGAATAATAAATAGTTATAAATAATAAAATACAAAAATGGTTGCAGGGTATTGGCGTGGCAATGGAGCACCATGTGACTTGCCTCATCAACTCTCTCTGCCATATTTGGGGAAGCCGAACTTGGAAGACAAATGACACTTCTCGTAATGTTTGGTACGTAGTTTTTTATCAATCATCTACATAAAATTAATATCATTTGGTAAATGCGCAACATTTCATTAGTTCTTTATCAAAAAAAAAACCTTTTGATTAGTTGAATTCTTCAATAGCTATTAGAGATAATATATGTATTTTGAATTTGATGATTCAGTTGGTGATCCACCTATATATCCAAAGGTCGATGAGAATATTAAATCTTGGCACATTCCCAAAGAAAACCCACAAAACACTCGATGACTTGGCTAAGCAGGAAAAGAAATATCATTGTCATCGGATATACAGATGAATACTACAATCAAAATTACAGTAATATATATATTAGCTGATAACATGGGAAACACAATCAGTCGAAGACAAATGTACTGTGTATGAATGGTCTTTAAACCTTTTTACAAAAAAAAAGTGTATGACAGGTTTTCCTTAGCTTAGTTCCATAGGAATAAATTCGCTTTCAAAGTGATCCAAAAACTTGATTTGGTCCCGTCATGTCAAGATGTGCATGGGCATGTTAGGGTTAATTACATATATATATATATATATATATATATATTGGTAATTTTTCTGAAGGGGGTGCATGTGTTTATATTATATATATATATGTGTGTGTGTGAGTGTTTATTATATATATATATATGTTAGATGTGTTTATTTGTGTTTTATGAATTACATGCATGTTATTAATTTATTATTTAACAGCCTCAATAAATTAGCAATAATGTAAATAACTTGGAAAAATTAACTAATCAAGTGGTTGAAAATGGTTATAGGTGGCTATCGGTATTCTCATTTGGAGAGAGCTGGCACAACAATCACCATGCGTTCGAATCATCGGCGAGACAAGGCTTGGAATGGTGGCAAATCGACATCTCTTGGTACATCGTGCGGTTTCTTGAGATTATCGGTTTGGCTACTGATGTCAAGCTGCCTTCAGAGAGTCAACGACGTCGTATGGCATTGGTTCGTTGAAGATGGAAGATATTCGACTTCCCGTCTCAATTAAGTATTAGCTAATGTCTACGTACGTTTAAAGTTTTTGGCAAACGTAACAGTTGTAATATTGTGCTATGTGGTGTGTTTGAGCCAGCTGGCTTATTTAAAATACGTTCGTTTTCGTGTTAACGAAATTTTAATATGCGTAACGAAGTTAATGATTTGTTTTTTTTTTTAATTTCTTTCTGTAACTCGTACACACACACACTCTTAGATTTAAAATAAAATCGGGTCATAAAACCAGGGCCGCCTAGTACAAGCTATTAAACTACAAGTTCCGATCAACACTTTACTGTCCTTTAGGAAATTTTTTTGGCTTATAGTGATAACTAAAAAATATTTTGCCGTGGTTCACTTTTATTGGAGAACAGGCAAGAAAATTATATTTAAGTAACAAGAAAAGAAAGTAGCGGACTGAATAGAAGCGGCCAGAGGAAATTGGTTGCTACCTTTGCGAAGAACAATATACCGCAATTCGCTCCTTCAATTTCTTTTAAACAACTTTTGACTTTTATAAAAGAAAAAAAAAGTAAAAACCTATGAATGGAGAGGGAAGCTTTAGTTAATGAAACACAATCTTCCATTTTAATACTGAAAATTAAACGTCTAAGAACCAAACCTAATATGCTTTATCTATCCATCGTCTTCTACAGACTCCAAACTAAGTGAAAAGTTAGAGAGCTCAAAAGAAATTTGCCCGAAAAGTGCAGTATCCGTTTTTCATGCTGCTAAAAGTATCGAACAGCCATTTTTGAGAATTTCATATCAAGAATCAAAAAGTGGTAAATTCTTTATCCTTCGGTCAAACCAAAATTTCTGCTTGTTTATTTTTACGGACCGGTACAAAATTTTTATGAATATCACAAATATTATGGGGGGGGGGGAATACATTTTTCCAATTTTCAAAACCGTAAACGTTAAGAGGTATCAAAATGCGTGTCTTTTATGACGTAAAAGCATTAGTAAAACCATTATTTGAAACAATTACAAATATCTCAGGTTTATACATGTGCCTATTACAGTGTTATGCTTGACTCTTAATTCTCGGACTAACCAATCAATCGGGATCGTTACGCATAAAAATAAAATAAAAATAATTGGCCAACCAAATGGCTTTGTTGTTTTCCTTAACTAAATCCTCATTTAGGAGACAAGGCAAATACGAGATAAAGTGTGCAAGTTTATGTTTTCGCTGTTAAGTAGTGATGATTACTCATATCCACCGATACAATTCTTAATCTCCACAACATTCAGCTTCATTGCACCAACATCATCCCCTATATAATCAAACCTTTGGTCAATCATAAAACTCATATCTCAAAAATACAAACCCATTCCTCCACGTTCCCATGGGTGACACTACTAAGGACAATGGCTCTAACCAAAGCAAAGCGGTGAGTAAGGAAAAAGAGCGTATTTTTTTAGAAAATGGACCTGCATCGATGATATGAGAGCTTCGGCTGTTGGGGCCGTGCATCTCTTGTGTCTATTGGCTCCGTTTAACAACAAATGGGAAGCTCTCCGGTTCGGTGTGATTCTCGCCATAGTAACTAACCTCAGCATTACATTCTCGTACCTACATGGCTTGAATATCCATTCGCTTATTCTGCCCTTTTCGTGCTTCAGGTAAAACTGTCGTTAACTGAAAATATAACTTTTTTTTCATCAACTGAAAATATAACTATACAGCTAATTTTGCATCTTCATTAATCTTTGAAATGTCTACGTTTGCAGGGTCATCCAATAGATTGGGTGAGCACGCATAGGTTCCATCACCAGTTCACAGATTCGGACCGTGATCCACATAGCCCTATGGAAGGATTTTGGTTCAGTCATGTCTTGTGGATATTTGACACCAATTACATCAGAGAAAAGGTAACAAAACGTTGTGAATCGATCTTAATCCATGCTGAGATTCTAATAAAAGATCTGTAAGTAACTACAGGCGAACTACGTAAGATGTTGTAATAATGTAACAGTGTGGAGGACGTAACAACGTGATGGACTTGAAGCAACAATGGTTCTATAGGTTTCTTCGAAATACAATTGGTCTCCACGTCTTAAGCTTTTGGACCCTCATCTATTTCTGCGGTGGTCTACCTTACCTAACTTGCGGCGTGGTAAGCTCTGTTTATTTTTGTGCAATTAATTGTTTTAAATAAAGTGAAAAATCGGTTTACATACTTGATGAATATTGTAGTTCTTTTAATGCTGTACACTTGTAGACATGTTAAAATTATGATTATCTTACCAAAACTTTTTCAATTTTATTTTATTGTTCTTCTATTTAACTATTCATCAAACATAATAATTTTGGTAACAGGGTGTTGGCGGAGCAATAGGTTACCATGGGACTTGGCTCATAAACTCGGCATGCCATATTTGGGGTTCGCAAGCGTGGAACACCAAGGACACCTCTCGTAACGTTTGGTATATACCCACTCTATTCTTCATAGACTGATAAACCTTAACCGGAACCGATATTGAGTGAATGTGGAATGGTGCAGGTGGCTAGGGCTATTCACTATGGGAGAGAGCTGGCACAACAACCACCATGCCTTTGAGGCCTCGGCTAGGCACGGACTGGAATGGTATCAGGTAGACATAACTTGGTACCTCATTTGGTTCTTCCAGGTTCTCGGTTTAGCCACCGATGTCAAATTGCCTACCGATGCTCAGAAACGCAAGATGGCTTTCGCTCGTTAATCTCAGCTGTATTTCTATCTGTTTCGTTTTCAACCTGTTCTGTTAAAATATAGGTACTCATCACACAACTCATTTGTTATTTATGTAGCACTGTTAAGAATAACATGTTCTCATGAACTTGTAAAACTAGTCGATACCTTAAAACTTTTAAGTACATTGCACACTGTATTAACAACGAAAGCTGATATAACACATGCATTACTGAAAAAGAGCAACGAACCTTTTTGCTCGATGAGTTTAGAAGATGTAGTCCGGTAACTTCAGGGGAAACTCTGCAACATTGACTTCGAATTGACTCCCTTTTGGATCTTTCAAACTAAAAAACAAAAGAGAGTGAACCAAAAGGTCAAAGATTGCAGTCCAATCTCAATGTTTGAGACTTATTCGAAGATGTGGTCTGAATTCTTAACATCATATGATGCAGCATACCTTCCAGGCACAAAGGTAAAAGAACCCTCAATGGATCCGGTAGCTGTTGGAAAATTGGAACAACTTTCATACACAAACTCTTCTTCTCCAGCTTGTAAGAGTGGGTACTACAAACACACAGAAAACGATTGTTTCTTTAACATTTAGGCTCAGTCAACCAAATTATATGAGAGTGAGAAAGTAAAGTAAGTTGTTAAAGTAAAACTCTACCTTTCCTATCACAGCTTCTCCATTAACCTTATCTATTACCGCACCATCAGCTTGGATAACCCAATGTCTCCAATAAAGTTGGCAAGAGCTATGGTGTTTCCCATTCAAGATGCATCCTTCCGGCACGAGAGACATACGGATTGAATATGCATACGAGTATGCCGGGGGCTGATCCCGAAGATTAGCTATTTCTGGGATAAAAACTGACGAAGCACGTACCTGTATTATTAATGATACACAAACCTTTGTCAATTTACAATTCACAAACCTGAATAAAAGAAACTAAATAACCTATTGCTTACCTGCACGCCATTAGTCACGGCGACAGAACACAAGGGAGGAACCTCCGGGAACAAACTGATACTTTTGATGTTTTCCTGTTGACGGATTTTGATAGTGCCGGTTTGTAACCGCCGGCCATGTTCTTCCAACCAAAGCAGCATGGCATCTTGTTGCTGATCACCGTTGATATCATGAACCGATCTAACCAAAGAATCGGGTACACAAGGAAGCAATTGGCGGGTACTTGTCCCAGTATAAAGGTGTCCGTTTGTACAGTCTAGGTAAAAGATTTTCAAACTGGAGGCTACGGATACAGCCACAACTGTAAGGTTCAATCTGCTTGAGAAACCAAGGTGGCGCATAGTTTCCTTGGTCTCTTTGATCACATCCTTAAGAGGTAGCAAGTAGACATTAACTTGATGAGAATAAACAGAATAGCCACCTATAAGCCCCAGAGATTTATTAGGGGAAGAAGATTCTTGACCATCGACAAAACGGTAGAGAAGCCTTGTTGGAAGAGGAAGTTTCACTTTGAGACAAGTCTCAAATTCTTGAAGATCATCTTCAGAGGCACCTTTTCTCAGTGTTGCCTTTGCTTCAGGGAAGTTTAAACTCAACCACTCTTTGAGATTGTCCCAACAAAGTCTAACTCGTTTAACGAGATTCCAAGGGTACATTCTAAATGACTCCCTCCACAATTTATATGCTGTCTGAAGAATCAAGACAGAATCTTTTTTTTTAAATGTCAAAGAACAAAATTCATCAAATGAACTGGAAAAGGACTCAGATTTGATCAAAGTCAGGAAATTTTAAAGACTCAAAACCCTAGAAAATGTGAAAAGAAGAAAAGAGTGAGACTGACCTTGAAGGAAGGAGCAGGATCTCCATAGGGATCGAGAGGAGTAGAGATGTTAAGATCACGAGCGCAGAAGACGGACCAGAGGGAGTCCTCCGAGGCGGAAACCTTAAGGCGTTTGCTAACACAAGCCACTCTCGCCGTGTTTTCAGGACCGATTTTGGATAATACGATGTGGAGAACCAAATCTCCTGCATCTTCTAGCCCCATGCCTTTCTCTCGGTTGCTTTTGTCGGCTCTGTTTCACTTCTTGTAGGAATGTTTCAATCTATCTAATTTACAACGGATTAAATGGATTAGTAAATACTTTTGGGTCTCAACTAAATAAAAAGCAAAACTCGAGGGTCACGAAACAAACTTTCAATACGGTTTGAGTCGGTTTGGTTCATCAGTTCTTTTTTTTTCCATTTTTTTTTGTTCATCAGTTCGATGAACGAACTTTGGCTCATACTATATATGTTCTTTATTAAAATCTCTTGACACTTCAAAATCATTGTATGATTATGAACAACACTAGGTGACGTCACGGTCAAAACACCTTGTTCAGCCACATTACAGATTAAACCGGTTCTCATCATCATCTGTACTGTACAGAGGAACCATTATTTAATGTTTTTGCTAAGCTAAGCTTTGAAATTGTCCTTTGCTCTTCTTATAATACCCAGAGCTTCTGCTTCATCTGCTGTCTCTGGTATACCTAAAGCCCGACGAATATCCCTGTTACAAGCGCGGAGGAAAGGGTTACTCGCTTTCTCCATCTTCATCGTCGTTGGAATCTGAGGTTTCACAGCCACGAAATTAATCAAGAAAACAGAGAAGAAGTGACAAAGCCGTGAAGTTACTCAAATCAAAGAAAGATTACCGTTGGTAATTTCTAGCCACGGAGCTCTGCAACGTAGGCTGCATCCAGTCGTACTTCGTTAGTTGGTTCTATAGACAACGCAAACTTGGAATTACTCTGCTAGATTATAAATATATTCAATAAGATGCGCTCACACATGTGTGGTAATTATATATGAAAACACCCAACAAAGATCACAAACCAGTGTATATTCATGGCCACAATATACGCTGGTGTCATCTGGCAAAGCAATTATCCGTTGGAGAGAAGCTAGCATCTGGAGATTGTTGAAAACCAATTCAAAGGACTTCCATTTATAAGAGTCAAGTTCAGAGAGAAAACTAATTATGCGTGAAAGATTAGATAAATGGTGTTTACCTGCGATGGAGTACTTTCAAAGAGCTTACCACAAGATAAGCTAGATAAGGTGTCCCGGTGAAAATAGCTCGTGCCCTGGAAAGTAGAAACTAATATAGCCTACAACCAGAAATCAGAATACTAAAGTGGGGACAACGGCTTCAAGGTATATACATACATGTGCATAGTTTATGTTTGCAGAACCGAAACCAGTCAATTCTTAATTGCTATTCAGGGAAGGTAAGAACCCAATCCGAGTAGAAAAAGATAGACCAAGACTTGGAGCCTCAAAAAGTATTATGAAAAAACCAAGACTTCAAGATAGAAACTAAAATATGTGAATCCTGAAAAATATACAAATTCTTGATGCTCAGAACTACTCCGAATCAGAGATACATAAAATAAACATTGAAAGGAATGAACTTTCCATTTAAGACAGCGTGTAGAGGGAAATGCAGTAACCAACCAACCTCTAGTGTGGCTAGGAGTTTCCATAACATGGACTTCATGGCCCGTAAACATCTATTTGTCACCAACTTTCAAGGCTATATCAATTCCAGGAATCCGATCCCTGTCTACAGCTGAGCCGATCACCCAAGTACATGCCACATTGTAGCGTGCAATTCATTATTACAAGACAAAAAAACTAGTAAGCATCTCAAAACAATATGGACAGAAAGAGAGAGAAGTAACATCTGCCTTACCTTTGCACCATACCTGTCTTTTAATTCCAAATTCCCAACACTAGCAAATCAAAAATAGAAAAGCAGAACCAAGATTCCAACAAAAACAATTCTCAACTCACTAAAAACGAAAAGAGTTCATTTATTGAAAAAATAGAAAAAAAAATAGTAACTTGAATAATCCAAGCTATTACAAATCGAATTTAAGATTTTTTAAGAAGAAAACAATCAAGAGTAACACAAACCCTAAGAATTGGTGAGTAATCCGGAGAATGAGAGAAGATGAGAGGAATTAAAGAAATACAAACCCTAGAACATCGAAAGAAGGAGGCTGCAGAAGAAACTTTCGAGTTAGCTTGCATCTCTCTCTTCTCTATTATGTCTCCTCACACACAATTCTCTCTTTGCTCTACACACAGACGGAGAGACCCGTGCACAGAGTGCGTAGAGCGATTCTTGGTTAACTTGACCACAGAAACCGACCCACCCACTCTATTACTAAACCAAATTAAACCAAACCAAACCAATTATCAGGTACTTATTTGGAAAATCATTACTGATAAGTAAATATATACTTCCAATTTTTTGAATAGGTTAATCTAAGTTTAACTTTGTGATACAGTACTAAATTATGTTGTACTGTGAATAGAGAAAATTCGGTTTTTAAATAACTGAATAAAATAAGGTCGGACAATTTTCTTTAAATTCACCATACTATGAGAAATTAAAATTTTACATTAGAAAACAAGGTTTGACTTTGAAATCTCTTGTATAATTTGTGAGTTTACACATTTTTCATGTATATTTTTCGTTGAACTTTCCCATTCGGTATACGCAGCACGCAGAAGCACACATGACGTTTACACGTCCTTACGTAGGCAGGCGCGTACGCATTTACTCTGTTAGACCCATTATACTTCCTAACTTTTCATTTATTCTATTTCATGCGTTTGACTAAAAACGTGACTTATACTTTTCAAAGTTTTGTATAATACAGTTTTATTTACATCTCAAACCAAATTCCAAAACAATAACCGTATGAAAAGAAAACAAGAACAGAGAGTACGATATCAAAGATGGACCAAGCTTAAACTGGAATTATAATCTTGTCTTTTGCGGTTATAATCTGCCGGTTATGGCCGTGTAAGGCGAACACACCGAGTCGTGTAGTAACTTGTTTGATCAGTTCCAAGGTTCAAATGTCATAAGTCCCAAACAAAGTCAAGCCTCAAGAATTTCTTGTGAGACCATTACCCTCCCCAAGTCAACCCAACAAACCTTGTACGCGCGCAAACAAGTAAAAGTAATACATCCAATTTAAATAAATATACATTTTATTTATTTTCCGAAAATAAAGATCCAATCAAGTCCGTCAGTTTCTTCTTCCTTTGGGGAAATAGTTTACGAATACGAAGAAGATGAAGCGACAAGTTATGATCGTTGTTGTTAGTTGTCCTTTTAGTTGTTTTCTTGGACATCAAGCAAGTTGAAGCCATGAGGCCGTTCCCAACCGCTGCCGATGAGATCCGGTTCGTGTTCCAGGCGCTGCAAAGGGGTCCGGTCAGCGGGTCAGGTCCAAATGGTTGACCAACATTCCCCGTGGTACACTTAGGTGCCATGGTTGAGTACTGATCGCTCACTTGATTCTTCTTCTTGAAAACGCAACCAGAGATTCTTTGATATATATATTAGATAGAATGTTTTGTTTACTGGGGATCCCAAGCGCAAAACCATACTAATCTTTAGTATTTTCAACCGCAATGTAAATTTTGGTGGACAAAAATATATTTTGTGCCTTCATAAAGAAAAAAAGAAAGATTTTTAGCCAATAATAACCACTAAATTACCATAATAACTTGTTTAAATTGAAACAGTTTGTATTAATTCAATTGTATCATAAAATTGAATTATAATGAAATTAATTGTATTGTTCTGTAGTAATACAAATGTGTATTTAATTATTATTTCTAATAAAATATTTCCCTATTCGTAACGGTTAGAAAGTTACAAACATTTTTGCATACAGAAGCTATGTATAAAGAAATTAATTGAAAGACAAGAATTCGTGAATATTTTATACGATAATTTTATCCGCATATAATACAGTTTTTAGTGTATTTATGAGAATACTACAACTTATATATATAAATATAGAAATTCTAAAGGTACCATAAAAATGTTCTCTTTAAATTTATATATGATTATTTAGCGGTGACATCAAATGGATAATTGAACTAACAGTTTCGCTCGAACATTACAAAAAAAAAAGTAAATTTCACAGTTTTGAAGTAGACCAATTTGCCGAACTTCATTGTCCACTGCATGCGAGACGTCCATTCTGCAGTTACTTTTTTGTAGCTTGAAAGTTCTAAGTCTCCTTAGACCCGGGAGCAAAAGCATCACCATTGGTGAGACTCACGAGAATCTCTAAAAAAAAAAATTTAATAGTTTTTTATTTAATTTTTAAAATATTATATTATTAAATAAATAATAAATTTATAATATTGTGAATGTCGCAAAAAAAACTGTTGAGATGGTCTATAAAATTTTTTTCTATTGATATTGTTTCAGCTGAAAATCTTAACTTTTATTTTTTCTAATTCTTTTTTAGGTGAGATTCATAAGAACCTTACCATTAGAAATGGTCTAATGGTAATTTGAAAGTTACTCTAATGGTAACTTGAAAGTTACAAGTCTCCTTAGATCCGGGACTAATGGTTAACTATATTCGGTAAACAAGCGTTATCATTCCAGACCCAATTGCAAAGCTTAATATATAGGAGACAAAACTTTATCTTTTGGAGGGTCATTGTGCCTACCACTGGACTATCACTTTTTTCTCCTACGTTGATTTCATCATAATCATATTTATGCGATCGTAACAATTGATCTAATCAATAATAGCAGTTCCTCTTAACAAGAAAAAAGAACCCACTTCCTATATTTATGCGACCGTAATAATTGATATACCAAAATGCCACTTCCTTTTCGTAAAAAAAAAGATAATTAATAACTTGAGAACGTTATATCATTTTTAATTTATTTTGCTTGTATCATATTTTGTTTTTTTATTCACCGAAAAACTTCATAAACTGCATGCAAATCTTAATACTGGTGCTATCTTAACCGGCATTATAATCTGGACTTACATTAAGAAATGATCAGAAAAGATCTTAAAATAAAATATAATTAAAAAAACAAAAGTTACATGTTTAAACTTTAAAGTACAAAAAAAAGAGAAGAATAACTACTCTCATCAACTAGCTTTTGCAGATTTTACAAAGTTAATGAATACATACGTTTGCTTTCGCATTTGCAACAACTGCATTGCATCAAGATGGAATCAATAAACAAAAATATATTGTATTTATTACGTTAATCATACAAAATAATAAATGAAATAACCAGGACGTATAATCAGATTTCCGTGACGGCTCAGGGATGGCACGTGCCCGAACCTGCTGGAATGTTGGTACAACGGTTTGGACCTGATCCTGTACGCGTACCTTTTTGCAGCAACTGGAACACAAATCGGATCTCACCGTCGGCTCGGAACGGCCTAGCGGCTTCGACTTGTGTCGCGTCCAAGAAAATCACGAAGAGTCCGAGCAAAATCACTCCAAGTAACAATTGTTTCTTCATCATCATTTCTCTCTTGTCTGTTTATTCAAAGTGAAAAAGGAAATATATTTTTTTTGCTTGCCCAGTAAAAGTTGTTGTATGTCTTTTACTCGTTTTTTGCTTTGTATCACATTTTATTTGATAATGAGTTATATATATAGGGTTTCTGATTACAGGGTCGGTTGATCGTTAAATTGGTATCTTTGTGTGATTTTCGTCTTACGTAGATATTCTTGTGGCTTGATTTTTACTAGGAAAGACTTGGTTTTTCAACATTTGAACATCCAAAGTATAGGAACTGATCAAACAAGTTAAGACATGACACGGTTCGCCTTGGACCGCAATGTATATTACAAGTAAAACCTGAAAAGGAAAAGGTGATAAGCCAAATTGCTATACCGGTTTACGTTAGTACGTAAGTAAAATATATTCCGGTCCAGTTTTAGAAAAAAAAGTCTACTATATGAAATCATTAATTTGTACTTATTTATTTAAATTTGTGTTTGGTTTTGGTCCTTTTGGAGATATAATATGTACTTTCGGCGAGTCTAGTATATGTTGGTTAACTAGATAGCAACCGGTTAAATTGAAGAATTGTGGTTCATTCACTCGGTCTAAAAACTTATTCAAATGCTAGGTACAAAAGAATAATATAATCCAACTAATGATGATCACCTGCTTTTTTTTTTGGATAAAAGATTTAACCTGTTTAATTTCAATATTTAAAAGCATCATGACGAAAATTCATATTCGAATTTGGAAACGAAAACCACTAAGCAAAAAGAATTTAGCAAATGTCTCAAAAAGGGAAATAATTCAAAAGAAAAAAAATCAATTGGCAACTTTGATTCAGTCTTAACTCTAAAAGTCTCGACCAAATAAACGAAGACATACATTAGTAGGTACATAAGCATGTATATAAACTTATAAATGAACACAGGCAACTCGGTAATTTCACGGAAATTCTTAATTAACTAAAAAATACATTGCGACAAAAAAAAATGTTCAATCATATTTAAAGCCAATTTTGTTGGAAATGTTGAAAAATCATTAATTTTGCAGTTTGTTTTGTTTTAGTCAAGGGGCGTTGACTATGTGTGGCGCGGGTAACATAAAAATTGACTTTTCTTTCGGTGGTGCTCTTTACTGTCGATGCTTCCGATGAACAGAAGCAAAGCTCTTTTATCAATCCTGAGGCAAAGCAAAACATTACACCATACTCAACAGGTTCACGCCAAGGTCATAATCCATGGATTCGAAGAGGAAGTTGTTCTTGGATCGAGTGTCACTAACGCTTATATCCAATCGAATCGTCTCGATTTCGCTACTGCTTCATTCAATAGAATCCCGTACTGGAACAGGAATCGGCATTCGTGGAACACGCCGCTCTCTGGTTACTCCAAATCCAAGAGTTGTAATAGTGACGTCTTGCTTCTTTACAATCGGACGAGGAGGAATTGTGATGGCGTCGACAGTTTCAATTTGGTATTTGCGATCAAAGCTTGTGTTGGTTTAGGGATTTTAGAAAATGGGATGTTGATTAATGGCTTGGCGATCAAGTATGGGTTGGATAAGGACGCTTATGTTGCTCCGTCGTTGGTCGAGATGTATGCACAATTCGGTACTATGGAAAGTGCGTAGAAGGTGTTCGATGAAATTCCTGTGAGAAACTCAGTTCTTTGGGGAGTTCTGATGAAAGGATATTTGAAATACGCGAAAGACCCACAAGTATTTCGTTTATTTTATCTTATGAGAGACACAGGGTTTAGCTCTTGATGCGCTTAAATTGATATGTTTGGTAAAGGGTTGTGGTGATATTTTTGCTGGTAAAGAAGGGAAATCAGTCCACGGATTGTCCATTAGAAAGAGATTTATTGATCAGAGTGGTTATTTACAAGCCTCCATTGTAGATATGTATGTGAAATGCAGATTGTTGGACAATGTTGATAGGAATGTGGTAATGTGGACTACGCTGATTTTTGGATTTGCAAAGTGGAAGCATTTGATCTGTTCAGGCAGATGCTAGGAGAAACAATACTTCCAAATCAATGTACTTTGGCAGCCCTTCTTGTTTCTTGCTCGAGCTTGGGATCTCCATGGCACGGGAAAAGTGTTCATGGCTACATGATAAGGAATGAGTTGAAATGGATGCTGTAAATTTTACATCTTTCATCGATATGTATGCTAGATCCGGGAATATTCAAACGGCTCAAAAGGTTTTCGATGTGATGCCAGAGAGAAATGTGATATCTTGGAGCTCTATGATCAATGCTTATGACATTTGCTTCGCTTTTGACGGCCTGTAGCCATTCGGGAAACATTAAAGAAGGATGGAAGCAATTTGAATTGATGACAAGTGACTACGGGATTGCACCAGAGGAAGAACATTAAGCGTGTATGGTAGATCTGCTAGGTCGAGCTGGTGATACTGGGGAAGCTAAGTCTTTTATTGATAACATGCCTGTGAACCAATGACCAGTGCTTGGGGAGCTCTGCTGAAATAGACTTAGCAGAAGAAATCGCGGAAAAGCTCTTCTCCATGTAACCTGATAATCCAAGCGTCTATGTATTGCTTTCTAACATATATGCTGATACTGGGATGTGGGAGATGGTGAATTGTGTGAGACCGAAAATGGGCATCAAAGGATATAGAAAACCCATGGGACTATCTGCTACTGAAGTCAGCTAGACATTTAGTTATTGATTCTGCAGTGTGGTTTTTTTGAAGAACGTATGAATTAGGAAGCACCAAGAAAGACAAATGATGGAAGTTACCGTGAGACAGTTACTTGGGCAACTTTCCAAATCCAAGCTTTAAACTTTCTGCAATCAACTGGAAAAGGAAAAAGCATGAAGATGAAGATGTTTGATGACCATAAAGCATGACTAACATGACTCTTTAAACTTGAAAAGCAACTGTCTGGAAAGCATGACTCTTTAACATGACTCTTTAAACTTGAAAAGCAACTGTCTGGAAAGCATGACTCTGCAATCATAAAGCATGACTCTTCAACTGGAAATCTTTAACATGTTATAAAGCATGAAACATCTTCAAATCGCTGTCAACTGGAGTCATGCGACCAAGATGTTTCATGCTCTCTTTAACCAGTCATGCGACCTTTATTTGTACGAGCTGGAGTCAAAGTCGCTGTCATAAAGATCCATTGAGACTCTCTTACAGGAGAAGTTAAAGAAACAGGGTTTGACAACAACAAATAAAGGTAGCTTGAAAGTGATTCGTCCTAAACAACCGATTTCTTGGCATTACAAGTAAAATCAATCTGAAAGTGTTTTAAAGCTCTTCAAGTGTTCATAAGAACAAAGCCCAAACAAACAAAAAGGCACACCTTTATAAACTTTATACACCTACCCCCCCAAAAAAATGTCACACACTACACATTACAATGCGGCAAGTTCGCTGTTGCTATTTGTTAATTGTGGCCTTGGGTTGAAATATCTGCACAAGAGACCATAAGATGTCCATCCTGTGCATTACTTTGTTGTTTTGGCCCTGCCATTCATAACGAGTATCTTCCAGTTATTAGTTGTGATATAACAGTAGAATAATCAAGGACCCTATGAAATACATCATGATGTTGTAATGTTCAAGAGAATATTTTCTTTTTCTGTCCAGATTTTAAACTAAATGAAGTTGTTTGGTTCCGTGTTTCAAAAATGGATGAGTACTCGGATCCTCTAAACCATAGACTTGTTTAGATAAGTGTTGGAGTCTATTTCATGAGGTATGTGTCATTAAATCTATATCAGTTCTCAGTTATTCCCAAGTAACTTACCTCCACTACAAAAGATATCCATGTTTTATCGCCTTGTTTCTCAGTGATGCCTCTGAGGATGATGAGTTCCAAGCTCCTAATCACGTTTGCTATCTCGAGAAAGTGGCTACATTCTTCGCATAACATCTGTTGAACATCAAAAACACACTTAAGCTAGGAATTGTTTACACCCGCAAAATTCAGGATGATAAATGCAAGGTTTGCCAGTCCTTGTTCTGACAAATTGCTTTAAATTACATGAAAAATATTCACGAGAAAAGAATGCACACCTCGATAAGCATCACTCCTTGTTTGTCCAGATTCTCCACCATAATTGAGCACACTTGAAGATGGCCTCCAATCTCTACTGCCCAGCTTGAACCTTGTTCAGTGCTAGATGACCCTAGGGTGTCCGTTTCCTTGTGTTGCATCTGAAACTTCAAGTGTATAAGCTAACTTTGATTTTTTAAACAGAGTGGGTATTTTCAATTTCCAGTTAAGCTTTTCAGAAAGCTGCCCTAACATGTTTTACCTTTGAACTTGCACTTTTACTGAGCTTGTCGGCATGCTTAGAGACATTCTGCAGAAAAAGCATGTGCTTGACCGTGCATTCTAGCAAAGAATCAATACTGCACTGTAAAACATAACAACATAGTTAGAAAATAGCAGAACGAAATATACTATTCATGACACTATAACTAAATGTAGGCATCGTATTGCTCTGAATAGAAAAATCACCTTAGATCCATTAGGCACAAGCTCCCTTAGTTCTTTGATACGATCCTGAATAAGTTGTCTGTCCCTTGGACGAGGCCGAGAACTTTCACCAGGTTTAGCTCTCTTTTTGTTCTTCTTGGGCATTTCCAGGGACGTTGGAAACTGGTCACTGGATGAACTGAGAGATGTCGATGAAAACCCAATGAAAGAAAATGCCCCACAGATATTTGATGGATTCTGTTGGATACTCGCCTCTGCTAGAGGCAACTGACTAATTGCACTATCAACTGTGCTAACAATACTATGCTTTTTATGACCTGAAGGTTCTGCCATTTCAGCGGTCGTAAGCAATGACTGCATCGATCTGCTTGACGATATTTCACGCCTGAAATTACCATCACTATGACTCACACTAGCAATCACGGCATCTAGAAGATTCTCAGCGCTGGAGTCAAATGTCAGGTGACTATGGCTCATATCATTTGTTTGTCTTATAGCCCCAACAGATTCCAACTTGTCTAGCTCCTCATAACCAGTGCTCGCTTTACTGAAAGCAGGCCCTAATGCCTCTAACAGTTCACTGCCAGTAAAAGAAGACAAAGATGCACTTAAAGCATCCAACCGACCTGCCTCACTTTTCTTTTCCTGCCTATGTTCTGGATCTTTTGGATATATACTTCCTTGGCACTCGGATGGATGGAAAACCTCATTTCTATGAGAAGATTCTTTATCTGTTTTCAACGCAGAGAGAACAGTTGAATCAAGTCGTGGATATGATGGACTGACTTTTAGCCTATCAGTCTCCATTGCAAAAGCAGATGTGCCTGCACTATTGAGCACATTATTCCTTGAGTACAGTTGGAAATTAGGATCTGATTCTCTTGAATATAGGCATCCATCAGTTTCCTCATCATAAATTACTTTACCCATACCATTCATACGCACTTGATTCTTGTGTTTAGTATCAACCAAGTCAACTGAAAAACCACACTTAACAACATCATTGCTCCTAAACATGGAAGGTTGGACTGGGTCAAGCCCACCATTTACTTGAGCAGCCTTCTCCATGTGAAAACATGATGGAGTGAAAGTGTACGGAAGGTTACTTGTGTTTTGAGATACGATATTTGACCCGTCCACATCCATAGCTTTGTCAAATTCTCCTGAGAAATCAGGGAATGCCTCATGTAAGGATTTGGAAGGTATATTTGGCTGCAACAAAATTATACAACGGATCATGGTTATACTCAGGAATACATTTGGGGTCTGAGGCTATAAAAAAACCAAAGCACCTCTGTTCTTTCAATTTTGCACGAACATAACTAGAATTCCAGACAAACATGAAACCATGTTTGCATGAGGAAGATAATTACCAGATCCGATGGACTCTTAATACCACATCGCATTAAATTTGATGCATGGTCTGACAGTGGATCCTTAAGTGCCAAAAACAAATGCCTGATATGAGTCACCAAAGCCGGGTCTTCTTCAACCTGTTCCCACAAAGTATACAGAGATATTCAAATGTAAACATTTTCAATGCGATAGCTTTTCTTCCTGTCTACTATTATTGTATAAGCTACTCTGAACCCTACATACACTTAGAGCATCTTACTTACTTTACACAAAGAGCCAAGCTGCACAACTCCACAAGGATCAACAGCTACTATAAGAATAGTCTGCAGAGAATGAAGAAAAAGAATTGTCACAAAAACTTAAAATGCAAACTTTGAGAAAAACAAAGTTAAATTTATCATAAGATTAAAAAAGAGACTGAACGATTGCAAGCAGAAACTTCTAAGCGATAGATCATACTATGTGAAAGACATGGAAGTCTTGACATTCAAAAACCAAAGTAGGAAAAAAAACATGGAAAATTTTCAGATACCTTAATTCCAGCAGAAATTTGACCCTCCCATCCGTTTTGAACCTAAGAATATTATTTTTAAGACAAGAAGTTGCCACAAAAATATTCAAACTCAAAATACAAATTTCCCAACCTGAAGTGTCAAGCGAGAGTCATTGAAATATTCAGAGGAGATCCATTGATGTTGTCCAGAGATTGCAACTTGTCCTATGATCCTTTAATAACAGAGAGATACGGATGAAGATGTTAGCATCATTCAGTAAAAATTCAATCATCAAAATGAATTAACAGGTGAAGTTCCTGCTAGAAGATTCTATATCAAGTCCTAGCACAGGCTGAGACAAGAGTGTTACACCACATAGTTAATGCCAATGAAAGAAAACTTTCCTTATCCTTACCCTTCCCCAAGAGAGTATACATGATACGACATCGTCGCCACAGCTAACCCAAGGGGGTCATGTACATGCAAGCTTTCTGGCATCAAACCGTGCTCATGATTATCACAGTACACATCCTCCAAAGTAAGCACCCTGCAAGTGTTTTAACAGTCTATATATGAGAAACTTCTACTCGTCTTCTAGCCATAATATTTACATCAAAAGTTAAAAGTTTCTCTTTCATCCTCAAATATACTTAATTATCTATAGTTGTCTACTTGTCTTTGGGCAAAGACTGATATTAGCACAAGCACATACTCAAAAAGCCACTGTATGGAAACATTACTGTCTAACATATGAATGCCTTGAATAACTCTTCCATGAGAGTTAGCAGATAAGTAAACTAACTAAAATACGAAAGCTATCTAAAGTCCACACTTGACATAAGATTCCGAAAGTTCCTCTAATTCTACAAAATGGTAATACATATTGAATACAACTCAGAAAGCAACAAAATCAATCTTAAACCTCACTTAAATAGTGAACCAAGCAGAAGTAAGAACTTCCCCAGTAAAACATACTGGCCTAAGATTATAAACTTTTGGGCTGACTTACATTCGAGAGCGGTGATTGAGTTTCCAGAACACGGCATAGTTCCAATCCGTGTTGGAGCAGAGGTTCCTCAGTATCTGTTGCAAAGTAGAACCCATCTAAACCACCCCTCACCACTTAAAATATCAAAAACCACCCGTCTTCAACACTTAACTAAAACTCAAGGGTCCGAAACAGTTCCCGACAAGAACTCTCCACCCTGATTCTTTACAAGTTGGACAAGAATCTGTGTCTGAAAATTAACCCTCAAAAAAAAAAAAAAAACGTTTGCCTATTAATGAGCTACGAATCGACTAACTACCTCTGTATGAACCTCTTCCAGCTTGTTCTCTTCGCAATCCAGCTCTCAGATTTATGGGTGGCCCTACTTCTCCCAGTGAATATTGCCTAGTGCCCATTCTAACCCCCCCCCCCCAAAGATAAACAACAACAACAACCCTAGCTCCACTTCCAATTAAATTGAAATTCAAAAACTTTGGAGCGAAATCATCCAGCTAGATTCGCTACAGACACTCTCTTGAGCCGCCATATGTGCTTCCCACGGAGAAATTGAGATCGAAGAAGAAGAAGATGAAGAGAAACAGAGTCTAGCTTATGTCATGAGACATTGATCCTTTTTCAAGAGATGATAAGCACTGAATCTGCATCTAGAAAACAAAAGCTCCCTAAAAGTAAAATCTTTGTCGAAAAAACCACCGGTGAAGGATAAATTCTGAGTGTAAGAACGAGTGAGAGAAATGCAGAGTTGTAAAAAGACATCTCCTTTTTAAAAGGGCGTTGAAGAAATTGAGGGCCAGTAACAGGGCTCATGTTAGCATCCGTGGAAATATATTAGAGTTATCGTGCGCTGCCTAGGTGCGCATGTTTAAACATAGGGTAGTAGTGTGGGGGTTGGATTAGGCATGGGGCTAATATGTGGAAAAAACATTCGAGTGATATCATCTCTTATGGCCAGCAAAATGATTCACCAAGTGAATTTTTGTTCCCTTATAACTTTATTTTACTTTTTTTCATCATACAGCTACACAATGTTTTCTAGAATTTTGCTTGTACATTCATAGAAATTTTTGAATTAGCGTTCGATAAAATATAATGCGTGTATGTTTTTTTTTCTGAATAATACTTGTATATATATATTGATTTGATCTGTAATGTATATCGTTCGTTCTCCAGCACATTTTTTCCCTAAAGAAAGATTTGGAATGTATGATGGGATTGTGGTCCATACAAAATCAATGGAATCTAATGATTATAAGCATTTCAAAAGATAAATCATACTCTCCAAACAAATTCCATTTGTTTTTCTCCTCCACTTCTTTTTTCTTATTGTGTTGTTCCTTCGGCTCGTTGACTCTCAAAATTACAATCTAGCTTACTAAATGAATAGTAGAAAAACAGACCAGTCACATAATCATATAGCCTAAACATTTTAGATGAATATAGCTTCAGAAAATAATGATAAAACGCTAAAATTTTTCTTATAGATATATATTTAAGGCTTATGATTTTCTTATATCAATAGCCAATGTTTCATTTTTTCTGTTGTTTTTAACACGTCTATAAATATTTTTTAAAATTGAGGGTTTTCGTTTTCAAGTGGGTTTTCAAATGGAGTACATATCATTCATCACTTCTGTACTTGCGTTAATGATCGTTCTTTTACTTCACTGATATATTGTCTAGCTGACGATGGCATTTATACATCTAATGAGAGTATATACATGCGAATGGTCAAAGTTCTGAGTAGGTCAAGTAGATAATATAATCCTTTTCTTCAACTCCATATTTTAGTCATAAACTTTTGACAAATGTTCGTTATAAAAAAATTCAATTCAGAACTTGAACCCTTTTTGGTGTCCTTTTGAAAATTCGATTGACTAACATGAAAAAAGTGTTGACATAAAACACAAGTAATATATCGTGACGAAATGATATATATATATATATATATATTTGAAAGCATCAAGAAATTTTTTTTCAGGAAAATAGAAGGCTAGATTTGTAAAAGATTAAAGAGCTCTTTATAAAAGGAGAAGTAGGAGAAGGCTTTGTTGGGGAAGAGGAGGTGTGATTGTGCTAAGGGGATGATGGCCATTGGGCAACAAACACAAGTGTGCCAAGAAAGAAGCCTTCACCTTTCCCTTTCAATTTCACACTTCTTTCTTTGACTTTTGGACTCGAGCCACATTCCATTTTCCTCATTTGCGTAAATATAATATCTGAAAGATATAATAAAGAGAAACGGAGAAAAAGGAAACCGAAAGTTGTAAGGCCTTTATCATTCAAAAATATATATTTTTGCATGTATTTTGGTGGACGAAGCCCAGTTCAAGAATACATTTAACGGTTTCGCCATATGGAAGGAAAAGATAGATCATAGCTTCTTGGTTTTTTTGTCAACATTATATCATAACTTCTACAGAGTTTGTAACTAAAGTGAGAATATTTTATCGCTGTGTTAAATGGATATGTGCACTTTAGCACTAGTTGGTATGATGGTATCAACCGACTATACTTTAAACGAAGCTAGCACTTGCAACCAGTATTCATTACTATCACACTTTTAGAAGCCCACACTACTTTAACTCATTTAAAAGATTAGTCCATTATAGTTAATGTTATAAAATAAATAGGCCCAATCTAACCTTTCCCTTCGGTTATCCACTGGAACCTGAATCTATAAGAAGCTTCTGTCGTTTAACTGCTCTTTAAACTTGTTTCTCAATATCATATCTTTTACCCACAAATTATACTATATTTTTAGTAACTGATTAAATTAATTACTTGATAATTAGTATCCTGATTTAATTTACTTTTATTACATAAATGATTTGATATGAAGTTATATTTTTATCGTGTGATAACTCAACTTAAATTCAGTTGAATAGATTTCCGATGAAAATTATCTTAATCCTACCATTTAAAAGCTTTGAAGGAAAAAACTTCTATCTTTTGAATTTTTTTTACTATATGGACTTCATTTTATTATGTAAATGAAGACATGATTCGATATGCAATTCTATAATATTTTCGTAATTATTTAGTTTCAATTCAATTAAATAAACATTGATGAAAATATTTTAATTTTGTGATTAATAAGTTTTGAAATAGAACTCTTGTTCAAAATAATTTTATCTTCACTTGTATTTTTATTATATACTATATAATATATACTATGGCGTATCATTTTTTAGAAAAATATCTTTTTGACTTATTTATAAAAAATATTGATTTTCTATATTGCTAGGTACTTAGTTTTGAATTACAATTTTTGTATTAGTTTACCAATTCTTTTTTTTTTTAATGTCAGAGACCATATAAACACCAAGTAGCTGGGATTTTTTGGATGCATTTTCATAACTATTCCTGAATTATCACTGGTGTCTAGTTGTAGTTGGAGAGAGATATATTTTATATTATATATATATATAGGAAAATATATATTGATAAATTTCGTTATGTTTCACTATATGTCTATATATTTCTTATCCATTCTTTATTGATGCATGCTTTCCACTCATATTATAATCTATAAAGGGGGAAAAGAAAAGAAAAACAAGCTTTCAATTTTTCTCGTGTGTGACGACTAAATTATGTCCAAAGAAATAGGCACGTGCTGAAATTGAAGATGCATGCACTTTCTTGCTTTCAAATGACGGATAAAAGTCCAGCCTGAAGAGAAGATTTTATATTTTGATTTAAGACTTAATCTGGCGAGAAATTAAATACGTTATTTAGAGTAGAAAGTGGATAACTCAAAAATAAGATCACGATACTTTCATTTTTATACTAGTATTCCTCAAATTTTAGCTATATAAAAAATCAAATTTGAAGCTGTAGATTTTGGAAAATAGATAGATACATGTCTCTTAAGTTTATATAGTTTTGCTGGTTTCGGAAAGATAAAATTTTTAGACTAAAAATAAGTTAAAAGAAAAAGAAACAGAATTATGGTTTAAAAATTCATTAATACCCAAAATATCAATAGATTCCTAAAAACCACAAAATATTTTTAGATTAAAAGAAAAAAACCTCAATCATTTTTCCTTTAGCATGTTGAGCCATTATTATATATATATATATATATATAACTATTCCAACTACTAGATTTGCTGGAACTTAATAATTTCCCAATCAAACCATTTACTCTCTTTTTCTGATTATAGTTATTGATAATGAGTAGGGACAATATTGAATAGCATGCATGTCTGTGGTTTCTTGGTCGTAAGGAAAACAAAGAAGTTTTTGACCCACAATTTAATACTACCAAAATAATTGGGTTTACCTCTGACCCTAGCAGACTAGCAGGCTCGGACAAAAAGTGAAATTACAAATTTGAGAAAACATATAAAAAAGAGAAGAGCGTGCATGCACCCGTCTCTCTTGCCCTACATGTTATTATTGTATTCTCAAGTTGCGATATAAGCCAATTACATTTCAATGGTCCACCACTATAGGCCCGCTCATTCCACTAATTAAATTAGCATTTTTTTTATAGAAGGGTTTTAAATTAGATTTTGTTAATACCTAAATGGCTAAATCTTTATATAACTACTTTATTAGTTTGGTGTATCCTCTTAACTTTAGTTAATTATCTTCCTATTTTTCTCTTTTTTATAAGTATCACATGTCCAGTTCCCAAAATGTCATATTAATCCTGGAATAATTGAATTCGAATACGCCTTCTTACTAAATTTATGCTCGCCTGCTCGCCCGCTTGCACACAGATAAATTAAATTCAAACGCAGTGTATCTGAAACAGATCCCATAATATTTGCTGGAAACTTTTGAGGGTGAATTTACGGGAAATTGCTTTCCAAAAAATAATTACCCGTAAAATTATTCAGACAACGTTGGGGTGAATCATACACCACCTACTGCTACATTTTTTTTAACCACAATACTTTTTTGATTTTATCATCACACATACTTTCCACAAAACGGTTTGAAAACTACTTTTAAAGTGAAGAAATATTAGCATTTTTATGAAATAGATAATTATATATATATATATATATAATTCACAAAGTCACATGTCTAGTCAAGGAAATCTTTAATATCTGTTACTAATATTATAAATATACAATGAAAAGAGTACCCTATGTGGCAAAAAAAAGTCTTCTTTTTTTTAGTGGGCAGTCTCAAGATCCCGTAACTTCTGTTCGGGTTATTTTTATGACTCGACCTCATGTGCATTTTAGTACATTTTTTTTAAATCGTATCAGAAAAAGACAGTTAAAGAAATTTGTTTGTCGAAGAAAACGATTAAACGTTGGTCTTTTGTTTTTCCATTGTGTAATCAGTAGAAAACATTTCTGACAGAAGTCAACAAAAAACCTTTATAAAAAATCTCGGCCGCATAAAATATTGTTATGTTAAAATAATTATAAAAACAAAAATTGTAAGCATAATTCCAACGGAATAAAAGACAATTTTTTGTGATAATGATATAACATTATAGAAAGGGATATGCATTTGGACATTAAAGTCAAAATCAATCTATTTTATGGATTAAACTTTAAAATATATTAAATTTCTCGAATTTTTTGTATGGGTTTAAATTTCTCGCTGGTTGGTTTCCAAAAATCACTCACTCTGGGAAAATACAACGTGAACAAATCAACAAATCATTTTATTTTCCAAAACCGTGTGACGAAAAGGAAATAATCCAATTTACTTTGTTTGTAACATGAGATTTAATTTTTGTTTTGTTTATTGTAACATGAGATTTAATAAAAAAAATCGTATGTCGTATCGTCAGATGGTTTAAGTTGTAAAAGTTTCCATGTTTTCCAGATGTTTGTGGTCATACAACATTTTTACTTTCAGCATTATCATTGTTACTGCTGTATATCTTTTTATTCCATTAAATTATTTTCAATTTAACTATACTGCAAGAAGATGCTAATTAAAAAACTAAAATTTTGAGCCAAAATTTTTATATGTCTCCGATCATTTATGTCTATAGACTTCACATGCGTGTATATTGGCTTAATCATGGTATGTAAAATCCATTGGGAGTTGGTTCGTCTCTAAAATGTTTTCGATTAATCCTGTAAATCAATACGATTTTTCTCTCTAAAGTTTGTAATTATTTCCCATGTTTATTGAAAATTTCTTTTCAAAATTTTCACATATATAAAACTCGTATGAAAATAAATTAACTATTGAGTTCTTTTAAAAAGACTCCTAAAAATAAAAATACAAGAAGACTCCTAAAAATAGATCTACAATTGGTATAAAATTAAAAATAATGATTTCTATTAAAAAATTTCACGCACCACACGAAATTATAATATGAGGTGCTACATTCACCTTTTCATAGAGTTTAAGATTCAAACTTGATCGCATGGAACATGATTTGTAGTTTATGCTAATATTGTTATTGTGCCGACATCTAAATTTAAATCTGCATATAATATATTATTAACAACAAATTTTGTTGATATTATTACCATCTGAGTTCATAACGTTCTAAACTGGTGTCTAAAATAAAATTCGATTTTTTTTAATGTCTTTGACCACTCATATATATATGTCCCACGTCTCTAGCTTTAATATCGACTCTTATGATCCACCTTTGTCTGGTGGCTGGTTCGCTAATCCAAAATTTTGTCAATTAATTTCGTGGATCACCATGATTGCTTTCTTATATCCTTTGTGTTCATTATTAACTCACGTGCATAGTAATCCTTTGTAGTAGATCTTATATCTTTAAATTATTTTGGATTAAACACGTATATATATATATATAACAGATATTAATCAAGAGGAACTTTGAAACGGAATTTCACTGTCAAATAAGTTTTTTTTAATGCAATACTCACTTTGCAATCTGCTAGATCAAATAGAGATAAACAAAAGATATTACTCGCAGGGACTAAGCCGGATAACATATATAGCTAAACGTTTCGTAAATATGACATTATAATCATCCATGTTACACTCTAGATGAAACTTCCAAAAAATTCAAAGTAAGTTGTCGCCGAGTGGTCCAGTGAATTTGTACGCTTCGAATTCGAACCTTCTCATCTACGGTCAATTTATCGGAGTTTCAAGTTGCAGCCAAACGACCCCACAACGGTCTAATCAATCATTTCTGATTATATGGCGTATAGTCATTATAGTGAACGTAAGAACTTTCTACTTTGTAAATTATCATGCAGTTAATGTAATATTTTCTTCAATAAAGTATCATAATTAAAACTCCCCAATTAATGTAAGACTGGCCAAAATATTTTCTAGAAATAAAAAACTAATGTTATATTTTCTACTTTAAAGATGAAATTTAAGTGAGTTATCTTATATTATATTCTTATTATGTTAATACTTTAAAAGTGGGGGAGTAATAAGAAAACATTTACAGAAAAAATAAATGCTCAAGCAGTTTTCCTCTAGGCAAAACTCTTTTATAAACTATAATTATCAAAAACTAACTATTTTATCAAAAAGAGATGAATGTACTTTTAATTAACACATCTTTTGTTGGCGATCTAGTTTTTGAACGCCATCTTCACGCATACGACGAGAAATAAGAAAGATAGGTTTAATGATCAGTTTGGGAGTTAAAATATTACGATTTAAGGTAAATGTTGATGAGGTTTCAAAACGACAGTTTGGGTGTAAGATGTTTGGCTTAGGGTTTCGATTTTAAAACGACCTTTAAAATGATGACAACAACTAATGATGTGTTTACAGATTAAATACATACTAAAAAAAAACTTGTGATTTTTTTTGAGAAATTCGTGATTTTTTACAAGAATGTAAAAACACTGTGATAGTATTGAAAAAATATTTATATCACCAAAAACATTATGGTATATATTGTTTTAAAAGTGTTTGGAAACAATACTGTATAATGTCTATGCTTATTTGTCATAAGGCTTATTTTCGGATCCGTTGTATGACTGGACATATGAGTAACACGCTAATTATGTCTATGCTTACTTGTCATAAAGTTTATTATCTTTATTGAAATTATTATCGCCGTTATATTTTTTTGGATAACAGATAAAAAAGTAGTTGGGGTACTTTCAAAATTTATTTTTTAAAAATATATACAACTGAAAAAAGCGTGAGTTTCATGTTAAAAACGAACCGTTATAAATTATTGTGTGTTATTTGATTTCTTGCTTAGTATATTTTTTAAGGATCGGATTTAAAACTAAACCTTAACAATTACACGTAAATGCGGTTGAAGTAGAACTAATTAAAGTCTCCAATTATAGAGGTGGCGGCGACGAAACCTCAGCCAACTCAACTTCTTGATAATTGTAAGAACAATTTTTTTTATATTAAGCATTTTATCAAAAAAATAATCAAAATATTTACCAAAACCGCAGCCAAGTCAATTTCGTGAAGCGATTACTATTATGTCGCGGTCAATCTTTATACCCCGGACAAGAGTACCCTCCAAAATAAAATTTGACCAAAATATTCCTCATTAGTTCTGTAAATCTGTTATTAGTTTTTGATCACTCTATGTCTTGGAATGCATAATTATTATATGTATACTTATAAATACTGATCAAAAGTATAATATATATTGATAATTAATTATTTATACTATATTTACATTCTTTATCAAAAGAAAAAAAAACATTTTATGGCACAACGTGAATAATATTAGGAACATAAGTTAGAAAACATAACACTAATAACTAGTATACATAAGTTAGAAAACTTGCATAAGACGTTGAAATGTTTTGATTGTTCTTGGCTTTTAGTCGCATGTTTGACCCATCTAGCCGCATATTTCTTATGTTCATTAACGATTTAAATATTAAGATAATAATGTAGCAGCGTTTTAAGGTTTATCGTCTTATGTTCATTTTCATAATTGGAAATTTTTTTACATTAATCTTTATCAATTTGCAACATACTGTATTTTGTATATGCTTTGAATTTAATCACATGTTGCATGCGGCAGCACAAAGGTCTTACTGCCCGATAAATGGGCTGGGAGTCGCAAAGGTTGATACACTCTTAATTTGGGATCCGGAGAAGCAACGTCTCTGTTCAAAGGTGGAGCTAGTTAACAATAAGGGGGTTATATGACAGTCATAGAATTTTTAAATATGTATTTTGGTGTACTTTTGCTATAAAACTGTAATAACTGATCGGTATAAAATCAATTTTTTTATATTTTGACTCCTATCGAAAGTGTTTTACCTCCGTCACTATCTCTGATTCGAAAGTATTTATTATAACCGTCATTTTTAGATTGATTTTTTTTATCTAGACTCCATAATCACTAGTAATGGACATGGCAAATAATTATATTAGTTTTTTACGTAACAGTTAGATTTTGAGTAACTTTTTCATTTTGTTAACAATATATTATTGAGTTCTTATATGATAGAAAAATTTAAATCTGAATACTGATACAATAATATCATTAACACAAATCACTAAGCTGTGGTTATATTCTAAAAAAAAATGGTTATTCGTATATTTATTTATTTTCTTTTGAAAACAAAAACTCTACTAACGACCGGGATGGTCTCTGCTCTCCAGAAACGAGTATATGAACGGCAAATATCATCAAATGCTGATCTCATCTATTTTGTCGGAAATAGGCCGCCGTACGTCATTCCCTCAAATTTAGTCTTGTCCCACGTGGAACAATTCACCCACTTTCTATGTATCATAGTTTAGAGATAGATCCTAATACGTAGAAGTCCTCACTATTCTTTTGTTTCTTTTTATTATATTGTTATTAAGCACCAATTATCTTTTTGGTGGCCCCATTTTTCCGTTTTTACGTAAATGGCTATTGAGTTTTCGGAGGCAGCCTTATTGTCACTTGGACCCAAATGAAATAAAATATTATTAATTTATTATCTAATAGCCCCCAAATTCAAATGTCTAATCCGTTTCTTGTCGCTTATATATACGATGCTATCTATTTCCCAAACTTATTGCCACTTAAGAAATAGATCATAAATAGGAAGCCGTTAAGAAGGAAAATAAATAAATTGAAAATGGAATATCAAACTACTTTCTTAAGTGGAGAATTTTCTCCGGAGAACTCTTCTCCAAGCTCATGGAGCTCACAAGAATCATTCTTGTGGGAAGAGAGTTTCTTACATCAATCATTTGATCAATCCTTCCTCTTATATAGCCCTCCTTACAACTCTGATGACTTCTTCACATTTGGATCATCAATCATCAAAGAAGAAGAAGAAGAAGCCACTGTGCCGGCCGAGGAGGAAGAGGAAGGGAGATCATACAGAGGCGTGAGGAAGCGGCCGTGGGGGAAATACGCGGCTGAGATAAGAGACTCAACCAGGAAAGGAATAAGAGTGTGGCTCGGGACGTTCGACACCGCGGAAGAGGCGGCTCTAGCTTATGATCAGGCGGCTTTTGCTTTAAAAGGCGACCTTGCGGTACTCAATTACCCAGTGGAAGTCGTCAAGGAGTCTCTCCAGAAGATGGAGAATGTGAATCTCAACGATGGAGAGTCTCCGGTGATAGCCTTGAAAAGAAAACACTCCATGAGAAACAGGCCTAGAGGAAAGAAGAAGTCTTCTTCTTCGCCGTTGACTTCTTCTTCTTCTTCTTCTTCTTCTTCTTCTTCCTCCTCCTATTCGTCTTCTACTTCTTTGTCGTCGAGAAGTAGAAAACAGAGTGTTGTTGTAGAGCAAGAAAGTAATACAACACCTGTAGTTTTTGAGGATTTAGGTGCTGAATACTTGGAAGAGCTTATGAGATCATGTTCATGATCATCTCCACTTCTACAGTTTTATGTAATTTCAGTGAGCTCTGTTTTTTGTTTTTTTTTTTAATTTATAAGTTTCTCCCTTTTTTTAGAGATCCGATGAAAGTTTTGGAAGAGATGTGATGGCGATGTTGGAAGTGTATAGACGTCAACTATTGCGTTATTGTTGGAAACCATGTCATGTTTTTTTTTTCTTTTGATAATTAACCATGTCTTATTTTATGTGTAAATTTCTCCACTTTGATGCTTATTTTCTTAATATTTATTTTTTCATGAGTTCTACAAAACCTTAATCCAAATGTCTCTTAACTTTCAATTATCCAAGACAAAAAGGAGTCAAATGAAACCTACATCGAGTATGTATATAAAGTAAAAAGATACTTTGAAAATTATGAAAACAAAGTAAAGCTAGCAAGTCGAAACACAGTTGATAGAAGCATTTACTATCAAAAACGTTTAAGGGCTGCACGCTCTGTATCCCTATTTTCTTGGTTATTCGGTAGTTGGAATTTCATTTTGGAGATTCTAAATAAACGTATATTCGAGAAAAATAAAAAAAATAAATGAATCTTGTGAGTTAATGATTTAAGTTCGTTCACTTCGTTGCCGTCTGCATCCCAGCGGAGTATATATGAGCCAGACATGCAGAATTTATTATTGAACTAAAACAAAGTTTCGACATATTTAAATGAAAATAAAATAAAATGGAATAATCTTCGAACACATCTTTCAAAAATGGTTCACAAGAGAGATTGTTGGATACATATCTATGACTGATGCTACCTTCTCTAATATAAACTACATATCTATGACTAGCTGTATAGCTAGACGTATTCGATAATAGATAAGACGAAGTCATCCACCTTCACACATTCGAGGATTCGATGTAAAATTTACGATCCAATCATATTGTTTTGATCTTCTATAATGTAGTGATCAGATTAAATATATACACGTCACTGAACACTGATGATGTTTTTCTTATCACTATTATTATTTATTACTCCATCCGTTTATGTCTCTTATTAATTCCCTCTCTGTTATGCAACTAGACAAGTGGGAAGCCAAAAAAAAGAAAAAAAAAAAAAGAAAATCGAAAACCAAAACCAAAAACTACAAATAATTGTTGTTCTTATATTACAAATTAGATATTTTCTAATCAAATTCTACATTGAACTTTCAAAACAACATGTGAACCCTCTATACTTAAACTCGACACGTGTTTCTCTTTCTCTCCAATTCGTTATAGCATTCTTTTTTTTTGATAAAATTTTGCTATTTCTTTTTCATACAACAAGAATAGCACTTGGTAAATTTTTTTAAAAATAACCGACTTCACTTGGGCTGCACTAACAAACAATGGTCAGCAATATTGGCGATAATGGAACCCCTCACATTTAAAATCAAGAAAACTAATCAAAGAAAATTCGTGGGAATTGATTGGAACACGTAGTTAAACCCAAAAAAGGGAGAAAATAACAACAGAGGCATAACTACAAGCCCACAGCTAAGAACAATAATAGGAAAATATTACTAATGTGATTATTAAATTAAATTATTCATAATAGAAGTAATAGGCAGCTAAATGAAGACGCATTAATCACTGGAATAAACAGTGATAGCCATTAGTCGTCGAAAGAGCTTCCATGTATTGTTTCTCCAACACTTCCATAACTCTTTATCTGCTATAGCACTTGCATAAACACTAGTTCCTTCACAAATCTGTTAATCACAACTATTCAGTCATATATTTTCGTCTGATTAAGAATTAACTTGAAATTTAGTGACAAACCTTGGTGTTGAACAAGAAGCTGTGGTGCTCTCCGATCTGTGCACCAGCTAACATGGTGACGATCAAGCTGAAGCTGGTCAATCTCATTGGAGACGAACAACAAAACAATTGATTTTCTTCTTCTGCACACGATTTTGATCGTAACTTCATCGTCTATGATACGTACATCGACCTCAGTGAATTTCGATTTCCTCCTGAGCCACGATCATCTCAAGGAATTGTTTTTCTTATTGATCAAACATTGTTCTACTACTTCGCTTTGAGCCTTGAAGTTCTCATCAACAACAACATCATCCTTCTGTTTTATGACTCTTTTCTTTTCCACTAGAAGCTTGAACTCCTCAATTGTCCTTAACAACTCTTTGATGTAATCTTTGGCTTCTCCAACGATTGATGCTCTATCATTCTTGAGATACAAGAAAAAGGGTTTAGTTTGTAAAGTTAATTACTCAGAAGAAGAAGTTAGTATGTAAGTAAGTAAACCTTGGTGGGATTTGGAATTAGATTCTTTAAGTCACCAAACCGATCTTTGAAATGAACTCTTCTCTCGCGTTCGGTAGGTAAAACTTTCCGCTTTCGCGATCCTCTCCCTTACGGTTAAGACCATTGTCGAGGTTGTTGTTTTCTTCAACATACATCAAATTCACTCCTTGGTTTGTCTCAGTTTGATCATCAACTCCTAGTAAAGTCCCATTAGGAGACTGCAAAGGGAAGTTGAGATGGAAGAGCGGGTCATAAGCGGCAACAGAGGAAGATGTCATGATCATCGGGTTTGCGAAAGGCGGAAGTGAGGATCTAGGTAATTGCAAGCGACTGAGTAGGTCAGGAGTTGTATGGTTAGGACCCAAATTCACAAATTCTTGGTAACCATGGTCCCAATTGTTAGACTGTGGCAGATACGATGGATCTTGAAGGGTTTGGTGCATTGAGTTCTGGAATTGATGATCACAATTGGGAGTAGTAGCATCGATGTGAAGCTGATGAACAGAAGCTGCGGCTGCTAGAGAACAGTTTTGTGGGCTGAGGTGCACTCAGAGAGATCTTTCAGACTGGAGTTGCTGTTGCTGGTGCTACCGGCGACAGTGACCGCTGGTGATAGCTCTGCCGGAGTGAAACTGCTCTCCACCGTGATTTCTGCCGGAGCATTTGGATCAAAACACCCAATTTCTTCAAACATGCCTCCTCCTTCCATTAAACCAGTTCAAAGGGCTAAGATGGTTTCAAAATCTGCAAACGTTTAGACAATTTTGATTTCTTGTAAACCAAAACTAAATATTGACAAATGGAACCTAATCTCGAACAAAAAATGCTCAAACCATCTTAGAAATCGACTTGTCTAAGCTAGATTAATTCTTGTAATCTAATCAGCTTGATTAGAAGTTATTAGATATGGAAGACTAAGAGAAGGTATAATATTACCGTGGGCTGATGATTTCTCCGAGGAATTTTTTTTCCGATTAAAGCATCCGAATTCACGCCAAGAAGAGTCTTAAATTAACAACTCACTCTCTTTCTCTCTTATTGAAATGCCTATAAAAGAGAGGAAGATGACACATTAATTTTCTATAATTAAAAGTAAAATACGTCTACTATTTATTTGTGGTTGATCGGGGGACAAAAATGTTATGTTCAAAACAGACTTTTTAAAATTTATTTTGCTGTTAATTTTCAAAACGAAACTTTACTCATTTACGTCCTTTTTTTACGAATTCATATCTTTTTTTTGTACCCTAATTTTCATGATTTAATACTAATTTTGGTTTTCTCGATCAATTGTGGGACTCCGATTGTTATTTAAGCCTACAAGATCTTTTGATTGATTCGGTTTTGTTTTGGCTTTTGGTTTGATTTGTTCGGTTTTGAAACAAATGTACAAATTGGTAAACGAAATTGATTGGTTCCAATTCGTTTCAACGAACTACCCAATACTATGGCGGAAGTTACATATTTTAGTTCTTTTTACTTTATCTTAAAAGCTACATCTTTTAGTTAGGAAGTTACACAAATCTTTCTTCATCCCATTTTGAACGTTGATATAACACGATACACATACATATCATTATATGATACTTCATACTAGTTGTGTTATGAGTGTTTTGGTTGGGTCATGAAATTTCTCTTTGGGGGTTGGGGCAAGACAGGCGGGTTAAGTTACAGTCTGTAAGTTCCATGACGTGTCTCTAAATGTGTGGGCCCCATCACGGTTCTTTCAGGTTATGCCGTTTTGGGAAGGATCTTCAGGGGTATTTCTGTCTATGAATTCTACTTTCTCAGGGATCTTGAGAGGCCATCATTGCCTTCGTTTCCTTCTGTTACTAGTAACTCGATAACTCGTTATATATATATTTAGCAAAGTTACTAGTCGTTATTATTTTTATATTTTTGTTGATAACGAGTATATTATTGTGTTGTAATATAAGGTTAACGAAATAGCCGCTCCAGGTAAAGCTGCCCGAAAAGAAGAAAAAAAAAAAACTAAGATTCAAGTATCGAATAGAATAGGCTACTTTTTGAGAAAATAAACTGCTCATAGTTTTTAGCGATTACTTTTTTTTACTAAGAGTAAAAAATGATTCAAACTTCTGTACATGTGTGTAGAATTTCAGATATATATTACAACGACCGATTATATTTTTTATAAATTAAAATAAAACAAAGACTAATTTCTTAATGTTTCTTAATTTCTCGTTTGTTGGGTCATGCAATTTCTGCTTTGCAAGGTAGCGGATTGTTTTAGAAGAATAAGAGCTGGGTCCCACGTACGGGGATAGAAAAAAAAAACTATGCGGGGAGGGTTTTTTCGTAAACTCAGTAAACTGCATGACTAGTATGGAGGCAAAAGCAAAAGTATTATTGGTTTAGATTGACAAGTCTTTTTTGGATGTCCAGATCAGTCTTATTTTGGGCTTATTTGGGCTTCAAGGAATGTGAAATAATCAATGAATCAAATATTCAAAACTGATGCCATGATAGGAGAAGAAGTAACAAGGCCTAACCCCGAATCCGAAATAATAAATGATTACGATAATGTTGCAAAATCGAAAACATAAACAAATAAATCATTCGCATATTAAAATTTGAGTATGAGATTTATTGCAACTTTTTCCGTCGTTAAAATGTTATATATACTTATAATTTTATGTATTTACGAAGTGTGGTGCGAGTCCTAGCAGGTGGTTGCTAACTTATCGACAAGTGCGACTGAATTTGAAACATACATTTTGAGCGTACTGATCTTATAAAGCCCATATAAATAAGCCATTAATCCCCGTGCTCTATAGTTGTCATCTAGTCGTGGTTTGAAATTAAAACACACTCAACTATTTGTATTTCCATCTAGTTAAATGCAACTTATCACTTAAACCAGTCGACACTTTTTGATAATCCCATACCATTATTAGTAAAACTAAATTCAACTTTCATCGTCTCTTTTTCATTGTCTTTTTTCTAAAACAAATCATCAACAAAATATATACATGAAAAAGAAAGTTATTGGCCGTAGTTCTTAATTTCCTTGGAAAACGTTTATGAAAAACGGTACTATTCATTGAAAAGAAGAAAGTTGAGGAAAAGAAGTTGGAAACTTTGGAATTTGTGTACCAAAAGTAGAAAAAATATATATTTCAGCTTGTCATTTTCCTGGGTGGCATTGTATCTCCATATAATGGACACATTTATCCATCGTATCTTTGCTTCAAACATTTGGCTTCCTTTGCTTTCACGAGCGCAAACCTTCTTCTCTCTTTCTCTTCTTAATTTTTATCTTCGTTTTTTTTTTGTTCAAATTGATTTTGAGAAGGAAAAAGAAAAGGAAGATGGGGAGAAGACAATGCTGTGAGAAAACGGGATTGAAGAAAGGGACATGGAGTGCTGAAGAAGATGGAATCTTGATTAATTATATTCGTCTTTATGGCCATCCCAATTGGAGAGCTCTCCCTAAACTAGCCGGTAATTTAACCCATTTATTTTAGCTAATTGCTATATATATATTCACATAATTTTTTTTTATCTGGCATTTCATTTGATTTGATATACATGTGAAGTTTTTAATTGTGTACGTTTTTTTTTTTTTTGATAAAAAAGTTTTGATTGTGGTTGTGAAATGACAAGGGCTACTTCGGTGCGGCAAAAGTTGCAGACTTCGTTGGATTAATTATTTGAGACCAGACATCAAACGTGGCAATTTCACTCCTCAAGAAGAAGAAACTATTCTCAACTTACATCAAATCTTAGGCAACAGGTTCTTCGTTTTTACTATCAGTTTTTTTTTGTCTTTGCTAAATTTTTGTTTCTTGGTCTCTGTATGACCAGAAATTATAACAACATTTGAGAAATCAGTCACTTTCCTAGATTCAGTTTTATTTTACGTGAACCCAGATTTGACCCAAAACAAAACATTTGATCAATGTGCTAACTATATATATGTTTAAATCCTATTTATTTTTGATTAACTATTTTTTCTGTTTAACATCATATATTATAGATAAAATTTCTTTTGTTGACGAATAGTTTGGGACATCTTAATGTGAAAAAGTAACATTACTTTGGAAAATTAATTAGTTTCTTTAGCTACTTCACAATCCTTTTGAAGTTTTTAACAAACAAAAAAAAACCACTTCTGAACAAATTTCTTTTTAATTTTTTTGCTTTGTCAATATGCCAAATCTTATATCTGCGTGGGGCTGAGAACTGAGAAGATTCCAACCCGTGATTGCTTTCGTCTGTTAAATAATTTCAATTTTTACTTTCCTAATTGTAATTCGTTTTTATCTTATAAATTTAACAATATTCACTACTAGACAAAGATAGGCACTTAGATCAGTGTAAGACATGTGCAACTTTTTTTTTTAAGCATACAATAGCTTTTATTTTGTTTTACTCGCTCTTTGTTCTGATAACAATGTGTTTTTACCTCTTGTAGAAGTATTAACAAATTGATAAATTTTATTATTTATTTATGTGACATTTTTCTTAATAATTTTATTTGTTAGGTGGTCTGCGATAGCTGCAAAATTGCCAGGACGAACAGACAACGAAATAAAGAATGTTTGGCATACTCATTTAAAGAAAAGACTCAACCAAAATCAAGAACAAAATAACAATGAAGAGTTTGTCTCTATTACAACTGCAAAGAGGCCAACCTCTTCACAGCAACATTGTAGCAGGAGTACCGAGGTTTCAGCGGTTACAACATCGGGAAACAATAACGACATCTCAAATAACAACAAAGACTCTGCGACGTCATCGGAAGATGTTCTTGCATTTATAGATGAGAGCTTTTGGTCAGAAGTCATGCCGATGGATTGCAACATTTCAGGAGATGAGACGAATGAGAATTGGGAGGGCTCGTTGCATAGAGATGATAAGGGGTTTAGTTATTCGAAATTGTATAACGATGACATGGAGTTTTGCTTTGACCTTCTAATGACCAGTAGTCTTGTAGTTGGAGAAATTTCCGACATTTATGATTAAATTGTTTTTGTAGTTAAAGACTCTTTGTGACCCACATGAATAAAAGTCGTTTACGCTTCCTATTATTCCTCTACATATGTATGTATTTTTATCCGCTTTCTTGTGCAATTTGAATAATATGAAAACATTAATCTTAAGGTAGATGGATATATTATTATTTTGGCTGATTAAAAGGTTATATATAGCAGGACATCGTCCAATCTTTACTATAGGATATGTTCTGTAGATTTTTTTTGGGGTCATGTGATGATAATTCAAACCACTAGGCTAAACATGTTATTGTTGTTTGTATTTTTCTTGTGGCGTCTAATGATAAACAATTTTTTTCACTCAAAAGCTAATTTTTAGTAATAATTTAAAATCTTAGGTGACGTTTGTACTGTACCTAATAAGAAACATGTTTAGTGGATGGCTAGATTAAAGAAAGTCCATATTGTTGTTATAATAATGGTCGAGATATTTTTAAAAGCATATTCTCTGTTTCTATGCACAATGATTTACTGTATAATCACATTTTAAATTTACTGAAAGTAACGGGGTAACCAACAAAAAATATAGCTTTAAGGTCCACGTATTTTAATTAGCCACTTTTCTTATGCTATAGATTTCCTAAATATATTTAGAATCCTCAAAATATTTTAAGATTAAACTTTTTTTTATCAACAAACTTTTTTATTTCTATATGATTTATTTTAAATCTAGTAATTATGTTTGAATGCTATAAATCATAATGAATGAACTTTGTTACAATCTCGATACTAGTTTTGAATTTAAAATATCTTTTGGACTTAAAAATATTTTTTGTGAACATTTTCTATGTGATCTAGATTTGAAAATGATATATCGTAAGGTAAAAAATGACTATTTAAACCATGATTTTAAATTCTCTAATTTATTTATTATGGTCGTATATAGTTCAAATACCCTAAACAATAAAAAATATATAATCATTTTTATTCATGAGTATAACACATGCAACACATAAGCAGTAAAGTTTTCTACGTGTATTAATGGAAGCTTTGAACAATTGTTTAGGAAAAATGAAATATAAACAGTAATATAAAGTGTTTTTTCTTTGAAATCAAATTATTACTCTCGGGGATAATACCTAGTGGTTGTTTAAAACATAAAACAAATGAGAAGCATAAAATGATAAAAACGTGGTTGCACAAGTGACAAGTAAAAGGAGGCAACCAAACCAGATAATGATGATGATACATAGATAATTGATCATTTACTCTGGCTGGGTCAGGACCCACCTTGAATGATCCTAATCCAATAACATTTTGATATAGAGCATACACTGGCTTAGAGTAAGTCGCTGAAGCCAATAAAGGATTTAGAATATAAATTTAGGATAGAAACAGTGTTTTCAACAAATATGCCCGTGTGTCGGCGTGCGCATCGAACACAAAATCTCATTGAAGTTTCGAATTTTTAGATGCAATGTTTTTTTTTTAAACTCGAAACACCAATTAGTATGAATCAAAACAAATTGGAAAGCTTATGATGGTGGCTATCCATATATGCCAAGTGTTAAGAGATATGGTTTAAAAGAATGTTCTGTCTCTTTGATCCAGGTGCTCTTCGTGCTTCAGTGCTCTTCTTTTACACCACATAAGTCCTTTGAAATGTTTTTAAAAATGCGGAATCTAGACCTTAAAGGCTGAAAACATCGGAACTCCGTTGATGGACAGTCCCGATGGCACAGCTCGGAGACGAGCCAATCCTCTTGATGAGCTTCAGAAACATGCAACTAGTCAGGTTGATATTAGTTTTGATATTCTAATATTTAACACATCGAGAAATAATAAAAACTTCTCTCTAAAATTTTCTCTCTCTAAACATGTTCTAAATCTCTCTAAGTTTTCCGAACTTCAATAGATCTTCATAAGCTTTGTTTCTTTCTTTTCATTCATAAGTTGACGATCTGCTTCTATGGCTTAATTTTCGGCGGAAACTCCGGTGGTCTTTGTAAGAATTTTCCGGTAGATCAACACGACGGTTTGATCTTACGGTAACCAACACGACTTTCGTGGGGTGGCGTGGGTATTGGATCCTAATTGAGACGGCTTGAGCCATGGCTGAGTAGCGCCTACGATGCTCGCTGTAACCTGGAGCCCATAAACCCCCTCGCTTTGTCAATACGGTTAGCGTGAGATCCGACTTAGTCAATACGGTCTATCGTCGGGTTCTTGCTTAGTTCATCGTGGGTTCTCCCTCGATGTTATGTTTTGGTATCAGAGCTAAATAATTTAGAACGAATATTAGAATATCAAAACTAATATCAACCTGTTTGTATGAACCACCAAAATTTCCAAATAATGCCTCCTCAAAAGCCAAAACTGTAGTTGACAACCAGTATTTTCAAACAAAATAATAAAACAGAGAAAATAACTCATTTCAATATCGTCGTTAACTGATACTTGTGCATACTAGAGCAATGTTCATGATATTGGGTCTCTTTCACTTTTAATTCAGCTGGAATTACTACCAAGCAACTGCACCAGTTCAGCTTTCTTCATCTTTGAAAACCCTTTTAGACCTCGTGATTTTGCTATGCCTCTCAGTTCCATCAGCTTCAGTTTACTCAAGTTTTCGACTTTCACGGCTTCCTCAGTTCCATCACTGTCTTCATCAGCATCATCCAGAGACTCATCATCATCATCTGAGAACATATCTAAAGTAACACCATCATCGAGAGACTCATCATCATCATCCTCCTCTTGGTAAAATGATGATGACTCTTGTTTCAGCTCTGACTCTGGTTCAACCACAGTTGTCACAGGCACAGGTTCTGACCCATCTTCAGGTTCATACTCGTACTCAGGCTCAGGCTCATCAGGCTCATGCTCACACTCAGATTCATCACACAACTCTACTGTATCCTTCTTCTGGCTCCAGGTTACGCTGTAGCTCGATGCCTGATCAAAAGTTGCCTCCCTAGAATAAGCCGGCGGTGATTTAGACCTTGGTACTGGTGATTTTCTTCTGAAGCTTGATGTTGGTCTGGTAAAGGATGATGCATTGTAATCTTTGTTCCCAGAATTGACAAATTTTCCGCTGCGATCTTGTTTGTCGACAGTATCTCCTTGTACTTCTCCCTGGCTGCTAAAATTGCTAACTTTATTCTTGCTTTGCTCTCCCGAGTGCTTCCTTAGTAACTTAAGAAGGGAGTCAACAGTTTCACTTTCTTTTCCCTGTACTTTAGAAGCTTCTTCTGTCTTTTTTTCTTCTTTCTTTGCTGCAGCTCGAGCTCGAAGCTGAGCTTGAACCTTTCTGAAAAGCTCCACTATCTCTTTCTCTCTTGGTCCAGGGGATGAAGTAGCTTGGAATTTAGGGGAGCTAGATAGAGAGAGTAAAGGCCCATTTCTTGAAGACAACATTTCAGAGTTTTCGATATCAAAATCCTCTTTCTCTTCACTTGGCCTGTTTCTTCCCCGGAAACCATGCTTATTAAGTCTTGAGAAATCAGGATTTCTCCTATAGCCGCCAGAATTTGCTTGGCAAACAAAAGAACTACTATTGGGGACACATTTCAGACGTTCATTCTCGCGTAGTTTGTGATCCAGACAGGAAGAACAAGGTAATATGGCAAGTGTTTTTCTTGAAACAGCAGAGTTAGGGAAGCAACGGCTGTGTGAAAGTGTGCAACCTGTGTCACAAAGCAAATACTACAAAGAGTAAGCAGATGGAAACAGAGAACAAATGATTTTAGTGTTGTTATTTGGCAATGTCTAAGAAAATAATATAATGGACCACACCAGTGCAGAATTACTGCAGGCATAGCCTTCATAGCTTCACGATATGCAAATGAACTTGAGTAGCATAGATATACATTGATTTTTCAGAGCCATGCTAAAGAGTGGAACTGAATTAAGTAAATCCAGAAAATTCTTCATTGAATCAGTTTCAATTTCCCATGTGGCGTACAAAACCATTAATTTAGATTTAGAATGGACAGACTACCGCAAAAAAACTACGAAGAAGAACAAAAATTTTCCAAATTGGTGACATGTAAGTAGTATTGTTGAGATAAGAAAGTGATTTATAAACTAAAATTGATGAAGTTTAAAAGACTAATAATATTCAATACTTCACATTTGTATACCAACACCTAATATAATCTTGGAATACAATTCGTTTATCATAGAACCCTAGAACCCAGTACAGGAGCATGTAACAGCCAACATACGAATAAGGCGAAGTCTATATAGCACTCGAAGAATCATTTCATCGAACAAGTGGTGGACAAAAAAAAAACTTCTCTTTTCACACATTCCCGGCAAACATAGATACCATAGCAATTATCATATCAACGACGGAAGAAATAGAGGATAGAGGATAATTCAAGTACCAGCAACGTAGTCAGAGGTCAAATGAAAAGTTCCCGACATTGCCATGAACAGACTTCGGAGAAAGGAGACAGATTAAGCTTCTTCTTGCATTGCCTCTCCTTCGACTCTTGTCTTCTCTCGGTCTCTGACTGAGGCTTTGTCTTCGTAACACAAAACTCTTGATATTGGGCTTATTTATTCCATTTATAATATTATTCTGGGCTTTGGAATTTCGGTTCGGTTCAATAAACCGAAATTGCAGCAGCGATTGTCCTAACCGACTTCCAACATGAACCGAAACTGAATGCACAAGCCTAGTCAGATTTCAGCTAAGGTTCCGTGAAAATATGAATTCAGTTAACCAAATTATAATCATATTCAATTTCAGATTAATTTTTTTTGGTACAATCTTGTTCAGCTCGGTTTAAAACCGTGGTTTGGATTCTCTAAAGAAATATAGAGGATGAAGCTCATGATGAGCCTTTTCCTCAACACTCAACACTGTCAACATCATTCGTGTTAAGCTTAGAACCAATATCTCCAACGACATCTAAACTGGAGTTTAGAACGGAAACAAAGAGAGTGAAAATGATGTAACAAGGTTCCTTGTTATTACGTCTTGTGGTCTTTCGCCAATTCATCCACATCAAGTTCTACCGCCAGGATTGGAGAATCCTCTTCCATGGCAAATTCACTGATAAGAACAACATTTCCAGGATTTGCTTTTCTCAGTTGGAAAAGAATAAAAGAATGATAAAGCTGATAAGAGACGATATCACACCTGTTACTTACTGGACCATGATCCACAGCTGTCCTCAGACAATATATAGCTCTTCCTACTATGTCCGCCATTGAAATCGGACCAAATGTTCAACTATCATATGCTTCCTATTAAAACCCACCGGGTATTAATGTCAACAAAAACCAAAACGTACCAAAGTATATAGAGATTCAGTTTTTTTTTGTTATGTAATGCGGCCATACTAGAGTGCTAGTATGATAAGTCACGAGGCAGTGTTTCTGCAATACTGTATGGTGTAAGGGAAAAGTAAACGATGTACCTTCGATTTCATCTCTTGATTCTCAGCTACGACCCAGCACTGATCCTTTTCAAGAACAAAAGGCTCGTCTTTTTTATCACTTGATATTATTTTAGATCCTTCTAAAGCTGCTAATCTTCTGACTAGATACTATTTGTTTCATTCGGGTCCTTCAAGACAATAGCATCTCCAATGAAAACATACCTAGACAAAAAAAACAACAAATCCATATAGTTATTTGAGCTAACCAAATAAATTTTGTCCAATTCAACCTGAACCAAAGTAGGTAGACATGCATACGCCCAACTACTTCATAAGCAAAATCTAAACTTGTTGGATTAATCGCAGTGTCTATAAAAGATAAGATGAATAGCACTATCATCTTAGCTTGACAGAATGTTAGGGTTAAGGTCAGCGAAGATGAGAGACTTGGCTCTCCTCACAAATATCATACCCTTTCTCACGGTGGTGACTTCCAGTAGAAAACTTCAACGTCAATATCCTTGATGTCCTCTCTATCTCTTACCCCTACTTACAGCTCCCAATGAACAAAAAGGAAATAAAAATAATCTAAAAACCTATGACCTATTGACCTTAGCTAATGGAAATTAAGAAGCAAGAATCACAACATAAGTAATCCAAAGTTCCTGACTTTAAATAAATGTGATCCTATATCCCGGTTAAATAACTAGCAGTGCAACTACAGTGCCACATATCATGTAACACTTTCAAAGTTTGTATAAGTGGAACTAAAAATACTAACACTTAACGCCAAGACACATACCTTGTATCAACAACTGGTAGCTTACGGACAAGTAGGTTGTTTTCATTTGTTCCCAAGGTTGGGGCCATTTCTTGTCCTTTACCTGAGTGTAAGTAGGTTATCCTTCCATAGAATAGATTCTTCACGACTATACCAATGAGTTCCCGGTCACTGAGCTTCCCTCTAGTATGTTTCTGACAAACAGAGTAACTCAAGGATGGTGAATAAAACAGATTCTAAATGCACAGTTTTAAACAACTCAATGAGCTGAAAAGAAAAAAAGATTCAGACAAAAAAGTATCTACAGCAGAAGAAACGAGCAGGACCAGAACAATTATGAAGGCTTTTTTTCGAGTCATTGGATTTAATCTGATCATCTGAAAGAAATGTCTTGAAATTTTATTCACTAGTGAAACTACATGATACTATGATACACATACTATCACAAATTCAATAGCTATGATTTGACTAGATAACCTTGTTTTAAAATTATTCAAGAATCAAAAGCTATTGAAGCTCATTTCAACCAAACTACTGGTCTCTTAGCATAAAGTTGTTTCCCATTTCTTGTTTTTAAAATCAAAGTGTGCAAAACGTCATAGATAAACTCGATAAACTTGTTTTTAACCAAATGCCATAGCTCGAGAGAAACAAAACGTCTTGAGCAATGACGCTTTATGGAGGCAATTTCCTAAAGCTACGCATAGAAGCAAATCATAATTGGATTGAAAAAATATCAGAAACCCTAGCCAATTTAATCATTCCTAAAACCAATTTCATAAATTACAAAGAGAGAAGCAGGAAATTAAAATCCATAAATCATGTAAGCAAAAGGCCAGGAGCTAAACAAAAACTGAGTCACAGAGAGAGTGTGTATTATAAGAACCTTGAGGCTGAGAGTGAGGGAGTACTCCAGCTTGTGAGCCATGTATCTGACCCAATTCGATATGGAAGCCATCTTCGAAACACTAAATAGAAGTTCGACTTCGCAAAGGTAACGACTTTTAACGGAGAGAACACTCTTCGCCTCGTCGGTTTCTCAGCCTCGTTGCCGCCGATATCGAAATGATCCTTTATGGGTTCGTTGATAAAAAATCTTATAATTTCCAAAAATTCCAAAAATAGATAGGACTTTTCGGAAAATCTCAAATTACCCTCAAAACTATTATCTAGTTTAGATTTTGACCCTGTACTAAACAATTTGTTATACTAACCCCCAATAGAGAGCTCTTGACAGAAACTCGAGTTAGGCTTTGTCAACATGCCACGTGCTCAACAGTCCTTCTCGTTTGTACCTATCTGCTGAACATTTCGTTACGACATATTTGCAGATTCAAGCTAAATAGTCCAAACACAAATACCAAACAAAACAACAATTTTCGAGAAGTTTTGAATTTGATCATCTGTAAGTAACTCCATCCCATGTTGTCTCTTCTTTTTCAAAAATTTCTCCTCTAATTTTCAAGGATTAATACACTTCATAGATCCAATATTATTGTAATTTTTCTTCACTGATCTTTGTTTATTTTTGTAATATTTTGTTGATTGATCTTGATTCAGATTTTATGATTGTGTAATGTTTATTATCATAGACCGATGGTAACTCGAAAATGAATTGGAATCAAATTTAGGTTTTTTAGGGCTCCGTGAATTAGATAAATTTTGAGTTAATGTGCAGGGGGGATCACAAGAATATGGACAAATTGAAGATAGCGGAATGGGGAGAGAAGCTGAAGACAGGTGGAGCTCAGATGAGCAGAATGGTGAGTGGGAAAGTGAAAGAGATGCTTCAAGCTCCGACCTTGGAATCGAAAATGGTGGATGAAGCTACTTTAGAGACGTTAGAGGAGCCTAATTGGGGAATGAACATGAGGATATGCGCTCAGATTAACAACGATGAGTTTAACGGCACTGAGATTGTTAGAGCCATCAAGAGGAAGATCTCAGGTAAAAGCCCTGTGAGCCAAAGGCTGAGCCTTGAGCTTCTGGAAGCTTGTGCTATGAACTGCGAGAAGGTTTTCTCTGAAGTTGCTTCTGAGAGAGTTCTTGATGAGATGGTTTGGTTGGTCAAGAACGGAGAAGCTGATTCCGAGAACAGAAAGCGAGCTTTTCAGTTTATTAGAGCTTGGGGACAATCTCAAGATCTTGCTTATCTTCCTGTTTTCCAGCAGACTTATATGGTAAATCTCTCTGAATCTGATTTCCTTATGCGAGAAGATAGATTTAATATGTGTATAATCCTCAGCTTTTCTTTTTCCTGTTTGTTTGGTTCTCTTTTTTCTTAGAGCTTAGAAGGCGGAAACGGTTTAAACACTCGTGGTGAAGAGAACTCCATGGCGGGACAAAGTTCTCTGGAGTCTCTTCTACAACGTCCTGTTCCAGTGCCTCCACCTGGTAGCTATCCGGTTCCTAATCAAGAAGAGGCTCTTGGGGACGATGATGGTCTTGACTATAACTTTGGAAACTTATCGATAAAAGATAAGAAAGAACAGATTGAGATTACACGAAACAGCCTCGAATTGCTCTCTAGCATGTTGAATACTGAAGGGAAGCCGAATCACACAGAGGTAATCTCTACGTTATTTTCTGATTAAGCTTTCTAAGAAACATTATTTTTTTCAGCTATGTGCGATTATGTCATTTTTCTTTACAAAATCTCTGAGTACTGATGTGACAAAGTTAAGTAAGTGGTGTTTATATATGTTATGGTTATAGGACGATCTAATGGTAAGCCTGATGGAGAAATGCAAGCAATCACAGCCGTTGATTCAGATGATCATAGAGAGCACAACAGACGACGAGGGAGTCCTTTTCGAAGCTCTGCATGTGAATGATGAGCTCCAACGCGTTCTATCTAGTTACAAGAAGTCTAATGAAACCGAAAATGAGAAGAAAGCCTCTATGGTGGGACAAGAATCCTCTAGCAAAGATGCTTGTACGAAACCAACAGAAGAAGAAGAAGAACAACAACCTGTGAAGAAAACGGGTGATAATGATGACACAAAATATTCAGCATCATCGGGATCCTCCAACAAAACTGTCAAAGAAGATAAGCAGGTCAAAATAGAACTCGGGCTTTCGAGTGATGAAGATGAAAAATAAGCAGTATGTGTTTGTCTTTCTTCTGACCTGGATATCAGAATGTCGTGAAGATTTGTTCTTGATGATCTGCTTCTAAGTTATAACAATGTACCTACACTCATTATTGGTGTGTTGGAACCTTTTTAGCTTCGTTTCCTGCTTTGTGTGTTTAAAGTGGTTCTTTTATAAACATTTTAAAAACCGTAGGTGATCTTCACCCGACACCGTATTTATATATGTGGTGCAGTGGTGCAGTTTTATACGAGCTGTTTTGGTTTGCACTTGGCCTCTTGTTGATATGTGTTATGAGGTTAGTATCAAACTTCCCTCTGGTTTGTAAATGGCTTGATACATTCACCTCATTCTTGGATTAACTCACTCATGTGTAAATGGCTTGATACAGTTCTTGTTTCTTTGATGTAATAAAGACTTGTTTCAGTGCATGACAGTGATCTATCAGTGGTTTACTCATATATAGACCTGTCAAAAAATGATTTAATCCGTGGATTTTGACCCGCCGCGGGGAGTATGGGTCGACAGAGGGAAAACTTTTGCGGGTCAACTGCGGGTACGGATTGAATATTTCGTTTGCGGGATGAATGCATGTCGTTGGTTCAAAATCTGCTGGTTGGCGGATAACCCGCAAATGTTAGTTTTTTTTATAATAGATATTCAGCGGGTTGGCGGATTAAAAAGCGGGTTGACCCGAAAAAGTCGTAAATTTTTTTGAAATTCTTTAATAAAAGAAAAAAAGCGGGTAGCGGATTACCACGGGTTTTGAGTGAAACGGGTGCGAGTTGATCAATTTTGATTTGCGGGTAAAATTTTTAAGCTAATCCACGGGTTAGACCTATGAATCCCACATGTAAATCACTTTGACAGACCTATACTCATGTACATGCTTATCACACCACCTAGGTTAGCCAAACCAGGTCTTGTGCCTTGCTTGTGAGGCTTAAATTCCGAACTTCGGTCCAAAACTCCTCGGAATTTCCCTTTAAAAGAATAAAAAGTATAAATGCAATCAACACGGTTGACGTTCACCAAGTTTTTTGTTGTAATAAACATAGTGATCAAATCTGTTTATGTCATAACTTTATTTCAGCGTTATTAAAACATCAAACATCAAACATCGAATCATCAAAATAGTTGCATACAAAAAAAGTTGTCTTTTGGTAATATACTAGTTGCTTAAACTCGTCATATATATATAGAAAATAGATTTTAACTTGAGATTCCAAAAAAGGAGAAAAAAAAAAACTTCACCGACTAAAAACTCTCTTTAGGATAGAGTCTTTCCAATCTAAAACCTAAATCTCCAAAATCTCTTTTTCTTTGTTCGACGGCACCGTTCATCACAGCAATCTCAGAGTCTCGGAAAGACTCGAAACCAGTCGCCACAAACCCCATCGCCGAGCCAATCCTCATTACCCCATCACATTCTACAATGGTTTAAGCTGCCTCTTTCTCTCATCTATCTCGCGGACTGCGTCTCGCTCTCTCCACGCTAAGTTCGTCTTCTCACTCCTTAACCTTGTTCAGCGCTGTTTGCTGATAATTCTAGCCTAGGGTTTTGCTTTACTAACTTAGCTCGAATTTCTGGTTGATTCTTGCTAAGGTTTTTGCCCTAGTCTAACTTAGCTCAAGTTTCTGTTTGATTCTCGCCTAGGATTTTGCTCTAGTCCATATTAGCTTAAATTTCTGATTGATTCTAGCTTTTCCTGGTCCTCTATCAGACCCTTGGGTAAACTACGCAAGAACTCCTTCGTTTCTGTTTATTATGTTTTGTTGGTGATCTCTCTGGTTACTTCAAGTGCCCCAGCTTCTTGCTCCTTTGCGATTGTTGGCCCCTCTTTTCATCTTAAGTTTTGGAAGATAGTTCATGTATTTCATGTCTCAGTCTAGAATGATTTTTCTTTTCTTTCTGATTTCTGATCTTAACTGTTGAATGTTGTTATAGTATTAGGCATTAGTCGACAATGGGTTTCAGGTCAAATGAAGTATGTTGCATATTTGCTCTAGGTTATCAATCAAAACCTAGCTGATTTGACTTTTGAGGTTAAATTTCTAGTAATTCTATCTGCTCTTCATGTTTCTGATCGCTTATGGGACTCTATTTTACAGGTTTACATAAAGATGGATAATAGCTTGTATGATGGGTTTGGTAACTATATTGGACCTGAGATTGAGTCTGACACAGAGAGCGATGATGATATAGAAGATGAAGAGCTCCAAGATAAGCAATCTGAAGAGGATGGATCGGATGGTGAACATGGGCCTGGAGGCTCAAATGGCTGGATTACCACAATCAATGATGTTGAGATGGAGAACCAAATTGTTCACCCTGAGGATAAGAAGTTCTATCCTACTGCAGAGGAGGTTTATGGTGAGGATGTTGAGACCTTGGTTATGGATGAAGATGAGCAGCCTCTTGGAGCAACCCATTATTAAACCTGTTAGAGATATTAGATTTGAGGTGGGGGTGAAGGATTCTTCAACATACGTGTCAACACAGTTTCTTATCGGCCTCATGTCTAATCCTGCGCTTGTGAGGAATGTTGCTCTTGTGGGGCATCTACAGCATGGGAAAAGTGTCTTCATGGATATGTTGGTAGAACAGACACATCATTTGTCTACTTTTAATGTTAAAAACGAGAATCATATGAAATATACAGACACGCGAGTCGATGAGCAGGAAAGAAATATATCCATCAAGGCAATTCCAATGTCTCTTGTCCTTGAGGTCCGTAGATCCAAATCATACCTGTGCAATATTATGGATACCCCTGGACATGTCAATTTCTCTGATGAAATGACTGCTTCTCTAAGACTTGCTGATGGTGCTGTTCTGATTGTTGATGCGGCTGCTGAAGGAGTGATGGTAGGTGTTTGCTCTCTCTTTTTTTTATGTCTGTTATTTCTTTATTTGATGTTTGTTATCTGTACTAACGCTAATAATCTTTTTCAGGTAAACACAGAGAGAGCTATACGGCATGCAATCCAGGACTGTCTCCCTATTGTTCTTGTGATCAATAAGGTACATCTCGGGCTTCAGTGTGTAAATTGAGATATATTGTTTGAGATTTTATATTTCTATACATTCTACATGACCTTTGCTATTTGTTAATTTGTTTCCCTCAAAAGGTTGACAGGCTCATAACTGAAGGATGCTTACAAGCTGAGGCATACAATTGAAGTCATCAATAATCACATATCTGCTGCTTCAACAACTGCTGGGAACATACCCCTTATAGACCCTGCAGCTGGAAATGTCTGTTTTGCCAGTGGTACTGCAGGATGGTCCTTCACATTGCAATCTTTTGCTAAAATGTATGCCAAGCTTCATGGGGTGGCCATGGACGTGGATAAGTTTGCATCTCGACTCTGGGGAGATGTTTATTATCACCCTGATGCTAGGGTATTCAAGAGAAATCCTCCAGTAGGTGGTGGAGAAAGAGCATTTGTTCAGTTTATTCTGGAGCCTCTATACAAGATTACAGCCAAGTGATAGGTGAACATAAGAAGAGTGTAGAGACCACCCTTGCAGAATTAGGAGTGACTCTGAGTAATAGTGCATATAAGCTAAACGTCAGATCCTTACTTAGGTTAGCCTGTAGCTCAGTTTTTGGTTCAGCATCAGGATTCACGGATATGCTGGTAAAGCACATTCCTTCCCTCAGAGAGGCTGCTGCTAGGAAAGTCGACCATGCATACACTGGCCCCAAAGATTCTCCCATTTATGAATCAATGGTAGAGTGTGATCCATCTGGACCTCTCATGGTAAATGTGACGAAGCTGTACCCCAAATCAGATACGTGTGTGTTTGATGTGTTTGGAAGAGTTTATAGCGGTCGGCTTCAAACAGGGCAAAGCGTGCGTGTACTGGGAGAAGGGTATTCACCCGAGGATGAGGAGGACATGACCATAAAAGAAGTGACCAAGCTACGGATATATCAAGCTAGGTATAGAATACCTGTTAGCAGTGCCCCTCCTGGTTCATGGGTTTTAATTGAAGGTGTTGATGCGTCCATCATGAAAACTGCAACTCTGTGCAATCCTAACTACGATGAAGATGTCTACATTTTCCGGGCGTTCCAGTTTAATACCCTCCCAGTAGTCAAGACTGCTACTGAGCCTTTGAACCCTAGTGAGCTGCCTAAAATGGTGGAAGGGCTCAGGAAAATTAGCAAAAGCTATCCCCTTGCGATTACCAAAGTCGAGGAGTCTGGGGAACATACTATTCTAGGCACAGGTGAGTTGTACTTGGATTCCATCATGAAGGACCTTAGGGAGCTCTATTCAGAGGTTGAAGTAAAGGTATCTACTTGCGTCTCTAATTTGGCTCTATAATGGTGATTCAGTTCTGCAAGCCAATTACTGATTTGTTTGTTTGGTGTTTACGATCCTTTCCTCTCTTGAATTTGCAGGTCGCACATCCAGTGGTCTCCTTCTGTGAGACAGTGGTTGAATCTTCGACAATGAAGTGTTTTGCTGAGACACCAAACAAAAAGAACAAAATAACTATGGTAAGAGATCTTAACTTTTCTCTATTATCCTTATATGCAAGACTGAGATGTTTGATATGGTGCTCAAGCACAATTATTCTGTGACTAATCTGCTTCATGCTAAAGATTGCAGAGCCAGTGGATAGAGGACTTGCAGAGGACATTGAAAATGGTGTCGTTAGCATTGACTGGAACAGAAAACAACTTGGTGACTTCTTCAAGACGAAGTATGACTGGGATTTACTTGCTGCACGTTCCATTTGGGCTTTTGGCCCTGACAAACAGGTGAAAGTGCATTGCTTGTTTTCTTAAAACCCTGAAATCTGTCCAGTCTCTTTATCTTTATGGTTACTTTGAGTTATGGGTCTAGCAAGCGTCGCAAGTCTGTATTGACAATTTAATCTTTTGATTGTTGATTTCTGACTGATCAGGGGCCAAATATTTTATTGGATGACACCCTGCCAACTGAAGTTGACAAGAACTTGATGGTTGCAGTGAAAGACTCCATTGTTCAAGGGTGATCATCTTTCTTCTGTTACACTTCTCTTTGGCTCCATTTTGTTTGCTGTAGCTTATGGCTTCGTCTTAAGCCTTTTGTAGGTTCCAGTGGGGGGGGGGGGGGGGGTGAAGGACCCCTCTGTGATGAGCCCATCAGAAATGTGAAGTTCAAAATTGTTGATGCACGGATAACACCAGAGCCGTTGCATAGAGGATCTGGTCAGATGATTCCAACAGCAAGACGTGTTGCATATTCAGCCTTTCTTATGGCAACTCCAAGGCTAATGGAACCTGTCTACTATGTGGAGGTACATTATTCCTTTCTGCTCTTGCCTACATTTTTCCTCATATAATGGATAACTAAGAGTTATGGTTGTGTCTCAGATACAAACACCAATCGACTGTGTAACTGCCATCTACACAGTTTTGTCACGTAGACGTGGGCATGTCACATCTGATGTTCCTCAGCCTGGTACTCCAGCCTATATTGTGAAGGTTTGTTCAGTGTGCGTATCTTTTCTTTTTTTTTAACGTTGTTTTTCTATCATCTGACTTGAGTGATGATTCATTGATTGATTATATTGTGAGGATTGAGGCTTTTCTGCCTGTGATAGAATCATTTGGGTTTGAGACAGATCTGAGGTACTACACACAGGGACAAGCCTTTTGCGTGTCTGTGTTTGATCACTGGGCCATAGTGCCAGGAGACCCCTCTAGATAAAGCCATCCTGTTGTGCCACTTGAGCCTGCCCCTATTCAGCATCTAGCTCGTGAATTCATGGTCAAGACCCGCAGCAGAAAGTTATTTTACTTTAGCACATGCCATAACTTTGTGGGGTTTGATGCAGTTTCTGATAAAAGTGAAACCGTAATATGATTGATTACTCTAATTGGAAATCTCACCATAGAAGCAAAGATACAACTCTAGTGTTTGTTGAAAAGACCCCAGAAAACTCTCACAAACCACAGTAATTGCTTTAACCAAGTCACACTAGCTATAATCTGCTGCATCGTTAGTTCATCAGTTTCAATCTCTCACTATATATGATGTATTGGTTTGCAGGGAATGAGTGAAGATGTCAGCGGGAACAAGTTCTTCGACGAGGCCATGATGGTAGAGCTTACCCAGCAGACTGGTGATCTTCATCTACAGATGATGTGATGATCGCTATGCAGGACTAGTAGTATCTCGGAAAATGTAAATGATCTCCCCCTTTTATTGCAATTATGGAAATTAGAAAAACAGGAAAATGTGATTTACTGCTATAACTTGTGAAAAAATTCTATGTATGTGTCAAATATACGTTTAAAGTTGGGAGGTTTTGGTGAAACTCCACATGGCCACAAACTGACTCATAAACAACTAACAAAAAATTTCACAAATCCTTGCTAACGCAATTACGAATAGATGTGACAAGTGACGAATCATAAATTGGATTTATGGGAAACTGAACTGTCATGTGACAATTTCTCATAAGTCATAATCCCTTGTTTATTATGACTAAATTAGTAATTACTGCATATATGATATATAAAAAACACCTTTTTAACGGATTTTCAATATATAATCTTTTGAGATATAGAACCAGTCCTTGTAGCGCTCGTTTCATCCTATAGAACTTCACCAGTATGCATTTAACCGGCTAAGCTAATAATTGCATTTGAGTTAGAATTTTTTTTTTGTTGTTGTGAATTTCTTATACACAATTAAATCATAAAAAGTTTTCTGGCTTTTTATTTAAGTTGGGGAGCTTTATAACTCAAAAAGGTTAGATGCGTGATTTAAATTGATATCCCAAAACTAAATTCATAAAAGTCTCTTAATGTTTAGGCAAATTAGATTAAACATACAAATTATAAAGCTCTCTAAATTTATTAAAGTTGGCTCTTGTCCTTTACAAATTATAAAGCCGTAACTGAAGATACTTTTAATCACTTTGGTGCTGCTCTCTTTTCCTCCTTCCAATACGGATTCCTTCACTTTTTTATCCGCCACATCTCAAACCATTAATGTTTAAAAACCATACAAAGGAATCGGTTGGTTCTTTTTGGCAACTATAATGGTTGATTATGTCACCTTACCTCTTTTTATCTTAATTGATAAAAAATCAGAACGCACACAAAATTGAAATACCCAATCAATATATATATATATATATATATATCTCAGTTTTTCCAAAATTGAAATATGCACCAAATAAAATATTAACTAAATATATTCGGCTGAGGTGCATATGAACCAAGACATGGGATACGGGCACCATGATTACAAAATTGAGATATAAATCTTGAAAATGCTAAATTTACAGATACATCCAAAAAAAAACGTAGGTCAATGGCACAAACCTATCCAAATTATAAATATATGTAATATTTTCTTCATAACTTAGTTATAGGCTTAAGAGTGCATATGGACGAGTTGTTTTACTCCAACGAAATATAGTTAATTCATGAAACGTCACTACTTCTCTCAAACATTTGTCGTAGTCGTAGACTCGTAGTGCTTCTATAATCAGATTCTTTTGTTTACAAATTGGAGTGTACGTGGCGGCGACCACTTATACAGTTAAGTTTGTTATACATTTTTTATATAGAATATTGCACTGTTTTACATACAATAAAATTATATAAGGTCCTTGTGGAATTATATATATTCATCGTTTAAGGTTATATAAAGTGGTCTCCGACATTAATAATAATAATAATAATATTATTATTATTATTATTATTTTTTATCATCAATTTTTAAATATTAAGTTTTCGGTTAGCGATTCTTCTTTAAGAATCAAGCGGAAACAAATATATTTACATAAAAAAAAAATCACGTGGTCTTAAACATTTTGCAAGTTGATCAACACAAACATTTTCATTACGCAAAATTAATCCAATCCTAAATGATATAAATAACGACTTATAAAATATGAAATCTCTTATTTCCAAAGCAAATGATAGTCAATCCTCTGGATTTGAAATCATGATAATGAGATCTGTACAATCCATAGTAAAAAAAGAAAATCCATCAAAAATATTGAAGATAGACATTTCATCGCCCATAAAAAAGCAACCAACTCGATGTGAAGAGGTGAGGAACAACATCTTGATTCTTTCAACCGTATATGTAGTATCTCATTTCCACTACCAACTAGCCATCTTGACCACTCCTAACATCTGAGTCTATCCATAATACATCTCTATAATATATAGAGATATCTCATGGTAAACTTTCCACTACATTCCTAATGTGTGTATCATCGAGTTGGTATTTTTTCGTATTTTCTCTCCTCTATGTCTTTTTTTCCTTGATTCTCATGCAGGTATTTATTGATATTCTCAAATATTTTTCTATTCTTCACTTTCTAAATATACCACGTAATCTATAAAAATGCTCAAATCTCTTCAATCGCTATGTAATCCTCCAACATCTTTTTTAATGCATGCAGTGCCAACTCTGAAAACGTCATGTGCTACCTTTATTGGTTACCCATTTAGCTCCATCAACCAAAAAGCTAAGAGATACTGTACAACATATCATAACCAAATGATTTTGTAGTTACTGTACATTTATGTTCCATAACACTAAATCATTAATTAATATATTACTCAAATTGCTCTTTTTTGTAATTAATATATTACTCAAATTTTTATTACATTGTTCTCACAGTTACATATTATTAGCTAGCTACTTCCTATTTTTTCTGTCATTAGTTAATGTGCTTATTTATATACCATTAACTCTGTTTTTTTAATTGATAAACTGTAAGAATTTCAAACCTTTGATCTATAATTTTTACGGATATTTGAAACCAACCGTTGATAATATTACGCTTAAGACGCAAATAACGTATTCCAAGTAGAATTGAAATAGCAGCTTTAAATACTCATCCTCAAAACTATTAGACCACTTTATGCTTGGTTAACTCTCCTTTTTATTAGTTTTTCTACTGAATTAGTTTTAAAAAATTAAAAGGTTGAACATTTAACATTTTGATTAGGAAATCACTGTTCGGTATTCTATTTTTGTCATTATAAACGAAAAAATAAAATAAAAATTATTTTCCCACTTTTTTATGATGGTTTAAAACTAAAAAAGAAAGAGTAAAATTACGTCCTCGTTGATAAAACTAGTATTTCATAAAACTCAAAGTTAGCATATATATATATATATATATATTAAATATTTGGAAAAGTTTTACCTTCATACCCCAAAACATCAAAAATTTCACATAATGCATATATGAAGTCAAGTGATGGTGAGCTTTCAAGAGTTAGTAGAGAAAAATAAAGAAGTGACAAGTTGATGTATAAAATGAATGAATTTGGAGATGTATAAGAAGCTAGACTAGATCTGACTAGATTCCAACTTAATTTATTTAATTTCTTCATAAATCTAGATGACTTAACACTCCTAAAAAGTATAGGTTACGAGCCTTAGGTCCTCAACTATATAAAACCTTGGAGTTGAGCGTCTATATGAGAGATCAATCACTGCCTCGAAACTTCAAAGGCTATATATCTTAGCTTTACTAAAAGAAGGAAAGTCATATACTATATGGCAAGTCTCAGGATATGGGTTTGTTTGGTCTTGCTTCTAGTACTCGAATTGACCTCGGTGCACCAATGTCGACCTTTGGTTGCAGAAGAAAGTCTTTCTGGTTCAAATCGTATGAAAAAGATTAGACGGGAGCTATTCGAAAGGTTACAAAAACTGAAGGAGAGATCAGAAGGTGAAGAGACAACAACCTTTGGCAATACTTTTGACTCAAAGCGGCTTAGTCCTGGTGGTCCTGATCCAAGACATCACTAACAACGGAGAATGCAATAATAATAATAATGTGAAATTAGACATTGTTCAGAAAGGTCTAATACAATTACAAATTTTCAACTTATTTGTAACGGTGTAATGTATTCAAAATCTAATCTTCATGTGTCACCTAAAGGAGCTTGTTCGATTTATAATATGAGTTCAATATAAACTTTAAATAAAAATTAGAATCACAAAATTTGTAACCAAATTTAAAGTATAAAATAACTATATAGATATATAGTTATGAGTGCTTGTTTTATTTTTACATTTTTAAAATTTAATTATTCACAACATTTAACATTTGAACGTAATAAGCTTTGAGTGTAGATTTAAAAGAAAAAACATATTAATTGAAAAAATTAAAGCATAATAATTTAAGAATTAAGGAAATACTGAATCGTTTTTACTTTATTTTGGATATAGAAGAATCCTTTTAATGATATTTGCGAAATTGATTGTTATGTTATTTTGGCCCAACCCTAAAAAAACTTCGGGTCGGGTAAAAGAGCAAATCCAAACGCTGGTTGTTTCGTCTTCCTCGCTCTTGCGGCGCCTTGTCTCTCTCCCAAGCTTTCAGGTTAGCATCTCTCCAACTTCTCCTCTTTAGATCAATTTTACTTTCGCATACCTTCCTCTCGTTTCGTGTATTGACGCCAGTTTCCTTCTTTCTCCAAAGTTTGTGTCGATCTCAAAGCTTAACGACTTGAATGACCTAATTATCTCCGTTCGTTCGAGATTCTTCTAGGATTTAATCGTATACAGTCTCCATCTACTTGTTGTATCCAATTGATTGCTGATAGGAAACCCTAATTTCGTGTGCCTCAAAAGTTTGCACACTCTCAAAATCGAACGAAGGTTTCGTCGGGAAATTAGGGTTTCTTCGGGTTTCATGGTGGAGGGGATATTACAGTCTAATTTGAGGGCTTTCCGTCAGTTTTAAACGGGTCAAGTCAGGAAAAGGCATCAATCGAGAGTTAGAAAGGCGTAAAATTAGGGTTTCTCAAGTATATGTATGGCTTCGGAGCCTGTTAATGGAGGAGAAGGAATCGATGGAGCTAGAGAGAAGCAAAATATGAAAGTTTATAAGAGGAAAGGAAAAGGTCAGAGAAAAGTGACACCACTCTTTGCCGCTGCCACCGAGAAACCAGAGGGAGGAGAATTAGAAAACAATAATGTCAATCCTCCTGAATCCCTAGCTCGAGAGTCCGTGGATCCCATTGTTGCTGTTGAGACCAATTCTCAGGAAGACAAAAACTCAACTGAAGCACCTTCTGAATATCTGGCTGGTGATGATTCGGACAAAGTGATCGACAAGCCTCTTGTGGTAGCATTTTATAAAGCCAAACCTCAGGATGATGTCAATTTGGCTGCTATGGATAAGAACGTTTTGCAATCTCTCCCAGGTCCTTTGGGTCAGGATGTAGGTGATAAGTCTGTCAAAGCTCTAGATGATGTCAATACAGTGGTTGTTGATGAGAACTCTATCAAGGAACCTTCTAAAAGCATTGCCCAAGAAGATGGTACTACTGTGATTGTTGACAAGAACTCTATTGAAGCACCTTCTCAGACCTTATCTGTGGAAGATGTCAATACTCTTGTTGTTGATAAGAATCCCATTGAAGTATCTTCTGAGGAATATGTCCACGTGGTAGATGCAGATAATTTCATAAAAGAAGCTCATCCTGAAAACCTTGTGGAAAGAAATGCCACGGATGCCCAACAGCTTGCGGGTCTTACCTCTGACCCTGCTCAGATGATCCATGCTACCGCTGCTGGAAGCATGCCAATGGAGGAGGGCATAGATGGACGTTTTAGGATACATTTAGGCTCCACATCGAAGCAACAGAAAGAGGAGATCAGGAAGAAGCTTGAAGATCAGCTTAGCTTGGTCAGAGGTATGGTAAAGAAGATAGAGGACAAAGAGGGAGAGATTGGTGCGTATAACGATTCTCGTGTTTTGAGTAACACTGGTGTTAATAATGGAGGAGGAAGGATTCTCTCAGGGTTTGCCTCTGCTGGACTTTCTCGTGAGTTCGTCAGAGGACCTAGGCCTTTAAATCAACTAAGTATATCAGTGTTGGAGAATACTCAGGGAGTCATTGAGCATGTGGAGAAAGAAAAAAGAACACCCAAGGCTAATCAGTTTTATAGAACTTCTGAGTTTTTACTTGGTGACAAACTGCCACCTGCAGAGAGTAACAAGAAATCAAAATCGGGTGCAAAGAAGCAAGGAGGGGACGTTGGGCATGGTTTTGGTGCAGGGTCTAAAGTTTTCAAGAATTGCAGTGCTCTACTTGAAAGGCTGATGAAGCACAAGCATGGTTGGGTATTCAATGCTCCAGTAGACGTGAAGGGTCTAGGTTTGCATGATTACTTCACCATTATCAAGCACCCTATGGATTTGGGAACTATCAAGTCCGCGTTAACAAAGAATTTGTACAAGTCACCTAGAGAATTTGCAGAGGATGTTAGACTTACTTTCCACAATGCCATGACTTACAACCCAGAAGGACAAGATGTCCATCTCATGGCGGAAACGCTATTACAGATCTTTGAGGAAAGATGGGCTGTCATAGAAGCAGATTATAATCGTGAAATGAGATTTGTCACTGGTTATGAGATGAATCTTCCAACTCCTACAATGAGGTCTAGACTGGGTCCTACGATGCCACCACCACCTATTAATGTGAGGAATACTATTGATAGAGCAGACTGGAGTAGTCGCCAACCGACTACAACACCTGGCAGAACACCAACCAGTGCAACTCCTTCTGGAAGGACACCTGCTCTGAAGAAGCCAAAGGCAAACGAACCAAATAAAAGAGATATGACGTATGAGGAGAAGCAGAAGCTTAGTGGCCATTTGCAGAATTTGCCTCCAGATAAACTAGATGCAATTGTACAAATTGTTAACAAGAGGAATACTGCTGTTAAGCTACGGGATGAAGAAATTGAAGTCGATATTGATAGTGTTGATCCAGAGACCCTGTGGGAGTTGGACAGATTTGTAACCAACTACAAAAAGGGCTTGAGCAAGAAAAAGAGAAAAGCTGAGCTAGCTATTCAAGCTAGAGCAGAAGCGGAGAGGGATAGCCAACAACAGATGGTAGTTGAACCTCTCCTGAGAATTCTATTCCTTTTTTTTTTTACTTTAATTGTGTACGCTCATCTTTGTTTGTTTTTTATTTTCCTTAATTGCAGGCTCCAGCACCAGTGGCACATGAGTTTTCTAGGGAGGGTGGCAACACAGGTAACTATTGCAGGGCTCTTTTATGAATTACTTCCCTCTGTTTGGTATTGTACAACTTAGGGATAACAATGTCTTACCGCAGGTAAAAAGAGACTTCCCACACCATTACCTTCTCAAGTGGAGAAGCAAAACGAGACAAGCAGATCAAGTAGTTCTAGCAGCTCTTCCAGTTCCAGCTCTTCTAGTGGTACATGCTTCTCTCTGAGTTATCTAACATAATTTTTGGACATATTGCTTTTGTGATTTTTGTTAATAAACCCTTATGTGTTGGGCGAGCAGATTCGGACAGCGATAGCTCTTCGTCATCTGGATCAGATCAGACCTAGAGACTAGTGTACAAGAGGGGGTTTGGTGTTGACAAATATGTAAGGTGATCTGAAGATTCATCTCTATCATCCTTTGTTAATCTAAGTTGAATAGCACATATGTTAATGGAATCCTTTCAACAGCATCTTCCTTGTCTTTATATATATTTTTTTGGTGTGATTGTCTTGTGTTCACATGGGGTCCATATTACTGGTAGTTTGTTATTGTATGCTGATGATAAGCTTCCTTGTGGAACATAGGGTGTATGATTGATGAAGGTAGAGTAGAAGAGCATTTGGGAGGTACAGGCTTGAGGCAGAGGAATATTACAGAGTGGTTGGGGTTGGTTTAATCTTTCGGGGAAGGAAAAGATTTGTGTAACATATTCATACGACTGTTAGTGTAAAAAAGAAAAAAAAATCCTATTCTTAATATTTTTTTGTTTTTGACGTAAGTAGGAATCAGTGTCGGTCAACTACATTAGATGTAACCGGGTTTGATCAGTTTGTATATCGTATGCCTGGCTCAGTCTCTTTCTCTGATGGTTCTTTTAGGGAGTTTGGTTTGGTTTGACAATTATGTTTAAGTTAGGGGGCTTTTGAATCAAAGATTCTGGATTCTTGGAGATTTGTAGTAGTATTTGTAAGCTTGTGAGCTTTGTGTTTCTCTCCTTGCTTCTTAATTTCCCTTTGCTCATCTTCTTTCTGATTCTCGATTTGATCTTCACGAGGGCATTGGATTGTCCTATTGTTCACCTACAGAACAAAAAATCAATAACCTAAAGCATAAAGAAACACGATTAAGTTTGAAGGCTCTAACTTTTCATTGTACAACTGAATTTTGAATATCAAATTTGGAGTTATTATATTGTTTATGATTTAACCGATGCTGGGTTTTCTCAAGGATGATGATAGTCTATTTTATTTTATTTATTTATTTGATAAAAAAAAATGTGTATTGGGTTTTACATAACAGTTGAAATGATGTTTTTGGGTGAAGAGCATAGAGAAGGATGTTGATTCATCATCTTCGTCCCTTCCCACCCAGTTCTCTATCTCCTTGTTCTCTCACCATTTCCACTGCTCTCTCTTCTTCTTCAACGAACCAACACAAGCTTTGGTCTGGTCTTGAAATCTGGAGAAAGAGTCCTGTCAATGACCTCCGTCTCTGGGGACCTACTGGTCCTCTCCTTCCTTCTTCTTCCGATTCCCTCTCCGCCGGCTTCTTTGGTCTGGTCTCCGCTGCTTCTTCTCTCGCTGATCTCGGAGCTCTCGTGCTCTCTACCTCTGATCCTCTCTCCAAATCTCATCTCTCTCATTTAGCTTTCTCTCGTTGGCGCCGTGAGAATCTACCAGTTGGCTCTATCTCTAATCTCCCTTCATCTCCAGCTCGTCCTCCCAAACCACTTCTCGTCTGTGTTTCGTCTCTCAATCTACTTTGATTGTTTTGACAGATTGAGTTTTTTTAATCAATCAGCCAATTTATTTATGTATGCAGGTTTCGACCAATCAAGTTCCAAATCCCAAAGACTCAAACCTTCCTCTTAATGCTCATATGCTTCATAATCTTGCTCATGTCGAGCTCAATGCTATTGATTTAGCTTGGGACACTGTTGCTCGCTTCTCCCCTTTCTTCGACGTTTTGGGTCACGACTTCTTCGATGACTTTGCTCATGTTGCTGATGATGAGAGTCGCCATTTCTTGTGGTGTTCCCAGAGACTCGCTGAGCTTGGTTTCAAGTCTGTCACATTTTCAAGTTTCATTCTTTTCATTGCTATTGGTATTAAGAATCCACTCTTATATGTCTTTTTCTTCAAGGTATGGAGATATACCTGCTAATAATTTGCTGATGAGGGAATGCCAGAAAACATCCAACAATGTCGCTGCTCGCTTGGCTGTTATCCCTCTTGTTCAGGTACTGCCCCCTCATACATATATGGCTCTTTTCTATTGAGAAATGATTTACTATAACTACCATCAAATCTTGAATCTTTCGGAATGTTTTGAAGCTCATTTTGAGGCGTTGTTGAATTGAGACCTTATGAGATTTCGTTTTTACCTTCTTTACCAGAGGCACCAATTAGTTTTAGCTGAGTAATAGCAGCATAACCTTAATTCATACTAATTTTGTTTTACAGGAGGCTAGAGGACTTGATGCTGGACCTAGGTTGGTCAAAAAGCTGACCGGTTTTGGAGATCATAGGACTTCAAAAATCGTGGCTAAGATCGCTGATGAGGAAGTTGCACATGTAGCTGTTGGTGTAGACTGGTTTCTCTCTGTCTGTCAAAAAATGAACCGTGCTCCTTGCCCTACATTTAAAGGCATATGACAAGTCTTCTTTTTCCATGCTTCTAGCTCATCATTTCCCTGCTCGTTTTATACAAACATCATAAATATATTTTCAACCACATGTGCTGTGCAGATCTGATCAAAGAGTATAGTGTTGAGTTAAGGGGCCCTTTTAACCACTCAGCTCGGGAGGTAGCTGGCATTCCACGAGATTGGTATGGAAGAAACTAATCCCACCAAGATGGTGCTTGATTAAATACCCCAGTCAGATTCTTTTAAATACTGGCTCATCTAAATGCCTTTCTCTATATTCACGCACTAGCGCATTTTTCAGTTTATCTTAACAGATTAAATGGGTTTACTCCATATTTCTTTAGGTATGATCCATCATGTGACACTGAAGTGGATGAAGGCAGCAACAAACAGGATGACAAGGAGCAACTTTCTGCGGTATCTATCATATTTGTTCATGCCTCCACAACTATGCTTCTGGAGGAGGCAAATTCTTGCTGAAGATTTTATGTTTAATTAAGTTGTAATGTATGATTTTTGTTGCAATTCATCACGACAGGTTTACGATAGGCTCACTCACATTATCTCAATGGAGAGTGAGAATTCAAGTCTCGAAAAGCCAGCCAAATGAAATGACGCGCTTGGAGTCTTGATTTAATGGCGTTATAACTGATGAATGTCAGGCGTAATTTCTTGGGCTCTGAAAGTACAAATTAATGTCTTCTCATATATATAAAATAGTTCAAACCAAGCTTTAGCATAGAATTTTCCTCTCTTAGTGCGGCTTCTGTTTATGCTGATTTTATGCCTTTTCTCCTTGTGCCTGACTATAATAGTGAAGACTCGCATTAGAGCTGATCCAGGCAACCAATTTATTTATGTTATGGAATTGCTCGCATCCAAGATACCTTGTTATGTTCAATGAATTTCAGTTTATTCTTCGTCAAGTACACATATAACACATTTGCCACTTTCTATTTCCTTGTCTTGCATTTGTATAGACTGACTGAGATTTGACTCTTGAATTCTTTGTTCTTATAAATGATTTTGTGTACAAACATATTGTTCAGAATGTTTTATAAGTTTTTGTAACCAAACTGTATAGGTAAGCTCTTATAGTTGGTTACTAGTTGAGGAGTCATCATCAACATCATCGTCATGATCTCTCCTGTGGACATCCAGCTTCCATGTCCCATCATCCATTTGAATCATCCCTTTATTTGCAAGACACCTCCAGGTACTTGGCACTAAGTACTCGTCTTTCAGAGCATCTAGTCCTTTATTGACCAAAGATATATCTCGGCCAATCTCCAGCTTGAATACCCCGGCTGTGTCTTGCATGCCTGCTATGCCGTGCAGATATATCTCGAGGTTATGATAGTTCCTAAAGTTTAGAGACCGTTTCAGGTACGTCGAGTTCAATGTATTGATCTCCAACACCTCGCCGACTTCTGTATACAGTACGAGTGGATAATGTGGTGCGACATCCGGAACATTTACTATTCTTAGGATGTTTAGTGGTTGGAGTGAGTCGACGACTTTTTTGAAGTATTGGTCGCCAATCCGAGGACACCCGAAAGCAAAAACTGTAATAGGAACTTGCTTTTTTTGAAGACTTGTATTGATCTTGTTTAATCCGCCATAGACAAGATCTGTTGCTGCTAGAATTGACATTACTCCGCCCAAGCTATGGCCCGTGAAAGTGATGCTTACTTCTTCATTCTTGTAAACTTCCAGCAACCTCTTTAGCTCTGCTTGTACCTAAAACCAAAACCAAGACACAATACCATTAGGAGAACGGGGAAATGGAAGTAGGGTTGTTGATGTTGTAATCATGGACCATCCGGCCAAGTTTTGAGCTCAACCCGTCTCCGCCTTGATAATTTGAACCTTATCACTGATTTTACCTTAGGCCACCATAAAATCTCTAAACTGAATTGAATGTGATGATAAAGAGAAAGGTAAAGACCTGTTCTCGTGCACTAGTCGTGTCATAAGGTGAGTGAGAATCAGAAGCGGTGTAGACATCGAGCCAGCCACTTCCAACACGAGGGTTATCTTTGGGGTCAGTTACTGGGAAAACCGAGATAGCTGACTCAAGCGGAAAATCAAAATCATTAGCCCATTCATATGGCTGAAGAGTTCCTCTCCATGCCACAACAATGTCTCTCCTCCCTAACATTGTCTTTCCCTGGTCTGTAGCAACTGCAATGTAACCAATCCAGTTAGTCTGCACGTGAGATGCTTCCTTTGACAAAGACTTGACGATGAAACAGATTGGTAATTTAACAGAAGCCGTTGCGTAGAGGTACTGGGTCACAGTGTACCTAAAAATCTATCATCGGTAAGTTTACATCGTTAAAACAAAGATGAAGCTGTATGGCGTTATTGGCAAGTACCTGAAAGGGTTGGCTTTAAGGTAGCCGGTTCGAGCAAAGAGTTGTTTCTTGGAGTAATAACAATCCCCGGCATATTTGGACTTACGGTCCCAGTTAAAGGCGTCGTAACCAACCTGAGACATCTCGCCGTAGTGAATGATGTAGCGGCGAAGATCCGGGTCAAGTGGATCAAGCAGGCCTTGCCATTTGTTTTGGCCACTTAGCTCCTTCCATCTCTTTGCTATGCCTTCCAACATTGTGTGCCTTACTGTTTATTTCACAAACCTTTTTCTTCTTGTTCTTGCATTTTGGATAGTAACATTGCTCCTGGTGTGAAAGGAATTGGATAATGCGTGAAGGAATTGGTTCATCTTGAGCTTTCACATAAATAGTGCCGATTGAAAGTTTTTGTTTAAGTGTACGCATATTACAATTTGTAGGACTAACATCACTTTTTCAACGTTTAATCAATGCTTAAAACATGTATTGTTAGTTACATCGAAATTAAATTAATAAAGGGCTATTCCCTCTAGCCTGTCCAATTTGATTCGGTTCAACTAAACCAGAAACATCTATCCAGGACCTAAGCAGGGGCTTATCCCGTTTGAGTCGTAGCGAGCATGACAACCCAAGCATCATCCTCGGCTCATTTTTCTTGCTGAAAACATCCATGGCTTCTTCCATATCCATGATTTCTCTTTTGTTTGTGATATACCGAATCAGAGCGTAGTCATGTAAGATTTGAAGGGCAGGCAATGGTTTTGGGAACCTAAAGAGGCTTCCGAATGCAAGTTCTTGAACGGCATATGAGCAAAGTTTCTCGACAGTGTTTCTGAATGTCAAGAACTTGATTGTAAACCAAGAGTTAAACAAACTAGAAACAACATAGTAAGAATTAGAAGTGCTACAATAAGAATTAAGTCTCCAACGTCTGTGTCGCATGTTTTTCCATAGCTCAAGATACTGAATCATCTTGGTTGTAAATTTGTATTTTATCCAGAAAAAAGAGTCCAGAATTGTCAAACACCAAAGTTTACAACGGAATATCAACGATACTTCAGAGAAGCCGAATCAGCACGAGTTCCATAACGACCATACTTGCCTGCAAAATGTCAAAAGAAGAGAAAATTCCAGTTTCCAGGAAAAAAAATATGACTTCTAGAGAATCATACAGGCATCACAATCACTTGACCTTTTTACTATCAATACTTTCTTCATGTTTATCCATTTGAGAAAAAAACAAAGAAGAAATTTATGTGCTTTCATGTTTATTTTCGCTACGCTACTGGATCTCTCATGATTCCAGAATAGAAACCGTATCCGTAAGATGAATTAAAAAAAAATGATTTGTTATATCAAAAAAACAATGCTACTTTGTACCGTAATTAGACTAAAAGAAACCTAACTCTTAAACCTACGTATCAGCTTATTGTTAAGGATGAGACGAGAGGAAACTTGTCCCACTGGAACTTCAACAAAACACACAAAACCTGTGACCAGGAAAGCAGCACAGGACTGAAGCTTCTATACCATAAACCAAACTCATTTCCCAAACTCCAACTTAAAAAAACAAAAATGCTGAATGTACCTAGAAATTCTAACCTGACCCTTGTCGTTTTCATTTGCTTTGTATTCATAGCTTCAATGCTGTGCTCCGTCAGTTCCTCTTTGTACGACCCACAGAAAACCCTGAGGCAGCGGTTCGAGAATTGGCTTAAAACCCACAGCAAATTATATGGAGGAAGGGATGAGTGGATGAGTGGATATACCAGTCTAATGTCCAGTTGATTGACTACATCAACTCCCTCCACTTGCCCTTTAAGTTAACGGATAACAGATTTGCGGACATGACCAATTCTGAGTTTAAGGCCCACTTTCTCGGGTTGAACACGTCTTCCTCCAAGTTACACAGGGATCAAAGGCCGGTTTGTGACCCAGCAGGCAATGTGCCGGCTGCTGTGGACTGGAGGAAACAAGGTGCAGTAACTCCTATTAGAAATCAAGGAAGATGCGGTATGAAATTATACTCTTACGCTATTCATTCTAAAGATATAAGACTTTGCATACATTCATAATCAACTGATGAAAATCTGATTGTGTTTTCTTCTGCAGGGGGTTGCTGGGCGTTCTCTGCAGTGGCAGCTATTGAAGGCATCAACAAGATCAAAACAGGGAATTTAGTGTCTCTCTCAGAACAAAAACTCATAGATTGTGATGTCGGCACTTACAACAAAGGCTGTAGCGGCGGATTAATGGAAACAGCATTTGAATACATCAGAACCAATGGTGGACTGGTCACTGAGTCCGACTACCCATACACAGGAACAGAGGGTACCTGCGACCAAGAAAAGGCCAAAAATAAGGTAGGTACGATACAAGGATACACAAAGGTAGCCCAGAACGAGGCGAGCCTACAAATCGCTGCTGCTCAACAACCAGTATCAGTTGGAATCGATGCTGGTGGGTTTATCTTTCAGCTCTACTCTTCTGGTGTTTTCACAGGTTACTGCGGAACAAATCTCAACCATGGAGTGACTGTTGTTGGATATGGAGAAGAAGGCGATCAAAAGTACTGGATCGTAAAGAATTCATGGGGAACTGGCTGGGGTGAAGAAGGCTACGTACGGATGGAACGCGGTTTAAGTGAAGAGACGGGTAAATGTGGCATTGCTATGCTAGCAAGCTATCCCCTGCAGTGAGTCCACGAATCTGCAGAAGAAGCTTTAGAGCCTTTTCCTTTTGGATAACTGAACATTAATATGAATATTCTCTCTGGTTGACGATCTGCAATAGCGCAGCTATAATAATTACGACTGTGAAATAAAGTACTAGAAATAATTGAGAAACAGATTATTGTTAACAGGATTCTAAAGATAAAATGCGATTATAAGAGAAATATATGTGTTTACTATAATACCTGCTTGAACGATTCATACTTTCTCCTAGAAGCATTCCGTTTGATAACCTGCTTCTTATAAAAGTAGGTTCGGCATGGAGTCTAGTGATATTGAGCAAACACAAAGGGTCCTCACGGGAAAAGAGAATCCTCACAACATATAAGTTATAAGCTAATTCTTACGGTGGGAGCAAGTGACAACAAATAGCACTATATATGATGCTGTCATCACATTCTTTCCACACTAGGCTAACTTGACACTGCAAATACTCCACAGCAGTTTGCAGATGGAGTGCACAATATATGAAAGATATGGAGACAAATGAATAACAGCTATATATATATATATATATACAACTGTTTAATTAGAGACAACAAAGTATTCCCAAGTTCAGGTTATGAGTCTCATTCCAGGATCATAACAGCAGCTATTCTTACAAAATCTTAACACTTATCTGATGACTACAGGAAATACATAAAGACCTCAGTTCCGAAAGCCTTTGTCTAACAGTACAAGCAAGCTTCCATTCACTGATGCTAATGAGACGCTCGACCACTTTTTGCCTAACTTTAATATATCAGTCATTCTCATCACCATCTTCCCTGCCAAAATGTATTCCCTGACCTCTAAACAACCCTCGACTACTACCTCATAACTCTCAAGTTCCAAAGGGTAATCTCGACTTTCTACAATCTCAATGGCTTTCCAAATATCTATCAGCTCTTGTTGTGTTTGGGATTTTCAGACCTAACCGGATATATTCAAGAGCTTTACGTTTTAACAGGAAACTGGTTGGTTCAACCACCATAAAAGTCTCAGATTTAGTCGACCTAAAAATCGTTGACAAATTACAATCTCATATACAGTTCTGGTTTTTTCAGGAGACGAGATTTTTTTTTGTTCTTTTTCATCAAAAACAAACCAACTAAGATACATGTCCATTAGGACCATTACTTAATGCATACTCATAATTTTTACTGTCATCCTATTGCAAGATGACCATACAATTTAAGTTAAATATTACCGTAAAAGTTTTTACTCCTCGAAGACTATAAAATACACCACGAATTACATTCAAAATAAGAAAAAGCTCAACAGTAATTATGCCATGAGCAGCTAATAATATGCTTCATATCGAATAACAATTAATCATTATAGTTACTTAGAGTGGGAGATAATGTTGTTTAAACCCATTAATCACTGCATAACATTGTTGCCTTTGATCTTGCTTTAAATTTTCCCAACCACCTTGCAAATTCCTCGATGCATATCCACCGATAATAATCTCTCGATTCACCACCACCACCATTGTTACTAGCACTAAACCCTCCCGATCCACTCGAATTCATCGCTAATCCATTGTTGTTGTTGTTGTTATTGTTGAATAAGCGTTGATTATTGTCCCAACCAGCAAGAGGTTGATTGTGCATCAAGCTTTTGTACAACTTGAGCTCCTCACAAATCCTCCTATATTCTCCATAGGAACCAAGGACAGGATCTTTCTGTCTCCATAGAGCTTCCCATGTCAAAGAATCAGACAGCTTGGTACGGTCCTCTTCACGTACAGTCCGCACCATTTTCTGTACGTTACTGACACCGAAGACCTTGTGCACGGCCTGAAACTCTTTGGTCTTGCGGGCTGGGAAATACGGAGATAAGATACATTCGTTGTTGCATTTCTTCCTTTGATGTTTGCATGAAGCACAAGCTTGATGCGGTGATGAGTTATTGGAGATATTGTTGTTGGTAATGGTGTGATTAAAGTTCCTTTGCATCATGTCATGTCCCTAGTAACCGAAACTTAAGATTATAATACAAATATAATGTTAGTGATCGATCAGGTTAAGACATTATCTCCAAAACTTTATAAAAAAAAACAGAATCGACTAGGTCATTAATCTAGGGTTTGATAAGTTTTTTAAACCTATTAATATTTTGATGATTAATTTGATGTTTTTTGGAAATTAGTATTCACATGGTATAGAGAATTTTTCACTATAGTTTTTTTTTTGTTTTAAAAAAGTTTACAGTATACGTCGATTGGTAACCCTTTTCTTAATATTGATGGTAGACCCGATTTTTGAATTTTTGCAGTAAAATTAGCCTATATAATTTCTAAATAAAAAAAACTTAGCGGTCAATGACTTAATATACGAAGTTAATGCGAAAATGAACAGTTTTAGATATGATAAAAAAAGATAGAGAAGATACCTAGTACTAATTTTTAGATCTAATAGAAACAAAACAAAGGAGTCGGAATATATAAGATTACTTTAACGAAAGCTAACATTCTAATCACAAACAGACTTTTATACATGCACATGAATGTGCAATATGGTCTTTAAACCACTCCTAATATCTTAGGAGCGGACAATATACTAAATATGAAGTATAACAAAAAATTCAAATGATATGAAATCACATCTACGTGCGTCTACATGTAGATGTGAATATATGGAAATCACATCTACGTGTCTACATGTATGGATCTGGTAGACTAATTGAAGCATAATAAAATCTCCTCACATCGTATATATTCACAAAGGACAAGGAAATAAGAATAAACATATAGCTCAGAAGAATAAGAGTTTGAACATAATTTCGAGAAGGGTCATACAAACCTCTTGACTCTTTTCTTTTCCTTCATTTGTGGGTTATCAGCAATTGGAGATATGAGTTTATATTAATAATAAGGGATATTGGTTGATGATTATTATTTATTATTGTCATTTTGGAAAAAGAAAGATGTATAATGGTGCACAAAGAGTTTGCCTAATGAACATGAAAAGATTGTTTGGTTAGTGAAAGAAAAAGGTGTTTGGAAGAAGGGTCGATTATGAGTTTTTAGGTTGCTCATGACAAATGACAATCAAAACTAGGAAATCAATAAACAAAAGGAAAGTTTGCTTTATATTTGATTTTTTTTAATTTTAATAGGGAACATATATTATGAGTTTTTGGTAAGTGGAAAAATAAGTTTAATAAGTTGTTATTATTATTAATCAGCATTTTTGGATGAAAATGTGTGGAAAGAAAGAATAACAGTATGTTATCAATCATTATATATTAAATTTTGTGGTGGCGTCAATTTTGTGGTATATATATATATATATATATATTTTTTTTTTACTTTTCATCAATTCAAGACATAACATGGAAAAAATGATTCAAATTGCTTTATTTTATTTGTTTCTCTTCTGGTATCTGAGCTATATATGTATAGTGGGTGTATCCCTAACCTTGTGTCATGTGATTGATAGTATATACTAGAAGTACAGAACAGTTATCGTTGGTAGTAAGTAGTGAAATTAAGATATTAGAAAGATAATCATATGAATTTCGAAATGGAGACCAGGATATTATATGACTAGAGTAAGATCTCGTACTCATGTCTTATGCAAGAGCCATGATACTACTTACGTTAATTTATAAAAACTTAAAAAGGAAAATTAAAACTATGATGACATATATCACCAATCAGATGATCATCAAAATCTTAAAAATTTGTATGTCCTTAGTTATGCAATCGATGTGTCGGAACTTATAGTAAAAAAAATGATGCGTGGACAATAGGTTTACAACTGCTGAGACAAAGATATCTAATTCCGTAACTGATCATATGCACCGGTGTAGCAGGTAATCAAAATCCCTTGAATTTCTTGGCTCTTTTGTATTTTCTATCAACGTTGACCGGCGAATGAAATGAACGATTAACGGCTGAGATTGAACGGGATAAGATAATGACCTTATCGCAATTAAAAACCGTTCGCACTTCCCTAGGAGACGTGTCGTATAGTCTCGAAACCAAAATGGTTAATTTAGTTATATCAAAGGGTGTTTATGTAATCTTAAGGTTACTAATTCTATAAAAGTCAATTACGTTGAACCTACTCATCCCTCTTTACATCAAACCACATCGTCACTTTCTCGGGAAAAATTCTTTCACGAGCATTCAATTCGTATTGGCGATCGCAAATCCTATTCTCGGGAATCCCTAATTATGTCAGAAAATCGTGCACTCCATCGAGCTTACGTTCTCGCCAATCACATCCTCCAGTCACCTCCTCTGCTGTCGAACCTCTCCCTCACGCGCGAGGTATGTTTGCAATACTCTCCGCCGGAGCTCGACGAGAGCTATGGATTCGATGTGAGCGAGATGAGGAAATTGCTCGACGGACACAACGTGGAAGACCGGGACTGGATTTATGGACTTATGATGCAGAGCAATCTGTTTAATCAGAAGGAGAGAGGAGGTAAGATCTTCGTGTCGCCGGATTACAATCAGACGATGGAGCAGCAGCGAGATATCACAATGAAGCGGATCTGGTACTTGCTCGAGAAAGGTATCTTCAAAGGATGGTTGACGGAGACAGGTCCTGAGGCCGAGCTCAGGAAATTAGCTCTGTTAGAGGTTTGCGGGATATATGATCATTCCATCTCCATCAAAGTTGGTGTTCATTTCTTCTTGTGGTATGTTCAAAATTACAATTTCATACACATATATATGTCTAATTCACGTCAAGCTATGATTTTTCTCATTCTGGAGATGTGCTCTGCTCGGTACAATCATTATCTAGTATTAAATTAACATTGTTAGTCTCATAGTTACGAAAAGCAATTTCTGTGATACTCAGGGGTAATGCTGTAAAGTTCTTTGGAACAAGGCGTCATCATGAAAAGTGGCTGAAGAACACCGAAGATTATGTTGTCAAGGGCTGTTTTGCAATGACTGAGTTAGGCCATGGAAGTAATGTATGCATATTTCAGTTACCATTTTGACCATATGCGAACTATATGTGTTGGTGAATCTTCCACACCTATATTTGATTTCTATTAATTTCTTTTGATGTAGGTGCGGGGAATTGAAACAGTGACTACTTATGACCCAAGAACTGGGGAATTTGTGATTAATACTCCTTGTGAATCTGCTCAAAAGTATTGGATCGGCGGGGCAGCTAACGTAAGTACTGACTACTTAGTTGATGTCATTGAGTTTCTTCCCCTGATTTATCATATACTGACTTTGTATTACTTTTGGTTGTTCAGCATGCAACGCATACAATTGTGTTTTCACAGCTTCATATAAACGGAACCAACCAGGGGGTTCATGCCTTTATTGCCCAAATTAGGGATCAAGATGGCAACATATGTCCAAATATCCGCATTGCCGACTGTGGACACAAAATTGGTCTAAATGGTGTTGACAATGGCCGAATATGGTATAGCACACAACTCACTGTTGTGTAATTTTACCTTATACTAATGTGTGTACTTCATGGAGGATTGCACTATGATTATAGGTTTGATAATCTTCGAATTCCAAGGGAGAATTTACTGAACTCAGTTGCTGATGTTTCATCTGATGGGAAGTATTTTAGCGCAATTAAAGATCCTGATCAGGTAAATGCCACACCCTGGAACTATTTTTAGGATAAATTTTTTATAAAATTTATGGAGGTGCAATGACAAGCAATGTTTTCCAATTATATTTCAGAGATTTGGAGCATTCATGGCCCCTTTGACCTCTGGTCGTGTCACAATTGCATCGAGTGCAATTTATTCTGCAAAGGTACAAATTTCAGTAGTTTGATTTTGAACTCTTTAAGTAAATCTTTTGTTAGTTTTCATCTGACTGTTTTAGGAATAAATGTCATTGATGAAGAATTTTACTCTGGCAGGTCGGACTAGCTATTGCTATAAGGTATTCACTATCGAGAAGAGCCTTCTCTCTGACTGCCAGTGGTCCTGAAGTCCTCCTTCTTGATTACCCAAGCCATCAAAGGCGACTCCTACCACTCCTAGCAAAGACGTAAGGATCTTTATAACCATTATGATTTCCCTCTGGGTTGCTAAACTTTTTTACTGGAAAATTAGTACATTTTGCAGCTTGATATTACCTCTATTTCGGCTTAGGCTACTAGTATTTTTCTGTTTGGAATTTTTATCTTTCAATCTAGAAATAACATAAATATAGGTAGTTTTGATGTTTTTTCTTCTCTTAATTCTGTCAACATTGGGACTAAAGCTCAAATAGGAAGGCTACTGTAACTTAGGTGCTCAAGTTGTCAAATTTGAGCTCCAGTTTCCATTATATCCATTAAACTCATGAAGTGAGTTATCGAAAGAAATGAAAAGCATTTCATGGCTGGGAAGTGGGGATTTTGTCCAATTTTCTTAAGCTGGGTTATCTTCTTTAACTGTTTCTCATTTATCATAGATATGCTATGAGTTTTGCTGCAAATGACTTGAAGATGACTTACGTGAAGAGGACACCTGAGACTAACAAAGCGATCCATGTTGTTTCAAGTGGGTTCAAAGCGGTTCTCACTTGGCACAATATGCGAACACTTCAGGTTAGAACCAACACATCATACGCATGGAAGCTCCTATAAGCCGTACTGAGGTTATTTTTTGTTCTTTCTAAGGAATGTCGTGAAGCTGTTGGAGGACAAGGTGTGAAAACAGAAAATCTAGTTGGTCAGTTGAAAGGTGAATTTGATGTGCAGACTACGTTTGAGGGTGACAATAATGTATTGATGCAGCAGGTAGGCTAAGGCACATTATTCTGAACAATCAATGCTGTAACTTTTCTAGTTTTGACAATACAATGTGACTCATCCGTTCTTACTTGGAACTTAAGGTGAGCAAGGCACTTTTTGCTGAATATGTATCATGTAAGAAGAGAAATAAACCTTTTAAAGGATTGGGATTGGAGCACATGAATAGTTCTCGTCCTGAATTGCCAACTCAACTCACATCGTCCACCCTCAGATGCAGCCAGTTCCAGGTCATATTCCATCTCATAAATATTTTCTCTCTTGAATTCAGCTTTTTGTTAAACATTTTTTTGTATTTTGTCCCTGCCAGACAAATGTGTTCTGCTTAAGAGAGCGAGATCTTCTAGAACGATTTACTTCTGAAGTTGCACAGCTTCAGGGGAGGGGAGAAAGCAGAGAGTTCTCTTTCCTCCTGGTAACCATTTTTTCTCACATAAAATTTGTTTACCTTTTTGCTGTTTTCAACCTTCAGGATTGAATAATGGTTTTCGTGCTCCTTTTTTTACTTCTCATCTGTGCCTTGCAGAGTCATCAACTTGCTGAAGACTTAGGTAAAGCTTTCACAGAGAAAGCAATACTGCAAACCATTTTGGATGCCGAAGCCAAACTACCTACTGGATCAGTGAAGGTAAGTAAATAAATGATTATTGTTCTTGACTTTTTGAACCTATTTAGTTGAATCATAGTTGTTTGCTAGCTAGGGGTCACGGATGATACCTTAGGATTCCGTATCATATGATTCGGAGTAATTGATTATAAACAATAGGTAATCGCTGCTGAGATACGGGCACCTGCAGATAAGATTGTGAAAAAAAACTGTGAGAGTAGAAGGATGTTTTGCTTCTGTAAGCACAAATAGTTCATTGTCTTGTAGTCACGCAAGGGAAAAGCAGAGCTTTGTTCTTTATGTAGTTTTTCTGTAGACTACTACTACTACATTAAGAGTGAAGACTACCAGAGGTACTAAACTAAACTAACAACCTCCATGTGTATATGATGATAGGATGTGTTGGGGCTTGTAAGGTCAATGTACGCATTGATCTGCTTGGAAGAAGATCCATCGTTGCTGAGATACGATTACCTCTCAAGGGATAATATTGGAGATGTGAGGAAAGAAGTTTCTAAGCTCTGTGGAGAGCTTAGACATCACGCGCTTGCACTCGTTGCTTCATTCGGGATTCCAGATGCGTTCTTGGGTCCAATTGCTTTCAATTGGGTCGAAGCCAACGCTTGGTCTTCAGTTCAGAACACCTAATAATCTCTTCCACAAACTCACATCTCTTAAATAAAATTTATTGAAGCTGATGTATGCTGTTGGTAATAAAAGGTATGTAATAAAAGGTTTAATCTTTTCTTAAACGGATCCAAACAAAAGGTTTGGTGGGAACTAGAAAATAATTCTTTGTAAACGTTTGGGTTGTATACTTGTTTTTGTTCAAGTCTCCACTCTTTGCTCTAATGCTCATACTGATGCAGATAATACAATGACAATAATACAAAAGCATATATTATAGTAATTGATAGTTTGATACTATCCGTTCACGTTTTAATGATCAAAACTGACATGACACAGAAAAAATATAGTTTGATAGCAGTATGGTTGTATATAAATATGTCAGCAACGTACGTGCTTCAGCTAAGGGGACAACTTTTCTTGGACTCATGAAAGGAATCATTTTCAAACAAAAAAAATTCAAATAAAATTTCTCTCCCTCTATTTCTTTCTCTGCAACATTGAAATTGATGCCGTGAAAGTGAAACCCTATTCTCGGAATCCCTAAAAATGTCGGAAAATCGCGCACTCCTGCGAGCCCATGTTCTCGCCAATCACATACTCCGATCACCTCCTCCGTCTTCGAACCCCTACCTCACGCTGGAAGTATGTTTGCAGTACTCTCCACCGGAGCTCAACGAGAGCTATGGATTCGAAGTCAAGGAGATGAGGAAATTACTGGACGGACACAACTTGGGGGACCGAGACTGGCTTTATGGGCTCATGATGCAGAGCAATCTGTTTAATCGGAAAGAGAGAGGAGGTATTATTTTCGTGTCGCCGGATTACAATCAGACGATGGAGCAGCAGCGTGAGATGAGTATGAGAAGGATCTGGTACTTGCTCGAGCAAGGTGTCTTTCAAGGATGGTTGACGGAGACAAGTCCTGAGGCCGAGCTCAAGAAGTTTGCTCTTTACGAAGTTTGCGGGATTTATGATTACTCTCTTTCCGCCAAACTCGGTGTTCATTTCTTGTTGTGGTATGTTCAAAAATTACATCTTTATATTCACACATATAAGAGAGATATTCTCTTAAATTGACATTCAAATTTATCAACTAAGCATATGGAAAATTCATTAAGTTCAGGGGCAATGCTGTCAAGTTCTTTGGGACAAAGCGTCACCATGAAAAGTGGCTGAAAGACACTGAAGACTATGTTGTCAAGGGCTGCTTTGCAATGACTGAGTTGGGCCATGGAAGTAATGTAGGAATATATTTCAAACTATTATGTGTTGGTGATCTTCCAAAGCTATGTTGATTTCTTTTGATTTAATGGCTTTCAGGTGCGGGGAATTGAAACAGTTACTACTTATGATCCAAGAACTCAGGAGTTTGTGATTAATACTCCTTGTGAATCTGCTCAGAAGTATTGGATCGGTGAGGCAGCTAACGTAAGTAGTCAGTATGCTTAACTCTGGTTCTCTCCCCACTGATCTGCCATTGTACTGACTATGTGATGTGATGTATTCTTTTGGTTGTTCAGCATGCAACACATGCGATTGTGATTTCACAGCTTAATATAAGTGGAACCAACCAGGGGATTCATGTCTTTATCGCTCAAATCAGAGATCAAGATGGCAACATATGTCCAAACATCCGCATTGCCGACTGTGGACACAAAATTGGTCTAAATGGTGTTGACAATGGCCGAATATGGTATTGCACACTACTCACTGTTGTGTATACCTTATACTAAGGTGTGTACTTGATGTAATATTGCACTATGATTATAGGTTTGATAATCTTCGAATTCCAAGAGAGAATTTATTGAACTCAGTTGCTGATGTTTCATTTGATGGGATGTATGTTAGCGCCATTAAAAATCCTGATCAGGTAAATGCCACACCTTGGAACCAGTTTTAGGATAAACTTTATATTGTTTGTGAAGGTGCACTGCCAATGTTTCCAATTATTTTTCAGAGATTTGGAGCATTCTTGGCCCCTTTGACCTCTGGCCGTGTTACGATTGCCTCAAGTGCTGTTTATTCTGCAAAGGTACAAATTTCAGTAGTTTTATTGTCATATCCGTGCATAAATCTTTTGTGAGATATCAACTTGAATATCTCAGGACTAATGTTATTGATTAAGATTCTTCCTATGGCAGCTTGGATTAGCTATTGCTGTAAGGTACTCACTATCAAGAAGAGCCTTCTCTGTTGCAGCAAATGATCCTGAAGTTCTCCTTCTTGATTATCCTAGCCATCAAAGACGACTTTTACCACTCCTAGCAAAGACGTAAGGATCTTTCTGACCATTAGTTTTCCGTCTGGGGAGATATGTGCTAAATCTTTAACATCAAAATAATACACTCAGCATCTTGATATTTCCTCCATTCCGTCTTATATCTGTCAAAATTGAGACCCAGGCTCAAATAGAACACCTACTGTAACTTACGGACATAAGTGAAAAGCATTTCATGGCTTGAGTGTGGAGATTTTAAGATGGGTTATCATTTTTAATTGAATCTTTTGTACCGTAGATATGCTATGAGTATTGCTGTAAATGACTTGAAGATGATTTACGTAAAGAGGACACCGGAGACTAACAAAGCTATCCATGTCGTTTCAAGTGGGTTCAAAGCTGTTCTCACTTGGCACAATATGCGAACACTTCAGGTGAGAACCAATACTGTTTAAGCATTTATATGTGAGAAAAATTCTGTGAGCCATACTGATGCTATCTTTTTTTCTTGGTTTTTTCTAAGGAATGTCGTGAAGCAGTTGGAGGGCAAGGTTTGAAAACAGAAAACCGAGTTGGTCATCTAAAAGGCGAATATGATGTGCAGACTACATTTGAGGGTGACAATAATGTACTGATGCAGCAGGTAGGCTAAGGAACATAATCAATGCTGTAACTTTCCTTGTTTTGACAGTACAATGTGACTTATCCGTTCTTACTTGGAGCTTAGGTGAGCAAGGCACTTTTTGCTGAATATGTATCATGTAAGAGGAGAAATAAACCTTTCAAAGGATTGGGATTGGATCACATGAACAGTCCTCGTCCTGTTCTGCCAACTCAACTCACATCATCCACCCTCAGATGCAGCCAGTTCCAGGTCATAAATTTTCCTTGTCAACGTTTATTTAGATGGTTTCAACATTTTGTTAAACATCTCTTGTATTTTGTCCCTGCCAGAAAAATGTGTTTTGCATAAGAGAGCGAGATCTTCTAGAACGATTTACTTCTGATGTTACACAGCTTCAAGGGAGAGGAGAGAGCAGAGAGTTCTCCTTCCTCCTGGTAAGCATTTATTCTCAAATAACCTTTGTTTCCATATCTCATATAGTAATGGTTTTTGTGTTTTTGGTTCCTCCTCCAGAATCATCAACTTTCTGAAGACCTAAGCAAAGCTTTCACAGAAAAAGCAATACTGCAGACCGTTTTGGATGCTGAGGCCAAACTGCCTGTTGGCTCAATTAAGGTAAACTGTGAATTAGTTGAATGATGGAGTCAAGAAAATGTGGGAAATGTTTCCTTTTCTTCATGGGAGCTTTAAAGCCATGACAACACAGCGTGATTGAAAATAATTCTATAAACCTGATGTCATGTGTTCCCCAAAACTAAAAACCTCCATATGTTTGATGATAGGATATATTGGGTCTTGTAAGGTCAATGTACGCATTGATCTGCTTGGAAGAAGATCCATCGTTTCTGAGATACGGCTACCTCTCAAGGGATAATGTTGGAGATGTGAGGAGAGAAGTTTCTAAGCTGTGTGGAGAGCTTAGACCTCATGCACTTGCACTCGTCGCTTCATTTGGCATTCCAGATGCGTTCTTGGGCCCGATTGCTTTCAATTGGATCGAAGCCAACGCTTGGTCTTCAGCTTAATACTAGTCATAATTCCAAGATTTCTTTTCGTATTCTATGCTCTTAATAATAAAACGGCTATGTAAGTCAATATTTGAGACAGTTCGCAGACATGATTTGGGACTATAATAGTTTTCCTCCCTCGTGTGATTCGTTTCACAAGCCACACTCGGTGACATAAATTGCTAAAAAGAGCTTTGCCGGCTTTTATAATTAAATTAAAATCTCACTGAAATCCGAAATATGTATGTACAGGGAGGGGTATTTCCGTCTTTTACATGACTAACAAACTCGTTTAGAGCTGATTTTGAACTTTACAAGGCACACTCTTCTGGTGCTACTGCGAAACTGAGAGACGAAAAAAAGAATGAGGAAGTACGGAGAAGAGAAGAAGATGACTCTGGAAGAATACGTTGATTTTTTCTCGTCTGGGAAGTCCATCGACTTCACCATCTCTTACCTCAATCAGGTTTCTCAATCGATCATCCTTCTCTTATATATCCGATTCTCCTCCTCAGTTTCTCTAATCTTCGACTCGTGCTTTTCAAAATTTTCTCTCTAGATCCTTCATATGCACGGTTTCCGAAAGCTCTACAAATCGAATAAGGTAACCTCCAACGATCCTCTCTTAAATTCGTTCTTTGAATCGGTGGTAGAAATTGCATCCTTCCACTTCTTCTCCCTCTCGGTTTTGGTTGGAAGCTTTGAAATCCGATTTCGTCAACAGCGGTTCCGTTAAATTGATTCTCATATTGTTTTTTTTTATTTTGATTTTGCTCCTAAATCGATCGGGCTGTTACCAGAAAATTGTAGGCGAAGCCGTGGACGCAGTGGCTCTACTAGATCCCTCTCGCTCAACTCTGAAACAAACCGGAGTCTCGTCATCGTCGGCTTCCCTAACTCTCGACGAAGTTATAACCGACATCGAAGCTCTGAAATGGCAGGAATGTTGTGTTACCTCACTCCAGATCATCAATTCCGAGCAAGTTACTGGATCAGTGCCCAAACTCAAACAGAGATCGTACAAGAGAAAGAAAGCTACGATGAAGAAGTCTGGTGACGCTAATTTCGCAGATGAGAATGACACCACAATGATCTCAGTCCCAGCTCTACCCAAAAAGACGAAGAAGAAGAAGGTGAAGAATGAAGCTGCACCAAAACCACTCTCTGACCATAATTTCCCGTCAAGGTTTACTACTATTCCTTAATATCACCTTTCATTATTTTCTCAAACTGATCTACAGAGTTTCAACAGTATCTTTCCTCAGAGTCCATTGGATATTAATAAGTATAAATGAGTAACGGAGAAAAGGGAAAATAGTATTCATGATTAGGTGTTAAACAAAGGTACTTGTGATTACATACTCAAAGCAATTATATATAAATAGCTAAGGAAAAGTTGGAACAAGAAATCACATAACAGAACAAGCATTAGGATTCTCATCACTAAACTTAGAACCAGTCTGGTGGCTGAAGATAGAGGCATGAACAGGGTGGTGCCGGTAAGACGAATAGTCATTGCTATCGTAACCATGCTTGTAATAGTTGTAAGAAGAAGTTGGGACTGGTGCCGCGTGGTTGATTGGGCCATTGCAGCCGTGAGGGTTGTAGAAGTAGCCACCGTTGCTGCTGCTTCCGTCATTGTGATCAGGGTTATAAGGAAGCTGCCATAGCTCAGCTCTCCGACCCGTTTTTCTCACTTTCTTCAGAACCTTCTTCTGATCGGCATAGCCAGTCACCGTCACTTTCTGCTGCAACATGTCGATTTCTACCTCATCCACTCCTGTTTTCATTAATTCAACAAAGATTATTGATATAGTCAGATATGCTATCTAGTTTATGATTTACACAAAACATATAAAGCAATTTGCTAGAGACAAAGAGTTTTCACCTCTCATCTTTTGAAGGGCAGTTTTAACTCTGCTCTCGCATCCCACACAGTCAATGTGAACTCTCATTTCAATAGTCTGAAGATGGATCAGAGATTGTCAAATTCTTGTACAAGAAGAAAGTGAAAAAAAAACTAAACCAGTATACATGCAAGCAAACATATATGAATTCGAAAGATCTATCATGCATCTTTAAACAAAACCAAATGAATTTTTCTAACCGTCATCTTGAACTTTTGTTGATGATTGTAAAATGTACGTAGTCAGATATCAAAATTTGAAGTTTACGATGATTATTGATCAATGAATGGCTTTGGCATATGCGATAATTATAGTGTTCCTTGCTCTGCATACTTATGAACCGCTTTTCTTGATTTAAAATTATTAGTATTATAATACCGTTTAATAATTAGGAGACCATCGTAAGAAATAAGGTATTATTTTTTTGCACCGACCTTTTATTTGTAAAGCGTGTAGAGATGAGTTGGGAAGAGGTTGCTTCATCCACAACGGGCATTTATTGTAGTTTCAGTATATATATATATATATATATATATATATATATATATCGGCATTGCATGCATGTAGCTTCAAATTGCAACATATAAAAATAACATGAATATTTCCCCGAATAAAAATAAGAAAAGTATTGGTTTAATCTTGACCTCCTTATGTAATTTTCGGAGAACAAAGTATTAACAAATTACAAGTGAATTGGTGATTTATCAGGGTGTTGATTGTTGAGTGGTCAGTGGTCTTATACTCTTATTAGAACGTCATAAGAAATTTATGGAGAACTATATTTTAGCTAGCTATAGTTGAAGGAAATGAAACTATCGTTGACCTTTATTGGTTGTAAATGTGAATTAAGGATGGGAGAGAGCAGAGTTGACTTTTGGAATCAATTGAATGTAAACTTGGGAGAAAAGCATGGACAAATGAGACTCAGTGCTCAGCGAGCGAAACTGACGGATCTTGTCCATACTAGCCGACCATTTATTCTTCATAGTCATATTAAGTAATGCTTAATCGAACCAGAGTTCTGTTGAACCGGTTTAGAGGGGTTCAAGTTCTGGTTACATCGTGAAGGAGTGTGGCTTCCAAGTTCAAGGTCAGGTAAAGGGTTACAGCATGCTAAATTTATTTTTGATATCACAAGATCTAATCGTGGTTTGGTATATACATTTTCAGAGTTCGGTCATTCAGTGAGTATGCAAGTGATACAGTTGGTCTAGCAATTTGGTGAGTCCGAACCCTAAGAAAAATTGTGGCTTCCAATTTAGTCAAGGTCCCACATTTTCTATAGTACCGTGGCACCGAAATCCCAACGAGTATGTATATAAATAAAATATAGTACTTCGATCAACCGCTTAGATTCGTCCTCCTCCGTCACACGATTCTTGTACTTAACCTTGTAGTATGATCCCTCGGGATTCTTCGATAGTACCGTGGCACCGAAGTAAGATCCCAAGAAGCCGTCTTCTTTGCTGCAGACTTCAACTTGATCTCCTTTTACGAACTCCATTGTTAATGATTTTAGTATGATCAAACGTTTTCCTGATTTGTTGGTTTTGTGAAGAGAGGGATTTATGTATTTATAAGAGATATTTGGTTTTACTTCTTTTTAGTATTTCCTTTTTCTTTCCGGACTGTTGTTCTATGCTCTTTTTTCTTTTTTCCTTTTCCTTTTTTTTATTTGATGGAAGATCAAAAAAGGAGGCTATTAAGTTATTGGTCATATACTTTAACAAAATAATTTATTAGTCATATAACATTAAAACCAAAAAAAAAACAAAGTATTAGTCATGTGAGTTTCTTATGTTATACGATGTCCTACATCACCTCAAGTTTTTTTTTCTTTTTTGGGCACCAGTATCAGACTTTTTACAGATATTGAAAATTAGTTGGGATTTCGGTCCCACGTTTTCTAATAACAGTAAAACTTGGTTATGTGGACGTTCAAAATTTAAAGACTTGGTTTAGTGACCTAAGGACATTTTTGTGCTCTGACAAAAAAAAGATTTGTTTATGTTTTGGCAGCAGACCGATAATCAATTGGTGTTATTACCACCCTCTAATGCACCTAACAAACGTCTGGAGATAATACTTACATGTCCACTGGATTTGTGCGATCTGGTAAGCTGTTCGCATGGTGGTAGGTCGTCTTCATTAATTTATCTTACCAACTTAAATTAGACTCGAACATATATAGAACCTTCATTGCACAATACGAAAATACAGCATATGTTGCTAACCCATGAAAGAGCATGGAGGAGGACACCAACCTTCGACGTTGAAGAATTGCTTGAGTTAAAATGGGAAAAAATATCTTGCACAGTTAATGATAAATTTATATTTTCAAAATTCTGAAGCATCTACTGAACATCTGATCAGACAAATTAAAACATACAAAAAGAAATAAAATTAGTTAACTTACGGTAAAACAACACTATACACTAGTTGAATAAAATGAATGATGATTAAATGAATAAAAATGTGTTAGAATAATGAAAATAAAATGAAGAGTTTGTTATTCAATTGTTCATCTCTTATTTTAAGGATGAACATTTTTCAATTGAAACATAAGTTTCTTAACCGTTATGTGGATCCCACTGAAATTGGGATGAATCTGAACTTATATCAAATGGTGTATTTTTATATGAATATGGTTGAATCTTGATTCAATGCTTTCATCTCCTTCTAAAACATCAACCATTTGCAGCATAAAACAACCAAAATCATCACATATCATTCAATCACATTCATCTAACTAGTTTAATATAAGCGAATTAAGTGAAACATCCAACATAGGTTGATCAATTATGGACAAAAATACTCGTCACCTATGAATATATAAAATTTAACATTCATATGAAATTGAGTTAATTACAAGTACTTAAATCTTAAGATGAGAACTCTGCTTCAGAATATATATATATATATATAGCTTAATATTTTAATAATATGTAAATTTTAAAATAATTACAAAGCACATGAAAATTACAACATAAAAATAAATATATATGAATATTATAACTTATATTAATTGAATTTTGATTTTTAATAATTTTTACTAATAATTTTAGTTTTATTTTATTTTTATGGGAATATCCATATTAACATTTGATCTGTTTTAGAACGTATACATATTAAAAATATGGTAATCTGGGTAGAACAGAGTATATAACACAGATACTATATTTTAAAAATTTTGGATATTCGTTTCGTTTCCATCTTTAATACACACATATTAATAAAAATAAAATATGTTAATTTAGCTATAGATTAAAAATTATGAACTTATGATAGCTTTTAAAGAAAAAAAATAGAATGTCGATATAACTTGGTAAATAATTTAGTATTAATGCAGTGGTCATTTTTACCAATCAGAGAAATACGGTGAATTTATAATTTTGATAAGATGTGCGCAGTAAATGTAGTCTCTTTTTTTTTTTTGGTCACATATGCACATGTTAAGATCATGTTAAATAAGAGTTTTTCTATAAAGAGATATTTCTATACAAGGCATTAAAAAGAAAACTGTGACAGGTAAGTACACATATGTTGTCAAACTGTGAGAACATATTGAATAACTAATTGGGTTGGTTTATAATTTATGATAAATACAAATCTGTAGGATATGAGACGGGCCACAAAGACTATCGATCTCGTTGAAAGGGAAAAAGGACGCAAGTGAATAAATTATATACTAAACATTAATATAAAAAGAGACATAAGACAGAAAAACATTCGTTCATTTATTTTGGAAAACAACATAACCATAATCTCAAAGCCAAAGCTCACAAACACAACCATGATCTCTCATTTATATATATAATGCTACTTTTTAATTAAAATACATCTGATTAATTTCTCATGTGAATACTTCAGATCTCAAAATAAACATCAGCGAGCGAGAGCCAACTTCTGTTTCTGGAATTCTGAGGGCAATTTTACATCAGTGGCCAATCCGAGAACTTCAAATAGTCGAATGAGGTACCAAGTTATGTCTATCTGCCACCACTCCAATCCTTGCCTTGCAGATGACTCAAATGCATGGTGGTTGTTGTGCCAACTCTCTCCCATCGTAAATAAGCTTAACCACCTTCAATAGTTATTATATTCACAAAATCGTCAAATTTCATTATTAAGAGTAATTAATTTGATTATTCGCATATAGAGTATAGAGTTTTACTATTATATTACCAAACGTTGCGAGATGTGTCTTTAGTCTTCCACGACCTCGAACCCCAAATATGGCATGCCGAGTTTACGAGCCATGTAACGTGGTAACCGATCACGCCTCCAACGCCCTGTTATATAATATTTCGATTTTCAGTTGGATACATACAAAATCATTTTGTAAATATATAAATACATAAAGATTTACCCCGCCGCATGTAAGGTAAGGTAAACCACCGTAGAGATAGAGGACAGTCCAAAACATTAAGACGTGGAAACCAATTGTCTTTCGTAGAAACCTATAGAACCATTGCTTCTTCAAGTCCATTACGTTGTTACGTCCTCCACACTGTTACATTATTTTGCATTGTTACAACAACATTATCATGTGTCACAAGAAAAGAAGAAGATGAGAGATATTATTAAAAAAAAGAAAAAAAATGAGAGATATTTATATACGTTATGTTACCTTGTATTTGATATAATGAGTGTCACATATCCACCAGATATGACTGAACCAAAATCCTTCGATAGGACTATGTGGGTCGCGGTCTGAATCTGTGAACTGGTGATGGAATCTATGTATGCTCACCCAATCCAAAGGATCACCCTGAAAATAATATTTTTCTAATCATATCTAAAACGGAAAGAAAAAAACATTTGACATATTTGTAATACTTAGTTAGATTCACTTATTAATTCACCGGTATACCTGAAGAGCCAAAACAGCAGAGTAAGCGAAAGGATATTCGAGCCATTTCGGGAGCTTAAAGCTCCGGTGAGACAAGTTCCTATGGTATGAGAATGTGATGCTGATTAAATTCAATACGTAGAGCACCAACCCGAACCGTAAAGCTTTCCACTCGTAGTTAAACGGTGCCAAGAGACACAGTAAGTGCACAATCACAACAGTTAACGCTCTTATAATATCGGCCCACGACCAATATCTAGAAACATACGGCCTTTTTTCCTTACTCACCGCACGGCTTTTGCTTGAGCCATCGTCTCTAATGGGATCACACATAGCGCCACCGATGAGGAATTGTATTTGTTTGAGTTATAAGGTATAATGGTATATGAACGTAAGATTGAACTAATGTTAGTAAACGCAATGGATTACTCTCCTTAAGCCAATGTTGTTTATATATGTGGTATCAAGGTCCACGATATTAAATGCAATTGACCACTCTCCTTGAACGCTCCATCCACCTCTTCTTATTCTATCTTTAATATCCTGGCAGCAGCACATGTTGTCCCCAGCATTCAAACAAGTTTTTCTAAACCGCCTCGCTTTTGTTTTTTAATATCCATATTTATTACCAGTCATCTCTACTTACTGCCTAACACTTAATTGGTATGTCTCCAGATGAGGATTTACCTAAGAAAGACCCAACGGCCAACGCCATTTCTTTGGCCAAATTTCGTTAATAATTAAATGCGTAGCTAGTCCAATAATTAATATTTACACAGATGAGGATTTAAGTACGTTCTACCCGTTCCATGGCTCCATCCATTACTTTTAAGCCATGTTTGAAAATTTGTTAGGCGTTAATGAAGTAGTTAGAGATCGAGTAGTGTCTAAATAATTAATTGGAAATTAATCGAAGATTAGTTTTAAAGAAATTTTACGTAATAATTTGGATATATAAAAAGATGAATGCTCGAAAGCGAAATATTTTATAATGGAGTTAGTTATATAGATTTTGGTCTCAACGTGACCGGTTCGACTGTAGAAAGATTTTTTTTAGTTTAATATAAGGATAAAATAATAAAATTGTTGAAATAAATTTTTTAAACTATTTTTTTCTTTCTAGAAGATATTTTTCCAGTAAATTAGTGTTCTAGACAGAATTTCACGATTTTTATGGAAGAAAAAGTTTAATTTTCATAAAATATACTAATTTTAACCTTTTTACCGATTAAACCATTAAATATATCGATTAATCGGAATTGATTTAACACACTTCTGTTAAGCAATTAATCGGCAAATCAGCCAATTTTTTAAATAAGGCTTTTAAGCTATACATCACTCTAACATAGCTTCGTAGCCTTCTTCATCATCCCAATATACAAGATTAATTACAATGACCCTTTTTCGAGCAATTTAAGTTTTTTGTTTTTGTTTTTGTTAATGTATACCAATATACTTGATATATCGGTTTGAGATCTGTCTGTTTTGGAGTTTAGTTTTATACTACGAAACTAGTGACTTTTTAAAAAAAATGGAGCTTGTTTTTTGTGCCATATGAGAAATGATTTTAACTCTGTCTGTTGTAACAATAAAAAAATAAGAAAAGAAAACTGTCGTTGTAGTTGTGTCTTACAATGTCTCTTTAATGCTTCTATTTATAGTAATATTGGAGAGATAGCAGAGAAGAAAAACTAGAAACCTACAAGCATCTTAAAAGATAGTAATTTTTATATCAACATAAACTAAAGGAGTAATATGTTAATCCAATCATATCAACATAACTTAAACATATTAAATTATTAATGAAAACATCAATATGCTAATCCAATCATAGATGAGAAATTACGAACTTATGATAGCTTTAAAAAAAATGTCGATTTAACTGTAGTAAAAATTCTAGTATTAATGCACTACTGGTCATTTATACCTGTGTGTTAGCGTTAGTCGTTAGGGGGATACTTTTGGTAAGATCGATGTGCATAGAAAACAGTAAATATTGCGAGTTTATTTTTTGTAATATGTTAATAATCTTGATGTAATAAGATTGTTCTATTTACAGACATTGCCAAACAAGGCAGAAAAAAAAAGAAAGCTATGACAGTCAAGTCTGAAAACCTATTGAATTTGAGATATAAATTAGGGATCGGTTGTTTGATGATTTATGACAAATATTATTCTGTCCGACTTTAGACGGGCCACAAAGACGCACGTGACTACCTGAGACAACACCATATATACATCTTAAAAATCTTATAGATATCTCCTTTGAGACTAAGAAGATGCAAATATTCATTTAAAATAAATACTAATTGATCTTTAATATAATGATCTTTAACAAAAAACGATTTAACGTACATCTTAAAAATCAATGGTAATTTAAATCTACTCCGAAACAGAAAAAACAATATTTTTTTGTGAAAACATCCATAAGACTATTAGACAACCATAAATAATCTCTCATTTATATTATGCTCTAATAGTTTAACATAGATTATTCTTCCTCTTTTTTCTCCTTCTTTTTTTGTCGTGAAAAAGTTAAAAAAAATTATAAAAAAAAAATTAATACTATCTTTTAATATCTTTTTCGACATCTATTGGGACTGGACTTTAGTCAATTGATTATTAAGATAATTGTTTGTAATTGTGAAACCTTAATTAAAACCTAACCTAACTTTTTTAGTCCATTGATTTTCATCTTATTCTTTTCATAACAAAGTGCATTCTCAATTGGGACTGGATTTTAGGAACGATACGTGAACGAAACAAGAAGTGGTGACGTAATACTTGTAATTTTTTTTTCTTTTTTCAAAGGTAATAACTTGTAGGTACGTATTTTTTTTTATTTTTTATAGAGACTGCCAATTTCGATGTAATTGTTATGTTAAAATGCGTGACCATAAATGGTCGAGAGAGAAGGAGTAGTAAGGTATTAATTATTTTCCCCGCATTAAAATGCGTGACCATTTTGGCTGGAAATTTTCATAACGATATCATTTGGTTACAACTTGAAGATATCTCTTAACATTAAAACCAAAAAAAAAAACCTTGAAGATATCGATTTCAAATCAAAGGACTAGGAGCAAATCAATGTATTTTGTTAATCTTAAAAAAAAATCCAACAAAAATCGAGTCAATTAATGTTTTGACGAAAAAATTTCGGGATTTTAAAGTAGGATTGGCCAACAACAAAAATTAAATAAACTTCCAGGGTTTGATTAAACCTCCATAGCCATCGTTCCTAACACTCAATTCTTCCACCTATATATCTTCGACCGAGGCATGATTTAAAATCCTATTTGAAAACGAGGCTAGGCGTTAGAACAAACAACCTTTAATCTAAATGTTAATCATTTTTATACATAAATGTTTATAAGAAAAAAAGCTTTTAAACTTTTAATACTTTTTTTGTTTGACGGGTACTTTTTAATATTTTAATTCCTTTTTTTCTCTATACAATTCAATATTCTCACACATTCAAACAAAAATTACGAGCTGAACTCATGCAATGGCGGATCTAGCTTGGATTTTTTCTCTTAGGAGCATATAATAGTAGTTCTGAAATATTTATATTTTCATATTTTTCAACACTACTACTTTTAGAACATTAACAAAAAGGAAAATACTACTTTAGAATAAAAACGTTTAATATGTTATTTGAATTGACAAGATTGGTTGAAAATTAACAAGAAGAATAAAAGCCAATGAACAAAATTCAGATGATCATGAAATAAGATCGGGTAGGGAGTGCCCATTGCAGACAGAATCTAATTGGGGGGGGGGGGGAATTGAGAGATGGAGGCACATGAGTACGGATGTTGTGGTGGGCTAAAAAACTTGATCCGATCCGAATTGTATCCGTTTTCGAAATTCGAATAGAATATCCAAAAAAGTTTTTAGATCACGGGTGTATTTTCGGGTTCCGAAATTTGTTTTTTTTTTTCGTTATGTGTCTAAAATTTTTTTTTGATGATTTGTTTTTGTCTTATATTAAATCCAGTTATTACATCAAATATTTTACATTAAAACCAATTTTTTTTGTTTGATTGATGATTTTTTGTCTTAAATTTTAACAATAATTATATTATATTTGAGTAAAAATCAAATTGATGCATGAATATTGAATAGTAAGAAAATCTGATTTTATCGTGAAAATGAACTGCATAAAAAGAATTTGTATAATTATGGTATAACACGCTAGACGAGGGTACTTGAGAAAAAAAGAAAAAAAAACTGATCTAACAGGAGATCGATCACATTCACATCTAATCCGAACTGCAATCGTAGAGACGTCGTTTCGATTTGAATATTAGACATGGGTTCACTGAACCACTTAACCGACTATTTGAGTAATTAAACCGGAAACCTTACTTAACCATTAACCCTCCTTCTGAAAGAGAGGCTTTGGTCATCTTCTTCGATCGTCTTCTTCAGATTCTGGGTAGATAGATACTGAGCTCAGGAGTTCCATTGCTATCAGGATTCATCATATAGAAAGCTTCATAATCACGCGATCCAACTTCTATGGAAACCATCTCGAGCGCTTTCAACACCCATGGAAATAATCTCAAGTACAAGGCCAGTAGTACAGCCCCATGATCGTAAGAACAGTTTCCAAACAGTTTGAAAAAGTACGGTTCAAACAGAAGAACAAGAACCAGTTTGACATTTGACAAAAGAGCTACCAGAAAGTTAAGGAAGCTAGAATAAAATGCAAATACAAATAAAGAAAGAATAGGTTTGAAAAACAATAAGAGGAAACACAAATTCAATGAGCAGAGGGATCTGGAATCTCTAACTCACTTCCGGTTACATTGACCTATCATTGTGAAGGAACTATCAAATAGTGTAACGGTGGGTTGGCTTCACTTCTGTAGGTAATGTTTGTTCGTTATTAACCTAGGCGGCAAATCTTGTAATTTTCACTGGTCGCAAATTCATTGCCTTATCATTCAAAAAATAAAGCAATTGACTTACTATAGAAATGATACGGACCAACTAGCAACATTTTCTCCATATACAGCATCTGAGAGTTTATAGAAATAAAGATAACCAAGAGCTGAAAATATCGGTTGCATGAGACGTGGAGCGTTGCTCTGCACTGCAAAGAAAAGAAAAGGTTATAACAGTGTCGACAAAGCAAAATGAAGTAAGAAAACAATTAATTTGGAAAAATAAAATTTAAAGCATGGAGCTATAAGAAGACAAAATGATTCTCAAACCAAGGACCCAAATTCATGTGTGTCAAACAAACCATTTAACAAAAAAAAAAAACAAACCATTTTAACAAAAAACAAACCCTTGGTTAATTGGCATAAACCATTCTTTCTAATTTTATTTGAAAACGGAATTGCAAAAACACACGTGAAAATGAGAGTCAAAAGACAAGTCACACTAACTTATTGGAATTGAGATAAATTCAGATTTTGGAGAAACCTATATTCAAAATCAATATTAACAGGTTCTACCTTCTTATTACACATTGTTTACACCGCAATACAGAATTTAACAAGATTTCTTATGAAGAGTAAAGAATTATACTGAATCAACAAAGCCTTTACCACACGGAACGAGAGGCAGAACAAGAATATCTGCCTCGGAGATTGTATTCTACCTGATTTCGAAGAAACACTATATGAAATTGATAAACACATGAGCTTCCTTGGAGAACAAAGCGCAATTATTGATAAGAAATACAGAATAAGACGAAATTCAAGGTTTTTAACTATTTCATTTCTCATAGGAATTTCAAAGAACATCTAATAGGCAGAAATATTATATATACACCTATCTCAATGCAGAAAACATAAAATTTGGAAATCCATTGCAAAGCGAACAAAGAAACGAGTCGCTGAATCGAACACAAATCAATTTTAAGTTTCAATCTGCACGCCACAAACCTTATCTTACCTGACCCAGAATGAGAACAAGAAGAGTAAGATGTCACATATATGGGATACGAGAAGCAACGATGACTTTGGCCACCGGTCGGGTAAACGCGAAGAGTTTGGTCGGCGGTCAGAGAAAACGTTTGAGGTAACGAGAAATTACAAAAAAGGAAAAAGGTGCGGTTATAAAACGCATATAGTATTTGAAAAAAGGGCAACGCAATAATAATCCTAATCCCTTTTTTGCTCAAAACCCTAATTCCGTAACGCAACCTTTGTTCTTTGCGCCGTCTCTCCCATCTCTCACCGGAGAATGAGTACTACTGCTGCTCTTCCGTCCAAGGTTGACCAGATTAACGTTAACAGAGCTGTAAAGTCTCTGGTAAAATGGTGGGACTCCAAATCCAAGTCCCAGAACTCAGAACCGCTCGAGAACGACGGTTTCGTCTATCTAACCGTCACACTGAAGAAAATCCCTCAGTTGGATCGGACGAATCCCTTCATGATCCCTCTTCCTCACCCTCTCATCGATCTAGTCGAAGATTCTCCGGAGCTCTGCTTAATTATCGACGACAGACAGAAGAACAAAATCACAAAGGAAGCGGCTTTGAAGAAGATCGAAGCAGAGAAGATCCCAATAAGCAACGTGATTAAGGTCTCTAAATTTAAATCCGATTTACGCAAATTAGAGCCGAGGCGATGTGAGTTGTATTTCGTGGAGAGGAGACTAATGCCGAATTTGCCGAAGCTATTTGGGAAAGAGTTTGTCAAGAAGAAGAAGAGTCTGATTGCGATTAACCTGAAGCATGGTAATTGGAAAGAGCAGATTGAGAAAGCTTGTGCATCGGCTTTGTTCTTCGTTGGGACAGGTACTTGTAGTGTTGTTAAGGTAGCGAAATTGTCAATGGGGAAGAAGGAGATTGTAGAGAATGTCATGGCGGCTATAAATGGGATTGGTGATTCTGTCCCTGGTAAATGGAAGAATGTTAAATTGTTTCATCTCAAGTTGCTTGAGAGCTTGGCATTGCCTGTTTATCAATCCGTTCGAGATACGGACGTCGAACTTGTTTAAGAGCACACAAAAATTAGGGAATTTGACAGAAGAAACAATGAGTATGAAGAGTGTGGTGATGATTAACACTTATGAAAATGTTTAAAGAAGGTAATGATCTGGTTGCAGTTTTGTTACAAGTTTTGTTTTTTTAGTGGAATTTTCTCTGTATTGTCTAGACTCTGCGTAGACTGAACAAAACTATCTTGATTTATTGAAATGCAGCAGATGATTATAACGCAGAAAAACAGTTTTTTCCATGGGTGGTTCTTTTAGATTTCTGGTATTTATTTGACTTCTTTGATATGCAGATTTATTCACATGACATTGTCATGTGTTACAGAGCAGTGTTGATGTTTGAGTATGACATGATGGTTTTGGTTATGTGTAGGAAATAATTTAGTTTTCCTTCTTTTATTGAAATACTTTGTCTCCACTCCATTGATCTTCTTTTGTTTCACGAACTGTTCTTGCTTAATCTCAAGGTTTGGGTTCTTCTCTGGATCTTTGATGTATAAGAACTGAACCTTCCAAATTCTTGTTTGATATCTTTTCCAAATGGCAAAGATGGTTTGATGAACTTTCAAGTGTCCATTAAAGCTGACGATGGATACAGTAACGGTACATTTGTTTTCACATTCCAACCCCTTGCGGGAGAAGAAGAAGAAGAAGATCATGAACATAAGTTATATCTTTTAGGAACACTCCTTACTGTAATGAAAACGAAATCCATCATTAATAATTTAGCATAGCAGATTGTTTTTGTAGATTGTCTACTAAAGCCCTTGATCAATGATGATGGCAAAAGGGACAAACAACCCCAAAAAAAAATTGAAATTTAATGGTTGCAAAATCCTAGGATAAGCTTGACGTCCAAATTGGGATATATATGATTTGATACCTTAATCTCACCAATTAGTTAATGGAGTTTGATCTTAATTGATTTAGTTATCATTTAATGCCTGATGATCAGAATATTTGGGTAATTAAAACGTTGATTTCTCATTGGAGCATTACATTCACGCGCTCAAAGTCTTCCGGTGGGTCCTCCTTTGTCTTTAGAGACGCAAAGCGAGAAAGAGGAAAAATAGTCTTTACTCTTTGTTTATTGGTTGAGAGAGAAAGACACAGTTAGTAAAAAGCACATGGCCTCATTACCATTGTGGCCTCAGCCTCATGCTCTAGATGCTCCGCCGCCGCCGCAGCTTCACGACGGCTACGCTTTAAAACGCCGTCCTTAAATGGATTCAGATAAGGTTGTTTCCCGTCTGTGTTTAGTAAACAGTGTATTTGAAAATAAAGATTGGTGGTTGTTATAGATCTACACCGATCTAGCTCCTTTATTCTTTGTTCGATGTCTCAGTACTGTAGAAGTAGAATCTATCTATAATCTCGTGCCTCATGTGTTTGCATAAGATTACTCATTGTTTTTCCAGCTACAACTGCAACCTTGTCTTACCTGAGATCTAAGCAGCTGTAACCTTGGAATCTTGTGGAAAATTTAGGGTACATTTCAGGACAAGGAAGCATATATCAAACTAGCTTTGAATTTTTGTTCCCTTGACTTGTTTTTTTTTTTGGATATTTCGATTAATTTATTTCAAGACTGTTTACTTACAATTTGCTTGTTTGGATATTTCAATACTGTTCATTATTCAAAGTACAATTTGCTTGTAAAGATCTCTCAATTCACTCTTGGCAGGTTTTTTGGAGTATTCCTTTAGTTATGCTTCTTCTCTTGGCCCATTGCTTCTCTGTCTATCTCCCTTTCTATTTGGGACCGACATTTATTCTGCATTTGTTTTTTTTTGGTTTTGGGCTTGTCCTTCACTCTGGCAGCATTTATTCCATTCACGTGTATCATGTATCTCTGTTTTTTTTGGTACCATATCTAACACTAACTGAAAAATGATAAAAATGTTGTTCTGAGGTTTGTTGAAATGAGAGAAAGCAGTAAAGACTTACCATCTCTCTTCTACCTTGTAGTTGATCCTAGATAATAGTTTTGTGCCTATACTAATATGTGAGGTGGATTTGCAGGAAATGTCTGCTCCTGTTATGGACGGAAACGATGCTGTCACCGGTCATATTCATTTCCACTACCATTGGGGGCAAAAATGGTGAACCCAAGCAGGTTGGATTCTCTGTTTCGGTAACCCTTTAAAATGTTTGACAATTCATTTTAGGTCAAAGGTGAAGCCAATATATCCTATGTCTGCTCCCGTTATTATCGAGCTCCAGAAGTCATCTTTGGAGCCGCAGAGTATACAGCATCCGTAGATATATGGTCTGCTGGTTGTGTTCTGGCAGAGCTTCTTCTTGGCCAGGTTAGTGTGGATTTCGATGCGTTAATTATCTTGTTTAATTAAGTATCTCTGCAAATAGTACCCACTTATCTCAAACTCTCTCTCTCTCTCTCTCTCTCTCTGCAGCCGTGTTTTCCAGGAAAAGATGCAGTTGATCAGCTTGTGGAGATCATAAAGGTGAAGTCTCCTTTACTAGACTATTGCCTGGGTTCTTCTTTCTCTTTGGTATATAAGATACTTAGAATCTAGTAGATGTGCCACCATAAGTACTGCCTTGGTTTAGGTTCTTGGTACTCCAACTCGTGAAGAAATTCGATGTATGAACCCAAACTACGGAGACTTTAGATTCCCACAAATCAAAGCTCACACTTGACACAAGGTAATTCATCTCACCTTTTTCATTTTTTGGTCAAACAAGTACTTAACTCACTACCGACATAATATAGTGTTCATAAAAGATTTTTGTTGTTTACACCACACTTATAACATCAATCAACCATATACTATTCCCTTGACCTCCAGGTTTTTCATAAGCGGATGCCTCCAGAAGCCATTGACCTTGCTTCTCGGCTTCTTCAATATTCACCAAGTCTACGCTACACTGCGGTCAGTATCTCTTTTCTTTTTCTTAATTTAAGTTTAAAATGTCCTTTATTAAATAAACCAAAATTTTTACATTAGAATGAAAGGGAAGGGGGCTTTAAACAAAGATAGAAAGGGAATCATAAGCTTTCTTAAACATAATTTTTTGGACATTTCGTGATAGAGTCGTATAAGCTGAACGCATAGAAGCTCGTTTAAATTCTCTTCCTAGTGTTGGATGGAGCTAACATTTGTTTTTCTTCGTCTCTAGAGTTGGAAGCATGTGCTCATCCGTTTTTCAATGAACTCCGAGAGCCAAACGCCCGTCTTCCTAATGGTCGTCCATTACCGCCATTGTTCAATTTCAAACAAGAGGTAGAAAAATCAATAGCAAAGGACTAAGGGAAGCTGCTGTTTTCTTTTCTTGCAACTCCAAGATAACCCTATAAATCGTAATTGGTTGTTTAAATGTGGAAACAGTTAGTGGAGCTGCAATGGAGCTGATCAACAGGCTAATACTTGAGCATGTGAGACGGCAGATGAGCACAGGATTACAAAACATTTAAAAACTGTGCATGTCTGAAGAAAGAGGAGAAACTACTTCTGTCTGATATCTGACAGATCCCTAGAGAGAGAGAAAAAATGAGGTGACGGAATTGAGCCATGTCATGTCCAAAAGTTTAGCTACGGACAGCTCTTTTATTTGTCTGAACACAAAGGACGGAGAAAATAGGACTATCAATAAAACCTGATGAGCGATGATTATCCTCTTAATAAAAGTCGGTAGATTGTCTTTGAGATGATACTTATTGTTTAGTTTATATGATATATTAATTACATTAGAGATCTAGAGAAACTAACAATTCAATATTTATTAATTCACACATCTACAATTTACAATTTACAAGTATAGTCTAAAAATTGACAACACGAAAATCTATCGACCTTGTAACTGCAAAACATTTAATTGACCAACTTGTTTCATTTTATTTATTTTGAATACGCTCATAATCTATTCCCATATGATTCCATTTTCTTTTTTTGCCAAACAAACGTACGAAACTTGATCACTCCGGTTCACCACTCGCTAAAAGTGTCCCCTGTTTCGACACGTGTCAAAGAGTCCAAAATGAGGTTCTAGACACGAGAGAGCCCTGAGGCACTACCCAAGTGGTCCCCACATCGCACCGGGCATCACGCGTCCTCACGTTGTTTCTCCATATCACGTGTCCGCTTTTTCCACGCGCTTCTATGGCGCGTGATGAACTCGTTGGTACACATGCCAGCTGGCTACTAGCCTTATCCAAATTCTCTAAACGAAGGACATGATACTACGACTAGGCTGTCACTTCTTTCTACATCACGGACGAACCTGATTGGTCATCAAGTACGTTGTTAAATGTCATGTACTTCTGGACAGCGAAGCAACGACTCGGTGACGGTCGCTCGATTTAAAATAATCACAGTTATAAGCCCCTTCAAAATGACCAGCAAAATCATAACCCAACTTAAAATAACAAAACTCAAAAATAATATTCCCTTTCAGATTCATATCCAAGAGAGCTTCCATATCACACGACGTACGACTGTTATACGTACGACTGTTATACGTAATATCACAATCCCACCTTTATTTTTTCAGTTTATATTACTTTGCCCCTATTTTTTTACAATGTCACAGGAACAGTCGATACTTTCTTTTGTGTTATACATTGCTTTTTTTTCATTTTCTGTTCTTTATGGGGTTTTTCATATCTACTTTTAATAGTTTAATTAGTGAATAAATTGTTTTGTAACGTATTAAAAACATATTAAAAAATTATAATATTTTATAATAATAATGTAACATATAGAAAACATATGTATATCCTATTTTTATGTTTTATTGTATTATTATGATTTTTTACGATATTTACATTATATCTGGTTATAATTAATAAAAGTTCATAGTATTAAAAAATGATAGAACATATGACAAATTAAAAAAAATTAAACCTTTTATATAAATGCATATGATTAAAATATGGACTCACTCATAAAAACATATATAAGATGTTAATTAAAAATTTAAATATATTTACTGCAAAATTGTTTTTACTACTATCATTTCAGAAAAATAAGATGTAAAAGCCAACCTATAAAGGAAATGGTATCTCTTTTTGGTAAGAAACTTTTGACTTTTGAGTATACCATAGAGGTCATAGTAGCTTCATCTATAGAATAGAGGGGCATAAATGATATTATTCCAAAATACACATATGAGGCTGGAAACAGAGATTTAATTTTATTTATTTTGAGTTTTCCATGTAAACCCTAGATTAAATTTCACGTTTCATTTTTGGGTTAGATAGAAGATCAGATTCTTCATTTGCCAAGGAACAAAAAGGTGAGTGAGTCTCGATTCGTGAGATATCCAAAGATATTTTCGTTTTAATTTTTTTTTGGTTTCTTTCATTTTCGGTGTCCTCTTTTGTGTTTGCTGAATTGGGGGATTGGGTCGCTCCGATTTAGATTTTCGTGTATCTGAAAGGTGAATCTTTCTTCCGTTTTGTTTAGCTTCTGGGTCGTGATCTTGCTTTTGGATGATGGAATGTGTCAATTTCATTCGATTTTTTTAATTTTGTGCGTAAAGCTCAGTTTTTTATTTTTCTTTTCTTAACTCAGTGATAGAAGAGGACTAGTAAATATTGTTGATTTTTGGATATCTGGGTATTGCTCAAGCTCTCGATTTGGTTTTGATGGTTATTCAAATAACGGAAAATATTGATTTTTAACATTTGGTATCTCTGTGCGTAGATCTTGTTCGGAGATTATTCTTACTGCATTTTGGGTTTCTCTTGATGCAGATTTATTGAATTAGTGTTGAATTTGTTGATCCTTTTGGGGGATTGAAGACAGCGAAGATGATATCAAGGTCATACACAAATTTGTTAGACTTGGCATCAGGGAATTTCCCTGTCATGGGAAGAGACCGTAGGCGGCTTCCTAGGGTAATGACAGTTCCTGGTAATGTGTCCGAGTTTGATGAAGACCAAGCATATAGTGTCTCTTCCGATAATCCTTCCTCGGTTTCCTCTGATCGAATGATCATTGTGGCTAATCGGCTTCCATTGAAGGCAGAGAAACGAAATGGGAGCTGGAGTTTCAGTTGGGATCAAGATTCTTTGTATTTACAGCTTAAGGATGGTTTGCCCGAGGATATGGAGGTATTATATGTTGGATGTTTGAGCGTTGATGTTGATTCATATGAACAAGACGATGTGGCGCAGATACTGTTGGACAAATTTAAATGTGTTCCGACGTTTTTCCCTCCTGATTTGCAATCGAAGTTTTACGATGGTTTTTGTAAGAGGCAGCTATGGCCGCTTTTTCATTACATGCTTCCGTTTTCAGCTGATCATGGTGGAAGATTTGATAGGTCTCTTTGGGAGTCTTATGTAGCGACAAATAAGCTCTTCTTCCAGAAAGTTATTGAGATTATAAACCCAGATGATGATTTTGTCTGGATTCATGACTATCATTTGATGGTCTTACCGACGTTTCTGAGAAGACGGTTTAACAGGATAAGGATGGGATTTTTCCTTCACAGCCCCTTCCCCTCATCTGAGATATACCGGTCTCTTCCCGTTCGGGAGGAGATACTTAAGGCGTTACTAAACAGCGACCTTATTGGCTTCCACACATTTGATTATGCTCGTCACTTCCTTACTTGCTGCAGTCGGATGTTGGGTCTTGAATATCAGTCTAAGAGAGGCTACATCGGGCTGGAATATTACGGGAGGACTGTGGGAATCAAGATCATGCCAGTGGGGATCAACATGGGTCGGATTCAATCAGTGATGAGATATTCAGAGGAGGAGGGTAAGGTGATGGAGCTTAGAAAACGTTTTGAAGGTAAAACAGTGTTGCTTGGTATCGATGACATGGATATTTTCAAAGGTATTAACCTGAAGCTTCTAGCAATGGAACAAATGCTCAGGCAGCATTCAAATTGGAGGGGAAGGGCTGTCCTGGTTCAGATTGTAAATCCTGCTAGGGGTAAGGGTATCGATATAGAGGAAATACGTTGTGAAATCCAAGAAAGCTGCAAGAGGATCAATGAAGAGTTTGGGAAACCTGGATATCAACCTATCGTATATATCGATACCGGTGTATCGATAAATGAAATAAGTGCTTATTACCATGTTGCTGAGTGTGTAGTCGTTACAGCTGTTAGAGATGGTATGAACCTTACTCCCTATGAATATATCGTCTGTAGACAGGGTTTGCTTGGGTCTGAGTCAGATTTCAGTGGCCCGAAGAAGAGCATGTTGGTTGCATCGGAGTTTATTGGATGCTCTCCTTCGCTTAGTGGGGCTATACGCGTAAACCCATGGAACGTTGAAGCGACTGGAGAAGTGCTAAATGAGGCCCTCTCAATGAGTGATGCTGAGAAACAGCTGCGACATGAGAAACATTTCCGGTATGTTAGTACTCATGATGCAGCTTATTGGTCAAGAAGTTTCTTGCAAGACCTAGAGAGGATATGTGTAGACCATTTCAAGAAAAGGTGTTGGGGTATGGGTATTAGTTTTGGTTTCAGAGTTGTGGCACTGGATCCTAATTTTAGAAAGCTTTCAATACCCTGCATTGTGTCGGACTACAAAAGGGCGAAAAGCAGAGCTATACTTTTGGATTATGATGGCACTCTGATGCCTCAAAACTCTATCAATAAAGCTCCAAGCCAGGAAGTTCTCAACTTTTTGGATGCACTTTGTGAGGATAAAAAGAATTCAATTTTCATTGTCAGCGGAAGAGGAAGGGAAAGCTTGGGCAAATGGTTCTCCCCATGCCTAAACATTGGAATTGCAGCCGAGCATGGATACTTCTTGAAGTACTTGTCTTCTCTAATGCTTGTTTAAATGTGTGAAATTATTCTCGTTCCAGGTTAGTAACATGTCTTATGTCTATTTCTTAGGTGGCCAGGCAGTGAAGAATGGGAAACATGTGGGCAGAGCTCTGATTTTGGGTGGATGCAGATCGTGGAACCTCTAATGAAACAGTACACTGAATCTACCGATGGCTCTTCCATTGAAATCAAAGAGAGCGCTTTGGTTTGGCAATATCGGGATGCAGATCCAGGCTTTGGTTCTTTACAAGCAAAGGAAATGTTAGAGCATCTAGAAAGTGTTCTAGCTAATGAGCCTGTGGCAGTCAAAAGCGGTCACTACATCGTAGAAGTCAAGCCTCAAGTAAGTTATTCGCGGCTGCTCAATTCAACCATTAATGCTTTCAAAAGAAGATCTAATTCATGGCGTCTGTGCTTTTGTGTGAGTATAGGGAGTAAGCAAAGGATCTGTGTCGGAAAAGATATTTTCATCAATGGCTGAGAATGGAAAACCAGTTGATTTTGTGCTATGTATTGGAGATGACCGATCTGATGAAGACATGTTTGAAGCGATTGGTAATGCGATGTCGAAAAGATTACTCACTGCAAATGCTCTAGTCTTTGCATGCACAGTTGGACAAAAGCCAAGCAAGGCAAAATACTACTTGGACGATACTACTGAAGTGACAAGCATGCTTGAATCTCTAGCTGAAGCATCAGAGGCTTCAAACTTCTCTATGCGTGAACTTGATGCTGCGCTTTGATTTGAGACCAGATCTTTTGCCAGGTTTTGTCCTCTATGATCTGAATTCCAATTCTTTCTGCAACAGTCTATGATCTTGTTCTCATTAAAACTATCAATGAATGATGTGCATAGATGGCTAAAGAGGTAACACAGACAGAGACAAGGAAAAGGGAGTTTGGTCTGGTGTGTGATTGAAAGAAAGAAAAGAAGAAAAGGGTAGTGAGAGTATTAATGGTGAAAATGAAAAAAAGAATGGTGATGTGAAGCTTTGTTCTTTTCAGATGAGCAATCAATCCAAGGATCTGTTTGGTTTCAGGATGTTGAAGTTAACAACAAGCAAAAAGCTTTTCCTGATCTTTTTTCTTCTATTTTTTAATTATTATTGTTATTGTAATTGGATGTTCTTGAGGATTTCAATTTGGATTCGGCTGTTTAATGGATCTGAACAAAGACGTAACTGTGAAAGAAAAAAAGTATGTAAAGATTAGTAACGTTGCGTGTCCATTGTTGAATTTTTCATTTTATTAATTCTTTGCCTTTTCTCAGGAAATTTGCATATGCTGGCTAAGGGTGTCGGAATAAAACATTTTGACTACGGAGCGGTAGGGTGAGCCCAATGGGCCTAGCAACTGGTAAGCTGTCATCAGACTGAGCCCAATGGGCCTTACGGCCTTCTCGCTAACTGTGCGTCCGCTTCGAGTCTCTTCAAGACTTTTCCCTTGTTACTTATTTTGGTTGCTGCATTGATGAGTGATAATAAGCATGCAAAGGAAAAGGAGATTCAATGGAGGAGATGATTGATGGGAAGATGAAGATGGCTTCGATTCCGGCTAACTACGTTTCAATTCTTCAACTTCAGGAACGTTGGCTGAAGGAGAAAGAGCGAAAGCACAAAGAAAAAGAGTTGTTATTAAAGCAGCAGATTGTTGGACAACGAAGGAGAGAAGAAGGTGTAATGAAGGTAGTAGAGGCCATGGAACCAAGGGAGAAGCTCGAGGAAAAGGGTTTAAGCATGTATTGTGATGTAAATCGTCGGAAAAAAGAACCAAAAGAAGAGGAATTTGAGGTCTCTACAACTACAATGGAGTAGATTTGAGGGAGACGAAGAAGAATGATCCGGTGAGAGTTTTTACGTCCAAGGGAGAGAATGCTGCTAAGGGTTCGATTGCTAAAGAAAGTCAATTTCAAGATCCCTGGACCAAGAAGAGACTAGAAGAGGTCAATGGAGCTGCGAGATTGAATAGCGGAAAAGGTTATTACCGAAACCAGAGACATGATTAGTCGTGTAGACGTGTTATTAGGGAAACAGGGGATATGGGTGGGTGAAGAAGGGCAAGAACCACGGAGCTGCTGCTGAGTTAATTAATAGTATGTTTAAAGGTTGGAGCTTGGATCATTTGTTTTTCTAGGGTTATATAGTGATTTAATTGAAGCTGAGTTGTACTGGGTGAATTATTATGGTTTTTCAGGTCCTCTCGTGTTAATAATTCCTTGGGGAATGCATTGTAGTGGTGTGTATGTAATCGTAAGTATATAATCTTGAATCTTGGTGCATCATCACGGTACCAATTAATTGATGTGTGCACAACTGTAACTACTTTGAATCTTGGAGCTCGATCACGAGTTCAAATCTTCATTTAGCATATATCGTTCTGAATCAGTTTTTGAGACTACTACTGAACCACTTGCAGACATAGTTTGGTACATCTAAGCTTTTAAGTCGTTATGGTTGACTTTGAAAAAGGGTTTCTGTATCGAATTGGTATATATATACTTCAACTAGTCAATTTAAGATTTACTTGCTACACAGTATGGGGCAGCATCTGAAGTCTGACAGTAAGATTTACACACAGATTGAGTGATTCAAAGTTTCTTACTCAGACAGAAGCTGGTGTCGGTGTTGATGTTGATGTTGATGTTGAGGAAGCAACACGGTTTTCAGGTGGGATTTCTGTAAAATTCAGATAGGATTGCTCGGAATTCATCACCCGTCATTGTCTCTTTCTCGACAAGTACTTCAACAATCTTGTCCATGGCTTCACGATTGTTCCTAATGTGGCTTAAGGCTATCTCGTATGCCCTGTCTGATAGTGCCTTCACCGCTGAATGGATATCATTTGCAAGCTTCTCAGACATTGAGTTTCTTGCCATATCCTCATAATGACATTGCTTTGAGCCGATGCATCCATTAGCGAGCATGGCCCGATTTTAGACATCCCAAATGTTGTCACCATCTGTAGTGTTTAATAACCAAATACTTATCAATTTCATTTCCTATTTTAGACTAAGATAACAAAAACTGAAGCTGGGACTGTAGTAGATACCTGCTTGGCCAAACCGGTGATCTGCTGCAAGTCACCAACTGCACCAGTAGTCACCTCAGGCTCACCGCGGCTCTACCACCGAGTCCACCAACAATTCTTGCAAAGAGTTGCTGTTTGGAGATTAAAGTTGGGTCATCTGAGGGAATGAACCAAGTCAGACCTCTTGCCTGGCCTCGTGGTATCAACGTGACTTTTTGGACAGCATCATGTCCTGGAGTCAATGTTCTGCGAAAACGAATAATGAAATTCAAAACTAAGCTCTTGATTACTCACACATGCTTCTAATCCGATTATGACTTACCCACAGACCGCATGGCCGACTTCATGGTAAGCAACCAAGCTTTTGCTCTTCCCATCTGTCATGGCAGTTCCTTCCATTCCAGCTACAATTCTATCAATTGAGTCATCAATCTCTTTTGATGATATTGCTGTCTTTCCGCGGCGGCCTGCCAATATGGCACCTTCATTCAAGAGATTCGCAAGATCAGCTAAGTCCAGGCGTTCTCATGGCTATTATTACAAGTGAAACACCATTTTCAAATTTCTTATTCCCGAAGTGAACCTTGAGTATATCTGTTCTTCCTTTAACGTCTGGAACGTCAACAGATACCTGCACAACAACAACACCTGCTAAGCAACCAGCAGTCAAAAGGATCAATGAAAAGTCACACACACAGAGCCTTCTAATCAAATAAATACCTGCCGGTCAAACCGCCCTGGTCTTAGCAAAGCGGAGGCAAGAATGTCTGCTCTGTTGGTTGCAGCAACTACGATAACACCAGTGTTACCCTCAAACCCATCTATCTCAGTCAGGAGCTGATTAAGGGTCTGTTCTCTTTCATCATTACCTCCACCAGTTCCAGCTCCTCTTTGCCCACCAACAGCATCTATCTCATCCACAAAAAACAATGCACGAAGTATTTTCTTTGGCTTTTTTGAAAAGATCTCGGACCCTTGAGACACCAACACCGACAAACATCTCAACAAACTCAGAACCCGAGATGGAAAAGAAGGGTACACCGGCTTCACCAGCAATGGCTTTTGCCAACAGGGTTTTCCCAGTACCAGGAGGACCAACAAGAAGAACACCTTTGGGGATCCGGGCACCAACCGCAGTAAACCACTTCCATGAAATCTTGCTTGGCTTCGTCGACACCAGCAACATCATCAAAAGTTACACCGGTGTTAGGCTCCATCTGGAACTTTGCTTTAGACTGACCAAGTTGAAGTGGGAAGCCAGGACCACCAGGGACACCCATTCCACGAGAGGACCGTCTCGAGAGAAGGAACAACCCACCAATCAGAATAACCGGGAATGCAAGATTCCCAATCATGTTGAGTATAGGAGAACCTTGATCTTCCTGAGCACTATGTGCTGCAAAATCAATATTCTTTGCCCTCAACTTCTGGAGAAGCTCCTGACTCAATTCCGGTATTTGCACCCGTACACGCTGAATCCGGTTACCTAACTCAGGAGAAACAGCCTCCACAATAGCTATAGTCCCATTCTCATACAAATCAACTTTCTGAACCCTCCCCTTGTCCAAATACTCAAGGAACCTGGAATATGACATCCCAGACGAAGAAACCCCTTGTCCTTCATCTGCATTTGATTTACCACTTGCAAGCAAACCAAATCCAGCTGCAGCGTTTCCTAGTAAGAGCTTGAAGAAACTTCTTCTTCCTTCAAGTTTCTCCACATCCAAAGAAGCCTTCACAACTGTAACTTTACATGTCCTATCAAGCCAAAGCTGTTTGGACCTCTGTTTGGTTGTGTAGAGAGGTAAACCGCTTCCAATAAGACAAGCCGATGAAGCATCCATCTGCTCAAGACAGTGAACAATTTAGAATATCACAAGCCATGGCGTGAACAAGAAAAACAAGATCTGGACTAAGAAAAACCAAACAAAACGCGGAACAAATTGAGCTTGAACATGCAAGTTACTAGTAACAACATAATCAACATGAGCGACCATATTGATTATAAACATAATCAACATGAGCGACCATATTGATTATAAACATAATCAACAGATATTCCTCAAGTTAAATTAAGAAGAAAAAAAAAAGAGTAGACTTGCTGAACAAAACCCCTCAGGCGGTAGAATCATGCACAAGAAGACCGAGATTTCATAGATTTTATTTTTACTATCAAAAGATTTCAGAGATTGAGACCTAACGAAGGGGAAAATGCATGAGATTACAAAGATGAGCGACGAGTGACACGCACCTCTGGATATTTGGCAGACGAAGAAAATGAGAGAGAAGGAGAATGAAATGTGAGATTTTAGTATCAAAATCTGAGATACACTTTTCGATATGGAAAAGAGGTGAAATGCATTTTCTTCTAATTTTATTTTATTTTAATATCAAAACTATGATTTTATTTTTAATAAAATTCGATTAGGGACCAAATCGGATTATATATTTATAATTATAAACGATTTCAAGAAAAACATGATAACTCATATGGTTTAAACTTTCAGTATGCGTTCAGGGTTTGAATCTCATATTTATAGTATAACTGATTTTTTAATTGGTGCAACTATGACATAACTAATACAACTAGTACAAATAGGTATGACTAATTTGAACGAAAAAAGTATAATTAGATACAACTTTGTTGTATCTGTTGCGATCTTTATATTTGTATTGGTACAAGGTACAATTATATTTTAATTTTAATTTGAAAATAAAGTAAAGAATATTTTTAGGTTTTCGGAAAAATAAAATGTATTTAGATTTTAAAAAAAGATATTTTCGGATTTTCATAAAAATAAAATGTATCTAAATTAGAAAAGTATATTGAGATTATAATACGAGACTATGATCCGATTTTTTTAGAGAAAAGATGTGGTTCCAAAACGCTTACGTAGATTTCTATCAGTGGCCTCGCGTTTTTTCTCTTAAGTCAAATATATTTTACCTTTCCTAAATCATTTTTTCACAAAAAAAAATCCTTAAACATCCTTCTAAATATATAATATTTCAGTAAATAAATAACCTTCTACTTTAATATCTAGTTAACTTCTACTTTTCTCGATATATAAATAAACTCTAGTCATAGATTCTGCCTATTTTCAAATCTTTTTTTGGCCAAACCTATTTAAAAACCTTTGTATTTGTATTGATAAAGGTTAAGAAAAAGATTCCAAATATTTATAAGTAGTTTTCTTTCTAAAAATAAAAAAATATAATAACAAACAAAAATAAGAGTTTTAGTAGAAGAAGAAAAGCCACATGAAGCATTTAGCAACCAAGCAAAATCCAAAGGAAGAAGACATATTGAGTTTGGATAGTTTCTAACTTTCTATCGATATAACCAAGTACACAACAAAGACAGATCGTAACTTTTCTAGGAAACCAATGTAAAAAGTACTCACTACTTATACATCAAGCCACTTGCTTTCCCTGCTAACATATTATCTTGAGCTTGTGCTTGTGAGCAACACAATTGAACCGAAAATGACGTTAAACAGAGCTGATCTTGTATTGTCTGTCTTTAATGGATATGCAGCTAGAGATGTTCAAGATTGCTTGAATCTTGGTGATCTCATCTCTCAAGAGTCTCATACACTTCACTGGATGTGCTATGGAAGATTGCATAGCTTAGACTCAAAAGGAATGAGGACTCGCAATTTCATTATTGTTCAGACATACTTGTGTTCCCAGACTCTGATAAAGCAGCATGGCGTCCCAAGAGAACCAGATCAAAAAGCTTCTTCCTCGCATCGTAAACTGGATTTGGATCTATCAAACGTCCTCTCTCATAAGCCTCTCTGAGAAACACAGTGTGTCTTTCCCTTTAGTCGACACATAAAACATGCCCGGATGATCCAAAAACAAATCTCTTATGTTCAAATCAATCCCAAAACATTTTCTGAAATGGCTGATCTTTTCCACCCCCACCATCTTCTCTACAGTCAGACTGAGGAAATCGTGAGCAATCGCAATCGCTCTTTTCTCTATTCCCTTCTCACCGGATCTGTTATTTTTCTTACCAAACATGTCCTCGTATGGCCCCACATAAGGCAGCCTCTGCCATTCCTTGACTTTAGCCTTAAAGTTCTTGCTCAGTCTCATTCCTGGTGGGTAACTGTGTTTGACTAAACTGAATTTCGGTTCTTTCGACATTGCAATCCTCCTTAGAACACTCAACCACCCTCCAATTCTCAACCGCGGCTTCAACTTTCAATATTTTCTCTTCTTCTTGAACCAACTCTAAGATATGGGTATTGGATTCATGACCATCACTAAGCCTAAAAACATGAGGGTTCTTTGTGATCACAGGGTCCTCGAAATCATCTGGGAGCCCAAGTTCTCTCCAAACCTTGAAAACCGCACGAAGGGGAATTGACTTTGATATGGACATATACAAGAGCCTAACCAACCGGTCAACAACAAGAGACAACGTTGGTCCAAAGTTAATTGAAGATACTTAGAATCTAGTAGCCTTTAACATGAAAAACTAATAATTCTCACAATAAATTTATACATGACTACATATTATTGATCCTTAATTCTCACAATAAATTTTCATTAATACAAACTTACCACATTTATTCTCTCTTTTTCATCTTACGATTTTTTTGTTTTTAATTAAAATTTGTTTGAAATAATCATTATTTTATTCAAATAAAAGAGAATTAGTTCTGATAAATAACTTAAAACGAGCATAAGTGGTTAAATTAAGGGCACACAAAAAATCTGGAACCGGACAAGAATGACAACGACCGTTTTAAATCATTTTAAAAAATATCTCCAGCGGCTACCCTTTTTACTTTGACTTTTCAACAATATGCATGATTTGGAATCAGTAGACTCTAGTTAAAATGATTAACGATCTTATTAGTGATTAGAAATTTGTCACTCTGAACTCTAATTTTTGTCTTAATAAACTAACAAATTTTGGTAACCCTAAAAAAAACTCCAAATCAAAGTATTAATTCGAAAAAGCCAAAAAAATATATTTGGAGAACTCTTTTTAAGAGAAAAAAAAATGTTGTTAAAATATATGTCTGTTATTGCAGAGACTCCGAGCGGTAATGTTTTTGTAAAAAGTCACCAAACTCCAACAACCATATGTTGCGACTCCAAATCAATCAAGTTCCAGCTGCTCCCTCGCTCCGATCAGATCCAAACACGCCCATCATTCTCTCTTCCTATGCCTCTCTCTCTCTCTCTCTCTCTCTCTCTCTTCTAATCTTGCGATTTTTGATTTCCCTTATCCCGATTATACTGATTTCTAATCCGCGTTGGCGAGCTTTGAATCTGTGAATTTTGAGCTCACTCCCGATTCAGGTTGAGAGGAGATCTATTTTCGCTACGCATATTGAATGCCTTGATTTTTCTGAGCTAGGAATTATTGAATTTTCCCTAATTTAGAATGGTCGGTGTTTGTTTCGCATTTCACCTGATTTCGTGAAACTCAGATTCATACGTATTTGTTTCCTTCTTTATATGTGTTTGTTTTTCTTGGTTCCAGTGACGTATTAGTCTGTTCTTGAAGCATTATGGTTATGTCTTTCATTTCCGTTTTGTGGCAGTGCTCACAGATTTGCGCAGTTTCGTTACTTACTCCCTTGTTGATGCCATGGCATTCAAATTTCTCCCTTTGTTAATTCTTTTGGTTCTTATCAGAAAAAATGCGGCTTGTTTTTCATTCTGTTTGAATCTTTGCATCAGCGTATTTGAAGCTTTCCTTGATTGACATGTGCCTCCTTGTGACTGTTTGTTTTGCTTTCCACTTACTTCTGAGGTCATTTTTAGGCTATCATCATGGATTTTTTCACAGAAATTATTGACTGGCTTAAGCTTGTGTTTGTGATTCTAGGTCAACCGTATAGTAGTTCAAGAGAATTGCATTGCGCATATTCACCAACATCTGAGGTTTCTATCTTCTTTGAATTCGTTTAGCCCCCTGGGATATGCGAGAGAGAGTCAGACACTGAACCATTTGAACATATGAGTGTTGGGCCAAAGATAAAAAACTATCTTCCTTGAAATTCCGAGGCAGGGAAGCTGTCCATCAGAGGGGTACTCGTTGATAGTTTTCAGAAAAATCCTTGTTGAGTAAATAAAGGGTGTGATCATCACTAGATTGCATACTCGGTCAGAGTGGTCTGTGAATGAGAGCCAAAAAGGTTAGCTGGTGAGTTTAGATTGATGGAGCAAAGAATACAGCTCTGTGGTGGTAGCACTATGGAAGCTATATCCAATCAGGGAGATGTAGCCAGAGAACAGGTTTTAGAGCCGTTTGATATTGAAAATGAGATGAAGAAGGAGACAAAACGCTCCAGCAGTTTTGATGTTGGTTACAGTTCCGGTGATAACCTCGAAACATTGCCTAAAGCATCAAAAGAGGTCATCTCTCCTGCTGACGTGCTTAAAACACTGTTCTTTATACTTGTATGGTACACTTTCAGCACATTTTTGACTCTGTAAGTATGTCTTTGCGACTATGCATTATCCTTTTCTTGTTTTAATTCCTTACAGCTAGCATTTAATTTGTTTGCTAATTTTTTAGGTACAACAAAACACTCTTAGGAGATGATTTGGGAAAATTTCCTGCTCCCTTGTTAATGAATACCATTCACTTTTCTATTCAAGCTGTTTTATCAAAGATGATAACATGGTACTGGTCGGGGAGATTTCAACCTGACTTTACCATATCATGGAGAGACTATTTCGTCAGAGGTAAACTCACTAATTTATGTCATTTATTCTCTATTTATAATGTGCTCACCAGCATTCCCTTAGCCATTACTTTCTGTGAGCCATTACTTTCTATGTTATTCTCACTACATAGTAGTTATCCAATGCCTCTATCATCTACAGTATCTAGTGACAACGAGAACGAGGATATAGTTTTCCCTTGTTGTTTCATTTTCTTGGAAGTTGATTATATTGATTTTCTATGAACTGATGACCCACATGGACTGTCCTTTCTCAGTTGTACCAACAGCACTTGGAACTGCTATGGATATAAACCTAAGTAATGAGTCACTTGTCTTCATATCGGTTACGTTTGCAACAATGGTTAGTTATATTATTTGCTATGGTAGGTCTATGCAACTTATAGGAATTTGTGGGTGGAACAAGGTAAGACTTGCGTAATGATTACTCACGTATTTTTTCATTTTGCAGTGCAAATCTGCAGCTCCAATATTTCTTCTTCTGTTTGCTTTTGCCTTCAGGTGCTTTATCTATAACTTATTCTTTTTTTATCTTGATTTGTAGACCATGCATGAGACACTGTACAATTTTATCAATTGTAGACCCTATAGTTGTAGTTAAAACTTACTAATACTTTTGTTACATCTTTCTCTTTGGAAACACATCATATTTTTCAATCATCACACTGATTTGCTGCTGCGCTTTCATCATGTAGTATATCTATCATTTTGGTTTGTTGTGTTATTCTGACACAATATTTCTCTTGTAAGACTGGAGTCTCCAAGCCTGAAGCTTTTTGGCATTATTTCGGTGATCTCAGCCGGAGTGTTGTTAACAGGTATGTTTTCTCCGTTGTTAATAATGCTTTGTACTCTGTTGTTCAACCTTAGGCGGTTCTTCTATCTGTTTGCTGCAATATCTATCTTGATGTTTTAGTTTTTATTTATCTAAGTCATTAAACTTGTTATTTGCTCACCATCAAGTATATTCATTTCCATCCAGTTGCCAAGGAGACAGAATTTGAGTTTTGGGGGTTCGTTTTTGTCATGCTTGCTGCTGTCATGTCTGGTTTTCGCTGGTGTATGACGCAAATTCTTTTGCAGGTATACTATTTAACTCAGTCCTTAATTCCTTTTAAACCATACACTGGATCTTTATATTAACCCATTACTTATACTTTCTATGGTTTTTGTCTTTCAATTTTTTGGTGCATCCTGATGACAACATGATGTGTAGAAAGAAACATATGGTGGGTTCTACTCTTTTCCCATCTATAATTTTCGTTAGCTTCTTTTCTTAAAAGTCACAAGACCTATGAATTAATTTATACTTTTTTTGTTTATCTAGGCCTGAAAAATCCATTCACATTCATGAGCTACGTGGCACCAGTGATGGCTATAGTGACTGGTCTTCTTTCTCTCCTTCTAGATCCATGGAGTGAATTTAGAGACAACCGATACTTTGATAGTGGAGCGCATTTTGCTCGAACTTGCTTTTTGATGCTTTTTGGTGGAGCACTGGCTTTTTTTATGGTGAGCATTTACTAAACAATTTGCAGTTCTTATGTAAAAGTGAACTTGTCTTGTAGGTGGAGATTGAAGCATGTTTTGAAGCTCTAGTTTAGTATCGGATCATTCTTCCATTCTCACTAACTAATATTTTGTTTCAGGTTTTGACAGAGTACGTTCTTGTTTCCGTGACCAGTGCTGTAACTGTCACAATAGCGGGAGTTGTTAAAGAGGCTGTCACCATAGTCGTATGTCCTATTTTCTTAACCGTTTTGAATTATGTTTGTTAGTAGTATGTTTCAGATATTAGAATAATCCAGCCTTCTTCTTAGTTCGCCAATTATATATTGACAAGAGCCAGTGAAACAGAGTTTTTTTTAGAAAAGATGATCAACCTGATTAGATTGTAAGTACTGGTTTCCTTCTATTCTTAAGCAACAAAGTGTTAACTATATTATTTAAACATACGGTGATGTTCTAGACAAGGGACTCCCATCTTAAGATTGTGAGACTATACTGGTCATATGGCAGACAAATAGACGCACCTGCTTGGAGTCCGCTAAATACGATGAATAATGAGTTCATGTCTGGGCTCTTATGATATTGTTTTAGGTCAAATACTTTTTACAAAAAGAAAACCTATGAAACAGAACTAATTTCTTCAGAATTGGCTTCTCGTTCACTATGATATGCCCTGCATCCAGAGGATTTTTGTATATAATTTTGTTTCTGTGCTACTGTTGAATATTTGATGAATGCAGAATCAAATTGGGGATGTAAATCTTCATTGTTGTTCTTTTACTCGGTGCATACAGGTTGCAGTGTTTTACTTTCATGACGAATTTACGTGGCTGAAAGGTGTTGGTCTGATGATCATCATGATTGGTGTCAGTTTGTTCAACTGGTACAAGTAAGTAACTCTTGTTCGAATAAAGTGAATAAGAATCTCATATTTGTATTTTGAAACCGATACATGCTTTTGATATCTTCCCAGATATGAGAAACTACAAAAGGGGCACAAAACAGAGGATGAGAAACAGTTACAAGTTCCAAGTCAAACTGGAAAATATGTGATTCTTGATGAGATGGATGATCAAGAAAATGGCCCTTGAGAATTTTTGTTACATTTCACATTCTCTAGTAACCCTTTTAGGTTGTTACATCATTTATGTGGAAGCATGTGGACCTTCCTTGAGAAAAGACTATAAAATACTTTAAAGGCAATCGTGTTGGAAATTTTGAAGTTTCCCTGCCTTACCAAGATAGAAGAACATAGCCATTATCAAGAGTTGAAATGAAAGCAGTGAGCAATCGATCAGATTTGGTTCAGTTTTACCTGTCTTTTGTACCCATTTTATTGAGAGTTTCTGTTATAATGTTCTCATGAAATTGAATTACATATACCTTAACTCTGTACGAGTCTAAATCGCAATTGAAACTAAAAAAATCTTTTTCAAAATTTATTCTGTAGTATTACATACAATAACTAATGGAACCATCAGATTACATAAAAGTTCATTGTGTAAAATCGAGACTAACACTAAACCCAAGAAGAAATATGAATACGGAAGAATAATGAAATGAGGGAAACAAAAATCAGATGTGGCATCCACAACAGAGGTAGAAGAAGCAGAGAGTAGAAACGAGAACGAGAGCTTCGACTACATACATGACCTTGAAAACCACACCATCCACTATTTCCGTCTGCAATATCTCCACTCGCTTCCACTTCCCTGACGACGACGAAGTTGAAAACAGATTCCTTAGTCGTCGCCATGTATGTGTTTCTTTCGTCGACACTTGTTCATCCTCTTGTTGCTGCTTCTTCTTCTTCAGCGACGCCCACTTCTTCATCACTCCCATTCTCTCTTAGTATCTATCTCTCTAGTCGCTACTACAGAGTCATGTAACGGTGCATTCTTATACAGTGGAGAAGGGACGATGGCAATCTGGTGATTAGGGTTGAGAAGGTGAGGGTGTTACCGTCAAATATCCTAAGGAAGGAATGAGATGCCCTTAAACCTTTTTCGTCGGAAAAGGAAAATTAGCTGGCGAAAGGTGGAACCGTAAAAGGGCAGTAGGGGTATTTTAGGGTTTTCAGAAGACATTTTTTTTTTTTGGAATAGAAGACGGTCCAGCAGTTTCGTTTTTTTTTTTACAGAGGGATCCACTAAGACAATGCAACGGTCCTTTCTCTCACATTGCGACATATGTCACACTTTATATATAAATTATTCATGTAATGATGTAGTGTCGTGAGGAACTATATGTATATCATTTTTATTTTTGTATATGCAAAACAGCTAAAACTTATTTTTCTAATTTAGTTCTGCGATCATGAAAGGGAACCTAGTTGTCTCTTTCAACAATTTGTTACATTATATAGAGCCGTTCTTTTTATCAATGGAAAGTTGTATCATTTTTATCGTACTTATTCTTGTTATTTATATATTTTTAGCCTGAGAACGGCTAATATACAATTTGTTACATTATAATATGGTCATGTTTAAGAACACAAAATATACAAATTATTAAATCTCTAAAAGGAATTATATTGTGTACTCAACGTTTTAGATCTGACAAGACCTTAACTGTTTTCCTATAAACTGTGAACTGATTACTATACACTTCCGTTTTACTGGATTCTAAATTACTTTGAGTTTAGAATCAATTTTGGACGACTTAAAGAAAGAAAAAGAAAAAATAAAAAATTTGGACGACTTGTAAGCAAAACCGTTGTTATTACAAGAAAAACAGAAGACCTTCCCTAAGCGTTCTTTACGTTGACGCAGCTTATGGATTTTTTATTCTGATAAAATTGGTTAGGAGGAAACATCAATAAGGTCGTTTTGAAGCATACATATTAATAAATACTTACTATTTGTAAGGTCGCGCCGTACGCAATAATAGGTTGAATAAGTCAAAGTAGCTGGAAACAAAATTCGACCGTTAAGAAAGTTTGTTTTTTATCGTTAAAGACCGTTAAGAAAGTTGATTTGTCCAACTAATTAACCCGAGGGATTAAAGAATTTTTTTCTTTTCCTTCAAGGGATTATGAAATAAGAGTGCACCCTCAAAAGATAGAAATACAAAAAGGAAAAACACACTCAAATGAGTTTCACTTTCACATACACAACTCCACTGAAAATACATCAGAAACTATTTTAACAAAAAAAAAAAAATATATATATATATATATACATAAGAAAGTAATATGGTGCTATTAATATACTCTTTAAAGGCCTATTAGCTCAGTTGGTTAGAGCGCCGTGCTAATAACGCGAAGCTCGCGGGATCGAAATATGGGCCTTTTACTTAATTTTTATTTTTAAATACATTCTCTCATTTTATATGGGCCAAAAGAAAAACATCCTTAAAACCCATGGGCCAGTTGCTGACCTAGCTGGCAACGTTGCTTATATTTGTGTCGTTATGCAAACACGATAATGGCACGTTGTTAATTGATGAATTCGTAAAACGTCACGTAGTCTAGATTGTGTTTCCGTTTCGACGTCTCCGAGAAGCAATTCTCCAGACTTTCCCGGGAAAATATTGTAAATTCGAAATAGGGAATCGAGCTTCAGCAACAAAAACCTAGTCCTGGGTTTGCTTTTGTACTCATTTTATGAAAAAGTGACATAGCTAAAAAGAGGGTGAAAATCAATTTCTTTTTGTGTGTAAAGGAAGACACAAATCGAGAAATCAATTTTTTTAGTTTCATCTTTAGCATTCTTTTCTTCTTCGTAGAGCAATCGAATTGCCCTAAACCCCACTCCAACGAATCTCATCTCCTAATCCCGCTTCTCTTTCCAGTAATATTTTTTTAAAAAAAAATTGTGTATTTGTGTGGCTAATCATGGTAACATCCAGGGTACAATTCAACTCTTCGTGGGGGTTACATCACACATAACGAGTATATTCAAGCAGGGAAAGGGCGTGACGTAGGGATGAATCAGATTTCGTTTTTTGAAGCCAAAGTTGCAAATGGTAATGGAGAACACAAACTAAGTCGTGACTTTTACCGACTTGGACGTCGGTATGATTTTTACAGGATGCTCTCATTCTACTTCACCACAGTTGGTTTCTATTTCAGTAGCATGGTATGCCTAGTTCCTCCTCATTCAATGTCAGATTCATATAGTTATTTCCTTTTGTAGCTCTGCCCTATAATTTTGGTTGGAATCTTGGATTTTTCAGACAACTAAAAAGCATGTCGTTTGCTGTTTCAGATAACGGTGCTCACTGTATATGTGTTCCTTTATGGGCGTCTTTATCTGGAATTGAGCGGATTAGAAAAGAATATCCTGCAAAGTGCAAGTGTTCATCAGTCCAAAGCCCTTGAGGAGGCATTAGCAGCCCAAACTGTTTTCCAGTTAGGTTTTCTGATGGTTCTACCAATGGTTATGGAAATTGGCCTAGAGAAAGGGTTTCGCACGGCCTTGGGTCATTTCATCATAATGTAGCTTCAGCCTTCCTCTGTTTTCTTCACGTTTCAGCTGGGAACGAAAGCTCATTACTTTGGAAGGACGATTTTGCATGGAGGTTCTAAGTACCGAGCAACTGGTCGAGGATTTGTGGTTTTCCATGCTAAGTTTGCGGAAAACTATAGACTATATTCCCGGAGCCATTTTGTTAAGGGACTGGAGTTGGTTGTGTATCAAGTTTATGGAAATTCGTATCGTAGCTCAAGGCTTTATATGTACATCACATTTTCAATGTGGTTCCTGGTGACTTCTTGGTTGTTTGCTCCATTTATATTCAACCCATCTGGGTTTGAGTGGCAAAAGACGGTGGACGACTGGACTGACTGGAAACGATGACTGGAAAACCGGTGGCATAGGAATCGTTCTTGACAAAAGTTGGGAATCATGGTGGGATATAGAGCAAGAACACCTCAAGCACACAAATTTAAGAGGAAGGGTTCTAGAGATACTTCTCGCACTGCGTTTCCTCCTTTACAAGTATGGAATCGTCTACCACCTCAACATCGCTCACCGCAACACAACATTTCTGGTACAGTATTCTTTTTTTTTCTGCATAAGCTTTGATTCTTCCCTCGTCTAGCTTTGAAAATTCCAACAGCTTTACACCTCTCTTCTTTAAGGTTTAGGGACTCTCTTGGGCTGTCTTGTTGTCAGTTCTTCTCGTGCTAAAGGTAAGGCTCCGAAAGAAATCTGTTTTGAGCCTTTTCACCAACTTCAAAACCACAGCCAACTCTATTAGATAATTGTAAGGTTTTAGAACAATGGTTTATCTGTTTTTTTCGTATTGACGATTGTGTCATTTAATCATTTGGCAGATGGTATCAATGGTTAGACGGAAATTCGGTACAAATTTTTAGGTTATGTTCATGATTCTCAAGGCGCTTCTCTTCCTTGGTTTCTTGTCAGCCATGACTGTATTATTTGTATAGTCTGGGGCCTCACGGTCTCAGATCTATTTACTTCCATCCTCGCTTTCTTGCCTACCGGCTGGGCTCTTCTTCTTGTAAGTACACACAACTTTCTTAGCTACCCAAAAAATAATCAGTCTTTCATTGGAACAAGTTTGTTAATCCGTTGCTATAATTTGAAGATTTGACAAGCCTTGCGTAGCGTGTTCAAGGGATTAGGATTCTGGGACTCGGTTAAAGAGCTAGGGAGAGCTTGCGAGTACATAATGGGGCTTGTGATCTTCACACCCATTGCGGTCTTATCGTGGTTCCCATTTGTGTCTGAGTTCCAAACCAGATTGCTGTATAATCAAGCCTTCAGTTGTGGTCTCCAAATCTCAATGATCCTCGCCGGAAAGGAAGACAAAGAGACACCTTCCTCCAAGTAGTGACTCAACCGCTCTCTTCTTCTCCATTTTTCTTTCATCCCCATTCTTTATCTTCTGTTATTGCTGTTTAATTGATTATCTTTGAGATCATAGAAAAAATGTTTAGACTACCTGAGATAAGAAGACCTCATACTCAACTTCGGCCATTTGTTCATGTAGGTTTACTATGAATCTATCACAGTTCCTTTGGACCATTTTTTTTTCTGTTCACAAACATTATACAAAAAGCTTTAACCATTAATCTGTGTTACAAAAGATGCCTCTTTTACATCATAAAAATAAAATGTTAAGTTTAGTGGAAATTACAATTTGATCCTTGTCTCTGTTCTAAAACAACTACATATACACTCAAAAGCTAACTGTTGAAGAAGAGCACTGAGAAAGTCAGACAATCCATATAGACCAAACGAAACTCCAAGGAAACCTCCTCCGACCTCCTTCCTTGTTGGTATGTATACGTATGCGTTGTGTCTATTATCTATTTATCAAAATCTGGCGATTGTCTTCTCTGCCGAATGTTTTATACTTAATACATAGTGTAAAGCTCTTGGTCTTTTTATTTTATTTTATTGTTTGTTGTTGCTGTCACGCCTTAGTGTAGGCTCCTGCATCGAAAATCTTCCAAAGAGAAGGTTCTCTGAAAAAAAGTATACTCTTCAGTGCAGGAAGTTGTATCAGTCGTATGAAATTAGGGTTTTAATGCCACCATTGGGTATGTATAGATGAAAATTGGAAAAGCTCTGGCCTTTGAGTCATTTAGAGAACTTTTGTCTAGACAGTCTGATTCCAGATCTGATGCCCTTATAGATTGCTTCCAGGAAGCGTTGAGTCTCCATGTCTGATTCTAGAATTTTTGCGTTCACAGATGTAGCAATGTTGCCGTATTGTCTCTTTGTGCTTTTGAGATTCTTCTTCTTGATCTGTTGTTGATCTTGTTCCCCAAATTAGCCAATTGAGCAAACTAGTATCTGTTCCTGCGGTTTGATTCATGTTTCTCTTGATTACAGTGGTTACTAACATCATCCAAATTCGACGACGACGATGCATTTGACGGTGCAGCATAGTGGAAGCAAGAGTGGGAAGTCTAATGTATGGGCTAACACTAATTTGGCAAAGACAGTGGCAGCTTTAGATGAGTTCAAATATGGATTCCCATCAGATGGTTTAAAAACTGTGTCAAACAAATGGTGGGGAAGGCCAGATAAAGGCAGACGCGAAGATGGAGGAGGAGAGAATACTGAAGATGGTGATGTTAAGGACGAAACAGCTTCTGTGAAGCAAAATTCTTTGGTAGTTATTAGAAAAAGAATAGCGGAACAAGGAAGAGAAGCTGTTGAACTTGGTCTGCATCAAGGATTTGGTTCAAAAAGACCAGACAAGAGAGATCAAGCTCTGTTGTGTCAGATCTTCAAAAATTCAATGCCAAAGGATTGGGTTACTGGTTCTTCCTGAATTTGCTTTATAGGTTTAGAACAGAGTTCCCTCTTAAAATGATGCTCTGTTTTTCTGTGATCCGCGAGTTCTTCAACTCCTGCAACTATGTATTTTGTTTGTAGTCCAAAAGATGAAGAACATTCTGTAGTATTGGAGAAGCATTAATTGCTCACAAAAGACACCAACAACCAATGTAGTATTGCTTAGGTCATGTCTCGAAGTGATTTGGAAATATGACAGAAAAACTTGCGATCTTCCGCGTCTATAAATAAGTTCTGTTAATTCCAAAAACATGAGAACAAATGATACAGAGAGACACACGAACAGTCCTAGAGCCTTTGGAGGAAAGTTAAAATCAGGGGTGATGCCGACAAGGGAGGTGAAGCAGCATAAAGGTTTTGTTGGTATAAATCTCAGAAAATGAAACCAAACGAGCATGTCTCTGGAGGTTCCAGGCTTTTCATGCTCTACCGTGCGAGAAACAAGACCTCTTTTCATGTCAAATGCCTACAATGAGAGGATAAGGTACTTAAGCTGTTAGTGCAAATAGAAGATTATCAAGAAAGAGCTTCAAATGCTTCTCAGAAGTCAGAACAGCCTAAGATAAGATACTGAGTATTGTTTTGTTAACGAATCAATATAAAAAAATCAGCGTCTTAAGATTCAGAGAGCAAGCAGCAAACTCAAGACTTCTATCTCAAATCCACTCAACTTATGGGGATAATTAAGCAGATGGTCTAAAGAATCTCTACCAGAACTAAATGTACAAGAGAAGGTAGGTAAATTCTCTACCTTTGGTTTTGCAAAAATTACAGGAAAACATAAACTACAAAGCTATGGATCTCGTTTCAGAGTTCAAAAATGAAGCCAAAAAGCATATCGTATCATAACATTCATTCCTTAGAAAACCGTTAACGAAACCATAAGACCAAGCTAGCAAAAAGAATTAGATAGGTATGTTCATACCAGAAACTGGTACCATAATAGCAAGGTTAGTACTCTAGAAAAAACTGAACAACCTAAAGGTGTGCATAAAGCTTGTTACCTCTTGAAGAGCTCCGAAAAGTAGCGTGTACCGTTGTACATGACAAACCACATCAAGACTACCACCAAAGCATCTGACAAGAGTTGAGGAAAGGCAAAGAGCCAAAGAAGATGCAAGCAGAGATCTCATGATCTTCTAAAATACCAAAATCTAACATTTCCCTCAAACAGATTTTCCAAATCAGAGACAGTATATAACTTATCAACTTAATCACAAAACTATATAAGAAAGTCACTTTTCAAAACAAAATTATAAGATTGAACAGACGCATTGCTTTAGAAGATAACAGAATTCAGTGCCACCATATATCAACAACGATGTAAAAATCAAAACTTGCATCTTTCTAACGATCAAAGAGTAAATCGTTCTCAACCAGACAACCAAATTCAAGCAGAAGACAAGATCTATTAAGACAACGAATCAAGTAGGAATGAGAGAAAAAGGATACTGAAGAGGTATCGTTCCCACCAATCAAGCATGTAGAGCCCGAATGTAACATTGTAAAGGTAGATTTTGCGTTGAACCCAGTTCATATCTGATCGATTCCTACAGTAAGAAGCGGGAAATTGTAAGTGTAGAGACTACAGATCTGAATTCGATGGTAGGAAAACACCTTATCCAAGATTCAAAATTACCCGGTAAAATCAGGTGTCAGATTCTCGATACAGATATACTGAACGGCTGGGAGATTCTCGATCAGTGAAATTGTGACAGATTTCCAATTTTCAAGTGTCGAGGAGAAAAATCAAAATTGGACGGAGAGGTCAAAGCTGGAAAAGTCTGCGACTTCCGACCACAGTTTCTAGAGACCGGTTTATAGTAACCGGGTATTCAATACCGGTTTTTGGAGCTAACCGGGTTTAACATCTCATTGCAAGGTGCAATTAGAATAGTCTGATCCACGCGCGTGTGCGCTTTGAAAGGAAGTCCAAAGATGGTAACGACGAGCGTCGGTGGAGCTCCGGTGGTGGTTGCTAGGTCACGACGGATCCCGTTGAAACCGAGCTGCTTCTCCCCCACCGAAAATTCTGACCTTATTCGCTCCCAGCTCGATCGGCTTCACGCGGAGGCCGAGTCCACTCGTGCCAAAGGTCGAATCTTTATTTGCTAATTTTCGTCTTAAATTGAATTAACTACAGTGAAGCAATCGTCATTTCGTTGCTTCAGATACCCAAATTAGTCAGCTCAACTCTTTTTGGCATTTTTGGAATTTAGAATGAAAGCAAATCCAGTTTCATCCATATGAGTCTCTATGGTGTCTGAAGATGTGTGATGTGAAATTCCTAGACTTTTAAAAGATGAGACTTGGGTTTAGCATGTTGTTATGTTTTGTTGATTCGGTGTTTGATGTCAATTTGATTTTTTTCGTTTGTTATTGTTGGTCCAGCAAACAGTAATAAGTTGAGACTTTTGAGATTATCTGAGGCTGCAGAGAATCTACGGAAACAAGCAGCTGTAAATGTTCAGACAGGGAAAGAGAATGATGCAAGAGAGTTGCTTCTTCAGAAGAAAAAAGTTATGCAAGCTTTGGACAAGACAAAAGATCGTATTGAGTTGCTTGATACGCTCTCTTCTAAACTTTACGAGGTAGAAAGAAACTATGTGCTACTTGTTATCTCAGCATCCTAGTTCAGTTTAAATTTCATGTGTATAACTGTGTAAAAAAGGTTAAGAAATGTTATTGTTTTGGTTGTTCTTTTGTTTTCAATTATCAGAGAAATCTATCTAATCATGTCTTGAGAAGCTTGGTTTGGTTTCAGGCAATATCTGTCAAGGAAACACAGCTGATAGAGAATATATCTTTGGACCTCGAAGTAGCTAGAGAGAATACTTCAGGTGGAATTCACATTGTATCTCCTAATCCCAAATCTAATGAAGACGAGCATGAAAATGACTCGAGTCGCTTGAATTCTCAAGAAAGCCAACTTATTGAAAAGAACTTTGAGGAATACCAAGAACTACTCGATACCGATAATCATGTACTAGAAGATGTTTCAACTGGTAGCATCCTTAAAGAAGTGTCTTCTTTTGAATCTTTCCTGGTAAATTTAGACCAGAAACTTAGCAGAATCGAAGCTGAACTAGTCACTGTTGTAAATGTTGCGTCCTTGGTGCTTAATCATGAAGATAAACCCAAGAATCTAAAGGTTCAGCAAACAGCAGAAATTCTTGAAGAGATTCGATCCGTGAGGGGAAGGTAATGCATTCAAATCATCACTAAGTTTTACTTCTAATCACTGCATGCATTATTACTTAGTACATGAAGTGTGTTATGTTTTACTTGTGTAGGATTGCAAATGTCATTTGCAAAGAAGCAAACATCAGTTAGCTTCATGTCAAGATCTGAGCTTTAATTTCGGTGGAGAGAATGAAGTGAAACCAGCAGTCAACAAAAGAAATGAAACCACTCTTGGTATGAACAGTTAATTTAGCATGTCTGTAATCAATCTGTTTAAACAGGGATTTAGTCTTTTTGTTGGTGTGAATATTAATATCTTCTAAGTTGGTAAATTAAATTTTGATGTGCTATGAAGTTAATATGGCCGTTCATATTAATGTTGTGATATTGAATGTTAATTATTTGATGTGATATATATACTTAGGAGCTAGGCGCATGAACATTCATGATATATCTTTCTTACGTAAAGAATGCTATTATTTGTACACATTTAATATCGATGTCAATTTTGAAATCATATCATTTGTTCTGGTACAAAAAATTGATGTCATTAAAGCGACGGGTTGAGATTATGGACTATACAAATTAAGAAACAAAATCATATAAGAGCAAACATTTCCGATACATATCATGAGTCCCGAGACAGAAATAGAAGTGATGCCAACGAATCAACCATATAGAAATTAAACATCTAAGTCCTGAAATAATTAAACATATTAAACAAAAAAACCCTAAAGAAAATTCGGATTATTTTATCTGACAATGCCTTCATTTCCAGCAAGAACCAAATACTTATCCCTCCTCGTGAGATTAGTGCATTCAAATCCCAAAACCCTAGCAAGTTCCCCCTGTATGAAATTTGCAACTTCAAAGCTTGACTTACCTCCTGCACAAGTCATCTCTTTTGGTAACTTCTTCAAAACCTCAAGACAATAAACCGGCCTAGGATTCATGAGAAAGAAAATAGGGTCTAAACACTTAAGTCCGCTTGCCGTTGTCCCATAGAACATGCTCACCCGAGCGTCCACAGCCACAGGAACAATGTCCTCGGTTAGCTCAGCGAACAAAGGACTAAATCTCAATAAATAAGGCTCTCTACAAGTGGTTCCTTCGGGACAAACCACTAAATCCCCTTTGCTTAGTAGTCTCTGCATCGCCTCGCCGTCTTTCTTCCTATCTCTTTTAAGGCTAACCGTCTTGAGAGGCGCTATGAGCTCGGAGAATTTGCTTAGGCTGTAAGTAACCGCGGTCAAAGGCTTGGCAAGCGAAGTGGTGAGGAAAACCGGGTCTAGGAGGGTCCTATGGTTGCATACATACAAGACTCCATTTTTACCTTTCTCCGGACAACTGCTATACGAATTGTGGGTCTTGAAAATGATTCGAACACCGGACAAAGAAGCCAAGAAGTTGGCTACTTGGTAAGGAAGCAAGACTCCTATCAAGATCCTGAAGACAGCGAGAAAGAATCCTATTGGGAGCCATGTGAACATAGCTAATGAAGCTAATGGTGTTGGCAAGAAAGCTAATCTCCCGTCGTGGAATATCAACGGCTTTGGGTATCTTTCTCTCGGAAATGTGTTGTTCTTGGTCATGGAATCTTCTTCGTTCCAGAGATAAGCTTCCTGTTTAGAAAAAAGTGATAGTTACTGATTTTAATCTACTTTTTTTGTGAAATTTGGAAGTAATGAAAATGGAAAAGGAAGCTACTTTGCTAGTAGTAATGAAGAAGTGATCTTGTGGGAAATTAAGAGCAAACAAGAAGTTATCAACTTTAATCTGTTTTCGTGAAATTGGAAAGTAAAGAGTAAAGATGAAAATAGAGATGAAGATGGAAATTGAAACAAATTTAAAATTTATAAACTATAAATCTATTTTTCGTGAAATTAGGAAGGAAAAGAAGTTACTCTGCAAAGGGAGATGAAGATGTGATCTTGTGGGCATGAAGAGCTTCCAATTCCAAGTGCAGGCTTCTTCTTGTTATCAAGGAAATAGTCTTTTGCTGATTTATGTTTCACCACGAAACCAGACCCCGAAGCTAAGCCGGTGTAGAATCTTCTCCCCATAACTTCTATTTCTTGCAGTTTAGTCCCAATCACATCATCAGCGTTGAGGTGTTCCCTGAGGAACCTCTCCACAACCACTTGTGGCAAGCTCGTGAGCACAACTTTGGAGTACCCAGTTCGAGCCCAGATATCGTAAACTTGGGGATTCAAGTTCTCGAGGAAGAATTTAGGCAGAACCGACCTAGAAACGTTGTCCATATCTTTGACGCTAAGACCAGAGAAGGTTATGAAAGAGATAACTTTGAGTTTGGTTTCTTGTTGCAGAGCCCAGAGGAAAGAACAAGAGAGCAAGAGAAGAATAGCTCTGATGATCGATCCTCCTTCGAAGGCCACGAGCATAAAGTAAGGAAAGAACGTATTAAAGTGTTCGCTCGAATGGTTTCTTAATAGAACACCATCGATGTCGCAGACCAAGGTATCACGATGATCAGAACCAAAGCATGCTCTGTTTTTGTCTACAGGCTCTTGATACTTTTTAAGGCTTGGGAAGATAGGGTTTAGAGAATCTTGAAGGGTGTGGTTTGGTTGATTTTGTTGAGGCTGATGATGATGAGAATTGTTGTGTAGAGATTGTGATTTGGAGAGGTTTAAGAGATTTTTCAATTGGAAGCCATAGCCTCTTAGCTTTCTAGCAGCTCTGTAACATGAATTAGCAAGAAGACGGTAAAGAACCCATTCTGCTAGAATCACTAGAAATTCTGGAAAAACCATAGCTATGGCTTAGAGGGAAAAAGAAAGAGAAAGAAGACTTAATGTGTTGGAGAAGACGAAGAGGTTGCAGAAGAGATTTATACAGTGAGTGATGATGATAGGCGAGAGCAAAGGTGGTGTGAAGGTTGACCCTTTTTAAATTTCGTTTTTTTTTTACTTTTTATTTTGGTTAACCCATACATTTCGCATTAACTGTACGCCACAACGTCTATGGGTTTTTTTTCTTTATTTTAAATTTTAAATTATAATGTATGATTTTGTTCCTAAGAAGTTATGTTAGATGATTCTACCTATTTGCATACATACATTCAAGATATCGCATAACGAATGAAACAGTACATTTCCCTGTTTAGACATAATATAATAAAGTACGTAATATAACAAATGAAATAGTATTATGTTGTGTATGATGCAAGTTGGACGCTTTAGTAATCAAATTGGCTTTCTCGGCTCCACTTGGGGGCAGAGCCAGGCTTCACGTGTTGGAAAGAAGAAAGCAATTGTCTAATGTCACAAAACAAATTAAAATTTATAATCACATACTTTTCTTAAATTAGGTTTAAGTATTTAGTTTAATGTAATGTGTTTAGACTCTTTGTTTAAAGAACTTTGTTTAAATATTCGTCTTCAGCTTCTATAAACCTAACTTGGGAATATAGTGCTCTAGTTAATCATTGTGGTTCACGGACATAAGAATAGTTTAAAATATTTAACTTATAACTAACTTGAATAATTGACGTTAAAAAAAATACCTAACTTGAATAATTATATCGGTTGTATTCAATTTTATATGGAGTATATGGGTAAGTCGAATTTGATTGATCATATTGGCTGGTCGATTTTAGTCGGTCACTCAACATTATTTAACAAATATTACTTTAGTTTGTCTTTGCTAAAAAACAAATAGTTGATGTGGGTTTTCTTATAAGTTTAATCTAACGGTTAACATATATATATATATATATATCATAACGTACCATACTAATCTATTATATTACACTACAATCATTCAAAACCTATCGTGAGCAATCCAAAAAAGCCATCGTTGCCACTATCTTATAAGATTATTTTATACAACCGTTATTAGTTTATTAGTTTAGCCACATGTGTATTTTATTTTATTTTCGAACTGGATAACACATAATTTGATGCCAACCTAATCGTAGAATATACAACTAATATACATATACTGATATACACTGTATGATATGTCTCGAGTGTAACCAAATATCTTCAACAACATAACGTGATGTTAACACGATTACTCGGAATTAACGCGGTTATAATTTGATTCTCCCCCCCCCCCTTTTCTGCCAAGTCCAAGATATAGAAGTGCTTTAACAAGTTAGGTTATGCAGTTGGTGACCGGCCCTCTTTTTTTTTACAAATTTGCATACTTTCCAAAATGTAGGGTTTTTCCTAATTAATCAATCATTTTGTTAAATATGCTGATGCAAAAAATTATGGGTGGTGCAATGTTTGACAAGTATCAGAGGTGAAATAATTAACAGAATCGACACCTTTTACGTAAATGAGTTTATATATATACACATCATCTGGAGTACCGAAACTGAATATTTGACTATCTAAAACAAGTTGTGTGTGTTTCTTATGAAAATGTTGAATGATCTTAGTGCATCCCAACAAACATTTACAAACATATATATGTAAAACTCACATGGGTACATCATTATACTTTGTATTGAAAAGTTATTGAGCTGAATTTACCAGGAATTTGTCACTACTCATTACAGTATAAATGCTTATTTACAAGTTTTGAAAACTCCAACCAACACGTACCTATACAGAGTTTTGGGTCCAAACTTTTTATGTCTTAGGTAAAACGTTTTTTTTTAACAAATTGTTCTCATTTCTTATCTTTAAATTTGGTTTTTGTATTTGAATATTAAATTCAAAATATTTGTTGTATTTGAAATCGGAAATGCAAATATCTTGACCTTGGAAATACTTTAGGAAAAATATATGTTAAAGAAAAACACTAATCCATTATTTTATTTTATTTTTTGGGTATTAACTAACCCTACACGTTTCGGTACGAGAATTGATTATAACCAAAAGACATGACATTTGCAAATAAATGAGACAAGTCATTACCGGACTCCAAATCTTAAAGCCAACCACAGCTTATATATCATGATATATTATGCATTGCAAGTACACTCCAAAAATCATATAAATACAACTAGTCCAACCTTACCTATGTCTAATTACTTTCACTAATTAATTGGGCCAAACTTAGTGAAATAGACATCAACACGATGTTTTAAATTAGATGAATCATTAGCATATCGATGTCAAAAGAATTTTTTTGTATATATAAGCATATCTCATATCCGTCGGCAACCATACTAAATGCAACCAAACATCATTAAATCTTCCATTGTACTGCAACTCTTGTATGATTCGGACAATTATTTAAGTTTATCCCTTTTTTTTTGGTTTCTATCCATTACAAACGTCGATAAAAGTTGACTCAAATACATGTAAAAGTAATTTTAGTTACATAATGTTGAATAATATTATTCGTTCTAACTAAAAATAAATGTAATTACATAAATTTGATATTACACCCTTTATTTCACTTTAAGTGAAGTTTTAGGGTTTTTTTTGTTTTACTTTAAGCGATGTTTTTAAAAAATTATGCAAATATTTAACCCTTACTTGTTTTTTATGACCATTGTGAAATGCAGTGTGTTTTCTTGATGGTTAAGTTTTTTAAGTTAATGCTGTTATTATGTATTAAACTAATTAATTAAATTGATATAGTTTCTTAATTTTTGCACATTCAACAAAACATCACTTAAAATGAAACATATGGAGTATATAAATTCACCTGTCAACATTTTCACTATGTTATATGAACCAGACAACCCATGCTTCATAACAACCATTCGAAACCTTAATCGATCTCTTGCCTGATTCAATATTTATGATACTTTATCAATTAAAAGAATAGAAAATAGGTCGACGTATACATGTATAGGACTATAGGAGGCGCAAAAGTCAAATAATAAAATGTAGACACAAGAGTAAATGAAATTGATGAAGCATAGAGAAGTGTGAATAAACAAGAGGTGATGCATATAAACTTGTTATGATTATGAACATTCAACATGCAAGACCTTTTTACCCTTCACCTTCGCCATTTTTTTCTTTGAAAATTGCGTCCTCGTGTGAGTCTCTCTCTCTGCTGTCAGGTTTCTTTCTACCAACTTTCTATTTTCCTTTTGACTTTCTCATCTTCTCTTCCGCTCAATATTTTCTTCGTTGTTACTATATCCGATGCATTTACTCTTTTTCTACACTTTTAGGGTTTTTTTCCTCGTTAGGCCGGTAAGGCCAATGGCCAATATAAACTCTTAAAGTCCATTCTCTATAAACATTACTTCGCCGGATTCAATCGAAAATTGATTGCAAATATTAGAATTATGAAAGAAAAAATCGTTGATACTGGGATATATAATAAAGCAATTTCAAAGAAAATAATCATAATAAAGCAAAAAAAAAGTTTAAATTTAACGATTTTTTTCTGCTTTCTTTTTTAAATAATTGAAATTGTAGAATAGTAGAACATTAATTACGACTTCAAAAACTATTATGACTATTAATTTTTTTAGAACATTTCGAAAACTTCAAAAACTATTATGAATAGTAGAACATTTCGTCATTCCGTATTTTGTGCTAGTTTTCAATTGAAGTCTTTGTAGCATTCGTAAGACTTTTGGGCATTTGTTTTTGGACGGCTTCTATTTTGATTCTTCCTTCTTGTGAATATATTACTACCGCTTTTGTTATTGTCATTGATTGGTTGATTGCAATTACATATACTCCAAATCAATAGTGCATAGATTTTGTTTGTTAAAGAATATATAAATAAAACAAAAAAAATCCCTAGCTAAGGTTGGATAGATCCTATCAACCTGTAGTCACCTAAAGTCAACGCCATTAATTTATTGAAGACATGCACCGACGTTATGTACGGTAATAGCGTGTTGCAAAATAAATGCGCCATCGTCAATAATTCACCTCAAAATTACAATTGAAGAGTAATATTAACAAACAAAAGAAGACAAACTAATTTAAAACCTCTACAATTGATTTGTGTTTACTCTATGACTATGAGTTTTATTCTATTCGCTGAGCTTTGGTAAGCCTCCAGTCATGATAATTAATCTTTTTTAAAAATCCGGTCTAGTTAATGAGCAGAAAAAAACGAAATTTTTATTACCAATTGTTTGTTAATAATAAAACCCAATTTAATTTTTCTGGTCATCAAGACCGCCAATGGAACAGGACTTGTAATATCAACCAAAACGTAGAAATTAATACTACCACTTACTAACTAGCATAACGATGGTCTCCGGACGTTTGACCTACTAGAATTCAGTTATATGTTTAAACCATACAAACATAATCCCTCGGTTCAAATCAATGACTTTTGAATTAAAATTTATGCCGCCCAATACAAAAAGGAGAGAAAACAGAGTTTCCTCCTCAAACATTACACAACACGGCAACGGTATTAGTGAGACTGGTCGGGTTGGTGACTAACGAGAAAATGCATGTTGACTTCATACTTTCCAATTATTTAATTTCTTTTAAAAATTTTAATTCCTTTTTTTTTGTTTGCGTGAGGAATTAAAATAAATATGCTGAACAAAGAATCTAATGGAAGAGAAACGTGCATGCAAATGTTGCGGAAAATATTCTAATTGGGGAGGTAGTTAAGGGCATGCATGCCGATTTCGTTGAATGCTTTGCTTAAGTACCTTACCCAAACAATTTTTTTTTTCATTTTGGGTTTACTACGTACTTAATTATCATGCATTTTATGCTTTTGGCTCAAACATACAGCTTTTCACAAACCACCACACAATTTATAACATTTAACAACCCATCATTCAAGATAACTATGCTTCGTCCACTGGTTTCTATTTAAAAAACAGTAATTTAAATGAACGATTTCTAACAAAATTTTGAGTTATGCTCGGGTAGCAATTTTTGGGCATAAAGAAAGAAACTAAATTATAGACTTAAATTAAAATTTCTATAGTTTAGATATAAAAATTTATATAGTTTAGATAGTATTCCATATTAGTTTAGTTATATAAAAAAAACTGAATTAGATATTTCATTTATCTATAACGGTTCTTACAGATTAAACCACGGGATAATATTTTTGAATATATTATTTTTTGCTAAATTTAACAAGATAATTTGAAAAGACGTTTTGTTTTTGGTGTTGTTGTTATTTAATATGGGATATTTTATTGCAAGTATTAAAACCATGGGACAATATTTCTAGTTTGCAGTATAAGAAATAGCTCAAAAAGATTTTGCTGATTTTATTGTTGTTGCTCAAACTATATATGCTGGTATCGTATGTGAAATTTTATATTTTTGGAGCTCCTTTAAAATCGTAGACTGACCACAGAAAGAAAACGGCCAATGGCATTATTTATTGCGAAATCACCTGGCGCTACTGTAAAATTTTATTTTTCACCTGTAAATGTAATAATTTTGCCAAATTTCACTATGCCAAATTTTGGTATATTATTTAATGATCTCATTTCAGTGTATCCCACAACTGTTGCCACCTAGTTATCCTTTAAAACTTCTACCATAATGGAAAATAGCTCGGTTTGGTATATTTCGGTTTTGTTTTTCATAAATGTTTGACTTGGTTTTGCTCCGGTTTGGAGTTTGTAGGTATGATTGTTTGAAAGATTCTTGTCACTTCTATAGTTCTATTACACTGATAATATTTGATTTATTTGTGCACCTATGTTTTACATGGATTTTCATGTAGACTGTAGCCCACCAACGAACAAACAGGATCATCATTAGTATATCATTACCGTGCCGAAATTTATGGGTCCTTTTAAAAACTATATATGCTTTCGGTAAAAGCCTTAAGAAGCCCAAATCATCAGTAGTATTTTTTGTATGAGCCCTTTTTGAATTCAACAATATTTATCCGTGCATAAAAGTGTGTATGAGCCCTTTTTGAATTCAACAATATTTATCTGTGCATAAAATTGGATATGGAGTACTTTTTAAGAAAAAAAATTAAACATACTTTCCGTATCCAACTTTATCCACAGACAAAAATATTGCCAGGTTCCGATATTTCCCTCCCTGATTCACAAAAAAGAGAGTTTAATGATCAATTTGGGGTGGAAAAAAAGGATTTATATTGTGGAGAATTTAAATTTTTTGACATTTTGCAATATATCTAAGTTGCCTAGTTTGCAAATTAGTTATTGTGTTAAAGATGTATTAAGTTGGTTAATTCTAATTAGACTATCAACGGTTAAAATTTATATTTAATTTATATTTTTTAATATTTAATGCAGATTTTTTTTTGAGTATTGTAGTAAAAGAAAAAGAAGAAAGAACAACTTAATTTATTTGTTTGCCAATAAGGTTTCAATAAAAAAAAATTAATAATTTATTTGTTTGTTATAATTGTATATAGCGTATATATTTGTTTATATAATAATTTGTTTCCAAATGAATTTGTAGTTTTTGATTTGATGATAAAAGTTTTTAGCGGAAAAAAATAAAATAGAAGAAGAAAGAACAAAAGTGGTGCGCACGTGCTTAAAATCTTTTGAACGTTCTTCGGAATCATTGCAATACCAGATCAGACAGATTCCTTGATTTTCAGCCGTCGATACGGAGCAGATCAGACTTGATCGGTTAACATTGGTCTGTGGGAAGTGGGAAACCCTAAAATCCTAATTGCATGGAATCGCAGAAAGTTGCTTATCCTTTTTTCATCTCTCACCATTTTTACGAGAATCACAATTTGTTTTTGTTTGATATAAAAATAAAAAAGGAAAAGTCGAAACTTTCCTTCCTCTATTATATTTTTTTATTCAGCGAGCATCTTTAGGGTTTATCACTTTGCTTCTACGATTCGATTTTCCGATCTATTTCCTTGCAGCTTCTGGAGATGGCGGAGGAGAGGAGCTTGAACGGCGAAGCTACTGGGCAAGAGGCTGAGAGTTTCTTCGATTCTGATCAACAGGACGATGGTGGCAAGTCCACGGAATTGAATCAAAAGGTCGGAGAGCTTGAGTCCCAAAATCAGGAATTGGCGCGAGATAATGATGAAATTAGTCGGAAAATTGAGTCTCTGACGGCGGAGATCGATGTGCTGAGAGGAGCTGAATCCAAGGCGAGGCGTAAGATGGGTGATATGGAGCGAGAGATTGACAAGTCTGATGAGGAGAGGAAGGTTTTGGAAGCAATAGCTGCGAGAGCCTCGGAGTTTGAGACTGAAGTGGCACGGCTGCAGCATGAACTGATCACGGCCAGGACGGAAGGGGAAGATGCTGCGGCGGAGGTGAAGAAGCTCCGGTCTGAGATTTCACAGAAAGGGAATGGAATTGAGGAATTGGAGAAAGAGGTCGCTGGTTTAAGGATTGTAAAGGAGGAGAACGATAAGAGAATGAAGGAATTGGAGACGAAGCTTGGTGCTTTGGAGGTGAAGGAGTTAGAGGAGAGGAACAAGAAGGTTCGAGCAGAGGAAGAGATGAGAGAGAAGATTGACAATAAGGAGAAGGAGATAGGTGACTTGAGAGAGAAGATCAAGGTTTTGGAATCAGATGTTGCAGAGGGGAAAGCAGAGGTGCACAAGTGGAAAACAGAAAAGATGACTGTAGAGGATGCCTTAAGAGAGTCAGAGAAAAAGGTTGTAGCTATGGAATCAGAGATTGTGGAGTTACAGAGACAAGTGGATGATACTGAGAAGATGATAAGTGGATTGAAGAATATGGTTGAGCCAGTTAATGGCATTGAGGTTAAGTCATGGTCGCCGGCGTCTGTGACTGCTGGTTCTGGCGGGGCTGTGGCGGCGGTTGCCGTTGCAGTGGCGGGAGCGGCTGTTATTTGCTACATTTACCACTCGAAGAGGGTTTGATTCGAGGTAGACTGTTATGAATTTGATTTCTTTGTTTTGAAGGTGTTCTTACGTAACTTTCTTATTATAATATGCTTGAGAATTGATTGGTTTTACAATTTTGGAGTCTTATCTTTATTGTGTGTATTGCTTTTCTTCATTACAAATGTTCTTGGCAACAATCAAAAGATTGAAAAGAGCAAGAAGTTTATGAAAAACAGCAAGAGGATATTAAAGAAAACGACACAATCTGAAATCACACTCAAGAAAATGGAAGGAATTACTAATAATTTGAAAAACTGAGTGGGATCTTTTTCTCTGCTCCGTTTTTCACCTGGAAGTTGATCTTCGTCAACCAGATGATGATGATGCCTTAAGAAGATCAAGCACTTCACAACAGTTCTTCCACCATGGTGTCTCTGACTCGACCCCACGATCACCCGTCGTTAGGAGTGGCTGCAATTGTGAACAAAAAGAAGCATAAGACTCTGTATCCTATCCAATGTTTCACCTAGATATACTGACGTTTTCTTTTGGTGTTTCCATTCAAACCTGATTGTCTGTGGATACTGGTAAGTCATGGTTTGCGGTTGTGGTTGTTGAGTCAGCGCTACCGATAAAGTGTGTAACAGCTCTCAAGATCTTTGAGGAGATTTCATCTTTCTTCTCTTCCAAACCGTGCAACAGATTTTTGGCTCCATCTATGCCTCTTGACACCACATTGTCCACTGCATCCTTCACAACATCGGTTTTGTCGGTTTCAGCAGAGGCGATGATGCTTTCTTTGGCTTCGCCTAGGGCAGAAGTGGCCTTTTCCAAAAGGGAGTCGGCCATTTTTCTTGCTCTTTTGTCTCTGTTGTGTTTTATTCGTCTACATGCAGGAGATTATGAGAAAGAAGAAGAGTTGTATATACTGAGAGGATTATGAGAAAAAGGGGAAGTTTGAGCTGTTCGAATTGGCCGTGGCTGTTTCAACGACCTAAACGTGACTTCGTTAATCTCATCTTAACACTAATATAAATTTTTGATCAGTTTTGTTTGTGTGGAGAAGACAGCATTTGAAAATGAAACTACTATCAACTATAATAAGAAAAAGGCACTGTTGACAAAACAGTTATTTGTAAAAAGTGTTATTAATGATAACAACACCTGCGCTCAAGTTATTATACCAAGGAGACGCTTGTTTTACATACATAAACCTTATTTAATTATCGAGCAACACATTATGTAACACAACATAGTGGTTTTAGGATAAAGTTTTAAAATTTGAACATATACTCTGCTCTGTTCTCATCTATCCTCGAACTGATGCACAACCTGAGGTCTCGTATTTGCCTCCCCACCTGTGAATTCCAAGTGTCCCATATTAAAACATACGGAAGGGATTGATTTCCCAGGAAAAATCAGATGGCAAGAAAGTTTGAGATTTGGGTTTAATATCCCTAACGAGACCTGTTTTCTTCTGTTTCAGGGATATGAAGCTCAATATCACCCTCCAAGGGCTTAAACACAAAGTTGACTTTCTCGTCATCTACCTCATCTAATGTCGCAGGATTCCACTGCATCAAACCCAATCAGAGAAGCTTGCAAGTATGTTAGACGCCACCTTGGTTCTAGCTAGACACAATTTTGCTTCTTAAGAGTGTAAACATACCTTTGGAGAATTGTCTTTGTCTATGGTCAGAGCTCTTATACCCTGCAGAATCAGAAAAAAAATATAAAAGAGTAACATTATGCTACGATTTTCCTAAAAAGCAAAACCAGAAATGGGTCTCAATTTTTGCATCTGTATTTTTACCTCATATACGTCAGGGGATATGGTCTTCCTCAAGATATTTACGGTGAGACGAAACTCCTTCTTGAGGCAATCACCCAGCGTTTGTTTTCTACCTTCACGGATCTGGAAAATTACGCATCATAAGAATCACTTAGTTCCAACTTCCAACACTATAAGGAAATCTGCAGAGTCAAATTTACATAAGAATAGACTCTTATATTTCACAGGAATCGATATAAAGGAGGAACATAACTAGAACTGCTGTTTGTTGTTAGCCTAAAACCTTCAAGTTCAACATTAGTTCCAAGTTCAAACAATTTTCTCTTCCATTCCTATTGTCTAATGAACTTGACAGGGCAATCTTGTTCACCGTTAAATTTCAAGGGACAGATAAACCAAGGAGTATATGGTAAAGAGAAGATCATGTAACAAATAACAATTACCGATCGTAGGGTTATCTGCAACCCTGTGGGTGACGATCGTTTTAGACCTTTGATGACTGGAGTTATCCACTTATTTCCCTCTTTGCTCGATTCAGCTTCCTGTACGAGGACAAGAAATATTTAATACCGATGAATAGAGCCGGGAATATTTCTGTTCAAGGAAAAATCAGATGACTTACAAATGCTTGTATGATCTGCTTCACACTTTCTTTTGAGAAGCACTCATTAATTATTGACTGCCTGCATATCAGCCGTAGCCAAAGTTAATGCCATCCTTGTCTTAATATACCCATGCCGAAAAAGATATATAATACCTCAAGCATGAAGACAGGAAACATAAGAAAAAAAGAATATTACTTGTTAAGGATACTGTCTTCCTCGAGGTTGACTTCCTCAGAGAACTCTTCAATTGTGGATTGGACTACATCCGCGTCTCCTGAGTCTAAACTCACAAGCCGTTCCTCCAGATCCGCCAATTTCTGACAATAGAAAAGATGTGAAAAATAAGCATTCCACTCATCTTTTCAAGAATAACTGTAGAATCTGTCCTCGTTCAGGCTTCAGGATAATAGTCAGAGATTCCAAAAACATTGCTAAAGTAGCTGATGAAAATATAAAGTAAGAAGACAGCTCAATAACATTTGCAGATATATTTACATCCTGTATCCATCAAATCCAAGAAAAGCATTCTCAAATACTCACACCAGAAGATACAAAATGTGTTGCCATTCCACTTGCTACAAGTTCTTTCCCGTTCAATCTTGCGCCAGTTAAAGCCAAGAATTCTCCTGCAGATGTTATATAAAACTCAAGTACATTGGATGCCTAGTTGAAACGAATATTTGGTTTTAGTGGTTTAACAGTTACCTAAATGACCAGGAAGACGTGAATGGATGTAGGAGAACCCACAATCAGTGTGAAATCCGATACTTGCTTCTGGAGTTGCGAAAATCTATCAATGAAGGAAGTAGTTGAATCTGAATCTATACTTAATTCTGCGGCCATTATACGCAAATAAGATATGAAGAAGATCAAGCTCATAACTCACAGTTTTCTCTGTCACAACCGAAAACTTCATAGGGACCATCAATGATGCACCTCCACCCATCGATATTCCATTAACAAGAGAAACCTATACAACTCTATTCAGTTAATACTCCCAAGAGGACACTTTCAGACAATGCATGAATCGCTAATAAAAGCTACCTGTGTCTTCTTGTATGTGTGGATATGATAGCAAAGCCAGTACATCCGGTAAACAACTTCAAGGCAAGAATCCTCTGTCAAAATCGAATTATCATCATTACATTAATGACAGAATCTCTAAGGATGTGTTTTTTCAAGAAACGTGATGGTTCTCTTAGCATCTTACTTGACTCCCGGCCATCATAAAACATCTTTAGATCACCACCTGCGGAGAAAGCTCTCCCTGCCCCCTGCACAAATAAGCTATGTTAAGAAATTACTCTATTGTAATAGAAAATCATCATCAGACCAAGGCAAAAAAATATCAAACCTTGATCAGTATGAGCTTTGTTTCGTCGTCCTTCTCCCACATTTCGAGATATTCAGCAAGCTTGAGGACCTGAGTTTCAAAATTTTTCATTAGGGGGCTCTCAGTATCTAGAAGAGGAGAATGTTCTCAACTTAGATCTAAGATCTTAATTATACCACTTCCGAAGAGATGACATTTAGCTGACGAGGGCGGTTCAGAATAGTCAATCTCACAGAACCCTTTTTCTCTCCAAAAACAACCTAGAAAAATGCCAATTTCCAAAAATTTTAATGATTGCTTACAATTGAATCATGAAGAACACCCACTACAAAAGGCTGAAAGAGGCAGATATTACCGGCTCATCAGTGTTTCGACCTTCTTGAGCCATCTCCAGCTTTCTCAAACGTCAACAAATACTTATTTATCTGATCAATAAAACCATTAAACTGAAAAAGTCACAGAACGAGAAAACTACACTGGCAAGAAATTCTACAAGACTTGAAACCCAACGCGAAAAAACCGAAAAATTGAGAATTTGCAGCAAACTCGTGTCAAGATTCAAGAGATAAATTGTATGATCGCAGAATGAGTATTTTCAAACAAGATCCTACTCTTCCGATCAGCGAATAAATGAGCAAAGCAGAAATGAAAAAAACTTTAATGGATAAAAGTTGAGAGAAGGAACCCATGTCGAAAGTTACAAAATCCTTAAAACATGCAACAACCTCTCGACAAATACGAAGACCACAAAAGTGGTACCAAAGAGATCATAAAGTAAGTGCATTGAGCAATTACAATAACTGAAGAAGTAAAAGCGTGAAAGAGAGAAAAAAGAGAAAATGATACCTTGAGAGAGGAGAAGCAAAAAATGGGTTTGGTGAGGGAAGATGTGAGAAACCATAGTAGTAATAAATAATCTCTGAGTAATTGTTCAGACATTGGGAAAATGGGGATGGTAGGTGAAGCTAATCATCAAAACAAGGGTTTGGTAGGAAAAGAGTATCATCAAACCTTTCGTCGGCCTAACTTTTCTTTTTACCTTTTTAAAACAGTAGAAGAAAGTAAATAAACCAAGAGGCAAGAACATTATACTACTTACAAAATATAATTAAAAGAAAAAGAAAAAAAACTAATCGTATTTGTTCTGTTTTTGTTTTAAGTAAACGTGATGGGCTTATCCTAGCAACCCAAAGCCCATCATCCGCCATTAAAGCTCTAAATGTAAAACAAGTATCTCCACTTCAAGGAGAGATCTCTCTTGAATGAATAAAGCGAGGGTTCTGCTAAAACCCTCTTTGCTCACCACTTGCTTCACCAGAGCCACGACCTTCTTCTCCTCTGTTTCTCAGTTACGTTCTTTCTCTCATCAGATGGAGATGGATCCTTCGAATTCGGAGCGTTACTGTTATGATCTGGTCTTGCGATGGGATCCTCAAGTTGAAGAATATTTCACTAAAGCTTATGGACCTGACCACTTTGCTCGCACTTCAAAGGCTCTCACGTACTTTTCTATCATTCTCATCTACTTGTGAATTAGTAAGTGTTGCTACATTTTGCTCTACTCTCAATTTTTCGTTTTGGTTCCATCTTAGGCGCCCATCTTCATACTCGTGCATTCGGGTGAACACAGTTAAAACAACAACTGATGCGGTTATCGAAAAGCTTACGAAACTCTTAAACGATTCGGAGCAATCTGATGGAAGTAGTCCCATCTCCAAGTGTCAGATACCTGGATTGGATTATGTTGTTTTTGTCAATGGTTCAGGCCCACATAGAATCGAATATGACTTTAGCCTTGATAACCCTCCCAAGGAGGTACTAGTGAGCAGGAAGTGTGCTGAAGCAGTTCTTAGAGGAGCTCAGGTAAGCTCCATTTTCTCTCAATTGAACAGTATCTTGCTTCAGGACAATAAAATTTTTAATAGCTTGGTATGGGTCACAATGATAATTATAATTTTTTGGACTTTATGTATGCCATTGAGAGGTTTATAGTTATTTACAACTATCTAAGCTTCTATTCTGGTCATTATGCCGTTGGATCCCTATCTTAGGTTTCATTTGTTTTAGTTTTGACAGTCTAGGTGAAAAACTTCAGGCCATAGACCATACTATGAACAAACCTATACTTGTATTTCTCTTATGGGTCCTGCTGTAGGTCTATGTTCCAGGGGTACTGGCTTGCACTGCCCATGTTGAGAAAGGAGATGCCGTTGCTGTCTGTGTTGCTATCTAGCAACCTGTTGATGAAGGTGACTGGAGTGTTAATATGACTCGTGGAACTACCCTCCAGGGTCTGCCAACAGGCAAGAATCAGATTTGTTCTTTTTGTTTTGGCCACTATAAAAAAACTGGAGGAACATATCATATTATTTGCCAAGACGTCTGTTTCAAAGTAATTGACACCTGGAGAATAGGTCTTTGATTAATTAAAAGGTCTCTATGACGGGAAACGGTTCTTCCTGTTAGGTTGTTTATTGATCAAAAGTGATATTTGTATGTGTTACAATTTCCATTTATGGCAGCCAAAAGAGTCGAGCAATGTACTCTACTGAATGCATTTAGGCTAAAAATTCCTCGAATTTGATTCATTGGTTTTCTTTCAATAATCCAGTCGTACTGGGATAGCCTGCGCTCAAGTAGCTTGGCTTAAAAGTGCTATATTGCTCAAATCTTGTGAATTTTTTTGAACTTAAACAGTTGACATGTGTCTTAGTGTTATTGTAAGTCCTTACTATTGTGAACGCAGTGGACTATATATCGGCATGGGAACAAGTATGTTGTCAAGGGCTGGGATGTTTCGTGTTCCCAATGGAGTTGCGGTGGATTTGAGCAATAGAGTTTTCAGATTCCCTTCTTTTCATAGTAAGCTTCTTCTCTTACTCTAGGTTTGCTTTATACTTCAGCTTACAATTTATGACTTTCAGTATCTTATTTCATCATGGGGTATTGCTCTCATATTCTCGTTTTGGCTCCGTAGATGTCCTCGAGGGGGAGATATTTCTTCAAAACTTGCCAAGTATTGTTGCTGCTCATGCCCTTGGTAAGTAATATAATTTTCGGTCTACAGTATAATTAATACCTTCATCCCCTTGTATGATAGAGTTTACATATTTTCATAATTTAAATATGGTAGATCTAGATATGGATGAGACATCTGAGGGTATACAAGATAAATGAGCTTTGATCTTAAATTTTTGTTTGGTCACCCAGATCCTCAGAAAGGGGAGAGAATATTAGATATGTGTGCAGCACCTGGAGGGAAGACTACTGCAATTGCTATACTTATGAAGGATGAGGGAGAGATAGTGGCAGCAGATAGATCTCATAACAAAGTACGTACAGTTTCTTATAATTACATAGCCCATCCTTTTGAGTTCTGCATCATAATTAGGTAATATTCATTGAAAATAGAAATGAGTTTAATTGGTGTTTACTTGCTGCCCCATTTACATTGAATGCTTAGAATACTAAAGAAAATTTCTTGTTGAGATTGGAAAACTACCTGCTCTAATTAGTTTGTTTACTGTTTTCCAAAAAGTAGGTGCTGGATGTTCAGAAACTGTGTGCTGAGATGGGTTTAAGTTGCATAACTACCTGTAAATTGGATGCGCTAAAGTCTGTTTCTCTTCCAAACACACTCAATGATTCAACAACATTAGTTAACAGTGACAATTGTGGTTCGGTGACTCAATTATCATCAAAAGAGGAAATGGCATCTGATGCTTCTAGAATATCTGAGGCTGACAAATTGCATGAGGAAAATGGTAATTAAGCTACTCTCTCTCTCTCTCTCTCATATTGTTTGTTTGGTTTAGTTGTTTTCTTTCAAATGTTGGCCTATGTGTTTGGTACGTGAAAGTACATCAATTAAACTCCCCATGTTTGCATTGTCCTCTCCCTTTTGTTGACAAAGCAACAATGACTTTAGTTATTACTTTGGTATCAAACAGATATAGAATATAACCTTACAAATTGGCATCTGTAGCCCATTAACTCGCGTCTACGCATGTTGTGTATTAATGCAAATCCCTATATATATATATATTATGGTTGTTTAAAAAAATAAGTAGAAGCTTGATTTTCTTACTATCACCCATATTTTAGCCAGCATTGAACAGCCAAATGGAGGGGATAATGTTAGCCAAGCTGACATCAGGAAGAATAAGAGAAGGATGAAAAATGGTCGCGGACGAACTCAATGCCAAGGTGGAAGGGTTGGAAAATCACAAGGTTTCCTGCCTAAAAGTTTCGATAGGGTCCTTTTAGATGCTCCTTGTTCTGCTCTTGGCTCGAGACCTCGTCTTTTCGCTGGACTGGTAAGATTAATTCAAGACTTGGGCTGTCTTGTGTGAACTTCTACTTTTGGTGATTATGTTTTCTTTATTAAGCGTCTACTTCTCATGAGTTAACAACGTGTAGACATTGAAGTAATATAAATACTGTTATACGTGAAGACCAAAATATTTAAGTATTTGTAGTAATTTGGAGTAGAATCTGTGTTTCTTCCTTTTCCTGTTTCTAAGATTTTTCAGAGGGTTGTGAATTGTGGAAGGGATTTGCCATTATTATTTCTTGTAGGAGACTGTTATATCTTTGAGAAACCATGGATGGTACCAGCGGAAAATGTTGACCAGGCTGTTCAATTGGTTCGTGTTGGTGGGATTCTTGTATACTCAACGTAAGTATGCAAACATAATCTTTAATCCTTAAATTCTTTTGCGTTATCCAAGCTTTGCAAATGAGGCCTAGCAACATAAAATGGGACGTGATTGAGAGTTACTACAACTTAATTGTGAATGATTTGTTCTCCCTTTTGCTAGCTGCACAATTAACCCTAGTGAGAACGAGGCCGTAGTTTGCTATGCTCTAGATAAATACAAATTTCTTTCTCTAGCACCACAGGTTTGGATCTAAATACCCTTTTGGTTGTCAAGTTAAAGGCACATAAAATATTTGAGATTTTGGTAAATAATGCATTAGGATCTTGTTCTGTGTCCTAATGCATCTTCATGTGGTTGCTGTCTTGTTACAGCATCCTAGGATTGGAGGACCTGGTCTAGTTGGTCGATGTGAATTTCCGGACGGATATATTGAGTAATCATCTATACCCATTAGAGTCAATTAACAAAGCAGAGCTTAAAATCATTGATATAAAAAGAGATGGCTCTCATTCTTCAACTATAAAATCCAATAAAAGAACTGAGTTGTGTTTTGCAGGGAGTGGTTAAAACCCGGTGAAGAAGAAATGGTTCAGAAATTTGACCCGTCATCTGAGCTCGATACCATGGGATTCTTTATAGCTAAATTCAGCGTCGGCTCCAAGGATTAGGATCTCAAAATGCTGATTCCTGGTTCAAGACATTCCCACACAAAAAAAAAATGGTGGTTTATACATTGTTTTTTGAACCTATAAATTGTATTTTTATTGATCTCGTTTTTGAATGAGATGGAAAGACATCTTTGTAATCATATTTTTTTTATAACATCATAAAAGAGTTTAAATTAATCACAATCCTTTCGTTGGTCCTTCATCCCACGAGCTGTTTGGCTTCAAGAGTCTTCTCATACTCTTCAATAGACTTGAAGAGCTCAGAGAAGTTGCCTTTGCCAAAGCCACCACATCCTCCACTCTGGTAAACCTTCCCTTCTTCATTCTTCATCATGCATCCTATCCTCTGGATTATTTCTATAAATATCGTCGGCCTATGAACAAAAGAATAGGAACCTTAACATGTTTTTCATCAAAATGGATTGTTAGAAGACTTTTTTTGTTGTTGTACCTGTCACCAAGTGGTTTAGTGAAGATTTGAAGCAACGTTCCTTGATCATCTCTGTCCACAAGAATCCCCAATTCCTCACACTCCTTGATCTGTTCGTCGCTGAGAACATCGCCGACCCGTTTCTTTAGATTCTGGTAGTAAGTAGGCGGAGGAGAAGGCATGAAGTCGAATCCTCCCACACTACTCCTCTTCCGCATCTCTCTAAGAGTCCTGAATATGTCTTCGCTCATTAGAGCCAAATGTTGTAGCCCTGCGCCTTCATTGTGTTCCAAATACGTCTGTATCTGACTCTTCCTTTTCGTCCCGTGCACTGGCTCGTTAATTGGAAGAAGAACCATCTCATCATTGTTAGCCAACACAGCTGAATTTAAACCGCTCTCGGCGGTTCCAACGTCGTCTGCTGTGAACTCTGCGAATTGATGAAAACCAGTGAACCCCGCGACGTAGGTCAAAGCCGGACCAAGCTCCGGGACGTTTCCCACGGCGTGATCAAGTCTCCGTATCCCGTAATCAAGTGGAAACGACGACGTATCCTCCACAGGTTCAAATCCTGGAAGGAATTCGGATTTATCGGTGTCTCCTCCATTGTAACTAACATATCGGAGAACGACATCGCCGTATAGTTTAACCTCAGCGATCGTAACGGCTTCGTTAAGGACAATAGGAGGCGATGAAGGAATAGCGCCGTTAGCGACACTGATGGAGAAAGCTGACTCTGCGTCTTCCACTTCAATTGCAACGGCTCTTACGCCAAGGCCATGGGAAGAGAAGAAGGAGCGGCAAGAGACGTGATCGAAGCTTGGGATAGAGGCTGTACCGCTCGGTTTAGTTTCTCCGGCGGTGAGAGATGGAGAGTAGGGAGCAGTGAAAAGGAATCGTAGGTCGCCAGAGGTGAGTAGGTAAGAGGCGTGAACCATGTTTCCCGTGGAGAGATCAGATTTGGCGGAGAATCGCATACCGAGACCCCAAGAGAAGCGACGAGCAACGTTGGTGGCGTCGCCGCACCAGAACTCGATATGGTGGAAGCGCTTAACCTTGAATTTGTCAGACCTTGGATTCTTCCTCACGAACTTGGAAAATCCGACGAGCTTGAATGCCGGCGCCGCAGTAGCGCTGTCGTCGTGCTGTCGAGTCTCCAAAATGGCGGCGTTTTCGTGGCCCATTGTTTTCACCTTCTGCTTAAAACAAAACTCTGCTACGGAACTGAGTGGATTTCGTTGAGCTCTCTAAGCTAACGACAGTCACAAATAAGGATTTTATTATATTTTAAAATTAATATATTCGTCTGGTTTTATCTCCTGAATTATTATTACCAAGAAAGTCAGGTCAGATGTTGACTGTTAGTGAACATCGAAGGGTACACGTGTACGGTCAGATTTTGATTATTATGATTGAGTTCCGTGATAGATCTCCCTGCTTGCTCTTTAGCTGATTGGTCCAATTACGGAGTGCTGACGTGTAAGACCTATCTAGCAATCAAAATACTTTTGATTGCGTATTAAGCCAAACAAGATCAATGTCAATCAAAATACGCATTCACGTTTTAAATACCTTAAATGAATTAAAGCTTGAACAACAGTATCTTCAGACAACATAAGCTGTTAATTTTGCACATGATCATGTGATTGCGTATTAAGCCACAAAAGATCAATGTGATCCTTCTAGCATGTACCGAACACTACAAATTTCATATCTGATAAGACTGCACCGCCCCATGGGACACCCTAAAATTCAGTACGAAGTTACATGTTCCTTTCAGTAGCTTTTAAACTGTAAAATATGTCTGATACTTCTACATGCGGGAGTACATTAAGAGACAATTCGACTTCTAAACATAACAGGTCTTAAGAGTCCTGAATCACTTTGCAGAACTTGGTGATATAAGAATGGAAGAAACTAGCTCAAGGTTCAGCTTAAGGAAACTTTCATACTTACAACTACACGTCCTGCAGGAATTTATAACACACACTACTTTCTTCAAATACCCTACAAACAGAGCTAACAGCGGACTAATAAAGTGAGAACATATCTGCTGCGATACACGCACAGCTTCTGTTAAAACCTGTGGTTGAGGAGAAACCATAGTATGAGCAAACCAAAAAATGATATTTCATGGCTAGAGTTAAGTTAAGATGGCAAGTCCAATTGTCACTCAATTCAGAGTGAGCGAAGTGAAGATTATTGATGCATCTTTGTTTACCCAAAAAATACTCACAAGTGATTTGACAGATACACGAAGGCTAAGAGACCATTAAAAGGAGAACCTTCAAGCAAGAACTTTGCACTATTTCTGCTGCACCTCAAACACATCACTGCTTGCATGGCCCAATACTTTTTTTTTTGTCTTATACATCGGAGATGCAAATACTTGAATTAACAAGGGTAGCTAGTTTTTTTTTTAACCTCAGACATTCTTGGCGTATTTTTAATGGCTTAACGTTAAAAGCCAATAATAAAAGAAAAGAAAAATTACAAATGGCAAAAAACAAATAAAACGCACTTAGAGAATGTATAGTGAAAAGTTTTTCATGAGTGTCTCAACAATATTAAAAAAAAAAAAAGTAAGAAAGAGTTACGAGAATCTTTGAAAACTCAGACTCATTTGTTACATGATTGGTTTTATTATTCTTTATAATTTAAAAATTTTTAAAATAATTAAATTATATTTAATATTTGAGAGTCTCTATGGAATGCACGCGCTCTTATCTGTCAGTTGGTGAGCTGTGCGATACGTGAGTAGATTTAATCTTTTCTTTTATCTTACAGCTAGACACTTTCGTCATCGGGGATGTAGCTCAGATGGTAGAGCGCTCGCTTAGCATGCGAGAGGCACCGGGATCTCCAGTTTTGCTATTGCTATTTCCGTTTGTTTATTCCTCCCAAATGGAAACGTGAATCAGCTCTAAGGCATGTTACTTTCATATTCGTTTTAAAATCTATCTTCCTCGTTGACTGGAATCAGCCTTGAAACTTCTACAAGTTGTTTTAAGATCAGTGGAAATGGCATTTTCAGCTCTTAATCTCTCTGCAATCCGATTCTTGCCTTAAAGAAAAAACTAATGGAGTCATCGTCAACTCCCACAGTTGCTGCAATTGATCGTTTAACTCAACTAAAAGCTTTCGACGATACAAAAACTGGCGTGAAAGGTTTAGTCGACGCCGGAATCACAGAGATTCCGGCGATATTCCGTGCACCTCCAGGTACTTTAACAAGCCCAAAGCCACCTTCTTCCTCGGGATTATCTCAGTTCACGATCCCCACAATCGATCTCAAAGGAGGAAGCACGGACTCGATCACGCGGCGGAACTTGGTGGAGAAGATCGGAGACGCGGCGGAGAAATGGGGATTTTTCCAGGTGATCAATCACGGGATCTCTCTCGATGTGTTGGAGAGGATGAAAGAAGGTGTTCGTGGGTTTCACGAGCAAGACCCACAAGTCAAGAAAGGGTTTTACTCTCGAGATCCAGCTAGTAAGATGGTATACAGCAGCAATTTCGATCTGTTTAGCTCGCCGGCGGCGAATTGGAGAGATACACTCGGTTGTTATACGGCACCTGATCCTCCGACATCTGACGACTTACCCGCCGTTTGTGGGTAATTTTTAAAATTTGCTATAATCTAATCTAAAATCAAATACTAGTTAGTGGTCAAAAGTTCCAACACCGATGAAGAAGTATGGGTCTATAAACTTTTCGATTACAATAAAAACAATCAAACACTTGTTAAATTAGAGCATGAGATCAAATTGAATAACAGCAAATTTTAACTAGACAAATAGCACAACAAACTCCATTAGTACATTATGTTGATTAAATTTCTAAATTTACGCAAACCAATAACTCTGTGCAATAATTATAACGAGAAGAACTTGGATTTCATAATAGGAAGGAGGTGAATATGAATCTATATCCATTCATAAGAATTCAACAAATGAAAAAGTGTCTCTCATGGTTCTTTGGTGGTACGTTTTTTTCAGGGAGATAATGATTGAGTACTCAAAGGAAGTGATGAAATTGGGTAAATTGCTCTTTGAGCTACTCTCAGAAGCTCTAGGGCTAAACTCTAATCACCTCAAGGACATTGATTGCGCCAATTCCTTGCTGTTGCTCGGCCATTATTACCCGCCCTGTCCCCAACCCGACCTTACTTTGGGCTTAACCAAACACTCGGACAATTCTTTTCTCACTTTTCTTCTTCAAGACCATATTGGAGGGCTTCAAGTTCTCCATGACCAATACTGGGTTGATGTTCCTCCTGTTCCCGGAGCTCTCGTCGTTAACGTTGGAGATCTCCTCCAGGTTAACTAACTAACTAACTAATCTCTTTGGTTTTTGATCAGTGGTGTAATATATGACTGAAGTCAAATCTGACTTTGATTACCGTATTGGGGCATTGTGCAGCTTATAACAAACGACAGGTTTATAAGCGTGGAGCATAGGGTTTTGGCGAATGGAGCTGGACCGAGAATTTCAGTAGCGTGTTTCTTTAGTTCGTATTTGATGGCGAATCCTCGAATTTATGGACCTATCAAAGAGCTTTTGTCTGAACAAAACCTTCCCAAATATAGAGACACCACCATCACTGAGTATTCAAACTTCTACAGATCCAAAGGATTCGATGGTACCTCTGGATTACTCTATCTCAAGATCTGAGAATGCCATTTGTCTAATAAAGATCCTTGGGACTTTAATTTCCTCTGTAATAACTTCTTGTTAAATAAGACTGTATTAGAGCCACTGGGCAAGAACTGTCACAATAAGCCGTTGTTTTTCTTTATACCACAAGCCACTGGGCAGGAAACTGCATGTTTTGCCTTAAACCACTTGTGAGGCGCCATGTTTAAATTAAGATGTATTTCATCTCAGGCTAAAATGCAAACTAACTAGCCCATCTTATAAGGACGAAACATTATGAGAATGTCATTTGTCTAATAAAGATTCTTGGGATTTGATTTTCTCTGTAATAATAATAACTTTTTGTTTAAAGACTGTTAAAGTCAGTGGGGCATGAACCGTCACAAGTCACAACTCACAACTCACAACTCACAAGCCGTTTTCTTTTTCTATCAACTTAATTATTATTTAGCATTGTTTTGCTGTGTAGGTAAGTTTTTATGTTGTTTTTTGGGTAGGTTCTTATGTTATATATGATTGTATCAGATTGTTCTGTTTTATGAGAAACAAAAACGATGGAGCCGACAAAAGATTACTTCATTCGATCGTGCCAGTGAGCTTAAAGCTTTCGATGAGTCTAAGACGGGTGTGAAAGGACTTGTCGACGCCGGAATTTCACAGATTCCACACGTCTTCCATCACTCATCTGTCAAACCATCAAACTCTGAACCACTTCCCTCGGACTTGCAACATCTCAAGACGATCCCAACGATCGATCTGGGAGGACGGGTTTTTAAGGACATGATTAAGCGCAAGAACGCGGTTGAAGGGATTAAAGACGCAGCTGGGAAGTGGGATTTCTTCCAGGTGATCAACCATGGAGTTTCACTTCATCTTCTAGAGAAGATGAAAGATGGAGTTCGTCGGTTTCATGAGCAATCTCCAGCTGCAAATTGGAGAGACACTTTCTCTAGTACCATGGCTCCAATTCCTCCAAAATCAGAGGATCTGCCAGAGATTTGTAGGTATGACTCTATTGCTTTTACCTGATTTGATGTGTAATCTGTATTCATATGCTTAATGGTTTCAGGAACGTTATGGTGGAATACTCAAAGCAAGTGATGAATTTGGGGAAATTTCTCTTTGAGATTTTATCAGAAGCTCTAGGGTTGAACCAGAATCAGCTCAATGATATGGACTGCTCTAAGGGTTTGCTCATGCTTTGCCATTACTACCCACCATGTCCAGAGCCTGACCTAACTTTAGGCACAAGTCAGCACTCCGACAACTCTTTTCTTACCGTTCTTCTTCCAGATCAGATCGAAGGGCTTCAGGTTCGTGGTGAAGGGTACTGGTTCGATATTCCTCATGTTCCCGGTGCCCTCATCATCAACATCGGAGATCTTTTACAGGCAAGCTTCCGCAATATAGTATGTTTGCTCTGTTTTGCACAAGTGTACAATGCTAGATTTGCTATTGCGATCTTCCTCTTGGTTCAAAGGTTTTTTATTTTTGGGGGTTTTGATGCAGCTTATAACAAACGACAAGTTCATCAGTTTGGAGCATAGAGTTTTGGCGAACAGAGCCGCAAGAGCTCGAGTCTCTGTCGCATGTTTCTTCACCACCGGCGTAAGACCGAATCCTAGATTGTACGGACCGATTAAAGAGCTTGTGTCTAAAGAAAGTCCTCCAAAGTACAGAGAGACCACGATTAGAGCCTATGCTATTTACTTCAATGCCAAAGGGCTTGACGGAACCTCTGCTTTGCTCCCTTTTAAAATATGAACATAATGAGCTACTACTTTGTCACACACATACGGCAAGCAAATACATGTTATATATATCTAAATTTGAAGATTAATATACTTACGAAAAAGATCAAATGAGTGACTCAAGAGGTTCATAAAAATCACTGTTTATACTTTATTTCTGAAAATCTTCAAAGCTCCTTAAAAAGCCAAAAACAAGAGTTTTTCATTTGTTCATGAGTCATGATAGCCATATGAAAGTAATACTGTTCTGTACGAAAGCCAAGAAAAATAACATGCCTTCTGATCTGGGTAATGGGAATGAGCAAACAGAGCATAACACTGCTCCGTTGGAAGCTGCTTCAGCGGCTAAGCAACCAAAAAAGAGGCATTCAAGGTCCAAAAGATGCAAGTTAGTCAACAATATGGATTTGGGGAACATGGAAGAGAACACGACTTCTGATCTGGCTAATGGGAATGAACAAACAGAGCCCAAGTCAGTCAACAACTTGGATTTGGAGAACATGAAAAATAAGACTCCTGCGAATCTGGCTAATTTGAATGAGCAAACAGAGTCTAACACTGCTCAAGTAGAAGCTGCTTCAATGGATAAGCAACCAAAAAAGCAGTCGAGGTCCAAAAGGCGCAAGTCTGTCATTGAAGTGGATTTGGGGAACATGGAAGAGGACACGCCTTCCGATTTGGCTAATGGGAATGTGCAAGCAGAGTCTAACTCAGCCAGCAACTTTGTTATAGGGAATACGAAAGACAACGTGCCTTCATATCTGGTTAATGGAAATGAGAAAACAGAGCCTAAATCAGTCATCAATTTGGATTTAGGGAACATGGAAGAGAAAACGCCTTCTGATTTGGCTTATGGGAATGAGAAAACAGAGCCTAAGTCAACCAACATTCTGGATTTGGAGAACATGGAAACTAACACGCCTTCTAATCTGGCTAATGGGAATGAGAAAACAGAGCCTAACACTGCTCCGATGGAAGCCACTTCAGCAGATAAGCAACCAAAAAGGAGGCGATCAAGGTCCAGAATTCAGAAATCGGCCGACAACTTGGATTTAGGTAACGTGGAATAGAACACGCCTCCGATTTTCCTGGTGGGAATGAGCAAACAGAGCTTAAGCCACCCAACAAATTGGATTATGGTAACATGGAAGAGAGCTTGCCTTCCAATCTTGCTAGTGGGGATGAACAACCTGGCCCAAAAACTGCTCCAATGGAAGCTGTTTCAGCGGCTAATCAACCAGAAAAGAAGCGACCAAGGTCCAAAAAGCACAAATCATCCAACAACCTGGATTTGGGAAACATGGAAGAGAAAAAGCCTTCTGATCTCGCCAATGGGAATGAGCAACCTGGCCCAAACATTGCTCCAGAGGAGGCTGCTTCAACGCCTAAACAACCAATAAAGAAGCATTCAAGTTCCAAAAGGCGCAAATTAGCTAACATTGAAGAGAACATGCCTTCCATTAATGGGATTGAGCAGCTAACCTAATCAATGCTCTGGCAGAAGTTGCATCAATGGCTGAGCAACAGAAAGGATGAGGTGCAAACAGAGCCAAAGTCAGGGAACAAGTCGGATTTGATTGAGGAGAAAGTGAGTATACTGTCCGATCATGTCAAGGGCAATGAGCAATCTGATCCAAACACTGGTCCAACGGAAGCTGCATAATTGGAGAACGATGAAGAAGCAAAACGGAAAGTCAAGCCATTAAGTTGAATCAGAAGGACAAAGCAGAAGTGGAGTGAAATGCCCATTTCATTTTGGTGTTTTAATGAGCATTTCGTTTTTTTTTTCTTTTGTCATGAAACGAAATTTTCAAATGACTAAGACCATTATTTATCAACACAGGTGTAACAGATTCTAAAATCTCAACAATTTTGTTAGATGATTGTAACTCACGACTACGTATCAGATATTTGTAGCCATTCTCACTAAGTGCTTGTGTTTTTCTATCGTTTAAACACTTTGCCAATATCAAAATTAAAATTACTCCAGAAGTGTAGTGACTAGCAGAAAAAGATTGATCTTGAAGTGGGCTTCAGAGTAAATAAATTTAAACAAGGCTTAAGAATCTGACGTGGAACAAGAAGAAAGCGTATCTGCCACGTGGCTCAATAGAACACCTCAACAACCTTATCTGAACATCAAGAGAGAGATCCTCCAATATCCGAAACCAGCCAATGAGCTTCACTCTTCATTTCAACTCCATACATTAACTCAACTCCACAATCCTCAAAAAACCACTTTCATAGACTTAACCACAGAGACACAAAGAGAGACAAGGAGAGAGAAAGAATGGCATACAGCGCGTGTTTCCTACACCAGAGTGCATTGGCATCCTCAGCCGCACGATCATCATCTTCCTCCTCATCCCAGCGCCACGTGTCACTCTCCAAACCCGTTCAGATCATGTGTAAAGCCCAGCAGCCTCATGAAGACGATAACTCCGCCGTCTCCCGCCGTCTCGCTCTCACACTCCTCGTCGGTGCCGCCGCCGTTGGTTCCAAAGTATCTCCCGCTGATGCCGCCTATGGTGAAGCTGGTGAGCAAATGTTCCTTAGAAAAAGCTTTGGATCATTTTCATATAGGATCGTGAAAACATAAATATTTCCTTGTTTTTGGTTTTGGTTTTCAGCAAATGTGTTTGGGAAGCCAAAGGCGAACACAGACTTCCTGCCATACAATGGAGATGGATTCAAAGTACAGGTGCCAGCAAAATGGAACCCAAGCAGGGAGATAGAGTATCCAGGACAAGTCCTTAGGTACGAGGACAACTTCGATGCGACTAGCAATCTCAATGTCATGGTCACTCCTACCGACAAGAAGTCCATCACTGATTACGGTTCTCCCGAAGAGTTTCTCTCTCAGGTCTTTACTCCATCCATCATCTACTGAGATATATTTTTCCATAACTCAAATGAATTGAGATACTGAATTGTTAGGTTTTTGCAGGTCAATTATCTCCTTGGGAAACAAGCTTACTTCGGTGAGACTGCCTCTGAGGTAAACTTCCCATACTCATTTGTTACTTGGTTAGAGTACTGACAGAATATGATTTGAGAATCGTTTTTTCCAACCAAAAAGATTGTATCCTCATATATACTAAACCATAAAGCGAAGCCTAACTAAGGAGGAAATTATAAACTCTAATTATATAAGGTATCACCATTGTTTACCTTATATAGAGTTGGATTATCGGACCCTAATGTGTGTGTGTGTGTGAATGTGATGTTTCTTGCAGGGAGGCTTTGACAACAATGCAGTGGCAACAGCAAACATTCTGGAGTCATCATCTCAGGACGTTGGTGGGAAACCCTACTACTACTTGTCAGTGTTGACAAGAACGGCTGATGGAGACGAAGGTGGGAAGCATCAGCTGATCACAGCCACTGTGAATGGAGGAAAGCTTTATATCTGCAAAGCACAAGCTGGAGACAAGAGGTGGTTCAAGGGAGCCAAGAAATTTGTCGAGAGCGCAGCCACTTCTTTCAGTGTTGCTTGAATGAAAAAGCAACACTACCAGAACAATGCTCTGTTTGCTTTCTTCATTTGTCTCTTGTAAAAAAGGAAAATGAAACCTAGCTTTTGAGAACTATCAACATGATCTTACCTTCGCGGCTTCATCTGTGTACCTGTGATAACAGATTCTCGTTCTCCATGCTTGATTAAAAAAACCATATTCGGTAGATCTTTGTTCACATTAAAGACACTGATCAGGAAAAAGATATAGACCAAGTATAAATGCTTGAAAACCTCAAGTACTGAAGAAAGACTGCTTGAAGCTGAATTTAACAAGAGGCAGGAATGAAATTGGTTTCCTAGTTCAACAGTGAGGTTAAAACTCAGAAGAATAGAGATATGTGAATGTGACTATAAGTAGATCACTTAAAGCAAGTGCCAAAGCCATCATTTGCTTGGCTATACTATAAAATTCTTCAAAGAGGCAAAGGGATTTTATTTGTATATGTAATTACGTATTAAAACACTTGACTATCATCTATATGCTACTTTTAATTGATATTGTAACTTTTGAGCTTTACAAATTCGACAAACAGAGTGTTTAATAGTTCAGAGATACTCAACAGGGAAACCGACCACGGGGTTTATCTCAGAGGCCATGGATCGTAGCTCAGTCACTTCATTATCTGTTAGACTCCAACCTATTGCTCCTGCAAACTCCTTGGCTTGTTCTGCGTTCTTGGCTCCTGGGATGGGTATCACATTCCCTTGTGCCACCAACCAGTTCAATGCTACCTGCACAATACAACACAACAAAACAAAAAGGCGTATGATTTGATGCAAATCGAGGGTCACACCCTTAGGTTCCATGAACTTCTAACTAGGCCTTGTTCCGGAAATTCACAAATGATCTTGTAGATTTCCTTTACAGAAAGTCCAAAGTAAAACATCTGTGTCTTACATGGTGTAGTACTAGGGAGATATTCACAAGAAGTAAAAGTACGGCCAAATATGTACCTAGGCATAAAGCGAGTGCTTGTGTGTATTCACATTAAAATGACTGATGAAACAATATGGTTATGCAAGTACCTAGAGAGGGTGTACAACTTAAAATAGCTCAACATAGATCAAACGATTGCTCTTGTGTATTTTTCTTTACGTTTTTGGACTTCAACTTTGGACAGGAAAAAAGAAAAATAGTCCATAAGGAAAAGAGAAAGAACCTGTGTGGGAGTTTTGCTGTAGTTTTCGCCTATTTGTTTGATTCTATTCAACAGAGGCTGAAGCTGTAACGTCATAAGTCAAAATTAGTGAAGAAACCTGGCAGGATATGTTACCTTTTGATAACGAATGCAGACATACATTAGTTGGTATATGCGTGTGTCTGCTGTATAAAAATATGTGCACTTTCTCAAAACAGAACTTGCTAAGCAAAAAGCAGAGTTACAGGGGAAAATCGACCAGTTATCGAAATCCAAAAACCCGTTTCCTAGAAGACTCGAGCGTCACTAAATTGTAAATATAGTTTTGAAGACATATAGGCCTCTGTTAAATAGAATATATATAAGCAGTCAAAGGATCTGAGGGTATATATAATACCTTTGTTAAAAACTCACGAGTATATATGCGACCCCGAGGACCTGAGGGTGGGTTCTCTGGGGTGTATTTACCAGTTAGAGCACCTGGAGAAAACAAAAAGAAACCGTCCATATTCAGTGGCCACGTTGTTTTGTGTGACACCATAAGAGCCTTATGCAATTTTTCCAGAGAACGATGGATATGACCACAAAGCACAGGATACAAAGACAAATCACCTTGAGCAATAGGAGAATATGCAATTAAAGTAACTCCGAGCTCATCACAAGTAGCTTTTACACCAGTCTGCTCAGGAGCTCTGTATATCAGACTGTAGTTGACTTGATTTGAGGCCAGAGGAATTCCTCTCTTTTTCAGTCTCTCATAAGCATCACGTAGCCGCTTCTCTGAAAAAGCGAGACCAACAACACTTGAGTATGATAAACTTGAAATAACATTATACGCATATGAAGTTACCTAACCTATTACTCTTTCTACTTGCTTTTTTTCTTTCCTTCTAAAATGGAGAAGGTATATCATAGTGTCTATTTAACAAGGAAAAGTTTCACATCCTGACTTAAATTTGTTTTTCTTGCAGCTGCCATCATCAGTGAGAAAGAAAAAAACACAGATTGAAAAGATACCACTGTAGTTAGAAACACCGACAGCCTTCACAAGTCCTTGTTCAACAGCATCCCCAAGACCATCGAGATATCCTAAAACATAATTCACCTTGTTAATGGATTTGATATGAATACTAAAAGCAACAAGACTCTTGTTCAAAGTCGCTTTAATGCAGCTCTTAAGATCAAACCTTCATTTCCCCATACTCCTGGCCTGAAATTTAACCAAGCAAATGTGTGAGATTGTTCCTTTTCAGTGATTACTCCAACGTGAATTAGGGGTACATACCAATGGAGTTGATAGAGATCAACATACGAAAGCCCAAGACGGGAAAGGGAAGCTTTAAGGGCAGTGATAACACTCTCACGACCCAATCGCCATGGCAATGCAGCATACTTTGTTGCAACTGAAATCTGAGCTCCGGGGTCTCTGGCTTTTCTCTCGTTGATGAATCTGTTCAAAATCTCACAAATGACAGTCAAGAGGAATATCAATGAGGATCATGACACTCTGTTACATGTTTCCGAAAAACAGTAAAAGATACCTTCCTAAGAGAGTTTCAGAGCTGATAGCACCCAGGGAAAACTACAGAAGATGGAGACAAGAAGGTGAGATTTTCCCAATTAGTTGTAAAAACAAACCATTTTTGGAAGAGTAATCAGCTTTCTCAGTCTTGCCTTGGAACCATAAACTTCTGCGGTATCGAAAAAATCTATACCGTTGTCAAGACTGGCATCAAAAGCACCTTCGGCCTCCTTCAATTTCCTGTCTACCATCACAGTCAAAAAAAAAAAGAAAGAAAAAAACTTTATTCATTTCAATACTTGAAAGAGGAGAAAAGTAACAATCCAGAGAACCAATACAACCTCAGAAACAAAGAAACAAATATCAAAATCTCCATTACACTAAATGTAGAAAATTGACAAGAGCAAGTGGTCAATAGGAAAGTTACATTGAGCCAAAAGTCAATTGTGTAACAATCTGATTGACTGTGAATTGCGTAGACTTGGCACACACACACAAAAAAGAGAGAGTAGTTTGAATGAGCAGAAACAGTCAAAACAATGCATAGAGTGTCAATTTAATCATGACAACACCAGAGAGAGAAAATAAAGTATGAATCGAAAATGCACAGACCATCCCACTGGAAATCATTCCAGTAGCTGTTATCACCCCATGACCAGACTCCGATACCGAGCTTCGTCACTTTCAATTCCGAGCCTCCCAATTGCACTTTTGATTCTTCCAACGTCGTCGGAACCACGGAATCGCCTGAGGCAACTGCTCTGACCAGCTTTCGAACGAACCTTCCTCTTCCCCGAGAGCCTTCCGAAACAACAAAGTTGATAGGGAAGGTAAAATGCGTAGCCATGGCCATGGCGTTTTTTCTGTTGCGATGTTTTTTTGTTTGTTTTGGATTTTGAATTGGAAGAAGAAGAAGAAGAAGACGAAGAAGAAAGAAGAGGTTGTGCATTGTGACAAGGTGCGAGAGACAGTAAGACGGACACGTAAGACGTTGGAGGGCCGACCAAATAAAAAAAACTTTTAAAGGGAATTCAGAAAACAAAAACGAAATCTTCTTTTGTTTAATTTCGAGTCCGAGGAAATTAACTAACTTAAAAGTTCCTTTTTAATCTTTATAAATTTTATAAGCACAATCTCAAAACAGAATATATTTTAGAGAACTACAAAACATATTTTTAAGTTGATCGAGAATAATGAAAGTAACCAACAAATTTTGAGTGTTAGGTTATTAAGAAGATTCATATTAAATCAGAAGGCAATAGTAATAAGAGTCCTTTCTCCCTCTTCCACTCACCAAACAACAGCAATAATAATAAACTTGCCATCAACTCTCATCTAGCACAACAAAATTGTGTGCAAAAATCAATCGTCAAAATGAAACATAAAATCATCTTTTATAGTTATATCATCACTACCAAAACCCAACTTCATTATCATATATGGTAATCGCACTACGTAGATTCTGAAAGTTGATGTGAATGTAAACTTTTCAAGATTCTGGTGCTGGAGATGGAGATGGAGATGGAGATGGAGATGGAGCTGGAGCTTTGAGGAGAGGTTGTAACGCCTTCACAACTATGCTCATATTTGGTCTAAACTCAGCTTCGTATTGCACACACAATGCTGCCACTGCTGCTAGCTGCATTGCCCAACATAACAGATTTATTTGTATCTTTCGTATTCTGATATTTATCATCAATTTCAATCTTTTTAATTTTACATGTTCTGGCATGGCGAGAGGTACCTTAGCAACCGCTTTTGGAGGGTAATCGGCTTTTAGCTTTGGATCAATGCACTGTTTGACTTTATCTTCACTGAGTCTTGGTGTTGCCTGATCAGAGCCAATAACATGGAATTGTAAGCCAAGGACAAGAAATAAGAAAAATTACGCTCCAGAAGCGTATACTCACCCAGGTTACAAGACTCTGTTGACCCCGAGGCATGGTATGATCCACCGGTTTCCTCCCTGTCAGAAGCTCTAGAAGTACAACCCCAAAGCTGTATACATCACTCTTCTGAGTCAACTGTCCAGTCATTGCGTATCTGCATGTGGGGTGGATTAACATTTTAGCTGTTTATTAGACATTCAGACGCACACAAAACAATAAGGATTTTAAGAAACATTACTCTGGAGCATGATAACCAAAAGTTCCCAAGACTCTTGTAGAGTGAAGACGAGCAGCATTATCAGGTGCTTGGTTCGACAGATTGAAATCAGCAATCTTTGCTTTGTAGTCTTCAAAAAGAAGGACATTACTAGATCTTATGTCTCTATGGATTACAGGAGGCTGAGACTTTTCATGAAGGTATTCCAAACCCCTCGCTGCCTCAACCGCTATTTTCACCCTCGTTATCCAGTCAAGTGTTGGACCTGGCTGTGCCCCTTGAACTCCCTTCCTACCTGTAATCCCACATTATGCAACCAATTACATGGGCAATTTTTGTTCAAACCAGAGAGTTTCGAAGTACAAGAAGCTTATCTTACCATGCAAGATGTCATGCAAAGATCCCATTGTTGCAAACTCATATGCAAGGACGCGGATGTTTCCATCAACACAAAAACCGAGCAATTGAATGAGATTCTCATGCTTCAATCTAGAAACCATGGAAACCTAAGGAAGAGCAAACTATTAATTTGACAAGTTGAAAGAGAATGTAAACACAAACATCCTGGAAAAAATTAACGGATCATCTCATCTCATTACAAAGCAAATAGATAAAGAGGAGAAGTAAAGGGGTTTAAGAAGATTAATAACCTGACTCAAGAATTCCTCATCTGATTCAGCTTCAGGCGCGACATCAAGATTCTTCAGAGCAACCGCTATACCATCATTTAGTGTCGCATAATATACTCTCCCATAAGATCCTTCACCAATCAGTGCCTTTGATCCGAAATTTTCAGTCTTTTCCTTCACCTCATCCAAAGACAAGGGAGGAACCTCGATAGAAAGAGCTTCCTTCTGCATCTCAGGTTTTGCAACGGCTGCTGTTTTTGGATTCTTATGATTTGCTACATACATGAAGACACTCAACACAATAAGCTATAACATATCTTATCATAATACAGAATACAAAGTACAAGGTCAATAAATGTTAAAAGTTTCGACCAAATTTCAACTCATTTCCCTCGGTTGGAAAATATGATAACTGCTATACAAAGGTGGGCATGGAAGCCTCTTAATAAATGAACACTACCACCAGAATATACACCTCAAAGATTCCCATAACCGTGCGTAAGAAGATTACTTCAACATACCATCAGATTGCTGCTGCGAACTTTTCAGTTGTTGCTCTTCATTTGAGTCTTCTATTTGACATGTACAACAGATCCACTTGCGCATCCTTGTTCACTTGTTCAATAATAGATTGTCAACAACCTTTGGCTCCTGAAATAGATTAAGTAACTGAATAAAGAAAGATGCAAAGGAAATAGGAACATATGTGTGAGCCAAAAAGTTATCTTCTACTAGCTCGATACACAATAAATCCCCAATAGAAGTATCTAGGCTCAACAACCAAATAAGTAGGATAAGTTTAAAACATGCAGCTTTAATGAAACTGGTAATACTACAAATAGAGATCAAAATAGAGATCAAATTCACATGTTGATGGCAATTTGATTGAGCAGATTCTCTGGTAAATTGTAAGCTCATCAAATCAGATTCTCAATCAAATGATCCCTACAATATCCATATATTTGTTTATCATGTAAAATCAAAAACAAAGAAAAGGGATAACAAACTCATATTGCCACCAAATACGGCCAGAAAAAATAATCAAAGATGAAAATTTATCATCCCACAGACTCAACATTTACAAATCAGAAACAAAAACCCAGATGACAAATCTCCTCCAAATATATCCACAACCAAAAAAAATCAGAGACGAAATCGAATGGTAAAACATGATATCTAAGAAAGCGAAGATGCAACGAGGATCAGAACGGCCTCAGAAGCCCTAGAAAGCATGAATCTAAAGACAACACCGTTTCTCCGAAATTCAAATTCAGATACAAACAAAAAGAAAAAGAAAAGAGAAGAGAACTCCTTACTTACCCGTCTAATCTCCCTCCGCGGGACCAACAAAACTCGCTGTCCCTCTCAATCTCTCTAGAATTCGTCGCGGACGATCGTCTCCTCTGCGATGATGAGAGAGAGAGAGGGGGGGGGGGGGGTTGCTTGATGGAGACGAAGGAGAAAGAAAGAAAGAAAGAAAGAAAGAAAGAAGCCGAAAGAAAAGAAAAGAAAAGAAAAGAAAAGAGGTTTGGTTGGCGTTTTTGTAATCTAATTAATCCCTTTTTTGAGATTTTTGCTTTAATTGAACTTAATAATCACTCCACACTTTCTGCTTTGTTGTTTCCTAATCATTTTTTTAATATTAATGTTTACTTACTCAATTTCCAGATAAATTAACCTTATCACTACCAAAAAATAAAACGATTTCCAAATTTTTCTTCTCATTTTTCCGGTCAATGGTGATTGTTTTATAACGATTTTAATTTGACTTGAGTCTTTACCAAGTTGGGATTATATTACCATGATATTTATAAAACTAATAAAAACGAGACATCATATATCAACAAGCCTAAGCCCCATCAGATGCTTTCTTTTCTTCTATCCACTGAATTTCCTGCAAATTGAGGCAATTTAGCAATGGAAAACCAATCTGCGTTACAATGATGTCGGGAAACACATAAAAAATATAAGTTAAACTTCCTTTTCTCTCACTAGATAATAAGATCTAACAAAATATACATAGATTCATGTGAACATTGCAAAGAAATAAAAGTTTGAAAAACATCAACTATTAATAAAAAGTCAAAGAGGACAAACCATATGAGATATGAAATCTAGAAGCAAAAGTGCTTCACTGATCTTGCTGTTTCGGAAAAGTCCCTTGATAAGACTACAGAATGTTTGCATCTCTGCAACAACACCTTTCTTCGTCATTTCCAAGAACAACTGAAAAGCCTTGTCCACTTTATTGGCAAGGCAAAGGCTTTCAATCAACTATTTATATGTGCTACTGTAGTCAACCAACGTGGCTGAAAATGTTGCAACCTCTTCAAGAAACCTAAGAGCCATTTCCAGCCTGTGAGCTTTAATAAGATTATCAATCAAAAGCCTATATACAGAAAGAAAAGGGGCAGTGTCATCCTGGGCTATCTCATCGAGAAGCCCAAGAGACTCTATGAAATCTTTATTGAATCCTTCAATGACTTTGCGATATCCTGCTGCATGTGTAGGCCAATGTGTCTGTTGCATTTCTTCTAGAAGGTTGTGGGCCACATTCAATACACCATTTTTGCAGCAATGATCTATCAAGACTCTATAAGTAACATAATTTGGAGCAACACCTTTGGAACCCATTCGCTCCAAGAGCTGAAGGCATGTTTCTATTTTACCAATCATTCCAAATTCATCAATCATTGCCGTATATGTCACAACATTTGGCTGACACCCTTTTTCTTCCATCATTTGCATTAGCTTATATGCCTCATCAGTTTTGCCAACCTTGCATAAGCCATCAATCATTTCAGTGTGGATCACCACATTTGGCGCACAGAATTCTCAAGCATCTTGGACAATTCTTTTGAGGCTAAATCTTGGCGCTTCACTTTGAAATAGTGATCAACTAGAGAACTGTAAGTAGATAAGGTTGCTGTGAATCCATGCTCAGACATCTCAGTTTTGACTTCTTGTGCTTCGTCTAGTTTCCCAACCTTACAGAGTCCATCAATAAGAGTATCATATACAACCTGATTTGGTTTACAACCTTCCATGGACATAGCATCCAACAACTTACGAGCTTCTTCGACCCTATGCGACTTGCAGAAACCATCCAGTAAAGCTCCATATGTAACTACATTTGGTCTCTCGCTATTGTCATTATACTGCTTGAAATACATATTTACATCTAGAACATCTTTGCTGCCACACATTCTTTCAAAAATCTGGCAAGCTTTCTCCGTCTGCCAGCTTTGCAATGGCCATCAATTAAGGCAAAATATGAAACAATATTAGGGACACATCCTTCAGACAGCATCGTTTCAAACAGCTCATTCGCATGGCTGACCTTCTTGGCCTTAAGGTAAGCATGGATGCATGGATGCATGGATGCATGGATAAGAGCAGTATATGTGACAATGTTAGGTGTACACCCAACCTTTCTCAATTCATTGAACCACTTACGAGCTTGTTCAATTAGGGCAGCTTTACAAAAACTATCTACCATAATTGTATACGTGTGGACATCAGCAACAAGGCCACTTCTTTTCATCTCTTCAAATAACAGAAACGCCATTTCCATTTTCGAAGCATTACATAAATAACCAAGGACTTTGGAATAGGTACTGTTATCTGGTATAAATCCCTGACCGATCATTTCACGAATAACATTAAATGCCTTTTCATATTTCCCAGCACCGCAAAGACACCGTGTGAAGCTGGTGACGTTAATCTTATTCAGAACAACCCCTGTAGCAAGCATTTCACTATAAACTTTCTCAGCCAATCCCAACATATCACAACTAAGTGAGTCTTTGTCACCACAAATACTCCCAATCAATATATTGTAGACAACATATCCTGGCATGTGACCACATTTAACCATTTCTTTTAGCAATTTGTATGCATATGAATGATCTCCTGATGTGCAGTAAGCATGTACAAGAGAATTAAAAATCTTAGGACTTGGATAAGAACCTTCCATCATCATCATGTTAAGCACCCTTTTACACCTACCCAGCTGTTTTTTGTTCAAGCATCTACACAGCAAAGTCGAATATGTTACAACATTTGGAAGGCAGGAAGTAGCTCGCATCCTATTCAGGAAATCCATAGCCTCTTCAAAAAGCGAAGCTTCACACAGACCAGATATCAGTTTTGTATAAAACACAGTATCAGGTAAAAAGTTTTCAGTTTTTATCAATGTTAGAGCTTTCCTCCACTTTCCTACTTTACAGAGGGAATAAGCAAAGCATCTAAGTGCAAATCCATCCATCCTAAGATTCGCAAGGGACATTTCCCGATGAACCAAAGAAGCAGAGTCCAAACGATCAGCCTTGAGAAATGCCTGAATCAAACAATTATAAGTAATTCCTGAAGGTCTAATCTTAAAATCCTTCAGCCTCCCTAACTCTTCAAGTGCAATGCTAAATGGCCCATTCCTGCAATGTCTCCTAATCAACGCATTAAGAAATTCCCCAAACACTTCCTTGTCATCGTCTCTGATCTGCTGCAGGAGTTCTTCCGGAACTTTTTCATCATTATCACATACAATCAAGTCTACCAAACATTTTACACAGGTGATGCATGCTTATAACCTATCTGCCTACCTGCTCAAATGAAAAAGCTGATAACAGCAGACGGTCTTTCTATCAAACGCAACACCTCAATGACCAAGCGTTCACTCAATTTCTCTCTAAATTGCCTAAGAAACTTCTGGGATTTGCTCCCAAACACATAATCGCCACCAGAAACAGCATCTGCAATAGCTCTAGCATCAATGGAGGATTGAGTAATGGGCACTTGGTGGACATCAACATGTCCAGCAGAGAGTCTTGCAAAAAGGAGTACTCTTTAGTCAAATCCACCACTTCCCGCGACTCACTGGGGGAGAAAGGATCGTCGAATCCATACATTTCATCAAGCGGAGGAGTGGACATAAACCTAGTCGTGAGATAACGGCTACAGGTGGAAACTCTACGGAGAAGAGAAATAAATTGGTGGAGAAATAAATCAAAGGATGATGTGAACGAGAAAGAAGACATCTTACAACATAGCTATCGTATAACTGATACAGAGAATTTAGGGTTTTAAAGAGGGTTTAGGGTTTATATAAGAAGAAGAAGAAGAAGAAGAAGAAGGGAGAAAGAAATTAAAAGAAACTTAAGGGGAAGAAGATCCTACCCATTCCCTTGTTTCTTCTAATTATAATAAAAATTACTAACATTGATTAGCAAATCCTAACAGTCGAATCACATAAAACGAATACACAATTTGAAATAAATTGTCCAATGTTTAAAGCCCGCCACTTGGTTGGTGAACAAATCTTCAGTCGTGTATTTAGAACATTTTGAGGTATAGATTGGGATTTTCGGGAACAGCATCTCATCCATGTCCGAGAAGTCTACTTGTGTGATAAAAAAATAACTCAAAAGTTATGAAAAAAAAAGTCAACACATAAGACACAAGAATATCAGTGAAACATCAAAACAAAAACTTTTTAATGTTACAGTTGAAAAACATGGATCTCTAATTAATCTTGCCCTCTTCTCATCTTCTTCTTCTCTTTATCTTCCATACGATATCTTTCACGTCTCTCCTCTCTCCTTCGTTTTTTCGATATTTCCTCATTCTTAGCTTTCTCTGCCTCATACTTTTCCCTCTTCTTCTGATCCGTTATTTTTTTCTTCTCCATCTGCAATTTTTCATCATTACTTCTACTCAGACAAGATCAACCAAAGATTTATGCATATGCTATTAGTTTTTAAACATTACCTTGTACTGCTTCATCTGCTGATATTTCTGGACGATTGCGAGATCTTTCCGTTCTTTCGGATCCATTATAACAGCTCTTCTAGCATCTAGAGATGGCCTTCTTCGTCTTGGTATATCTTTCGTTTTCGATTTAAACGGTAACTTTTCCTCTAGTTTCTTTGGAACCACCAACGGGTTGAACTTCTTTTTCTTCCTTTCGATTGGCTGCAAATGTTACACAAATGAAAAGTAGTTGGAATCAACTCTTTGTGTTCCTTCCTACAAAATGTTACCGCATTTTATGGGCTTTACCTTGTAGAGTGAATCCTTATTCACCGGAATCGGAATATTTTGCTCTCTACGGAGTTCGCCAATAGTTTTCATCCCTTTCCAGGTCTTATCGCGGGGTTGCAAGGCTGTCGTTAGAGGATTGTAAAATTGTGGAACTTCCACTGTGGTCCAAGCCCTTAAGAAGACAATGTCGCCACTATGGATTTGATCTTCAAAGGTACACCTCGCAATCCCATCTCCGGCCTTGTTATTGAGCATGTTTTTTCCAGCCTAACAAAAGGAGATTGTGAGAAAACCGGAGATCCAACAAATGAAGAAAAACTAAAGTAGATGACCGTAAAGCTTAAGCTAATTGAGAAACCAGGAACTACAAGAAGATCAAAAGCATACCTTTTTCACTTGTCCTCTAATGCCACTAACTGTCCGCACAGATGAACCTTCAAATCGAGCTATTTCAAGATCAGAAGTGAACATGCCTTTGATGAATGCAGTCTTTTTCTTGATCATGTAGGGGGTCCCAACCAGCTTGATTTTCTTTGCAATACGGACTTGGTGATTAAACTCAAGAACTACAGAAGTCGCTGTTATCCTAAATCCTGCCTAAAGCACACACCAAGAGAGCTACTCAGTGGGAAAGGAATATAACAGATCTAACCAGAGAACCAACAAATAAATTCCCTGTAATAACATGAGGGCAATTAGGGGTTTCTAACCAAAATAAATAAATTTGACCACTAATGCATGAAAAAACACTACGGTTGCATGATATCTCAACACTAAAACAATGGAGCAGAATGGAAGCATATTTACATGAGGAAACAGTCATTTTAGGTTGTGGCAAGCATTGACGGAGGAAGAAAGTATCTTCTCCTTTATCTCACATGCAAGTTTCAGTTTTTTAACGCACACTTAGTATGCATACTAGTATTGACTATTGTTCAGTCGCACCTTAAACTCACACTACCCATTTCATGAAGATAAACTTCGCTTTACCAAAGATAGATTCTCTATCACAAAAGTTCAAACACAGTCCTTGGAAAATTCGGATCAAAATCTCAAGCAGCAAGACAATGCACTCGCATACCTGTTTGTTTGACAGGTTTTGGAAAGCGACAAAGCCGGTGTTGGGTGGGACAAGAGGACCCCAGAACGTAGCAAGACAGTGCATGTGTTCTGGAGTATACTTGAGCATTCGATGTCTGCCATTGCGCTCTTCAATGGCGTATACAGGAAGAGTCTGGTAGCGTCTCCATCCAATAGACACAATAATGGGATCTCTTGTCTTTAGTACTTTATTATGCCACCTATGTTTCTTCAACCGGGCCTAAGGACCAGGAAACATATGATACAATAAGCACTGGTCAAACAAAAAATCATGTTTCAACTAATTTTATGCATGAGAAAGATAAGTCATCTTATGAGATGAAACAAACTGCTCAATTCGACTTTCTTTTGGGTCAGAAAAAGAAAAGTTAGTTTGTAGCCATACCTGCATATATCCAACATTATCCTCACCAAAACCAATACCTCCAACAAGAACTGGATGGCAAGGGTCAAAGAAATCAACCATCTCATAAGGAACATTGTGAATCTCCAGGCGCAAGTATGTTCCAGTCTGGAATCCTTCTATCTCAATTCGAGTATCCTCATCAAGATCGTTGAGTTCTACCAAATTCATCTGTTTTCTAATTGCAAGCTCTTCCTTCAACTGGAAACAAATAGAGTGAATAAGTAACAGAGAATAGAAACCTTAGCTGCCTGCCGCAAAATTTACTTACTTGGTCAACGTATCCTGGTTCCTTGGCTTGACTATGAGGATTGTTTCCACCACCTTTACCATTGTCATCTTCATTTAACTCGGGTTCATTGCTTGTACAACGATGTTAAGGTTAAACAAAGTGCAAACTGAAACAGTCACATAAAGCCAAATATGACAAATACGACATACAGAGGAAGAATATGCAAACAGCAAGATCAAACTCACTGACCAAGAATGACATATGAACTTACTGACCCATTTGACTGACATAGCTAGAATTTTTCATCATATTTTTCATGCGAGTTGTTTCAGAAAATAATAAAAACAAACAGTATTTGATAACTTGTTGGCAAATGATATCATGCTTAGATATGTTAAATGATGCCATTCAAGTAAAAAGGATATTTTGCATCAAAATCTGCTCGCTTAGCCAGCTTTTTTAGCATACGCTCCACATCTTCAGATTCTTCGTTTTGATTTGCACCCGATTCCATGTTCTCGTGGCTATTATGATTCTCTCCTGTCTCTAGATCCTCAAAATCACCATAAAGTTCATCATCTTCTCCCTCATTGCCAGTACCTGAATTTTGATCTCTCAGAGCAGCTTTTGACCAATCACCAGTGGTAAATCGATCACGAATGCTCTCACATACTTCTTTCTCTTTCCAGTTCTTTAGGTTTCCATAATTCACAAATTTAGAACAATCCTCTGAGTTGACATATCCCACATCCCTTCCACCACCTAAGTTCTGGAAGTATATGAAATAAAAGGATTGAGATATCTTTTTCCAAAAGCAAGAAAGGATTACCAAAGTTTGTATGGTCTCGAGAAGACAAACCTTGCTTTGTTTTCCTTTTGGCTTAAAGAATTCTTCATCATCATCTTCTTCATCGTCACTAATTTCATGGTTCTCATTTATCAATGGAGTAGCTGATGATCCCAGTCCTCCATACACAATTTGCATCAAGTTCGGGTTCTTTTTTCTGGCCTTCTTCTTCAAGGGCGCTTTCCATTGTGATATGTTCCCAAAGTCCATATCTGATAGATGGTCAATGTTTAGGAACGAAAAAATCTCAAAAGGTAAAGGACAATGCACTTTCTCAAGAAAATCTGAACCTTCTCATAGATGCCGCATAATTCCCGGCCCAGGACATCATCTATACGAAAATAAATTCAAACAAAAATTAACGTACCATCTATCTGATAACCCCCTGGCTTGTCTTCTGGCGAATCAGAAGTAGAATCATCTCCACCATCTTCAACTTCGTATTCGTCCAATTCAACATCTTCTGCTTCCTCAACATCGTCTTCGTCTGAGTCCTGCATCACACACAGCCAGGTATGGAGAAAACCATTTAAATTTGAAGATATAATCCAGCTACCCAAAAAAAATAAGAATTTAACTACAGGGATCCCACTAGAACTGCAGTTGACTTAACCTACTTCCACTGTTTCCACCATTTCTTTCCAGATTGTCTGACAATAGTGGTGAATGAAGCAAGAAGAAAACAAAATAATGAAAAAGAGAAAAATTTACATTCACCAACTCTTGAACTCATAGTCAACACAATTATCAAACTGAAGATGTGACTGGAATAGTAAATAGAAGTGTTACGAAAATCAGATCAAGAAAGGAAATTACCATTGCATCACTCTCACCAATGTCATTACCATCTTCATCCATCTCATCATCATCTCCAGATTGAGAGTCCTCTGATGACTCAGTGTTAGAACCTTCCAGCAAAGATTGATGTGCATCTTCAGCCTCAAGTGTTACTGAACTGGCACTAGTCTTTTTACCAAAAAGGTCAATGAATGTCCTATTCAGTTTCTCATCAAGAGAATATTTTGTTTTCTGCAACGACTTTACCAACTCTTCACCAACATCTCTGCCCTTTCCTGCCAAGAGAAAAATGTCACAATCAGAGATCGTAGAGCGACAAAAATGAGCAAAAAGTATTGCTATATCCTGGAGAATGATGTAAACCAAATTCTAATTATATAAAATTCTTTAATGAGATGAAACATGAAATGAGCAAGACACTAGAAAGAGACAACTGCAAATACATTTAAGTATATGACAATAAAACTTGAAGAACTCGTAAATAACCATTATTAGTAGGTTCTCCCTTTCCATCATCAGGTTTAGAGAACTGAACAAGGTGATCATTTATGTTGATGTAAACAGCATCTTTGTCATACAAAAGATCTCCAATCCCAGACATAGGAGCATAGAAACGCTTGTCCTTGTCGTTCAGCCTCTTTTTCTTGGCAGCTGAAGGTAAAGGACAAGGATCCGATAAAGCAGTTACCCCAGCTAAACTGTAGTCACCAACTCCAGCAATATGAACCTGATAATCATAAGAAACGATATCAGATGCATGTTAAATATGAAAACAAAAGTCAATTGTAACAGCTACGATAGCGTTTTGCACACAAAAGCATTCATTTAGATCAAGAAGCAGCGATAAAGTCAGTATATAGAAGAGGGTATACAAATCTATGCTCCTCCTCTTACAACTTCAATCGATATGGAAACTAGCTATATGAAATAACGGGTTACTTTCGGTTTCCGTGATGCAATAACTAGTTCAAAATGCTGCAATATCCTTCGTATTTTACAAACAAATGGCTCAAGGATTCAGGCAATAGAAAGTTCAAAAGGCTAAGATGAACCAGTATCCAAGAACAATGAAGGCAAAACATCTGACGCCATACCTTCATCCCTTTTTTCAAGTTACAACCACGTAGGTAACCATACAATGTGATATTTCTATCACATTTCTTATCCATCTGAACTTTCTCGGGAGGGGTAACATCTTCCAGGCGATCAGCCAACAGATAAGGATGTGATGTTCGCCATGTCAATGGATTGGGCTTGATAACAGATACAAAGCGGGCGAGGTTGTGAACTTCACGCGGCGAATACCTGCCAATAAAAGATAAATCAAAGGTGAACGTCAAAAGCTCCTTGCAAATGTCATCCATGTTGGTGAAGTATCAATGCAGATACTTACTTCCCATGAATGAGACCAGATAAATAGAACAATTTAGCTCCATTATATATTTCGGTCCAAAACCGATGCTTGAGAGTTTGTTTTGTTTTCCTCAGCTTCTTTACATCCTTGAACTTATCTAGGTGAGTGAGGACTCCCATAACTCTAGGAAATCCATGCACTTGCATAATATTGAGGAATTCAAAGGTTTCCTGAGGGTCAAACAGATCAATAGACAGTTCACATATCAAATCTTGGTTGATAACACTAAAAATGTAGATTACCAAAAAATAGGTCCAACAACGATATTGTATCAAAAAAAAAAAAGATTCTTCACAAAACCACAAGCAAATGATATGATGGAAAAGAAAACTATACACCACATTATCCACGGCAGAGGAAGACCAAGCTAGACAAAGCACTAATTTAGAAAAAAAAAAAAAAAAAAAAAAGGAGAAAGCTAAAGAAAAATGATGTCTCACCATCTCAAAACCATAACTCCCGTCAATAAGAAGTAGAGCTAGATCAGCAACCTTTGCACAATCTATCATCGCATTGATATCATTTGGACACTCCACAAATTGTATTCGTCGATGTTTAGCTAAATACATGACAACTCAAACATGAGAGCAGGAATAAAAACCAACCCTAAAATTCGGGATAAATACAAATCCGCTACATAAAATAAAAAACAGAGAAGAAGCAATAAACAATGTAGAAGAGAACCTTGTACAATGGTAATAGGTCCTCGAACCTCCGGTACATTCTGGAAGGTATAGTGCTTTACAAGACACTTAATCACCAGAGACTTTCCAACCTACAGTAACAAAAACACAATCAAAATTTCTTCCAAAAACAAATCCGAGAGTGAAACGCCAAATCAGTCTAAAAAACAGTACTCCTGGGGGGCCTTGAACCACGACGACGATAGGAGGAGGTTGGCCGTAAGTACGATCAATTTGGGGGAGATGCATTCGCCGTTGCTCCTTTTCCACAGCGCGAGCTTTCGCTCGCTTCGCTTTGAGAGCAGACTTAACAGCAAACGCCTGTAAAAAATAAAACAAACAATCGATTATTCACAATCAACGAAGACGAAGAGTAAATTGACAAGAGAGGAGGAGAATAGTAACTCACCTTAAAGTTGTGCTGCTTGTCAACGGTGATACCACGCTTCTTCTTATCGGTTTCAGCTTTCTTCTTCATGGTAGGACCTGCTTTGCGAGCCCTGTGAGACCTCTGAGGTGACATCAATTCGTCGGCGGCCATGGCGTCAAGTGAGCAAAAAAAAAAAGATGAAGAAAGTTTTTCTGGGTAGCCGTCGAGAAGTGTAATCAGCTAAAGATGAAAAACCCTTTTTCTGTAAACCTCCAATTTTATTACTAGTTAATTCATAATAAGTCGGTCGAGGTAACCAAACCGGATCCCGCTTTTATATCACAAATACCAAACCCGGTTTGGTTTTATTTGCCACTCTGGATTCAGTCACTCCGTTTCAAATTGTACCACGGAAGCCTCCTCAAATGGTAGTAACAAAAAAGCCCATTTCAGTTTGGAGATTTATAAACTACAATGTAGCTTGCAAATACAAGGATCAATGTTCCACGATCGACAATATTGAAAATTGAAAATATATAACAAAAGTAGAAGCTGCATTTCAATTTGGATAAAATTCAAGGATCCAATAAGAACATGCCCCGTAAATAATCTTTGGGAGCTTAAAGCCGGCTTTCATTGCCAAATCTTCAAATTCCTCCTTGGTTCTCTCTTTGCCGCCACGTGTAAAACTCATCATCTTCAAATCTGAACACAATGAGCTATTGGTTGCGAGATCGGTGTCCGATACTTCTTGCCATTTCAGTTACAAGTATTCTTCCCTGCTCTGGTATTGCTTTCTTACAATTTTTTAGTACCTCCACACATTCTTCATCACTCCAATCATGAAGTATCCACTGAATCATGCGAGTAAAAATAACTTTGATTAGTATTATTAAAAGTATCATCTCCTCGATTATGAACAATCATTTTTTTAATTGTTTTGTTGCAAGTATTGAATATGATTGTGAAGTAGGAAGGTCAAGTCTAACTCTATTAAACAGGTAGTTATGTTTCGAAAATATTAATTACAAAGATGGAATTCAAATTGATATACCTTCATCATTATAGCTTGGCCTCGTGGAATTTCATCAAACATATCACCACCAATGTGTTCCACGCCTGGAGAGAGTTGAGTTAATCATCAAACAAGTAGCTACCAGCTATATATATATATATATATATATAACTTCTAAATGAAAAATGTTATACTCAGAAACTATGTTGCATAGAGAATGTGGGAGGCTAATTATTTCTGAAATCAAAAGGTAAAGACAGAATTGAGTTTAAAGAATTTCAGGAATATAATTTTAAGTATGATGATGATGATTGATGATGTAGTTATTCAAATATATTACTCGAATTTTAATTATATAACTGTATATTTATTTATTTATTTTTACCCACTAATCCACCTTCTAGCGTCTACTAAATATTAATCTTAAGAATCACCAAAGTAAAACGCGAAGGACGATTTAAGAGTGAGAACAGGACTGTTGCCGAAAACAAAAAAGAGTAAGAACAAGACCAAAAATATTGGGAGCTCCTTTGACAATGTGAGGAAAGTCAAAGTTGACACTGGAGACAATTTGGGCAAAGATTACTGCCTAAGCATCCTCCTACATCTACCAAATCACTTATACCCTCAAACCCATCGTAATTCTGCTGCAAATTTCGTATTTTTTAAAAAAAATCAACCTTGTACCTATGGTTAATCATTACACTGAACTTCGACTCTAAAACCTTTATCTGGTTTTAGTCTGAGCAAAATATATATTTTTTTTAAATAACATTGGGAAATTTGATTCTCAAAAAACAATTTGTTGTAAAAGTGATATGATTATATATATATATATATATATACTTATATTCATAATAGAAAGAATTCGAATCAGTAAAATTCACATTTTACATATTTGAAAATTTTGATTATTATAAAAAAAAACCGTTTTTAAAAGATATATTGTTCTATATATTTAAAAAAAAAACTCTTAGATTATATTCTAAAATTGATTCTTTATGAGATGGGGAAAAAAGTAGACGATATATTTTTCTTCTTTTTGACAAACACGTCCGTTGGTAAAGGATCTTGATTCTCATCAGCCAAATAAATTGAAGAATAGAGAAGAGATAGACAAGTGACAAGGACGAAGCATTCAGATCAATTCTTCTTCGTCTGAATGCATCATCACGCTTTCCATTCCTTGTCTCCTCACTATGCTCTTTCCCTTTCCAATTTCTCCACCCAAAGCCCTAATCCTCTCCTTCCTATTTTCCCGCGCTTGAGCGGCTCCGTCTCCCTCCGCTGCCATAGCGGCCCTGCCGATGTCTCCCCTCTTAAATACGCCGCCCTTGTCTCCTCTAACGGCTCCCTCGGCAAAACCGGTGGTGGTCTCGTGGTGGCGGATAAACCTATCGATGTCGCAACCTTGGGTAATCTCTGCGTCGACATTGTCCTCAGTGTTCCCGAATTGCCCCCGCCTTCTCGCCAAGAACGCAAAGCGCTTATGGACCAACTCTCTCTTTCTCCCCCTGATAAGGTTTGCCTTCTAAATCTTCTTCTTGTTTCAATGGTGATCATTTCCAACATTTTATTTGTAATTGAACGAAAGAACTTCGTTGCTCAATGATTTTTCTTTATGGTAAATTGAACTTTTAGTTGCCTCTTGTGTTCAGTTGAATTAAGGTTAACAAATTGTTTTTGGTTATAGAAATACTGGGAAGCAGGTGGCAACTGCAACATGGCTATAGCAGCTGCTAGATTGGGCCTTCACTGTGTTGCTATTGGTCATGTGGGAGATGAAATCTACGGAGAGTTTCTTCTAGATGTGCTTCATGAGGAGGGCATAGGTACCGTTGCATTGGATGGAGAAACTAATGCCAAAGCCACCAGCTCTTTCTATGAAACTCTTATTTGCTGGGTTCTTGTGGATCCTTTGCAGAGGCATGGCTTTTGCAGGTATTGCTTCTGACCATACTGAGTTTTTTATATTCAAATTTAAGTATGACTGAAAATGTCAGAACTAGGATAGAGGTGGTTTATGTGGGATAACGGCTGCTAATGTACTGTAATGGGGATGGTGATGGGTATCTAGAAACAAAAGGGTTTCATTAAATAGAGCTTTTTTGGAAACGGAAAAACCATAGACTTAGCTGATTTTTCCGTGGGAAAGCCTTATCTTTCTTGCTGATAGTTTCTCTTAGTGAGACAGACTCGAGTTGGCCATATCTTCATGCTTACGGCCAATGTTGTTTATTCCTCCAAGTTCCTTGAATTCTGTTTCTAACTGAATTCATTCTCTCTGGCTGTTTCTCTTTTTTAGTCGAGCCGATTTTAAGGAGGAACCTGCTTTCGGTTGGATCACTGACCTATCTGATGAAGTAAAGATGGCAATCAGACAGTCAAAAGTTCTTTTCTGCAATGGTTATGACTTTGACGATTTCAGCCCTAGTTTTATAATGTCAACAATAGATTATGCGACCCAAGTTGGAACAGCAATCTTTTTTGATCCTGGACCACGGGGAAAGAGTCTTTCCAAGGGAACTCCTGATGACCGTAGAGCACTTAAACATTTGTTAAGAATGAGCGATGTTCTTCTTCTAACATCTGAGGAGGTATATCTTACTTCTCACGATTAATGTTGAAAATCTTGTTTAAATTATTGCTGACCTGTTTAATGAATTGCTTAGGCGGAGGCTCTAACTGGCATCAGGAACCCTGTAAAGGCAGGACAAGAAATTCTGAGGAATGGAAAGGGAACAAAATGGGTGATTGTAAAGATGGGCGCCAAGGGTTCAATTCTAGTGACGAAATCTAGTGTCTCAGGGGCACCTGCGTTTAAGGTACCTGCTTACAGATCATCTAATCTTTCACTTTGGTATTCACATCACGGCACTGAAAATTGAATTTATATGTATGTATGTATTATAGAGTAAGTTTGTGTAATGATCTAATTTTCTTGCCTAAAACACCATTATCAGGTGGAAGTGGTTGACACTGTTGGGTGTGGAGACAGTTTTGTGGCTGCAATTGCATTGGGTTATATACGCAACATGCCGCTTGTTAATACCTTAACAATTGCGAATGCGGTTGGAGCAGCAACTGCAATGGGGTGTGGAGCAGGTAGAAATGTTGCAAAAAGGCATCAAGTGGTTGATCTCATGAAGGCCTCGAAACTCAATGATGAAGAAAAGTTTTTCGAGAAACTGGTGGCTGAAAATCCGGAATCTCCAAAAATTAATCTTCTCTCAAAAGGGACGAGAAAGGAAGAGAGCAACAAGCAGCAGATTGAAACAATCTCTATGGAAAAAGTGGTTTCTGAACTGCTTCCAGAGCTTGAACATGGAAGGTGTTGTGTAAAGGCTTCATCTTGATGCATGTGATTCAAACTCTTCTGACATATATATTACTTTAGCTGCGTGATTTGGAGATCTTTAATCGGTCTCACAGGATTTTGCATAGAGACTTGTACTACAGAAGATAAATTCGGCTTACGATGGAGATTTGTTTCAGCTGACTCTTATTCTGGAGTGCAGTGGATGAACAAAGCTCATAATGATTTTTTCTTTGAGATCCTCAAGGGAGATATGAAAGTGAAGCTGATCCTACAGCATTAGTGATAAAAATAGTTCACATACAGAGAAGTTTGGTATTTTGTTTTTCTGTCGTATTATATTAAATGTGATTTTTTGTGGGAGTTGGACTGTTACATATTCAGGAAAGCAGGTAAACTGAAAGACAAAAATGGTTTGTCCCTCTCAAAAACTAGTGTTCAAGTTTTTTTTGGCATTACTCAAATCTTTACTTGTCTCGTAATAGGGTGTGATTAAGTGGTGGATTTATAGCGGATATTTTAATGATTAAATTTAAATTTTTGACGCAGAGGAAACTAATATACTCATATGATCCAAAAAGTAGATCTATTCTGTTGAATGCTTAATATTATCACTCCATGGTGTTTGTGACTTTGTGTTAAGTTCGCCGATTAAAAAGCTTTATAAATCTAAAAAATCATTTTATTCTAAATTTATCTTCATTTTAAAAATCAAATACATTTTCACAAAAAGCTCAGGGACTACTCTGTAGAAAGAGATAAAGTAAGATGTTGAATGTATGAAAACCGAGAAGCACCATGTGTTCATCTCATAAAAAAAAAGTGATTGTAAACGAGTTGAAAGTCATTAACAGGATATTTTAACTAATCTCGATGGAAAGTCATTAACAGGATATTTTAACTAATCTCGATGGTGGCACTTTAATTTCTCCACAAATTAAAGTAAATCTTTCGGTGAGTAACCAAATGAATAGTCTAAATGACTAAAATACCCTTAGCAACACCTAACCGTGTGTACATAGAGTTACCTTTTTAACCTGATATATCAAACTCGTCGCCTATTTGCTTTTGCTCTCCTTCTCCTTCTCCACAAATTTTCCCCTTAAAACAGTTAAACCCTACACCCCACTTCTTACCCGCCATATTCCTTCTCTTTGAATGTATGAATCCCTTTATTTCTCCACTCTTTCTTCAATTGATTCTCCATGAATTCTGATTCTGCTTCAAAATTTCTACTGTGAGTTTCAAACCCTCCCTTTTTTGTGCTTTTCTGCAATTTGCTTATGTTCTCTGTTTGTTATATATATTCGAAAGCATTGGTTTTTAGGTTTGTGTATTTTCTCTTTTCTGTGCTTGCATTATCAATTTTGTAAATTTCGAATTAGGTTTTTCGCCTATCCTTGGAATTTTCTTTGATTAAAGTTTCTTCAACTCTCAGGATATGCTAAGTTATTTCGTATTGCTATTTAGTGTTTTTAGCTATCTGGAACTTCTGCTTATGCGTCTACTTTAATCATTTTCATGATTTTGACTGCATTGTCTTTACATTGACAGGTAATTTTCGTAAGGACGCAGCAAGTGAGTCAGAATCTTCTATGGCATCAGATTAGATTCTGCGGTTTACATTACCGCAGCCGCTACTTTTGTGTGTTTGGTTTTTGAAATGGCGAACGACGAGCTGGTGAAGCCTGAGAACCGTGATTTCTCATTCAGACAAGATCATTTTACAGGAATTCGACACAACTATGAAGTGTTCCCTAGTCCTGATAGTCATGATTACAATTACGCATTAGAACAGCTACTTGATATCAACCTCCAGATTGGTGTTTCCTGTGAGGAAAATGATGTCTGGAACCAATTCCAGGAAAACAAAGTGATGGATCTTCAAGAATCAAGGATTCATAACGACGAAACAAAAGAAGGGCCAGATTTAGATGCAAACAAAACTGATGGCTATCTCTCTTTTCCTGATAATGATGACTCTGGAACTTCTGAGATTGATAAAACAACTGTAATTGGAGCCACGGGAGCGAGCCATAAGCAAGAATCTCAAGAGAGTGATGATAAGTTAGAGTTGGGGATGAGTTATAGCATGGAGTTTTCTCGGAAACCAGACATGGCTTCTCCTAGCAGCCCTCAGTACTGGTCTATGCCTGGTGCAGGTACTGAGCATGAAATGGTCGTTGGTATGGAATTTTCTGATGCCAATGCTTGTAGGAAAGCAATTAAAAATGCAGCAATTTCTCTACGTTTTGAGATGCAAACAATTAAATCTGACAAGACTCGCTTCACCGCAAAGTGCGTGGGAGAGGGTTGCCCTTGGAGGATTCACTGCGCCAAAGTTCCTAATGTGCCAACTTTTACAGTAAGAACTATTCACGGGAGTCACACTTGTGGTGGCATTTCACATCTTGGTCATCAGCAAGCTTCAGTTCAGTGGATTGCTGATGTTGTGGCAGATAAGCTTAAAGAAAATCCACATTTTAAACCGAAGCAGATACTAGAGGAAATTCATCGAGTTCATGGGATTGCACTGTCTTACAAGCAGGCGTGGAGGGGGAAAGAGCGTATAATGGCTGCTCTTCATGGCTCATTTGAAGAAGAATACCGCCTTCTTCCCCAATACTGTGATGAAATCCGAAGAACAAATCCTGGGAGCACTGCTGTTGTTCATGTGAATCCAATCGATGGGAGCTTTCAACATTTGTTTATCTCTTTCCAAGCATCAATCTCTGGTTTTCTAAATGCTTGCCGGCCTCTAATTGCACTGGAAAAAACTTTGCTAACAAGCAAATATCAGGGGACATTGCTACTTGCCAGTGGATTTGATGGAGATGGAGCTGTATTTCCTTTGGCATTTGCAATCGTTAATGAAGAAAACGACAGTAACTGGCATCGGTTTCTCTTGGAACTTCGTAAGATTTTTGAAGCTAACTCTGAGAATATGCCCAAGCTTACCATATTGTCCAGCAGAGAGAGACCAATTGCTGATGGGGTAGAGGCTAATTTCCCAACAGCAATTCATGGCTTTTGTGTCCATTATCTCACGGAACGGTTCCGTAAGGAGTTCCAAAGCCCTATTCTTGTGAACCTTCTTTGGGAGGCTGCACATTCACTCACTGTCCTCGAGTTCAAATCAATAATCAACAAGATCGAACAGATATCCCCGAAAGCTTCCTTATGGATCCAAAACATCTCTCCTGCTCTATGGGCATCATCATACTCTGAAGGAACAAGGTTTGGACATTTAACCGCAAATGTTATTACTGAGTCACTCAGCAATTGGATTCAAGATACCTCAGGTCTTCCTATAATCCAAATGATGGAATGTATCCACAGCCATTTGATGAATTTGTTCAAAGAACGCCGTGAAATGAGCTCGCATTGGTCTGATGTGCTTGTTCCTTCTGCCGAGACGCAAATGCTTGCTGCTATAGAGCAATCTCGTGGTCACCGAGTTTACAGATCAAACGAAGCAAAATTTGAAGTCATTACTCATGAAGGAAATGTCGTTGTGGATATCGAAAACCGTTCTTGTTTGTGCTGCCATTGGCAGATCTATGGTTTTCCGTGTAGCCATGCCGTTGGAGCTCTCTTGTCTTGCAAAGAGGACGTTTACAAGCACACAGAGAGTTGTTACACGGTGGAGAATTACAGAATAAGTTATGCAGAAACTGTAGAGCCAGTTTCAGACAAAGTCCAGTGGAAAGAAAAAGATTCAGAGAGAGATGGTGAGGATGTAATAAGAACACCAAAGGTTACGAGAGGTGCTCCAAAGAAGAGGAGAATTAGGGCAGAGGATCGTGACCGTGTGAAGCGTCCGGTTCACTGTGGTCGGTGTAATCAGCAGGGCCATTTCAGAACAACTTGCACTGCTCCTATGTAATGTAACAAAAGTATATTTTATTTTTTAGGTTTTAGGAATTTTTTTGTTAGAGAGGATAAGCTCTCAATAGTTAGAAACTAGAATTTATAGTTTTAGGTGAATGTGGCATGCTATTTCTTGCTCGGCATGAACATGTTAAATTTTTAGTATGACCAATTTATCTGTACTATAATTTCGAGACAAATTTGCCACAGAAAATATACCTACGCTATTTTTAGTACCGTACGACTGAATTGTATGGTAGTGATGAAGTCAGATTCATTAATCTCGCCACAGAAAACGGAAACAACGAAAACTCAATGAAGCTCCAGAAACAACAACAATGGCGACGATGACACACAGTAATTGATCCATACGAATCCCATTATCAATCCATCGTCATGCAGAGAGGTTCACTATTGCTGTTTTATAGTTTTCTTCATCCTGATCATGTTAAAGTGAATATGTTAATGTTTTTACAGAATATTACGGCAGCAAAACGTCGACGTAAACGCAGATATTGGTGGTATCATCGATCGGTTTGATGATAGCAGCCGCAGTGCATTACCGTATGCGGAGGCTACGTGACAACAAAATCGTCCCTCGTCTCAGATTATCTCACAAACACAAAGGCCATGAGAAACTCGAGAGATTCTCTCATTACGTCGGTAAATACACATTATATCCTTGACTAAAGCAATGCTTTGGATCATAAGCTAACGTTTTTTTTTCTTCTTTCAATGTGGTCAAAAACGTAGCAAGGCAAATGGGATTCAAAGACAGAAGAGATTGTCCAAATCTCTGCAAGTTAGCAACAGAGTACATCAGGAATTCTGAATGTTGTGAAGAAGACATTTACAGTTTTTTCTCTCAAGAGCCTGGCGCTGATTCCATCTTCATTAAGCTCGTTGAGGAGTTTGAAAGATGCATTCTCAGCTACTTTGCTTATCACTGGAGCCACGCCGATCTCATGATTAGTCAGGTGTGTGTGAAAAATCCTTTCCCCTGTTATAACAAAATATAAACCAAAACATTCAAATGTCATTATATATGAATCTCAGATACTGAGCGCGGACGCTGAGCCCAAGAAGAAGCTGAAACAGATTGTGATGGCAGCTACAAGGTAAAGAACAAAAGAAACAGAAACTGGGTTTTGTATTTGAAAGCTGTTGTTCTGTTTTAATGAATGATTTTGTGGGTTTATGTATAGGGAACAGAGGATTAAGAGGGGGACTAAGAACTTAAAAGTGGCAAGAGTGTTTAACACTTTGGTTGAGGACAACAACATAACATGCAACTCCAAATAGGGCACGCACATATTCAAAAAACTTTTATAGTTTCTTGCACACAAAAACGTCTCATGAGTGTATAGAAAAAATAATTACTAATAAACTCACAACACATTCGACCGCTCCTGTAGTTCAAGTATTGTTCTCTCTTATAATGCTTTGAGAGATTCCATAGAAAGAAAAAAGAATACCCTGTCTCCACAGAAACTTCTTCTTGCAACAAGAGTCTTTAAAGTCTTTCACTTGTTGCACTGAGGTAGCTTCCGAGCATAGACAAGCACCATCATAAAATCTTTTGCAGAGGAACCTACAGATGCAGAAAACTGCTGATGGGTTGAATTCTTCTGCAACCATATATCCACCACTTTGGGAAGCATCAGCGTCGGGATCAACGGTTCTCCCATACATCTTATCTCAATCTGTACAAAAATCATTAAATGTCCATTTTTAATCAACCAAACATCTAAGTCCATAGTTGCGGTTAGCTTTAAAGTACTGCCAAGACCCATTAGCCAGCTTCCATTACATTCAAACGTTATATCCTCTGACGCGCCACAGTGCATATAAAGATACTCACCTCAGTTTCATTCTCGAGATCTAGCTTCTTAATGAGGTACTTCTGGATGAAAGAAACTGGAATATTTGTATCCCTGTCATGGAATGAAAAAGCGGATTATCCTCTCAACAAAAGAATGCTTAAAATGACATGAAAGCTCAGGATGTTTCAGCAGAAAATGTAAATTTGTGTTTAATCTCTCCAAGAAAACGGTTTAGCAACTTGAAACGGAAAAATAATAAGCTAATTAAGATTGCAAGCACCCAAGTAAGTGGAAAACAGCAATATATGACAAGAAACAAATCCGAGAACCGAAAAAACCTACTTTAATCTCAAACAACGTGCTGGAGTTTGAGGCAAAGCAGTTTCTCCTTCCCTGAAACCACCAAGTCCTTGTCAACATACCAAGAAAATAGAAACAAAAAGAAGAAAGAGAAGAATTATCATCAAAGGGAAGAAAAAGATTCAGATATGTGAGCAAGAATCTCACTGATTGGACGCCACAAGTGAGAACCAAACATGACCATATCCCATCTCCTGTTTTGCACTCGACTCATCTGGTTGGGGTGACTTTCTTAAATCACCAAGGGTGGTGGCAGACCTTTTGCGTTGAGTCCTACGCAGTCTTTTAGGAGTAGCAGTTTCTGATGTTGCAGGATCACCATTATTACTCTTTTCATCCTCACGTTTGCATTTGCTTTTTTTATCCTTAGTTTTGGTTTTCTTCCCTTGATATTGATTGAAAGATGCATTGGAGTGTTCAGAATTTGAGCCTGACCCTTGGGAAGCAGAAGACTTCAAGGGCTTTGTCCTGTTTGCCACTTCGACCAGAAAGTTTAAAGGTTTCCAATCCAATTTGGAATCCCATGGTTCATCACCATCCTTGTTTTCTTTATTGGAGAAAGACTCTGCATATGACTGCAAAAACAAAACAAAAAAATTCAATGAACGGAAGACCAATAATACTGTCCGAAATATACTGAATATTCCTCTCATGCTAGAATTGTGTGAGGACACTTGTGGAAGGGACTACTTTTTAGTTTACCAAAACAAAAGAACCAAAGCTTGACAGATATGAAATGAAGCCATTATGAGAAAAGATAGCATTGCAGTGATCACCTTTTTTACCTTCCTTTTATTCTGAGTGAGTTTGTTAAGAGTGTCGGGTGAGTTTGTGCTCTCTAAAAGCTCATCCCAAGAAGATTCTTCTTTCTTCACGTGTCTCTCCGCCAAAGAACCATTACCTCGTAACTCTTTTCTCGTGACCGATTTAGTTCTTCTTCCAGTTGTTCCAGCTAGCTCTGACACCCTAGGTGTGCTTACAAACAAAGACGATACAGATCTCCCCTTCCTTTTTACCGGTAAGGACATAATTTTGGGAGCTTTCACTTTTCTTCGTTTAAGAGGAAAGATTTTGGCTCTCAGGTCTTGCAAAATGTGATCAGGCCTAAAAACATGCATATTAGTGGCTCCTTAGCATACATTAAATCAACTACAAAACTCCCATCTGTACCAAAAGGAGTAAGAAAAAGGAATGTACAAAATAGATTCCATTCGTATTCTATTGAAGATTCTCCTACAACATCTTATTAATGGTTTGTCTCTGTGAAAGCATTGTGCTATGTTTATTAAATGAGAATATCTTTAAAGATAACCTTCTGAACCAAATGCTTTGTCCTGAGAAGATACCATTTACACGAGGAAAACCCAAACCCGGAAAAATGCACACAATTTCAGAGATTTCAAACCCGGACTACATAATTATAAATGAACAAGATTCCAGAGATTTGTGTCTCAGTAGTCCATTTCACTAACAAGAAACACAAAGAAATTTGTGACTGCTAACAAACTAAACCAAATTTTGATGAGAAATGGTGGAGATGAAATGCAGGACAAGATTAGCTTACCTCAGCTTCTCTAACGGAGCGCCACCAAGGCCGATACTGCACACGGGACAACAGTCTATCTCATCTTCTGTGATTTTCTCATAAATACATTTCCTACAAACTGCATAGGAAAGTAATCTAAGAAGTTATTTCATTTCAGCAAATAACAACTAACAGCATGATTTGTATAAACTCAAATTGAATTACATATTGTTTTAAAATTCCAAGCTACGTTAGTAACCAGCCATGTCAACACAAAATTTTGTGAGATGCATTCATAATCTGCTTTACATTTGACTCTCATTGTTTTCATATACCGTTTAAGTATCCAACTGATACCTTAAATGTGTAAATTAGCTATCCTCCTTAACTCAGAATATCTACTTCATAGATTTGCCTAAGCCGATATTGATTGCTATAAACCGATACCTTTTTGCCATAATTTGGAGCAGTTGACTGATTTCGCATTGAGAAAGAAAAACTATCTTAAAATTTGCAGAGTTAATGAAGATTCAAAAGGATCAGCAACAATGTTGTTTATATAAGAAACAAATAGCCAAAAAACTCATTATGAGGATAGAGAAGTACCCAAAAATTTAACAATATGGCTGAATCCAATGGACGAGGAAGTAGAATTGTAGCAGTCAAAATTGTATATTTTTGGTCAACGAAAACTATTCACAGACCCGCTTTCAATTGTCCCGATTTTAGGACGAGAAGAAGAAGACGAAGAAAAAGTTTGAGAGTCAGAGGCAAGAGATAAATAAAAATTGAGACCTAAACTGATCCAAATTCAAAAGAAACTGAAGCCATGACATCGAAATTTTGAAAAACATTGGTGGGTTAAAGAGGTAGGAGGAGGAACTAACATGTGTGAAGGCACTCGGAAATAGTGGTGACGTCACGGAGGATATTGTGGCAGAGAGGGCAGCTTAAGCATGCCCTCAACGGCTCTCTCTTCACCTTAGTCACCATGTCTCTCTCTTTTTCTCCTGGGCTCAATCACTTACATACGTGCCATCCCCAAAAACTGCATGTGGACGAAAACGGCGTTCCCACTAATAAGATGTGTCGTCTCTCTCTCGTTCTTTCTTACGGTCGCTGGTGATCTGAGGAATAATGATGGTGGGAGCGCTAGAGATCGGGAGAATTGACGTACGATTCGGACAGGAAGAGGCGCGTCTATTAATATTTAAGAGACGATGTGACAGCGGTATGAAGAAAGGCTTTGTGTTCTGTCGACAAGAGAACGGGCGCTGAGACATTTCATCTTTTTTATCTTTTCTTTTAATTGAAAAATTAGGTCAAATATTTACCTAATTAGGAAAAGAGAAAAAGAGTTTTTGTAAAAAAAAAAATGTTTGAACAATATAGTTTTTACTATCCTCAAATTTTGAAAAATACATAGTGCTGACAATTTTCGGATCGGATATTATATATGTGATGTGATGCTTTTAATCTGGTTTGGCTACTCTTGCTTTTCGATTTCAAAGCAAGAACGTCGGTTAGGTTCAACGATGCAAGGTAAATATGAGTTTTCGTACAACAATAATACGACTTAGAGCTATATATTACTTACATTTAGCAACCGAATCAACGTATCAATCGTAGAAAAATCATGTATTGACTATTGAGATACAAAAGATCTCCTAGAAGCATCCTAAAAAATGAGTATTTTCGGGAGGGTCTCTTGTCTACTTTCATCTTCATGCCTTACTTGATGCTTGAACGTAAGAGTTTCCATGTTAGGTCTCAAAAGATTTTTGGGTAGCATTCGGAAGGATCCGAGAAGTAAGGGACAATCCATATGCTTTGTGTATTTATGTGTGTGTTTTTTTTAAGGGGAAATCACTTCAACATCCGACTTCGACCTCCATGAGTCCATGACCATGAGATAAACTTTGTATATAGATATATCATATTTTTTATTTTAATAATATATCATATCTTTCAAATACGATATTCAAAACAAACTACATATGTTTCTACATTATCATATTAAGCTCAAAGAATATATCTACACTTTGATATTTTTTCTCTTTGGCTAGTGTTTATTGTCCTAGTTACCGACTAAATTTTCCTTACCACACCCCATGTTCTAAGACACTTTCAATTGTTTGTTCATTATTTCATATCATCACATATATTCGTTTGCTTTACAATACTTAGATCGCTTAAAAAGTTATTTTCGGCAACAATTTGCCATAAAATGGAAAGACGTCAACTAAGGTTAAATTTATTTTTATAAAAAGGTTTAAATAAAACCAGCATTGCCCATATCTATCTTCTACTATATTAAAACGGTAGTTTTTTTTCTGTAAAACAATCTTAAATTTATACTTAATTACATTTATATACCAATCGAACATTGCTAAAATCTAATTATTTAATAAAATTAAGTAAGAGTATTTTTGAAAAATAATTTTATAATTTCTACTATACACGTTGCCAAACAACCATTCCACTCTACTAAAACAAAATCTTCATATCATATGTTTTTATTAATTAAATTAACTAAGTAACGATTTTAAGGACAACATCTTTTTAAATAATGATTATTTTAAGAAAAACAAAACTAAAATAGATATTGTCTAGTCATTTTTTATATGAGATGGTTTGTGTAACTTTGTCACAAATTTCAAAACTAATTTTTAATGTACAACTTACTCTATCTCCACCATTTTACAGAAGTTAAATAATATTTTTTTTTTTGAACAAAAAAAAGATCCGTATCATTTTAACGTCGAATTAAGCAAAACAATGATAAGGATGATCCAGTCAATTGCATAAAAACATCTACTTCTTCACTAAACAAATAAAAACCCCAACTTTAATTTGACTTAGCAAAAATAAAGCACTCGTTGTCAATGTTAACACCGGATTGACCTAGTTAAACATTAAAAAAGCTCTTTTTTTAATAAGAGTCCTAACAAGTTTTCACCAAAAAGTTAAATCCTAGCAAGTAACAGCTAACATTTTTTGTTAACGAAAAACATAATTAACAGCATCGGAATGGAATTTCTGTTATTTTGAAAAAGGCTATATGCTAATTAGTATTTCATATTAGGCAATCTAGGCTAATTTTCCACGGAGAAGAAAACTTCATCCACGTGTCCTTTTCTGATTAGTGATTAGTATAAATTTCCAAAGAAGACAATAATCACATTAATTACTTACAGCATCATCAACGGCATAATCACATGTCTTCACATGTACACCTGCCCGCACCTGATCCGCATCAACACGAACACCCAAAAACTATATAAATAAATCAATTATTTCGACCTATATTAATAAATTTTCATAGACCTAATACAAATTACAAAAAAAATATGATTTATTTCTGTTAGTTAACAAAAAAAACATAAGAGCAAAATCCCTCGATGAAATGCATGAGGAAGCTCTGAATGTAACTCCCCTCCCACCCCAAACCCAGAAATTAAAGCGAAGAGTAGAATCTCTCAATAGAGAAGAAAGCAATAAAAGGAGAAGGATCCGAAAACCCTAAGTTGTGCAGCGTTTCGTCTTTTGCTTGTTGATCAAGCAGGACATCTCAGAGATTTGTGAGTCCCTTTGTGGACGTTGCTGCTTCTTCCTGGAGAACGATAGAGTTTGATGAGATACGAATAGTTGTCGAGGAAGAGAGATTTAGGGGAAATTTTTTTATTGCTGTTTTTGCATATTCATGAAGCAAATTCGTCGATGGCAGAGGATTCTGATCCTCTCCTTGCTATCGATATCTGTGTTCGCTCCGATTATTTTCGTCTCGAATCGGCTTAAGAACATCACTCCCGTTGGTCAGCTTCGTCTCCTCTCCTTTTTATTTTTCGGTTTACTTTTTTTCTGCTGTGGATATGGCAACATAGTACTGGACGATCGTGTGGAAATGCTTGATGGCCTTGATCTTTTATTGAAATCTCATGAAATTCGCCATCGGCGCTTGATTTTGTTTGCTGTTTTCTTAGTCTTCGGACTTTTTTCATCTGAGGTTTATTTTTGATTTCCATTATGGAATATTTTCTGGCAGGTAGGAGAGAATTTATTGAAGAGTTATCAACCATTGTAAGTGTGGTGTTGTTTCTTGGTCTTCAATCTTTGGATTCCTCTGTTCTGATGTAGATAGTAAAATCAAGACGTTTAGCTTTTGTTTCGTCTCTTTTAGTGCTTTTAAATGCTTTATTCCGATTTGATAATCTTCATCTTAGTCTTCTTTCATTATCCTCTTATATGCTTTATATTTCTCGAGCAAAAAACTGTTGCTGACATGCTACCATTATTCTGCAGAGATTCAGGACAAATGACCTTAGACTTAGCGCCATTAAACATGTAAGTTAGAAGTTACCGGTTTTCCTCGAACTCATCTCCCATTACTTTAGTTGAAATTGTTTCACTTTGTGACGTAGGAGGATGGAGAAGGCTTGAAGGGGCCAAGGCTTATTCTCTTCAAGGATGGGGAGCTTAATTCTGTAGTTCAGGATAATTCGTCTGTTGAAAGTGATAGTGTTACTCAGTCTAATGAGAAAGACAAAACAATTGATTTCCCCGGAATTGGTGGTGAGATCGTACTTTCAATCTTGCTTTGTTTTGCTTCTTTGTCATTAAGTCCTCGGATTCTTATCTGTAGTAATCATGGGTTTCAGGAAATAACCACAAAAACAGGGAAGAACAAGTAATAGTTTCACAGAAGATGAAAGTTAGCTCTGATGCAAAGGTGTGTATTTGATCCAACTGATATAAAGTAACATGAACTTAATGAGTTCTCAGGCTATGAAATAATACTCCTATATTGAATCCTAGAATCAGATTATAAGAAATTGCTTCATGGTGCTTACTTGATCTAGGGAATAGAAAAGCCAAGTTATGCTTTCATCAACTTATTAAGATCAGATGTTTCAAGATTACAATTTATTATCTTGTTTTGTGTCAGGATCGATTTCTACCAACTAGTAACCGACTTGCTAATAAAACGGATTTCAAACCCCCTTTATCCAAGGGTGAAAAGGAAACAAGGACTCAGTCCGATACAGCAACAGATGTGAGGATAAAGGAGATCAGAGACAAAATTATACAAGCGAAAGCCTACCTGAATTTTGCTCCACCTGGAAGTAACTCTCAAATTGTGAAGGAGTTGAGAGGTCAGATGAAAGAGCTGGAACGGGCTGTTGGTGATGTGACAAAGGATAAAGATTTATCCAAGGGGTAAGCACAACTGCTTGATTCCAAGTGACAGGATACCTTAATTGCATCTAAAAACTTGCTGTTACAACTACAACCTTTTCGTGACAAAAAATCTATGCTGTTTAAGAAGATTCATATAGTAACCTTTAGTATGACTATTTCTTTCAGCGCTCTACGTAGGGTGAAGCCCATGGAAGCTGCATTAAACAAGGCTAGTCGTGTCTTTAACAATTGCCCAGCCATTGCTACCAAACTCCGTGCAATGAATTATAACACAGAAGAGCAAGTTCATGCGCAGAAAAATCAAGCATCATATCTAATGCATCTTGCTGCAAGGACCACCCCAAAAGGGCTTCACTGTCTCTCAATGCGGCTGACATCAGAATACTTTTCCCTGGATCCTGAAAAAAGGCAGATGCCTAACCAGCAAAACTTTTATGATCTTACTCTCAGTCATTATGTTGTCTTCTCTGACAATGTTTTGGCTTCTTCAGTCGTTGTTAATTCTACGATATCTTCCTCAAAGGTAAAATTTTCACATTTGTTCTGTTTTATTTTGACAATATCGTGTATTTCTTTTCTAAATTTCTAGTTGGTTATCATCATTATATGATATCGTTTTGAGTGTCTTACAATATATCGTTTCATTTACTTCAGCCACTTTCTCATCTGGCTTCTGATTGCTGTTTGCAGGAACCTGAAAAAATAGTATTCCATGTTGTGACTGATTCACTTAATTACCCAGCAATCTCAATGTGGTTTTTGCTAAACATTCAAAGTAGAGCTACAATCCAAATCCAAAACATTGATGATATGGATATCCTGCCTTCAGATTATGATCAATTGCTGATGAAGCAAAACTCTAATGACCCAAGATTCATTTCTACCCTCAATCATGCACGCTTCTATCTCCCTGATATATTCCCGGGTTTGAACAAGATAGTACTCTTTGACCATGATGTAGTAGTTCAAAGAGATTTAAGTAGAATGTGGAGCATTGATATGAAAGGAAAGGTGGTTGGAGCTGTAGAGACTTGTCTTGAAGGTGAACCTTCATTTCATTCAATGAGCACATTTATTAATTTCTCAGACGCATGGATCGCTGGGAAATTTAGTCCTAAAGCTTGCACGTGGGCATTCGGGATGAATCTAGTTGATCTTGGAGAGTGGAGAAGACGGAAATTGACATCTACATACATAAAATACTTCACCCTGGTACACAATACACACTCTAAACTGCACTTGCTCTCCTTATATATTGTAGCCATATAGCTTCTTTGAATGCCTTTTCAAACTTTTCAAGTGGGTTCTTCGATTCATTTATACACTATTCTCTATGAAAAAGGTTGTATTGAGGTTTATGTAGGCTATCTTGGGTGATGAAAGGTTTTGAATTTGGAATTCAGATAACATCCAGGACTTAGAGCTGTAAATAGCAAACGAACTTAAGTAAAGCTAGTACTAAGATCATCTCCTGTAAGAAGAGTGGTATGTACACATGTTATGTATGCGTGATGGACCTAAACCTAACAACGGTTTTGGGGATTTATGTTTTTGACAGGGAACAAAGAGACCATTGTGGAAATCTGGGAGCTTACCAATAGGTTGGTTGACTTTCTATAGGCAAACACTAGCGTTGGACAAGAGATGGCATGTGTTGGGGTTAGGTCGGGTATCAGGAGTCAACGCGGTTGACATTAAACAAGCGGCGGTTATACACTACGATGGAATCATGAAGCCGTGGTTGGACATTGGACTAGAGAAATACAAGCGTTTCTGGAACATACATGTCCCTTACCATCACACCTACTTGCAACAGTGCAATATTCACGGTTGATACGATAAAAATTCGGACAACTTAGGTTTTTTTTTGTTAAACAAGCTTCTTAGCATGTTATCATTGTTATGATTAGCTTCATTCTTTGAACTCACCTCAGTGTAAATCTTGGTTCTTCTTTTTCATACTTTTCATCAGAGCTTAATCTTAGAGTTAGTTACAGTAACAGATTGTTGTCATCCTTTGAAGAGCTCTCACGTTATTTCTTTTCCTTTTTTTTTGGCCACCGGAACGAGTAAAGGAGTTCGGTTCTTGGTTTGTAGTGTAACCGATCGGTTTGCTTTGGTTATGACTTCTAACCGATCTCTCGCAGCCTCCTTCGCTCGTTCTTCTTCTTCTTACGCATCTGTTTCTCCTTCCTCCTTCCTCCTTCGACTCAGGTTCTCTCTTCTCCCATTCCGTTCTCACCTCTCACCTTTCTGTCTAATCATTGTCCTCATCTCCACCTCCTGGACTTGGAGTTCCCTCGAGCCGATCTCGACTTCGGAGGTTTAGGTATTGTTCAACTTTAATTTCCCTCTGTTGTTTTTGTCCCATTTTAGATAATTTGTTTTCTCTCATATTTTTTTTTTGTTATAGCTAATGGCAGATGTGTGTACGCCCTGCGATTGCTTAATTTTGAGGGTTGCATTTTGTATTACGTATTTTCGGATACATTGAATTTTGAACTTCTGATTATTCACGTGAATTTTCTATTCGTTAGATAGTTGGAATTCTACTTATTTGATTGCTTGTTTCCATTCTATTCGTTAGATAGTTCTGAATTTATAACTTTGAAGTTTGAACAAAATTTGCAGAAATGTTTTATCTTAGCGAGCTTGAACATACACTCAGAGTGCCTCCGCATCTCCTTAACCTTCCCCTTGAAGATGCCATTAAGTTAGTACTTCAAAATTTGTTCTTTGACAAGGTTTGGTTATTGGTCTTCTGTGTTTTCTTTTATGTTTTCCATTGTCTGCTTATTATATACACTACACTTAGCTAATTTTATCAAAGTGTTTTTTTTTTTTTTTTGAAATTTAAGGTTTTGGCAAAATGGAACTTGGGACTTTGCGTATCTGTTTACGACATTAAAGCAGTAGAAGGAGGGTTTATTTTACCGGGGGATGGTGTTGCCACCTATAAGGTAATTTCAAATTACGGATCTCTCTTCTTTTGTCAGATGAACATGGTTTTTTTTATAATCAATTTATGTCCTTCCACTATTAAATTCTCTCTTTCTCTTCTTCTGCAGTGCAATCTTGTGATTTTAGGTAGGTTTTAGAGTTGTTGTGTTTCGTCCATTTGTTGGTGAGGTCATAGCTGCAAAGTTCAAAGAATCTGATGCCAATGGCTTGCGCTGTGAGTAACATATTTTACCAAATTCCCTGAAGAATTCTAATGTTGAACACTGTCTACATCATGTTACTCTAGTGGATTGTTAGTTTTCCTTAGGTACATATTAGTGACTTATAAGTTATCCTATACTTTGTTATTGTGGCTAATTTTGTTATTCATGAAGTTTGATACCTCTATACTTGACAGTAACACTTGGATTCTTCGAAGATATTTATGTGCCTGTTCCACTTTTACCGAAACCTAACCGCTGTGAGCCTGACCCTTATAATAGGTAAGAAAAATGTCTCTAGTAATGGATGGAATATTTTAGCTCTCCAACTATGAGTGGGAGCTTGTTGTACCTATATCTGTATATTTCACTGGATCACACAGTACAGTGTTTTTCTGTCAACAGGAAGCAAATGAGATGGGTGTGAGAATTTGGAAATCCTAAAGAAGACTATATTATCGACGATTCTTGTCAGGTTAACTTTAGGTTTCCCAATGACTCTTTAAGCATAAATTTTCGAAAGTGGTCTCTTTTTAATAACAAAGCGTTGTAAATGGCAGATCAAGTTTCGAGTTCAGAGCATAAGCTATCCATCAGTTCCAACTGAGCGATCAGAGGACGCAAAGCCTTTTGCTCCTATGGTTGTTTCTGTAAGTTCATTCATCAAACTATTTCTCTCAAGATTTTTTACTTTTATTGACATAATAACCACACTAGTCAGATTTTAACTATCTAAACCTCCTGATTCCTCCTCTCTTCTAGATTCCAAAGTTATCTTTGAGCCACCTTGTTTTTGTTTTGGATATCTAATTTCCGTCCAGTAATCAATCAATATTGTGAATATGCAGGGGAATCTAGATGATGATGGTTTGGGTCCTGTTTCTTGGTGGGAGTCTTATGACCAGATTGATCAAGAGAAGTGACTCCCTGAGTCTACGCACCGTAAGATGGAATCATAACTGATGATGATTATATTCACGCGCCAGACTTCAGTCTCCAATTTTGATGAAGACTAACAATCTCTTCGAAGTTCTTTTTTTGTCCCCTCTAATATAGGAAGTTAGGAACGTTTTTTCTGAGATACAAATAGCAATGACTAAATTTAGAAAGATAAAACAAAAATTTGATAAATTACAAAAGTTATGATGGATGATGGAGTTGGGTGAGAAGTTGGTGTATATCAGGAGCATGATGATCATCTGCACGTATGCGATCAGGTTGAATCCAACGGCCCTCCATGTTCCTCACCATTCCTTTGTTTGCGTCTTGGCGCCAATAAGGCGGAACCATGAAATGGTCTTTCAAAAAATCAGATGCTTTGTTCACTAACGCTGGATCTCTCCCACTAGATAACACGAATCTCTATCCTTTTCCATGGTACCTATATTTTATCGTTTTCCAGATTATTCTCGTCATACAAAAATTATCATGCTTTAAGATTTGAGTCATCAACGACAAAAAAAAGTAGTCTAGAAATAGCAAACAAAGTTGACATCAAATATTATATGAAAACAACATGTTTAACTACTATTAAATTACCCAATAAATAATTCTCTAATCATCCACAACAGCAGAAGGTCAGAACCTGCTCACGCGCCGAGAATTTTGAGAAATTGCATGACGTGTCTTTGTCCGTGTTTAGATCCAGAAACCCGGATTCGGCTTTCACGGCCGAGTCGGGACACCGGAATCCGTTTCCGGATACCGGTTTGAGGAAATCCTTGAGATCCGCTATCCACTCGAGGTGCGTGACATTTCCTCTCCAGGCGATCGTGATGGCTCGGCGTCCGAGTCGGTGGCGCGTGGTCTCCTCGTCGTCGGAAACTGCCACGTATCCCATCCAATTGGCGTTCTTGCTCCACACCTCGGACCATCTCGATTTCGAGAAGAAGTTCGGGAGGTTGATGTTCGACGTCGCGTAGAGATAACGCGCCACCTCGTAGCCGGAATCGAGTATCCCGAGCGAATCCAACAGGTGCGCGTGAATTTGCAGCTCCCACAGTACCGGGAAAACGGATCGAAATCGAACGCGTCGTAACAGGCCTGGGCCATTTATCCGTACCGGATTAGGTCAGATCTTAAAACCGGATCGATAGGATCCACTAACCCGGCCCAATCATCTTCCCCGTGGATCTTCCGCCACGTGTCCCTCAACCTCTTCGATTCTTTAGCTTCTCTATCCCGTCGGCGGATATCCTCCGCCGTCGTCATCCCATAGCTTTCTGGCTCGAGCCTTGATGCTATTGAAGCGTCGTCTCTTCTGGACATAGCCCTCGCCAGCGATGATCTCGCCGGAAAAGTGGTACAGGTAGAGTGTGAAAAGTGCGGCTTGAGGGAAAGAGAGAACTGAGTCCTTTGACTGATAAGATCAGGAAGAAGCTTATGGGAGGGAATGGTCGCCATAGTTGAGAGCTTGATGAGTTTCAGAGTTGCACACTTTCTTTTGTTTTCCTTAACTTTGGTTTGGAAAGTGTGCTCGATCACGTGAACTCGTTGACACAAAGCACTGACCCATGCTTAGTAGTACCCACGAGCCACTTGCGACAAGCATAGTTGCACACTTTTATATATAGTTTTAAACATACAAATGTAGAATAAACAATCAGCAGAACAAATCAAATGGGTCCAAAAGCATTCAAAAAACCAATCAAGATTCATCTTTCAATGGGCTCTCCTTTTAGTAACTTTGTATCTATGAGGAAACATGAAACACACATCAAATACGTCTTATCTACGCGCAACCAAAAAAAAAAAAAGATGAAGAAAAGGTTCGGCCTCATCGAATCATCTTGCTCATAGTAAAGCCTCTTTCATAGACTTGAGAACATTTCCATTGGTCTTCTTGTGATCTCTGTCTCTCTTTTCAGTATAGCTTTGTAAGTACAACTATCACAAGAGTTATGCGAGTGTCCTTATCCAACCAAGTAAACCAAGAAGGCCAATATCAAGTACACGTGATTTCTTCTCAAGCCCTAACAAAATCAAAAGGATGAAAGGTGATTGCTTCTTATCCTCATAGCAATATCAACCAGTCTATTTAACATTTGGCCAAAAGATAACTTTTCTCACCAATATCAGCAGCTACCCGATGAGCACACATCACTCCTGAGAAAGCCACAGCTATAACTCCCTGACCAGGAAAACAACTATCCCCCACGCAGTATAGACCATCTATAGCCTATTATATTTGTCAAACCGTTCTTTTATTAGCCAAACCCTTTAGCAGCAGAACTATATAATTTTCTTTTACTTACTGTTGTATTGAACGGCATGCCCAGTAAACCTTTCGGGGTTCCTCTTGGCATTGGCCCATAAGTTCCCTTATCCCTAGCGAGAAATCGCCTGTGTGTTCTTGGTGTTCCCACCTGCGTTGCTAAACCATTAGATATACAGGTTAAGTACCCAAATAAGGCATAAGCTTGCTCTCATGCACCTCATACATACAAATGTCTCAGATCATGCAGATCTACTATCACAATTTCTACAATGTGCATGGCAAATTGTCCCGGAACAAAGAACAAGCCTAACCTCCTTAAACGTAATAGATGAACTGAGCCCTGGAAACAGTTTTTTCTCTAGCCTCTCTATTATTCCAGCTGCCACCTCTTCTTTTTTCGCCTCATACTCTTTTGGAGGGAGTCCCTAGTACCGAAATTTAGATGAGTTGAGTAAATAGAGATGGGCATATCAACACTAACCCCACAAGATGTTTCTACAGCTGAGTAAAAATACAATTAAAATCATTAGCTCCAAAAAGGTAGATATCATGCTTGGTCTCACTCCTCTAAGATCAGCCTTACCTCCCAATCCTCAATGGAAGAAGTTGTAAATATGTGAAGTATATGTCGACCATTTGGAGCCAAAGATGGATCAAGAATGGTGGGAATGCTGAGGAAGATACTCCCATAAGGCTCCTCCAGATTCTTCCAATTGTCCTATAGGTGCAACCAAATAACATAACAGTTATTCAATAACTTTAAATCTGGCAAGGAGATAGATCTTAGTAGGAAACTAACAAACCTCAAGCACAAAATGATGGCAATCTGTATCTGGAGGGAGAACCTCTGCTTTAACACCCATGTGGATTGAAAGAAATGATGGAGCCTTGACATAGACTTTCTGGAAATTTTCTTCTTCTTTTGGAAGTTTTTCTCCTTTTAACAGCTTCCCTACAGCACGGTAATACAATTTTAAGGTATTCGTACAAAAGAAGAGACCTACTAGACAGTTACATGATCATTTTTTCTCTTACCAAACGTATCCCATCTTGTAGCATTTGAAATTATCGTTTTTGCGAAAAACTCTCTTCCATCAGATAGCCTTACACCAACCTGAAATTCCAGGTCCAGAAAACAAACAAATTTTGATAACCGAAAAATGAGTTTCAAAGGGTCAAGTAAAAATTAAAATTTAGCAAGACTCATGCAGAAACTTACAGCCTTTCCCTCATCAAGTATTATGCTTTTAACATTAGCCTTGTAGAGTATTTCACTGCCTTGATCAACAAGTCCTTCTGCCAGAGACTTGGCAATCCCACCAACACCACCAACAGGGTAGTTAATTCCTCCATAGTGTCTGTCACATAAAACCTGTCCTTGAACATATAAGAAAATAAAGAACAGAAAGGGAAACACAAGTAGACACCAAATGCCAAAACAAGAATCCTACCATACTTGCATTGATCATTGGCGTCTGCAAAGCATTGACTGTGCTCACGATGAAACACTGCAGGAAAATATGAAGGGCAATAACCATGCTTCGTTCTGGTTACAAAATTGGATGAAGATACTTGCGCAGGTCTAGATAAAATGTTTTTCTCACCTCTGCGTCAATGAAAGATAATAATTGAGGATCATTTATGTACTTCCGAGCTATAGCCCCAGCATTTTGGGGCAAGTAGTAGGCTGTACAGCACAGAGAATAAATAACAAGATTCATGTCAGTAGATTCAGCTGTGTATATCTGTGCAAACCTATATACACTCACAGCAATCAATAAACACACACACATTAAACATGAATAATGAGTCCAGGCGAATACCGAGTGTTAAGCACTCAAGTGGCTTCTGAAAGAACTGTCCAAAAAGGTAGAGAGGCTCTTCTAGTGACTTTAGTTCCAGGGAGTTCAACGAGTTGAAGATCTGTTCAGCCCAAAGTATGAAGTTGTAATATATAAATATATAGCGCGACACTCGTAAAAAGCTCAAAATAAATCACATCAGACCTTCCAGCAGTCGCCATAGAATCCGAGGATCCCTTCCTTTTCGTGAGGAAACTTGCTCGTAAGTTCAGTGATGAAATCGTCGTAATCTCTATGAATCTGAACAGAAAGATTATTGGGAAGATGGAAATGGACAGTGGTAGGATCAGGTATAACCTCCATCTTACGACCAACTGCCTTCAATGCTTGAGTTATCAAGTTTAGGTTCCCCTGTTCCGTTCAAATTAAGCCATTACTTCAACTTAAGCCAAATTCCTCATCTAAAATTGAATTAATTTATACAGTAACACCAAACAACTGCTTCTACTTATGTTCAATTCTCCTAAGAAATTCATAAGTTTTGAATAAGATGAAACGATTGGTGAAGAAACAAAACCAACCTTATCGCTAAAACCGAACATCACAGAAGACCCAACATCAAATGTATATCCATCTCTTTCGTAATAACCAGAGCTCCCACCAGGAATCAAATATTTTTCAAGAACTAAAACCCTAGCTTCTTTAACAGCTAGCTGAGTCGCAGCAACCAATCCTCCAATCCCCGAGCCGATGACAATGGCGTCGTACACACTCTCTCCTCCACCTCTTTCAGCTCTCTTCGTCCCTTCTACTGTACCAACCACACTTGAAGAAACAGATTTCACTGAAACCATAGGCTTCTTCTTTCGACCATGAAAAAACCCCAATTTCGAAGAACCCAGCTTGTAATTCGCGAAATTCCAAGTCTTCAACGCGGAGAACAAGGAACTGCGATCACCATGCTTTATGGGGTTTTGATAACACAAATTCATGCTGCTAAAATTGTCGTCGTCACTGGATTGTTCCCAAAACCAATCAATTAATGAGTAAAGAATTCTTCATCAGCTAGATTTTAATGAGCAAAGGGTTTATCCGAATTTGGAAAAAAATCAAAATGTTTGGTAAAGAATTTGCAAGTGCGAGTATACTATGGACACGACGATACAAAAAAAAATCCTTTTATGACTTTAAAATCGTGGCCGTTGATCCTTGTTATCTGTGTGGTATACATATTAGGGGATTTAATAACCGTTAGATTGTCTTCTCAATCCAATTTCTTTGTTAAAAAGAAAAAATTTCTTTTTTTTTATTCCTCATTTGATTTATATGGCGCGAAAAATGATTGAAACTTGAAAGGACAGAACAGGTCGATCCATTTTTTGTGGTGAATCTGATTCTCTTCTCCATTATCCTCATTCATCTTCTTCATTTTAGTTTCAAATTTTCCTAGGAATGATCTTTTTCATTTGTAGCTGAATCTTTGTTTCCTTTTGCATCGCCTTGTTATGTTTTTGGTCTCATATGATTATTTGATCATTAGGTGTTGTACTACACTACTACCTTTGATACAAATGAAAAGACCACAAGCTGCACAAAAGAAACCCAAGTAAATTCACGGCAAGATTTGTTCAGGATACAAGAATGGTTAAAAATTGTAGGCTTTTTGCCTTAAAGACCCAACTATGTCCAAATGGCTATGAAAACTTGAATAATGCAAGTGGATTTTTTTGTTGCGGTTTGGTCCACCAAGATTCCATGTGTCCATAGAATCTGAATAATAAATCAAATGGTCCAAAAGCATGAAGCATCAATCAATATTCAACGTCAAATAGACTCTTTTTAGCAACTAGTCCAAGGATCTTTGTATCTGAGAGTAAACATGGAGAGACCAATTATCTTCGTGGTCCTTGCCAACAAAAAAGGGGTAATGCCGAAGAAAAGGTTCCGTCTCGTCGAATCATCTTACTCATATTAAAGACGACTTGGGAACATTTTCAACGATCTTCTTGTGATCTCTCTGTCTCTCTTTTCGTGTGTGGATTCTGATTCTTCCTCTTCTTATAAATAGCCTGCGACTCAAGCAACTCCTTTCAATCCATATTCTTCTTCTTCTTCACCTTATTCCAAAACAATGGACAAGGTTATGAGAATGTCATCCGACAAAGGAGTGGTTATATTCAGCAAGAGCTCGTGTTGTTTGTCCTACGCGGTTCAAGTTCTCTTCCAAGATCTCGGCGTCAACCCTAAGATCCACGATATCGACAAGGACCCAGAATGCCGCGAGATAGAGAAGGCATTAATGAGGCTAGGGTGTTCAAAGCCCGTCCCAGCCGTCTTCATTGGTGGCAAGCTCGTTGGTTCGACCAACGAAGTAATGTCGATGCACCTAAGCAGCTCGCTAGTTCCCCTAGTGAAGCCATATCTATGTTAAACAACAACTATGGATTTATGAAATTAATTAGCTACGAAAATAGTAATGTATTTTAGAAAATTGAGTCAAATCTTTGTAATGTTTTTTAGTAATGTTGGTTGTGTAACTTGGGCAAAGTGTACGTATAATTGTAAGATTGCGTTATCAATTCAAATGTAAAAGTAATTATAATGTATTCTTGATTCGTATGCAATCTCCAATGGACACAGGACACACGCTTTTATAAGTAGAACCTTATTCTCCCAATGGACCTTTGGTTTGCTTTCATGAACAGTCATCAGATGTTTCCTTCATGTTACTCTAGGCACAGATAAGCTAGAGCGCACAATCGTCCATTTGAAAGTATACCTTTTATCATGTGATCCCAAGTCAAAACACAGAAGAAGCAGAACAGCTACATAAATCACATAACCAGACATATTCACTTGTCTCCAACTCATACTACTGTTTCATCGCTTACAATAATTTCTTCCTATGCAAAGAGACGACAACAAAAACTCACTGAATAATCAAACAGACACTGTATGGTGTACGATTCGAAGAAAGTTGCTATCTAGGTGTAATGGAGGGAACAACAGTTCCACTGACGAGGTCAGAGCCAGAGACATCCATTGATGTATAAGGATTCTTCATGACTGAATAATTCGATGATGATGGTGGCTGACTCATTGTCTCAGACAGATCCGCTGTTTTCGATACCTGAGATTGCGGCATCAATTCCCATATGATTTCCAGTTCTCTTACAACTTCCGCCATTGAAGGCATCGCAATGCTAAAGTTCCAAACTTTTCAAGGCATTCCGCTGCAACTGAACTCATTCTCTTATCAACGCCTGATAATATCGAACCAGACTGGTACGCGATGTTGACCTAACAGAAATAAACATTCCAAACACATTTAGACAATGACAAGAAGGAGAACAAGCTCTTAGCATCTAATCAGAATTACCTCTCGAACTATGTTCTTCCCATGTGTGATAGGCTGCATTCCTGTCAAGAGCTCCAAGAACACAACGCCTAGACTATATACATCGCTTTTGTCAGTCAGTTGATGTGTCAAGAAATATTCCGGGTCAAGGTAACCCTGACGAAAAGATAACTCTCAGTCATGAGTTTGAGAAACACTTTTACAGAAGCAATGCAGGATTGAGATCTTACCGGAGTCCCTTTTACAACTGTAGACACCTGATGAGGTGAGATGCCTTCCATATCAGGCACTGGGGCAAGTCTTGAGAGTCCTTTCAAGCCGTTGAGAGGAGCGACGGAGCGTTATCAAACTTTCACCTTCACCTTCACCGCCGCCATTACTTTGTGCCAGCCACCTTCTCCTTCCGCAAAACCCCGAATTTATTTCTACTTGTTTAATCATTCCTTCTCTGACCTGTCTTTGAACTTTTTGTCTTTATTTATATATTTTAATTTACATTTCGTAATTTTAGTAATGACAAGTAGGTAGATCATGTGCAAGTGCGGTGCATTTACTAATATTGTAAATCAAATTACCATTTTTTGGGTATAAAAACACGCTTACCATTCGCAAATAGCAATAAGAAACGAAATAAATCATTGGAATATTTATGAACTTTGTTGAAATATATACACATTTTGGTCCCCACGAAGTACTAAAAGTCATGAAGTTTGGAATTATGAGTGGATTTTTGATGTGCGATCAAATTGTTGGACAAAGAACATAAAAGAGTGTATAATTGAAAGCAATAATAGGAGACTATATTACTTACTAAGGAAGAAATATAATGTTGCTACACTTTTAAAAGCATGCGCATAGTTTGGAAGGCGATGTCAAAACTCAAAAGGTAACACATATGAACTAGTCTATTACGGTTCCAAGAACTTTCATACACAATTTGGTTTCTCTGTTGAACAGGTAGGAATAAAAAATCATTTGGTGACAGTAAATCTACAATAGAAACATCAAAGCGAATAATCAAATTAATTAGTCAGTTAGAGATTAAATGAATTAAATACTAAAAAAATAAAAAGAGGGAGACAAGATGCTGCGATGCTTCACGTGCCAATGTGCCTTTTACTTTTCATAACTATTTAAAACAATAAAATAAATAATGTTTTGTTTTTCCTTTTTTCTCAACTCAATGGCAATTTATAGTTAGTGACGTCACTTCTCTCTCTTCACAGTTGAGTTCTTCATTTGAGAGAGAGAAAGCTTCATCTCCATAATCATTATCTATCTCCATAGACATTGTTCTCATTTCGCTCCAGGGAAAAAAAAAACCCAGATAATTTGCAGCATTACTTTCTCAGATTCAAATCTCGCCGATGGAGAAATCGGATCCTCCATCGAAGCACGTCACTATTGTCCCATCCGTACCACATCCCAATCCAAATGCCAAATTGATTCCCGCTTCTTCCTTCCACCGCCGATCTCGCTCCGATGATATGTCAATGTTCATGTTCATGGATCCGCTCATCTCCTCCTCCGGCGCACCACCTTCCTCGGACGACCTTCCTTCTGACGACGATCTCTTCTCATCATTCATCGACGTCGATAGCCTCACCTCTAATCCGAATCCATTTCCAAATCCCTCCACCGTTTCCTTCTCTTCCAACTCCGTTTCAGGTGCCACTCCTTCGTCGTCCTCGCGTCCTCGTCACCGCCACAGCAATTCTGTTGACGCTGGATGCGCTATGTATGCTGGTGAAATCATGGACGCTAAGAAAGCCATGCCTCCTGAAAAGCTCTCTGAGCTTTGGAACATCGATCCAAAACGCGCCAAAAGGTTCTTCTTCCTCTAATTTCTTCAATGGGAATTGTAATGATTTTTGGATGAATTACAAAATCAGGGATTGGGATTTGCTTACAGGATATTAGCGAATCGGCAATCTGCAGCTCGATCCAAGGAGAGAAAATCTCGATATATTCAGGAACTTGAGCTCAAAGTTCAATCGCTTCAAACCGAAGCAACCACTCTCTCTGCTCAGCTCACTCTCTTCCAGGTTTCTCTTCTCTTCTAAAACTTTCGACCCTTATTCATATTTGCTCTCTTCCAGTAGCTTGATAGGGAAGTTTTAGGAATTCAGACAATGTGTTGGTGAATTTAACAATGTCGTTTGATTGAGCAGAGAGATACAAATGGACTAGCAAACGAAAACACAGAGCTGAAACTCAGGTTACAGGCAATGGAGCAACAAGCTCAGCTTCGTAATGGTAAAAAAATATATCAGCACTCAAAAGCTAATTCCTTTTGTATGCATTATACTGCCTCTGTGATCTTCTTCAATCTCTGTTTTTTTTTTGTGAATGCAAAACAGCTCTAAACGAAGCGTTGAGGAAAGAAGTTCAAAGGATGAAGATGGAGACGGGAGAGATCTCTGGTAATTCTGATTCCTTTGATATGGGAATGCAGCAGATTCAGTATTCACCTTCAACGTTCATGGCAATTCCACCATATCATGGCTCAATCAACGGCCAGGATATGCAGATGCATAGTTTCAATCCAATGGAGATGTTTAATTCTCAAAGCGTATCGGAGTTTTTACAGGACGGGCGATTGCAAGGACTAGAGATAAGTAGCAATAGCTCAAGCTTAGTCAAATCTGAAGGACCTTCTCTCTCTGCTAGTGAGAGTAGCTCTGCGTATTGACAAAGGCTATTATCAATGCTGAAATTATCTGTTAATAGGCTTCTTTTTCAATTCATTTAATTTCACTTCTCGATAATTTTTCATTTTTAATTTTTTTTGAGGTGCCAATGCCGAAAGAAAGGACGTATAAAATTGTGTTGGTTAAATTGTTGATTTGTGAGTTTCATTGTTTGCTACTGCCATTGTTTGTTCTTCAAGGAACAAAGAGACTAATAATTTTAAGATTTTCCTTTGGATACAATGATATTTGCTACGTTTTTTGTTTTTGTTTTGTGCCTATCGTCTCAATTCTCAAATTTATATTTTTGGTTTTATTTAGAATTGACTTTTAAATTGAAGTTATTATATTTTTAGCTTTTCTGATATGAGATATCTAAGAAAAAAAATAAAAAATCATGGCATATAATTTAATGTATATTTTAATATCGTAGATGTATCATTATCCAAGTTTAATCCATATAATAATAGAAGATATAACAAAATAAAATCTTAATATTTTTTTATAAAAAATCTTACAAACTTGACAAAAGTAATTTATAATATAGTAAATTGTGCTAATATTATCATTATGTCATAATCTAATTTAGACATTAAACAGTATTTGGGACTAAACGGAAATTGTATAGTTTGGGCCCATTTGGTCCTAATTTGACTGATAAACTCTGAGACCAAGACTCTCTCTGCTTCCCACCTAAAAATCGATCTCGCCGGCGGAATTTGATCTTCGTTTTCTCTTACCGGCAGATCGAACTTTCAATTCTCCATCTTCCTTAGGGGTCTAAAACCTCCTCACTCTCTCGACTCCTTAATTCACCCTTACCTCATCCAATTCTTCTTCAAATTTTCATTTATGGCGATTAGGGTTACCTTCACCTACTCCGGCTATGTTGCTAGGAACATTTCTCTTTCCACCGGGACTCGCGTCGGTACCGGCGACGTTCGATCATGATTCGTCCCAGATTCTTCAGCCACAATCATATACCAGATATGGATAAATCTCCCGGATCCAATACTTAGTCCACCGGCTCAACCTCTCGTGTTCAACCAGCTTCAATGTATAGCACAATTGCGAGGGAAATCCTCGAAGAAGGAAGCAAGAGTCCACTTGTAATGGGGATGATCTTCTATCTTGAAATTGACTGGAGCTCCAGAGCTTTCAGGGATGAGTGCACTCGGGATTTCGCCTTTTAAGACGTCTTCTGTTATACCGTTTCTTAGGGGTTCGAAGTGGATGCCGTGTAGCATTCCGGCGACGTTATCACCGGATATTACAGAGGTTGATAGGGGAGGAAAGTTGTGTGATGCTAAAGTGAAGTTAGAGTCAAGTGATAAAGTCTCGAATCGTGGAAACGGATGGGTTAATAAGCTGTTGAATATTTGCTCAGAGGATGCTAAGGCAGCTGTTACGGCGGTGACTGTTTCTCTCCTTTTCCGATCGGCTTTGGCTGAGCCAAAGTCTATACCTTCAACATCTATGTACCCTACTCTTGATGTGGGTGATCGTGTTATGGCCGAGAAGGTGAGAATCCTGGTTTCTGGAGTGGTTACATCTTTGTACTTATCCATGTTGGTCTGTTCTTGATTGTGATCGTATAATAATGTTTGATCTTGGGTGGTTTTAAAATTGATGGCTTTAACCAAGGAATTTATGGAAATCGTCTTAGATGTATTTATTCTTATATACGAAATAGCTTGGATGCACATCAAGCTTTTAATTGGTGATTTGGCTTAATGTCTGAGTGATTGATGAGTTGTTGATATCTTTTTTTTTTGGTGTTGGACAGGTCTCATACTTTTTCAGAAAGCCAGAAGTTTCAGACATATCTTCAAGGCTCCTCCTGTTTTTCTGGTAGCTCTCAAATCACCCTTTCTTGTTTTCCAAATGTTTTAAAACCTGTTTCAAAGGTCCTTGATATTTTTCCTTTGGATTGCAGGAAAATGGTTACAGTTGTACTGATGTTTTCATAAAAAGGATAGTTGCTAGCGAAGGTGACTGGGTTGAAGTAAGCTCTTACATCTAATCCACTTTTTGATTGATTCTAGTCTTCCACTGAAGTCTTTGCTGACCTATATTGGTATTACTTCTTTAGTGGCCTCTTGACGACCAATATCCACAAAACAGACCCCTTACCCTGTTTTATTTTGTTTGTTTCTGTAATCAATTTCATGTCTAAACTTGGTGATGATATTTCATATAGGTTCGTGATGGAAAGCTCCTAGTGAATGGCAGTGTTAAAGTAGAGGATTTTGTCTTAGAGCCAATTGCCTATGAAATGGAACCAATGGTAAGCAAATTTGCACGTCCTAATTTAATGATTTTTTTTAATCTAAAAGTTGTTAAAATGAATGCTGCTAAGCTGGCTTTGTTTTTTTTCCTTTTTAATTGCAGTGCATCCCTGAAGATTATGTCTTTGTCCTAGGAGACAACCGCAACAAAAGCTTTGACTCTCATAACTGGTAAACCACTTTGGAAGATATCTTTTACTTCATGGTTCTTCTGACTTAAATTGTGGGAACTCTGTTGATTAATGGTGAATGTAAAACGCAGGGGTCCACTTCCAATAAAGAACATCATAGGGAGATCTGTGTTTCGGTATTGGCCACCGAGCAAAGTTTCAGACATAATACACCATGACCAAGTTATCCAAAAGAGAGCTGTTGGTGTTTCATGACCAATGCAGATGGTTCTCAGTATTAAGCAGAAAATTGAATAGATGAGCTGTGTCAACCATTTTGGCACGGAAGCAACAGAGCAATTCTTTTCCCGTCTACTTCAATGGAAGACATGGAACGCCATGGGAAATCCAAAAATATAGAAAAACAAGAAAAATTGATAATTTTGCGTTGATTTATTTGCTGTGATGCAATCAGTGTAATTGGCAGTCGCTGTCAAACATAAGGGTAAACTATTTTTTTGAGTTTTGATGTGAAGAAACATGTAAACGTTCTTTATGTTCTCAAGCTCTGTAGTGTAGTAATGTTAAAGAAGTGTCAATATCTATTTGATATCATCACATTATTCTGTACTCAATCTCAGTAGAATAGTATTGTTTATGTTGGACTTTGCAGGCATACGAGGCGTTATTAATAAATGAAACTGAAAGTAGCGTTTTCAGTTCAAAGCGAACCAAAATAAAAATGCAAATTGAGACCGAAGAATTTCAGGGAATAAAAAAAATTTTGAGCCAAGGAGGGTACTATTCTACCACTAGACCACTGGTGCTGAGATGTTAGTACTATCATCTGTTAATTTATTAGACACAATTTAACCTCTCGCATATCGATCTACCAAAAAATTGAGTTCGGTAACTGAAGAAGAATTTCCGGAACTGGTTTGCAGAGTGGTAAGAAAACTCCGGCAGACTCAGATCTTGAGGACCAAAACGAAAGAAGCTCATAACTCTATCAGTCTAATCAACTTCAAATTAAAAAATTTATTACAAGGACCCCAGAGTGCTCACAAGGAGAAAGAAAGAGAGCTCAGACTGCGGCGGTAACATCCATCCGATAATGGTCAGATAGTGCAACGGACCCAACCGCTACCGAAGCCAATTTCATCATAGCTCGAAATGCACCAGCCGGGAATCGAACCTGTGGAAGGGTACTATTCTAGACGTACAACATTATCTGTTATAAAACCTATATTTACCAGAACTGTTATTCGATTTAGTAGTCAACACAACACTGATTAACCTGTAAATGTACCTTTATGAGCCTCTAGAATGGAAAAGCCAATCTGGTACGAAGAAGGAAGTTGGTTTAAGGAATTAACTAGAAAAGAGTAGCTTTTACAGCCTGTCTGAGTCGAATAAACAATTTCAGTGTCCATAGAAAGAAGACTACAAATCAAGTTATATGTTTACAGTGTTGATGAATATAGCCACAGCCTTTGTGAATACAATTGTAATACTAAATCCAAAAAAAAACAAAAAACAAAAAAACAAAGAAACTGCTATGTATAATAAAATGGATCATCAACGCTGTACCCTTTTCTTCCCCTCACTCTCTCTACTTCTTTTTTCCTTACGCTGTGGAAGGATGTTGATTTTTCAGTCTCCCCTACTTCTCTGCTATGCGGTTTAAAAAGAGAACAAAACAAAACAAAATGAGAAATTTAAAAGTTTTTTTGACAAATCTGATACAAAGAGAGTTGATATTAAAAAAAATAATAGCGATCATCAAAGCTTTAGGCTTGAAAATCTTTATTTGAGTTCCATACAGGAGCCACTGTCTTTTGCACTCCCCCACCACCATCTGATAACAGTCCGCTTCCATTTTCCGCTGCGATTAACGGATCCTTCTCACTCTCTTTCATCTGCCAACCCCAAACCAGAAAGGATCTCACATCAGTTTTTTGTTATTCTTATACAGAAACAAAATCATGCAAATATAATATAGCATAGACCAGGAGAAGTAAGGCCTTTACCAACGAAATTAGCCTGCTATCACTTGTGGGAATCATCTAATTATTTCTTTTATTGTACCATTGATTTTGCAATTAGCCTGCTAACACTTGTGGGGAAAAGGGTTTCTTTTTGTTTAGAGTCATACGAGACAAGTAGGTGAGTTCTACTTATGAATCACTGATCAATTTATTGGTGTCCAGCATTCAATATATATAGCCAACAGAACGATATTTGCAGAAAAGAGAGATGCAGAAATATACCTGAGGCAACTGAGTTGATGTTTCACTTGCCTTCTGCTGAGTCTCAATCGAGCAGTAATAGGAGTAAACAACCATTCCAATCACAGCCACCAAAATACCGAGAATGTTGCGCCAGTCGAATGGGTCTCGCAGCAACACGTAGCCAAATGCTAGAACCAGGCATGTTTTGAGATGTCCCAAAACCTGATATGTGACAGGTGATGTTTTTCCAATGACAAGAAACGTGCTGAAGTTTACAGAGACTGATATGAGGCAGGACAGCACAATGAAGAACTGCATTCAACCAAGAAGCACGTGTAAATATATAGAATCGACATGGAAGTAAGAAGATCAGTATATAAGTTAGGTAGAATCCCCGACAGATTGAGTCTCACCACAACTTGAGAAGTGTACTTGAATGCAAACACACTCTGGTTGGTTAGGAGCCCATCTAAAAATGGCCCAGTGACGAAAAGAGTGATTGCTTGATACGGGCAAGACTGATATAGAAGTTGCGTGGATGAAACTTTGAACTTCTTCTGGATGGTATTTGTCATCTGTGTACAAATGGTTAAGATAACAGCATCGGATTGGCTTAAGACAAGATATATAGAAAGGCCGAAAAAGTAAAGGAATGAGAAACAAAAAGGCTAAGCAAAGGATACAATTTGAGCAACACATGTTGTGATAACAGCCAGCAGCGACAAGACAGAACCCAGCATATTAAGCTGAAGATCTGTGACGGTTGCAATTCCAACACCAAGGAGAAGGATGGCTAATGAAAACTGAATTTTTCGACTGCAAACAAATAAAAGGTGTGTCTCATTAACTGAGCCTTTGACCAGAAACTAGCTAGAGAAACTCATGAAGCCATGAAAATTTCTGAGGATGAATTATCAACAAAGGGACATAAGAGTTTCACTAAGTTGCTCAACTATTACACTGTATAACAACTAGTATCGGATTAAGTCAACCAGAAATGTATGATCATGAGAAAAGATAGATGTCATATGAAATAACATCCTCCAAATCAATAATCAGTCACGTGTTAGTGGAAATGATATAACGGGTAATAGAACTTTGAGTGCTAACCTGAACTTTTTCCTGAAGAAGAGGGTCTCCAAGAGAACAGTGCAGGGGATGATTGCTAGTTTTGTCATCTACTATCAACAGACGAGAAGATGGGTTAGAGCAACACATGTTAAAATTGGATTTCACATCCTGCAGTAGCTGAAATGACAAAGCTATACCTGGTAGAAACCGACGGAATTAAAACCCAGGCTGAGATTTAATAGTCCTATAGATATCCCATTCAATATGCCAAATCCCATCACAGCTCGTGGATCAAAAGGCTTGTGTTCGAACATCTTCATCCATAATGCGAGATGAAGGGAACAAAACGTCACCAGAAGATGCCAACTTGTCAAAGTAGTCGCTGTATGTACAACACAACAAGAGTAAGTACAGATAGCTTATAGCCTATGAGATCAATTGCACAAGATGACATATAAGCAATTATGGTGATACATGCGTCAAAGTGGGGTAGAACAGCGTCGTGCTCAGTATAATACTACACAAGAATCACGGGTGTATCCTATTTATTGAGTCCGACAGAAAAGAAGAGCTAAAAAATAAAAATAAAAACACCTCATAAAGTAAGTAGACATTTCCAATCTTTTAGGGACACACAAACCACAAATATCATTCACAGTCACAGGAGTACTAATTTCTAAAAGGGGCAAAGCTATGGAACTTTCTTAAAACATATACAATCATGAAGGAAATTTTCGTTATGGACCATAAGGGGCCGAAGAGATAAACACCTGAAAATTAGGAACATAGTATGAAGGAAAATGATCTATAATCTCTTCTTCAACTCATTCCTTGGATTTCATAAAATAAACATGCTCAAAATGAATCGCGCGGGTAAGCTTTTGCATACAACACACGGATAGATCCAGAGGAATATATTTTCAATAGCAACATGGCTAATAAAAGGAGTCTGTACACTAAAATACACAGAGGAAGAATTGAATAGGTTACCAAATGTGAAGCCAAGGGTGCTAATAAGCGCCTTGTTACAGATCACGATCGACACAGACGACACAACGGACAAACTCAAAGCGCCGATTGTTTCCAACTGGAACTTCTGGCCCTCGCTCATCTTCGCTCTCTTAATTTTCCTCTCGCTTCAGTCACGATCTACGATGATCTATCAACCAAAATCAAACATCGATTCCGAATTCATACGGCAGCCAGTAAAACGTGAAGAAAGAAGAGCGATCTGGAGAAAACGAACCTCATTCGTGCATAACATATACGAAAATGCGAGAGAAACGAAGCTGAGGCAGCTCGACTGCAGCAATGGAGATATAGAAACTCGTTAAATAAACATTAACAGAAGTGTGAGAAAAAATGAAGATTTATTGAAAGGCAGGAGCCATAAACCCGAGATCTGCCGTTAGGAGGCAGAGATCAGAAATTTAGTTGAAGGAAAATTCAAGAGACGCGAAATGTAAACAACGAGAACATAAGGAGGGAGAGAGAGAGATAGGAAACTCACGGGAAAATAAGAGAACCAGAGAGAATTCAAACTTCGACGGAGGAGAAGAGATTCAGATTTTTTATAAAAAGCCTAATATTTCTGCAATTTTGATGGGTCTGCACTCACCACCGTACAGAAGAAGAACTGCGCAGATACTTTCTACGTTGATACTTGATTGGCCCCACCAGAAATTCACCGCGGGATATTATCGTAATTGTAGAAAAAAAATTCATGATCCACATTTGATATTTGATTTTTACCGTTGGTTGGTTACGTAAAAACATTCATTCATTTTTCCAAAATACAGTATCCGTTGTTGTATTGTAACCAACCATACTATTTTTGATTTTATGCTTACTATTAAATCAAATTCTGTGTATATAATGTACTACTTACTATATTTTATATTTCACTGCCCCAATTGGCCATTTACATCTCATTATGGAGAAATACATGACTAACCTGAGGAAAGTACTATGGTTCTTTTTAGTCGACTCTTATCACAAGAAAAGACAGTTTCTGCTCTCCACGTCTACATTTACTTTGGAGCCCGGTTCGACTGTCAAACTATTTTGAATATGTTGGATATGTTTACTGCTTCGTTTTCTGACAAATTACCATGAGATAGAGCCTCAATATATATATCTGCTAACATAAAAGAAGTTTTTTACCTAACTTTTTCCTGATTTAAACAAAACCCGAGAACTGTCCAAAAGCTACTTAGTAGTGTATTAAGTAAAATAGAAATCACACTAATACAACTTTTCGTCGCTGTCATAGATTCCTTTACACAAGAGTTGCAGTCTCAAGTATGTGGAATGATTCAAAGGCTTCATATTACTATTTCTAAACTCTCTCTCCATGTTTTCTTTGATAACCTACAAGGTTAGATAGAAAAAGTAGTTTAATCAAGAAAGAATGGGGAAAATAAAATGACGCAAAAATTCGAAGTTCAAGATTGAATGAGAATAAACAGTATGCCCATTTATACATGCAAATATTCACATACCTTAAATCGCTCCAGGCTTGGCATGAAGGTTTTGGCTATGGCTAAGATTTTTGATAAAGAGCTGAAATTTTCTAATGAAAGCCATATACTTTACACCATACATAGATAAAGAAGTTTCAAGTCTTGCTATGCTGGCCAGATATTCATGTAAATACAAAAACATCTAAAGAGATCTTCCTAAAAAACAGTTACTTGCCTGGTAGATAATCTCATTTAGCTCATCTTTAGAAGGTTAATAAATAATTTTGTCAAAAGACAATTCTTAACACTGGCATATGCTCCCTTCATATTTATACGGAAGTATGTATTCGCACTAGGAACCTTAAATGTTTCGTCAAGCTTGTACCAGAACTTCATGAACGCTACGTCAATAATACATCTAGGAGGAGTCTGACTTTTGGGATCCCCATCAGAGTTAATGTCTCGGATGGAAAAGTCACAAGGGATGAATTGGTTTTTCGAGGGCAGATGCAAAGAGTTATTTACTTCTGAAGGATTGCTCCATGTTTCTATCAAAGACAATGGAACATCTTCTCCTCTATGTAACGAGAACCGAACCAAGGCTCATGTTGGAACACTGAAACAAGGAATTTTCAAAAGAAAGATAGTAAGAACAAAAATATGCATGCAACAGTTACATACTCAACAAATATTTAAAATACCTTCTGACTTGATGGATTTCGAAACAACATCAATCCTCATGTTTTTTGGTGTGAAGAAACCCATAAGATCGTCTATCAATTTTGGATCCCATGTCTGGTATACATAATCACCATAAATAACGTGCTCCACCGGATAAGCAAGCATATTCTCTGTACAATAACACTTTCAATGGTTATTTATGAAACCCATGATGAAGACTTTAACATTACATGCCATGATAATAAGTTAACCACTATTAGCACCTTAATAGATTCAGTCAAAGAATTACTACACAAGCACAAAACTGAGAGCTCAGCAGCATAATCATCTGCCGGCTGCTCTTCAGCAAATCTAAAATCCATGTTCCCAATATCTTGGAGTTCCTTGAATATCCAATCTTGTGGTGACGCATCACGCAATAACTTCAGGTATTGATAGATGTAACCAAGGATGTCGTAAATCTGTTAACAAAAGTTGCCATAAGGTCAAAATGAGAATAACATAACAAAAAGTAAACTGGACAAAAACGAGACTATATGTAGCTAGCAACAGGCTATGTCAGCTTGTCAACCAAAAACAGTCAAATTGAAAGAGATTACTTGAAGTCAGAGACAAAGGGCTTATATATACAAATTGAAAATGATTGAATCAACCCTGCGTCAGACTTAGTTAAGAAGAAATAAAAATAAATAAATATCTGTCAAGTTACCTTCTCTAAACCAGAGTCTCTCTCTAGCGTTTATGTTCTTCAGGTTCCATTTTCATGTTTCCTGTTTCATTATTTATTAGGACTGGAACCCATTGCTATTCTCTGACTTCTCTCCGTCTGCTTCTTGTCACTACACTCTTGGCTTTTGATTTATTTTTAACTCGAGTCATTACTATGATTCAACTCGATGAATCCTAATCTAATCCACGGTATCTTTACTACAAGTCTACAAATATTGCTTAACCTTTTTTTTCTCAATGTTCGAAGATATTGTTAATCTCTTAATCTTTAGTTGGTGATAAACATCCATTATTTCATAATTTAATTCTAAATTTGAATTATAATCATTCATAGGTATATCAATGAGAAATTAACTTGCACATCGGGTAGAATACCAAATGCTTTATAGTTTATAGCTTCTATGAGTGATCCATCTTTCTTTATTACGTTATACAAATGAAACACAAAACTGGTCTTGCAAAGAAAATCTCCACAGTTACATCAAACCCTTAAAAACTACAATTTACCAGAAAATCACTGCATTTGATCATGGTTTGTACTAACAACATTACAGGTTTTCTTACTTCAATACAAATGTAGAGTTTATGACTTGAAGCCATACCTTGATGATGAGATCATGATACTCCTTGGGATTCAATGCAAGGTAACATGATAGAAGATCCTCCAAGTCTTTGGAGGCTCTGATGTTGTTCTCTGCTATCATTTCCACCATTGATTCTCTGAAATCTTTCATCGGATCAACAGAACTCTTTATTACTGCAAAACGTTCAAGAACTTGTCTACTTTGCGATATCGGTTTGCTTCTACGAGGTGAAACTTGAATTCTAGGAGAACTCACTCTGAGTTTTATCCTTGGAGAGTTTGCTGATGATGATCTTCTTCCACTAGAAACTAATGTTTTCTGATGTTTCCTCTTGATTCTACATGCATCTTCTTCTTCGACTTCTATCTCTTTACTGTTAACCTTCACAGATAGATGATGGGTTTTACGCGATTCCTTGGTTCGGTTACTTGCAGAACAGGCTTTCTCCGTTGAATCAAACACCTTGATCTCTTTGAGCATTTTCTTCTTGAACTCTCTGTTATTCATGTCAATGATGATATCATCTGCAGAAGAACTGAACTTCAAGTTGGAAGAGGCAGCGGAAGAATCTTGGATTAGAAGACATTTGATCTTCTTTTTATTAAAACCCGCAGATACAAAAGAAGAGGAAGGAGGAGATGGCTTGTAAACAGTCTTTCTTTTGGTCTGTATTTTGTGAAGAGAGTTTCTTGGTGAAATTTGAAGAGTCTTAAATTCCAAAGAAGTGTGTGATCTATTGGATAAGTAAGATCTTGAAGAGCGAGGAAGAGACTTAGACTCAGTGGTAATTTTTTTCTTTTTGGTAGAACTGTTTACGGAATAAGAAGGAAGAGGAAGTTTTTTTCTGGGTTTGGTGATGTTCTTGAGCTTGTGGAACCATTCACTTGGGATCATAGCTGAAAATCTGAAATTATAATTCCTCATCTCTGTTTCACAAAGATTGTGATCTTCCAAGTTGCAGAGTTTCTATGCTATGTGACAGATAAAATAGAGAAGAAAGTGAGGATTGGGACAGACAGAACAAAAGTAGGGTCCACTTCGTAGAATAACCCATCTCGGTTTCTCTCCCAACCCGAATTAACCAAGATAACCAAACCAAATTGAAGTAAAATATCCCATCCAAACCAAAATTTAATTTATTTTTTTCCGCCAAGTATTCTCTCCAACCAGCATAACCAAAACTGTTAGGTTTTGAAAGCACCAAAACCTAATTACAAATTGGAAATAATCACACCTAGATTTCGAATGTTTTCAGCGCAAATTTTCTAAATGGATAAATCTGAAGAATTAATGTTAAGTAGTTTAGGGATTCAATTGTTTATTTTGGTTGAAAATTTCAATAACAGTTTGTAATCTCCTTCTCAAAATTTCACTAGTAGGTCGAATGATTAAGTGGTATTACAGAATATCTCTTGTAAGCTAATCCAAAACATGATTCGGCGAACGTGATAAAGGATTCAACAAAAGAGGTTAAACAAGATTTCAGGTTAAGGTCCAATCTTTTAATCTAGCCAAGTCATAATATAATAATAATGGTGTAGGGACTGTAGAGAGGAAAAGATATTTTTGCATAAAACTCGGCGACCAATACGATGTCTACCAGTTCCTCTGGTCTCTCACCTGACACGTGTACTTTTCACGCTTTTTTTGGTGAACGACGCATATCATATTTAATAATTTTACCATGGTCGTAACTAGTAAAAGTTATTTTAATCGATCCATTGAATTCGTTTTAAAGGTACGCATACCAAACACTCTTCCTACTCACAATGTGACAATGTCTACTAAGATTAAAGCTTAAAGTTTAATTAAACAAAAACAATCAAATTAAAGCAAGAGGTTTAAAAGTTCATGGGACACCACCATCATGACTTCAAAGGCAAAGACGTGAAACCCACGTAACACGAACCACCCTCCCAAAGGCCAAAACTAACACTATACTACTCCAACAACAACGCCAACCAAAAAATCAAATAGAGCTGGAACAATTGAGAATGAGACTAAAGTCAAGTTTGATTATCTTGAAATCAAAGCTTTCAAAATCATGTAACAGATTCATCTCCTTCTTCCATGCCCGTTTTCGCAATGCCAATACCACAACACTTTCTTCATATAGCTTGTTGTCTTGTCTATGTTTTCTCAACACTAATAAGGAGCAGAGGATGAGCCAGATCAGACCCAGAAGCTCCTCATGTAACAACGTTTCCTTTATAACTAGTTCGATTATGTAAACCTTTGATCTTAATTTTACTCTTCAATGCCCAATGCAGCTAGTGTGATCGATGATCCAATGCTTCTGCAGTCAAGAACTATGTTTCCTTTGGCTACGACACAAAGGAACAAGAATACGAGGACTTCTCAAAGAGATATGTTAAAGGAAGTTGCTGTGGAAGAGGCTTGCAGAAACTTTGAGAACTATCTGATCCACATGATCGTTGAGGATGGGAAAATTGATGACTTGATGGACATGGAAGAGCTTCTTTTCTATTGGAAGAATCTTAATAGCCCTATCTTCATTGATCTTGTGACTAGATTCTATGGAGAGCTATGCACAGACTTGTTTCCAAGCGACAATGACGGTTAAAAGTGATAGAAAGTTTCTTTCTCTGTGTTCTGTTTTTTTGTAAGTTATGCAACTTGAAGTTGACATTCAAAGAGCAAAGCAGAGAAGACATATAATCAAGGTGAGGAAATAGAACAATAAAAGACTTATTAATGAATGCTACATACATATTTCATACACACACAACTGCAATGTCTTGTTCCATGATTTTTTTCCCCAAACTTTTATTTCAAAACATAAGAAAATATAAAGATTATGCTTAAATCGTAAAAGCTGAGAAGCCAAATTAATGGATAGCAAATTTCACACACAGAAATGCAATGTCTATTCCCCAAACTTTATTTCAAAGCATATAAAAATATAAAGCCGTCGAAGATGAGCAGCTCTACAATGGCAAAAACTCAGAGAGGTGGGAGTTTGTCGCTGAAGAACCGTGCGAAAACCTTTTCTTCAAGAATGACTAAGGCATCACTAGAGTTCATGCATATGGGAGTTTTGTATTGAACAAAAGAAGCACCTTCAGAGATTGAAAATTTCATTAGAGAATCGAAAGTTCCTGGTTACACCACTCTTATCTCTAGAGCTCCAATTGAACCATCCTTGCTTCGAAATTTCCTGTAAAGAAAGCTGAGTGTTTCTTCCACTGTATAGCAACACTCCATCAATAGCTTCTCATCAAGCTAAAGGATTGTATTTTTGCTTTTCGCTTTGAGCTCCCAGTAAAGAACGTAAGGACCTGGAATAGTAGAGATATCTGCATACCATGTAAAATCTGTCAACATCAAATCTGAATATTCAAGAACCATCGTTGCATTTGTCATAGCCTTTAAAAGCTCTTCCTCGGTCGTTGTCTCCACATCAACGCTTAGTGCTACATCTTGTCTACGTACGAATCTGAATTCAGGTGCCTTATTGTAGAATCCAGTCACCTGTACAAACCCCCCCCCCCCCCCCCCCCATTCGATATCTGTATAAACCTAGCAAGAATTTCAATTTATTTAACAAAAAAATATCTATTTAGATTAGTTGGGAACTCACTATTTTTCATAGACTACAATTTATATGGATATATATGTATAACTCACCAGCATAAGTTGTGACCAAGGACTCATAGTAGCAACCTAACTTCACGTCCACAAGATCAACAATTTCGACCTTGTTTACTTCATCGACAAGTAAGAACTCGAAGTATGCCATGTTGGGCATAAATGTGTAAGACACATCTTGTAGTTTGCATAAAGGATTCAAATTGATCCCAAGTGCGGTTCAGAAGAAAGATAATTCATGGAAATGATAGGCAGCTTATTGGAGTAGAACTCCAATGTTGAAATGTATTGAGTCATGACCTGTAACAATACTTTCAACATATTTGGCATTTGGCCAAAATCGTCTAATTATACCTTCCCATGAACTCTGGTTGCATTCTTGTTTTATCATGTTTGCTAATTCAGGATTAGGTCCTCCAAGGATCTCGGACACGCAGTGTCTGCTACTAATGTCTCCAATCCACTCACTCACATGACCCATGCGGATATTACTACACAATTCCTTCCAATTCTTTTCAAGACAATTGATTGCTAGAACCAATGTAGAAGCAAATGTAGCACTCACCTCTTCTCTCTGGACAAGTCCACTGAGAAGATGACAATACATGCTCATAAGTGATTTCGTGGGGACTTGTGTACGAAAAAACAAATTCTGATGTCAGGTTCCTGAAGTAATCACTCTTTAAGACGTTAATACTCACAGGCGCAGCTAGCAAACCAGAAGGAGTTCTAGATTCCGGTTTAGTGAAAGAAAACTTCAACACCTTTCCTTTCTCGGCACCATCGACATGCCTATAATCCAAAAATGCATGTTTGTGATATAAGATGTTTTTTTTTTAGGTCAAACATTGATTCTATCGGATAAATCGAGATTGAGACACAACGATGGCCTAATACAAAACACTTAAGTTACATGCTTCCACTCGACGACATTTCTTGGTAAAAAAGAATGAAGGTTCAAATATTGTTGTACCTGCGTATAACGAAGGAGCGAAGATTACTGATGAATTTGATGTTCTCCAAGTACTTCATGTTGAAAGGAACTAACTTCCGGCTTTCCTCCTGAAGTTCCAGAACTACACCCACAAGTCCACAACTGTTAAAACATGGAGTCTAATAAACTAGTTTATCCATTAACATGGAATCATATGATAAAAACTGATTTATAGAATTGGAGAAAGTAAAAATAGAAAACCAAAAAAAAACGTATACCTAAAGGTGAATCCAGTAATGGGTTGGGCCGATATGACATCTGAAGGCTCTTCATTCGCGATACGCTCGCTATAAGACTCAACTTCTTTGTATTTTACAATTGGAGTATTTTTCTTGAAAAGCTCTTTATCGGACCTACCATGGAAGAATCTCTGGAGGTATTCAGTGTTTGCGTTACATCTAAGTATCTCTTCTAATAAATCGTCGTGTACTTGCTTCGCATTCGATGTTCTTGTCCAAACTATCGTTGAGATTCCGAGCTTACACTCATACTTGGTTTTCTTTAGTTGACCAAGAATCAATAACTGCACATTTTGTTTCTATGTGTAGCAAGAAAACAAAATAATTGATATCGCAGCTGGATAGTTCGCTAATATCGGTGTTTATTATATTTAATAATAATAAATTAAAAAGAGTCTTAAGTAGAGAAAACTGATAAGAAACAAAGACCACTCTTTATTGTATAATTACGATTAACGTCAAGAACAGAGCTAATCAACTCTTGAAACTTTACGCCTTCTATTGCATCTACTGTTCGTATTAATACTACTATTACTACTCTATACACTTTCTATTAACTCATTATTAAGCTCCTCTTCTTCCTTCGGTATCAGGTGCCTTACAACCTATCAAAAATGCAAAATGCTTAAGGTGACAAAAGGTGCTTCACTTTTTTGTGTCGAGAATATTAATATATGTGGAGGGTGGTTCGAGTTGGTGAAATAGTGATATGTAACCAAAACAATTATATAAAAATATTTTTTGTATTTTTAATAGATCATACAATCGAAAAACCAGTGAATCGATTCGTAAAGAGCTTATAGTGATAAATACAATATCTTGTTCCATTGTTGTTTCCCCCAAACTCTTATTTCAAAACATACATAGTATATAAGAGGTTTTTTGTTTGTCCAGGAAGTAAATATATTTCCACCTGTAACGGTAACGGTAACTTTTTCTTACCTTTATTTGTGCAGATGTTCTGAATAGTTTCCTTTTTTGTTGCAACGGTAACGGTAATGATCAATTTCCTTTTTTTTTTGTGCCGCCCAGCAAAAAAAGGAAACATTGTAATTTTCCTTTTTTTTTTTTGTTGCTTATAAATACTCCCATTCATCTCTTCTTCTCTGAGAAATCAAATTAACCTTCTTCTTCTTCGATAGCTAACAAAAAAAATCTTTGTCTTTCTTTCCTTTTACAATACCTGTTTCTTCTCAAGCAATTCCCAGAGAGGATCGCCGATTATCCATGTAGACTGGTACGAACCACTCGAGAGATCCTTAGCCTTCACAATTCTATCTCGAAATTCTTGTTTCACCCATGCAAATTCCAACTATTAACGAAGAAGATCTTTTGGGGGCGAGATCAGCGATAAGAAGAAGATTCGCAATATTATTACCTTCAATCTGATAATATTACTCTTTTGGTGTGACTTCTCTGTTCTTCCTTCTTCGTACGCAGTGCATCGATCGCTGGCTTGAGGATAAGGAAGAAGACACCTCTTGGGCTTTGGCACAACTGTTAAGTTTTATATTTGGGATTCAGAGATTTCTATTTTTGGGCCCAACTCTTGTTTAGTCATTTTTATCGAAGGAGTAGGAGAGAGTCTGCTTTTAAAGAGACAGGTTCGATTTCATTGGTTTCCATTGCTCACACTACCACTCGCCTCCGGAGGATTCAATATCACCAGTGTCAGGTATTACTCGGACTTCAAACAAAATTTTAAAAAGTTTTTCTCGCAAATAAGGTTTTAAATAAATTGTTTTGATTTAACTAAAATTTTAATTATACTAAATATTTTATTTTATTTTAAAGAAACTTAATCGTTGAATTTCATAACTGTGAAAACATATAGAACTTGATATTTTGTCTTTACAATTTTGTTTGCTCCATTAGAAATGTTAAATATGTTTACATGTAATGTAAAATTAACACTTGAGTTTTCGATAAATTTTCAAACAAAAAAAGTTTTCCATTTTTGATTTTTGGTTTTCAATTAAACTTTAAAAGATTTTCCGCAAATAATATTTTAAGTAAACTATTTTTTATTTAACTAAAGTTTTAATTATACAAAATATTTTTATTTCAAAAAAGTTTAAGTGTTAAATTTCATCGCTATAAAAAACAAACCGAACGTGATATCGTGTTTTTAAAATTTTCTTTGGCACGTTAGAGATGTCACAAGTTCAATTTGTTAAATTTAACATTTAAATTTTTGATTAATTTTCTAATAGAAAACATTTTTCTCTTTTGATTTTTAGGATTTTTGTAAATAATGTTTATGTTTTCTACAAATATGGAAAGTACAAAGGGTGTTCTTGATCTCGTTTAATGATATCATGTTCTTGAGATAGAAGAACATAGACGAATCTTTGTATCACATGTAAATACAATCTTTGGTTACAGTAAATTCAATAATAAATTTAAACAATCACAAACACAAATGGCAACTGTACAATGTTGTGATTGTGTGTACCTGAATAATATATTCACAAGAGTGACAAGACTACAACTCTTACCGTTCTTACGTTTTACAATCGTTACTAGAAAGAGAAAAAGTATATACTGTATTTGTAAACTTGATCATAGTAGAAAATATATAAATCATTCGTGACCCACCAGATGATTTACAACTGCACGATCTATAATTGGATCAGATGATCTGGAATAGGATACTACTCTGTGGCTTCCATGAAGCATAGCCCAGGCCCCAGAAGCATTACTCCTCGAGATTTTAAATCTTAAAAAAGCTCTTACTCGTTCAAAAAGTATATAATAAAATAAAACCACAAATAATTCCAAAAAAATTAAAAAAAATTAAAACTTTTGAATCTGAATCTCTAAACCTTCTAAACCCAATAAAGTAAGTAAGCAAAAAGAAGTCAAGTCTGTTTCTTTTCATTCTCTTATAATTGAACAAATCCGCAAACAAAGTCACTTCCTCACAAGTGTCCAAATGCCTCAACTAGAACGTTCTAGGGTTTCCACGACCGAACTGATCCTCTCCGTGGTCGTCGATGGGGACTATTACGGCGGATCATCAGCCGCCGTTCCTTTCAAATGGGAATCTCAGCCCGGAACTCCAAGACGACTCTTCAACCGATCCTCCTTTTCCCGTTTTGATTCTGATTCTGATTTGAATTCTCCGGTTTCGGCTCCACTAACACCTCCTCCTTCTTACTTCTACGCTTCTCCTTCCTCGACAAAACCCGTAAACTCTAAAATAATCAAAACTCTCTTCGATTCCTTGCTTCCCAAGACTCGTAGCTCCCCGTCTTCTCCGGCTTCTTCTTCATCATCCTCGTCTTCGGTTCCGTCTTCTCCGCTGACAACATCTGATTTGTGCAGAAGGAGGAACGGAAGAAGATCAACGTGGTTCGAATCTGGTTCGAGTTTAGAGTACGGATCGAATCGTTATAATAATGCTAAATCTTCAGGATGTTACGCTTCCATTGTCAAGGTGTTGCTCAGAGATGTCAAATGATTCTGCTTTGATAAATATATCTCCTAATTTGTTATTAATTCCCTCTGTTTTGTAATCTCAGAAATAATTTCTGAACTATGTTTCCGACATTCATATCATCTCTATGAATCAATTGATTTGATCATATGCTTCTATTAAACTCAGATATCTAGGTAAGTTACATGATAAATAATAAAAGTGAAAATTATATGGAGTCTATCCTCAACATTCAGGGTGTCATTTCAGATTTTGAATTTTGGATAAATAAGAGGGAAGGTAAAAAAAACTTCACCTAATGTTCAAATTTAAAAGATAAAAAAGTCTATCCAAATTACCAGAAAGAACCATAAAGTAAAAACCATCGATCATAAGGGAAATTGAATAAACCAAACTGAACCGGGATGCACCCTCTAATACGTGCCTTTACATTCCTGTAGTGAGAAATTTCGCCAAAAACATTACATACTCTAATGAGGTCAGATCTATACATGTGCAGTCATGTGAAATCACAATAAAATCAACTTTCACCTAGGGTCAAATTATTTCATTAAAAGATTTTCTCAATCATTTGATTAATTATTATTATATCTGTTGGATTCTTATACGGAAACACCGATCACGTGACACCGCATGTGCGTAACGTCTGCTAGAGTTTCACACATTGGCTGGTTCCAAGATGCGTCTTTCTTTTTGGCGCAGAAGAAATAAGGCACTGGTGTTCATCAAAATTTCAGAAGTTTCATTATTTTGAGCGCTATATAGCCTACAAACAGCATTTAATCATGTCGAAAATTAGGGCATTATTTGGTTACTTCCTCTCCAAGCTTCTTACCATTTTTTGTTGCAGTTTCCTCTCCAGTATTCTTCATCTTGTTCTAGAGGAGAAATAGTCAAATCTTGTCACTCTATCGATGGGAACCCAATAGCAAAAGTTATGTCAACGAGCGCTCTACTGTTTAAATTAAGCTAGGAAAACTAAGTATTGTAATAGGTCTCATGTTTTGACGTTGTGCTAAAAGCCTAGTCTGAGAGAATCATTCACGGTTCACTCCTTGTTTGAAGATCTTCAAATTATTCCAATCAGATCAAGTTTTGGTTCTGATACAAAATTTTCACCGACTTTGGTAAAATTCAAAAATCATTTTTCATCCCTCAACCATAAAACAAATACAAAAGACTCAAAGCCATTTCTCTAAACAATTAGAAGACGAAATTACCCTCTTCTGCACTAGAAGATAATGCTCCATCTTCCATCTCACGGAGTGCAGTTGCAGTTGAATCATCTATTCCCAGCAGATATTGTAGCCTCGAGACTTTTTCCGGTGCGGGTTTGGGATCACTCTTTGAATAAATATCATACAGATCGGATAATTCCTCTGAGACTTCCCATGACATTGGCTCAGCTGGCACAGCTTTGTCGCATGCAAGCAAATCATTCAGTGACGAGACCTAAAACCATAGAAGAAGCATACACAAGTCATAAGCTGAAATTTCCAGAATCGATCTCAAGATAAGAGAGGGAAAGAGGATTATTTGCATACCACTCCTTTCGCATTTCTCTGCCTGAGTAATGCCACAGCTTGGATCAGCGAGTTCGATAATCTACTCTGAGCGAGATCATGGACAACTCTTTTGGCTTTTTCAACATCAATACTGAGATCAGATGGGATTGTCTGGTAGACTTCAGTTTCATCGAATTCACCTGTTCCTGATGAAAATATGTCATTCACTGACTTCTTGAATAATTTCTCTCTCAGACTCACGGCGATCATGCTGTCCAGGCTCACGTTTGCCTCCTTGAGCTCCCGTATCTGCTTTATGTTCAGTCTTCCTTGGTTAACAGCGGTTTCTATCGCGTTTGCCATTTTTGTGGTTGTTATATTCTTTATAACCTTCTCGGCTTGTGGCTGAGGCAACCCAACTTGTTTTTGCAACTCGTCTAGCTGCTCTACTCTAGCCTTTGTCAATTGCCCATCAGCTAAAATCACTTCAGCTTGTTGCCTAAAAGCTTGCTCGGCTAAACCTACGTGAATGTTGACTATTTCTTTTGAAGTCAATCCGAGAATCCCACCAAGCTGATTCAGAAGTAAGTACTCTGAATCGTCTCTCTTTGTTGTGATCTGGGCGCCAAACGGGATTCTTGTTACTTCTCCAGTTAGACAGTAGAGCAAGTATGTTTTGTAGAGATCAATCCTGTCCCTGTCGGGAAGGTCATCTTTGAGTGTTATCTCAGTCTGGCCAGGCTTTCCCATCTTCTCAGCGAGTTCCTTGTTGGGTCTTGTCTTTCTGAGCGACTCAAGGGATCCCCATTCCTCGTCTTCACCATTTTCTTCATTCTCTTGAACAGGCTCTTCCTCAGGAGCCTTATCAGTTGATTCTCCCTTAATGTCAGCCACCATTTCAGTCCCGACTAACGTGTTGAAAGCAATCATCTTCTTGAGCTCCTTTGCTGACTCAGTGCGGTTCTCTGCTGCTCTTGATCGTCTGATATAGTTTGTGAAAACCCTACGGACCTGCATCAATGAAGGGATTTTTTTTCCATGTCCTGCTATGAGAAGTCAGAAAAAAACAAAATCCTAATACATCCTTGGGATAAACAGTATGATACTCACAGCCTTGCTCGCAATCGACATGGCAGTCTCTCTGGATAACCGAAGACCATGTGCAGCCTTTCTTACTGATTTGCGAGTTTCAGCATCATAACCATCCACTCCAGAAGATATTGCATCCCTGACAACCTGGAAAAGATGTAAGAGGTAAATATATACGGGCAAACCTTCTGGCACAAGACGCAAAGGCAATAATATTTTAAAAGATAGCGTTGAAATGGCAGTGCCAAGACCCAAGACCATCAGAAAAACCTAGGATAAAGAAACGAGGGGGAGTACAACTGGATTACCTTTTCAAATATGGTTCCACAGATTTCTGCATGAGCTGCCTCTACAGTTTGTTGAGGAATACAGAGCATGACTCTTAACCTTAATAAAGCAGCAACATTGTCATCACTCAGCTCTCCATCAGTAACACACTGTTGAAGCTTCTGCCGGTAGATTTCTAAAGAAGAGAAGGTGCTTGTCAGATGACTGGGAATAAAAGACCCAAATAGATATTAAAACTGTAAACAGCATGTCACTCCGGGAAAATGCCAGAGTTGTTGGAAGTCTGTTAAGAACCAAATCTACAACATTCAAAGCTAGCTTGCAAGTTTAAGGAACTAGCAGGTTTACAAGCCATCAACTAAATTGATAAGATTTTAATTAATCCATGGCTCCATCTTATATTTGGGCGATATGTGGCAATTCAAACTGTATACCTTATGCATAACATAGCAACACAAGGGTTTCTGGTGAATAGAAGGTCCCCATATACCTTCATGGATTGTGCCTGCTTTCTGTGCATCAAAGTACAGCTCTTCACAAAGCTTTTGAAGGTATTTTGCTTTACTGTCTTGTGCTTCAAGGTCACCACTAGAAACAGCGTTAGCAAGTCTTTTACGGTATGCCTTGGACGTAACATCAACAGTAATAGCTTCAGCCTCCCGTTTTCCCAGTCCAAGTATGTTTCTCAGTTGGCTCATTGCCACAAGCTACCATTCAGTAGAAAAGACTATCAGATATGAAAAATTGCATCAGAGTGGAATAGAGGATACAGCATCTGAAACACCTGCTCTCTAAAGAACTCGCAACCAAGCTTTACGATATCATCTTTGATACAAAACTGATTTGAGTTTACCTTATTTTCTTCTATGCGCCCACCCGATAAAGCATCTGTAACATATGCTCTATAAAGGAGCTTTAAATCATCCATTCTCCTCTCAAAATCTGACTCATCACCTAAGCCACATAGATCCAAGGTTAAGAGTCCATAATTATTATTCCGAATAGAGAACATCAAAAGCATCTTCACCTATCAAAGAAATAGGGCCAACCCCGCGTGCAAATTGATCTGCCTCTGAATGACTTTTCAAGGAAACCAGCAGATTGTTAAACTCCAGTACTTTTTCAAGCTCTTCCACAACAGATGCCAAGCTCTTCCTGGATAAAATCAGGTTATTTAGATGGCATGCATTGTAAACTAATATAAAGTAGAGTTACTAGATGATCCTATTTGTTTCCACTATTCAATATCACAAGGATACAAAAACGCCTATAAAATAAAAATCTCATGATTTTACTTCACAGTAAATAACTGTTTAACCTAAAACCATTTAAAATTAATACACAGAAAGATACTTCACAAAAGCAAAGGAGGGAAATATCACTGATCAGTTTTTGCAAAAACCAAAACTCAAAATTAAAGCCACATTTTGAATCTCTTTCCCAGCCCGACCAAAAGCAATGTTCAAGCAAAAAGAATATACCCACCCAAGCCTACAGCAGAAGTCACAACTTAAGATGCTTTACACTGAGTGTGTGCGGGATGCATGAAAAAAAGAGTTGAATGTGTAAACCAAATAATTTACATGTATTATAGTTTTTCAAAACGCTTTGTGTATGCATGAATCTGTAAGCAATATATTAAAATGCTTTACACTGCTCGTGTGCGAGATTTTAGTATGCTGAGTGCGGATGAAATGTTCTCTATGACTACTTTTCTTGTATGCTCTCTGAATAGGTCTTCAGCAAGCTGCGAGGGAGAAAAATTTTTCAGAAGAAGTGTAACCAAAGGTAGCAGGAAGTCAATGCCACAAAGAAATAGAGTACCTCATCAGAAAGCTTGAATGAAAGTTGTGCTTTTCTAAGGTCCACAAGGTTTTCTACATTAATATCTGCATGAACATATTTAGAAACATAACCATGTAAGCTTCAGGCAACCTGCTGAGAGACGAATATTACAAAACCCAATGGACAAAGAAGTGCCACAATATGTGGTAAAAACATGAACAACATTACCTCTCCCGACTAATTTTAGCCGCTCGCCATACAGCTGCTTTGCATTTTCACGAATAGCAATCTCAACCTAGAAATGAGGTTAAAACATTAGCAGAGAAATTTAGATTACCATGTCAAAGTAAGTTACCAGTATGCAACTTCCTATAAAATAAATATTGCGCAACATCATATATTTGAAAAATCGGAAGTGCCTACCTGAGCATCAGTGACCTTCAATACTCGTTTCCAAGGCAAAAGGAAGGATGACGCGTCTCCAAAAACAAGAGCTGAAACATATACAAGCCTCATAAATGCCTGCACTGGAAACATACAACTTGGGATCACACATGTGCTCTCTTAACTGAACAACCCTACAATAACAATAACGAATAATAGGGACTAGCGACACACCCGACGCTGTTCTGCATCACCTTCACGTTCCCCAGTCTCAAGCCTTTGCCTAAAAATCCTGCGGCCAATCTAAAGAAAACCAAGGAATTGATGATTCTGCAATCAATATCCTTCTGAGTCAACGGCAAGAAGCTAAGAACTAATAGAAATGAAAAAAACACCTCCATGTGCATGGCGGCTGCATCAGGGTCGTCTATCCCCAGAGCATTTTTGAAGTTGACTATCTTCGTCACTTCATCCCCTTTAAGAGACCGTCCTTCAGTTGGAAGCACGGAAGTTACATACCTAATCAAGATTAAGATACAAAGATTACTAAAGAGTTCTCCACACTAAGAGAAAGGAGGAAGACAATATCCCGAGTTTTTTGGGTTTCAAACATGACTCACCGGCAATATATATCACAAATCTCAGCCTGGAATGCCTCGTCTCCTTTGCTGACACCGTACCTGAAAAATATAAGAAGGAAGGATCGTTAACTACAGTTTGTGTGTAAATCTCAATAAAATGACAATTCAAGTAGCCACTAACCTATCAGCGATCTTTTCTATATCTTCTTTCGTCACAGAGGCAGGATCTTCAATCTCGGCAACATAATTGTGCAAACTGATAGCAGCCACCTCCGGTACGGCAGAGTTCAACGCATAGACAACAGCTCCACCGGCGGCTCCAGCTACAGCAGCACCTCCCAAGGCAATATTCCTAGAGCCAGCCAACCGACGCCCAAGGCCGTAACCAGTAGCTAAAGATGCCGCTAAAACAACAGCAGAAGTCGCTAGCCTCACCGGCGGCGTCATTTTCTCAACAATCGGTTGTAATCCGGTGAGCTCCTTCTTATTTCCGTGTACATCGGAACTCTTCGCCTGCGAAGATACTGATACTTGGTCGGGGAAAGCAGCTGAGCAACGAGGGAACGAAACTCGATAACGACGGCGCTTTAGACAGTCAGACTTGGAGAAACGGAGAGGTAAAGGAGTTAGGAAGTGACAGAGAAGAGGAGACCGAGGGGAAGGTGAGATTGGAGCGTTAATGGCGGTGATGAGCGAGGGACTCATTATTCCCTCTACTGTGAATCAGAGAAGTCGTAGAGAAGAAGCTCGTAGGGTTTAACAGAAGAGAAGAAGGAAGGAAAAAGGATAGAAATGCGCAGGAAGAAATGGAAAAGGGATAGGGACTAGCAAAACTTCGAAATTCCTTTTAGAACATCGTGACGTTTTCTAATAATATTTTAAGACAGCGTACTGTTTTATTCTACGCTAAACGGTAAGAGGTTTTAATAAAAACAAATAAGACGGCGGAAACGCGACGATTTCTTCTCTCCTTCGTCTGCTGCTTGGCTCTTTAGCTCCAGTTAGGGCTCTCGCTAAATTTTCTCAGGGCAGAGTCGTCGTCTTCGCCGAGCTCAGTTGAACAATGCTAACGGCTGATATACCGCCGAATCAGTCAATCTACATAAAAAAATATCAATGAGAAGATCAAGAAAGAAGGTAATGCTTTTGAGTCTTGTGTTTCTATATCTCTGATTTTTCGAGAAACCAGGAAATTCTCAATGTATTGTATCATTTTACAGTCTCCAAATAATTGCATTGGTGAATTTTGGTATTCATTCTGCTTACTAAGTAGTGAATTTAGAGTTATCTTTCTAAGTTTTAGGGGTTTAGAATTCGATTGAATCTTAAAAGACCGGAACTTGATATCTGAAATTTGATTGCTTTTGCCATGAACTCCTAGTTTCTTGGGTAACTTTGTTCGTCTTGGCTCATTGCATATCCAGTTTAGATTGTTGGATTGAACTCAATTCAAGACCTTAAGTTCTTTAGCTTTTTTTTGTTTTGTTTTGTAGATGCTTGTTGTGTGTCTAAGAATAATGCTGTTTAAGCAGATTATTTTTTAATGTTTCCACTTGTTTTTTTTCTACAGAACTGAATAGATCTCTTTACTGTTTGTTCTCTCACTTTGGAAGGATACTTGATGTAGTTGCATTGAAGACTCCAAAGCTCCGGGGACAAATGGGTTGTGTTTACTCAAGTCACAGCTGCTAGTAATATGCTGTTCGTCAGATGCAAAACTTTCCGTTCTACGATAAGCCAATGGTACATTCTCTTGTCTTATGTTCCAGGTTTATTTTTTTCACCATATCTTTTTTGCCAAAAAATGATTTTATGTTGCTATTCAAGGTCATAAGCTTAGTAAGTTGCAGAATGTGAGTGTGCTTACTGATAGTCGTTGTTTTATAAATTGATGCAAGTACAACGACATTAGATATTGAGATTTTATGATTACACTAGTGATTCCTAAATAAAACGACTTGGGAAATCTAAATGGCCATTACATAATAATATTCATGTCATGGTGAGGCGTGATCTGTTTGGGCGCAGCGGATACAATATGCTAAATCAAAGTCAGCTTGTGTTTCTAAAACCCAAGGGACTTTTGTTCAGTGAGAAAAGAAGATGAAGCAAGAGGAGAAAGGTTTAAACTTTGGTTTCTTTCACAATTTCAAAATTTTATCAGCTCGTTTCTTCTTTGTCTTTTACTCTCCATCTGATGTTTAACCAAACCGCACATTAATTTCAGTTGAAAGGAAGCGACATGCTGAAGAAATCCAACAACCAAGCATGGCGAATGGAAGGCCAGCGGTAATTTCTCGTTCTCCCATCATTCCAGTTATATAACATTTTATCTTCTATGTTGCAACTTAGTCTGTGAATTTTCGTTTCTGCATCATTCCAATAATCGTCTCTGAAATATTGCAGCCTTCGTTCCAGCAGAGCGGGTAAGAAACGATGCCACCAAACAACATACTCTTCATTCCGAATCTTCCCATTGAGCCACTAGCATGATGCTTCAGTTGCTCTTTGAACAATACCCAGGATTCAAGGAGATAAGAATGATCGAAGCAAAACCCGGAATTGCATTTGTGGAGTACGCAGACGATGTTCAATCTTCCATGGTCATGCCTCTTCAGGGTTTCAAGATCACTCAACAGAATTCAATGGTCGTCTCTTTCGCTAGGAAGTGAAAATCAGAGTTTTGTCTGTCTTTGATAACAATGCTATGCGGATGGTAAGGATACTAAAGTTGTAGCTGTTTAAAAGCAGGGTCATGGATTAACGTTCAACCAAACGGTCTTAGTTTACTTGCTTCAGTTCCGGTTGGTAGTTTTAGACCAGAATGTGATGAGATGGAAGAATTTAGAGTGGTTAGAGAAAGTTTCATTTAAAATGCATTTTTTATTAGTAGGACTTGATGGGAAATTAAAACCACGAATTTAGAATGTGGAGATGATGCGTTATTAATATCTACCAACCAAAAATTAGTTGGAATCAATAAATAGAAACAAAAAAAGTATGGCTTCATCTTTCTCTCTCTCACTGCCCTTTTGTCTTTGACCTTTTAACAAAACATAGAAACCAATCTACATTTGATAGTAGCAAGATAATCAATATTTCTCTAAAATAAAAAATAGTCCTCAGCTTCCTCTGCCCACATACAGTAGTTTTTGCATCTGTTAGAGAGGAACATCTCTTCCTCCACATTCTTCACACTCATCACAAGAAAGATCAGAGCGATGTCAAAGCTAGACCAGGAGGAGGCGAGCTCGATGCAGATAGGCAATGTTCATGGGCCATTCTTTCTGGAAAACATCGTGTGCCAAAGACACCACATGTTAACCTCAAAGGGCGTTTTCTTGGGCAGTGACCCTGTCAAATACGCGATGCCGCTTATGTTGATGCAAATGGTTGCCATCATCGTCACCTCAAGGGTTTTATTCCGCCTCCTCAGGCCCTTGAAGCAAGGAATGATATCTGCCCAAGTCCTGGTAATGATTCCACAATAAGCTGTTTAGAAATGTATATATTTCTTTTCTTTTTCTGTAACCGAACAATGTCATACAGAAACTCACACTAATCAATCAAGTCTGGGCGAAATGTTTTCATGCAGGCTGGTATAGTCCTAGGACCCTCTCTATTTGGCCAATTCCCAGAATGGAAGGAGTTTTTTCTTCCCTTGAGTGGTAAAATCACTATACAAACGATTTCAAACGTCGGGTTCTTCATCCATCTCTTCTTACTCGGGCTAAGAATCGACGCTAGCATTCTTCGTAAAGCTGGTTCCAAAGCCATACTCATTGGTGTAGCCTCCTACGGCTTCCCATTTGCCCTCGGTAACGTCACTGTCATCTTCTTGAAAAACACTTACAAGCTCCCGTCAGATGTTGTCCACTGTATCCAAACAGTGATCTCTCTCAATTCAATGACCTCATTCCCGGTCACTACAACTGTCTTATCTGAGCTCAACATTCTTAACTCCGATCTTGGACGGTTAGCCACTAACTGCTCAATTGTCTGTGAGGCCTTTAGCTGGATCGTCGCGCTTGTTTTCAGAATGTTTTTGCAGGACGGGACATTCGCTAGCATTTGGTCTTTCGCATGGGTCAGCGTTCTTCTCGGCGTGATATTTGCGATATGTAGACCCGCCATCATCTGGTTGACAGAGAAAAGAAGCATTTCTATCGATAAAGCAGATCAGATCCCATTCTTCCCGATCATAATGTTCTTGTTCGCGATAAGCTTGACCTCCGAAGTTCTCGGGGTGCATGCGGCATTTGGAGCGTTCTGGCTCGGAGTATCACTCCCCGATGGACCTCCGTTGGGGACCGGACTCACGACCAAACTTGAATCCTTTGCAACCAGCCTTATGCTTCCTTGTTTCATCGCCATTAGTGGATTTCAGACTAATTTCTTCGTGCTCAAAGAGAACCGCGTGAAAGTCATTGAGTCAGTGATCCTCATCACCTACGGTTGCAAGTTCCTCGGAACAGCAGCCGCTTCCGCTTATTGTAACATAAAAATCGGAGACGCACTTTCTTTGGCCTTCTTGATGTGTTGCCAAGGAGTCATCGAGATCTACACATCCATCATGTGGAGAGACGAAAAGGTACGCATAATTGTAACATCTCCATTGTTTTGTTTTACCAAATTTTCTCTGAACATTATGTCGGACCATGTATACATTTTCCAAATTTTTCATCAAATTATATTTGCTGTTTTGCAGGTTCTAAATACAGAATGCTTCAATCTTCTTATCATCACCCTCTTGCTTGTGACTGGCGTTTCGCGATTCCTCGTAGTTTGCCTCTACGACCCATCAAAACGATACAGAAGTAAAAGCAAGCGAACGATCCTCAATACGAGACAACGAAACCTTCAGTTCCGTCTCCTCCTCTGCGTTTACAACGTCGAAAACGTACCTTCCATGGTTAACCTTCTTGAAGCTTCTTACCCGAGTAGGTTCAGCCCGATCTCCGTTTTCACGCTGCACCTCGTAGAGCTTAAAGGCCGAGCTCACGCAGTGCTCGTGCCACATCACCAGATGAACAAACTCGATCCCAACACGGTCCAATCCACTCACATCGTCAACGGTTTTCAACGATTCGAGCAGCTTAACCAAGGAACCATAATGGCTCAGCATTTCACAGCTGCAGCTCCATTCTCCAGCATCAATGACGATATTTGCACTCTCGCCCTCGACAAGAAAGCAACACTCATTGTCATCCCGTTCCACAAACAGTACGCTATAGATGGGAATGTCGACCATGTGAACCCAGCGATCCGTAACATAAACCTTAACGTGTTGGATAAGGCACCTTGCTCAGTCGCAATATTCATCGACCGAGGAGAAACAGAAGGTCGACGTTCCGTCCTCATGAGCCACACTTGGAGGAACGTCGCTGTGATCTTCATCGAAGGCAGAGATGATGCGGAAGCGCTCGCTTTCTGCATGAGAATCGCGGAGCACCCGGAAGTGAGTGTTACGATGATCCATTTCCGCCACAAGAGCTCCCTCCACCAAAACCTCACAATAGAAATGGAAACCGAATTCTCCGAGTCTCAACTTATAAACGATTTCAAGAACTTCTCGATGAACAAACCGAAAGTCCAATACAGAGAAGAGATAGTGAGAGATGGCGTGGAGACAACGCAAGTGATTAGCACACTTGGGAATTCACACGATCTGGTGGTTGTGGGTCGTGACCATGACCTTGAGTCGTCCGTACTGTACGGACTGACGGACTGGAGTGAGTGCCCTGAACTAGGTGTGATCGGAGACATGTTTGCGTCGACGGATTTCCATTTCTCGGTGCTAATTATTCATCAGCAAGAAGGAGAGGCTCTAGCGATGGATAATAGCTATAAATTGCCAGCTTCACCTCCTAGGGCTACGGATCCAAGAATGCACCCACGTTTCTCTGTTGAAGAAGGGTTTACTACAGTTGATCTTCACAACCGTTAATTAGTCCATTTTCTACTATTTTCATTTTTTTTTTTTAAATAAAGGATGTCGTTTTTAGTGTTTGTTATAAACTACGTACAGATTGTTATGAATACTCAACTGATATATGTAGAACACAGTTTTTTTTTTTTTGTTTTTTTTTATGATCAGCTACTTTCATTTTGTATAGATAGTACTTGGGAATATGATGAATAAATCTACCATTTCTTAACGGATCTTCTTCTTCTTTTTTAACGGATCTTCTTTTTACATACTACGATTTCTTAACGGATGTAAACGAGACATTTTATCACTGTAACTGATTTTTTTTTTCTTAAATAATTGATTTCAGAGATGTTGTCTGACCAAATATTTTCAACTGTAGTATTGCACTCACCATTGATTAATAACGCTCTTCCCCCACCCTACCCCCAAGATTATTTCAAAAAAATGAAAGTGGGATCATTTTATTCCCAAGATTAAATGGGGATCTGAAAGTTGCTATGTGGACAGAAACAACGGACGTGTCATGCTTCGATGTGAGAGCGTACGCAGCGTCAGATACTTGTGAGAACGAATGGGTCACTAAAATGTAATTACACTTCTTCACTCCTATTCAAATTACAAGAACTAAATTAATCAAGTTTTGGAGGTAGATATAGATAACATGACTATGTATGCCTCTTATACCGAAAAAATAAGAAAAAAAAAACTCAACTTAAAACAAAAGAAAAGTCAGTTAACAAGGATTATAAGAATTAATCTTTGATTTACCATGCTATATACGTATCAAACCACAAGGATAATCAACACAATATAATTATTAAAATTCAAAGTTAATATAAGGCAATCAATAGTTTTAGTTTTGAAATTCAAATTCAAATACATAAATAAAAACAAGAAAATATTTCAAATCGGTTTTAAGATTCAAATAAAGAAAACGAATTCTCAGAATAAAAATAAATGACTAAGATAAACGATTGCTAACTAATGGAATTTTTATTCTACTTTAATAAGTTAATTCTTCAGTGTTAAATCACTAATGTTAACTAGTCAATTTCTTTGATATTAATTTCTTTTTTAATAACACAATCATCAATAACTTATACTAGTGATTAAACAATCAAAAACATTAATTACAAATTTAATTAACCATAAAACATCCTAATCAACTATTAAAAATGTAAAATTTTAAACAATATTGGTTCTGCTGTTTCATCGAACATCTACCCAGCATAAAATTGTTTAAATCATAAACCAACAAAATCAACTATATATCTATTAATTGTGGAATCGATAAGTTTGGATCTCACAAGATTGTCAAGTTTGGTAGGCCCACTCTTTTTATTTAAATAATAGTATAATACACATATATACATATACATTATTTATATAGTTTTCTAAAATATAAGAAATTAGTTACTGTATTTTTAAATATCTGTTGTAAGGAAAAAAAATGGGGAAAATGAATGAGATATATTTGTGCAATAAATTTTTAAAAATGGTGTGTAAGAGAGTTTAAAATTCAGAATTAGCAAGATGTTAATTAAATAAGATGATCGAAAAAACAATTTTGCACACTTATTCGTTCTGCATAATTTTTTTTCCGAAAAAGATTATCTTCAACAAATTCGAACACTATACGTTGAACAAAGATAAATACGTATTGCGTAGAGATTTCCACCGTAAGTCCGTTATCATAAAGAATCCAAGAGTCTTGTAAGTAAACAATGATTAGAGAGTCCTAGTACGTAATTAGCCTAGTGGGTACACCAAATCACCTTCTTTTTTTTTTTGATAAAACAATACTGGTTCCACTTTCTATATCAAGTTTAATTTAAATTGTCCACTAACTAACAAGTAACAAACTCACACAAAGCTGTGTTGGTTCTCACATAGCCCTAATGTTCTGTATATATATATACATATCTTATTCCTTTCCTCTGGACTTAAAATTAAACCAGAGAGCTTCAACCTTCAACACGAATGGAGTCACACTCTCAATCTACTCTCCAGCGAGTCTCCGGCGTATCCTTAATTTTCCTTTTTGTTTGTTGCACGTTTCTTGTTTCCCTTGCTTCCGCGGAACTTCACGTCCGTGAATTCGTGGTAAGTTAAGCCTCCTTCACTTAACTCATACCTTTCAAATGTTTTAGTCACCTCTATGGTTAAAAACTTTAAATCAAACCAGTGAAGAGGCTGTGCAGAACTCACCAGACCATCACCGTGAATGGTCAGTTCCCTGGTCCAACACTCGAGGTGAGAAACGGTGACTCACTAGCCATCACGGTCATCAACAAAGCTCATTACAATATTAGTCTCCACTGGTAAATAAAAAATCAATTAGTTTTTTTTTGGATAGATTACTTACCATCCAAGAAAGAACATTTTGACCTATGCTCTGTTTTTGAGGACAGGCATGGACTCCGACAGCTTCGAAACCCGTGGGCTGATGGGACCAGAGTACATATCACAGTGTCCCATCCAGCCGGGACAAAGCTACTCATACAGAATAAAGATCGAAGACCAAGAAGGTACCCTTTGGTGGCACGCTCATAGCCATTGGCTTCGAGCTACAGTCTATGGAGCTCTCATCATTTACCCTCGTCTCGGTTCTCCTTACCCTTTCTCTATGCCCAAACGTGACATCCCAATTATTCTCGGTAATTACATAAACCTTTCTAAATTTTTTATATCTATAGCCATTTTATTTGAACAAATATTAATTAGTAGTTGGAAAGAACAGGGGAATGGTGGGATAGAAACCCTATGGATATATTGAGGTTAGCCCAATTCACAGGAGCAGCACCAAATGTCTCAGATGCTTACACCATCAACGGCCAACCCGGAGATCTCTACGCTGCTCTCGATCCAAGACCCTCCGGTTTCCTATTGTCCCTGGCGAGACGGTTCAGCTCCGTCTCATCAACGCCGCCTTGAACCAAGAACTCTTCTTCACCGTGGCGAACCACCAGCTCACCGTCGTTGAGATAGATTCCGCTTACACTAAGCCTTTCACCACAAACGTCGTCATGCTTGGTCCCGGTCAAACCACAAACGTCCTTATAACCGCTAACCAACGTCCTGGTCGCTATTATATCGCCGCACGGGCCTACAATAGCGCGAACGCTGCCTTTGACAATACCACCACAACTGCTATTTTAGAATACTCTAACGCTCCTAATGTACGCGCTCAAATCGCACCGTTTTTCCCGGTTTTGCCAGGGTTCAATGACACGGCTACTGCAACAGCTTTTGTCAACCGTTTGCGATTCTGTAAGAGATCTCCAGTACCACTCAAGATCGTCGAAAATCTATTTTTCGCAGTCGGGTTAGGGCTGATAAAATGCACCAATCCAAACAGTCCACGATGCCAGGGACCGAACGGAACGCGGTTCGCTGCAAGCATGAACAACGTCTCATTTGTCCTACCTCGGAGTAACTCCGTGATGCAAGCCTATTACCAAGGAATCCCCGGGATCATAACCACGGATTTCCTGCCAGTTCCTCCGGTTCAATTCGATTACACAGGAAACGTAAGCCGTGGACTTTGACAACCTGTGAAGGCCACAAAGGCCTACAAGCTTAAGTATATGGCCAATGTGCAGATTGTGTTGCAGGACACAAGTATTGTCACGCCTGAGAATCATCCTATGCATCTACACGGGTACCAGTTCTATGTTGTCGGGTCGGGTTTTGGGAATTTTGACCCGAAGAGAGATCTGGCTAACTTTAATCTTTTTGACCCACCGGAGAGGAATACCATCGGAACCCCTCCAGGTGGATGGGTGGCCATCCGGTTTGTTGCTGACAATCCAGGTGAATATGCTCTAATCTTGATTAGACAATCTAATTCATAAGTTTAATCCAATTCATTTTTAACTAATTTTTTTAATAAAATGTTGTAGGAGCTTGGTTTATGCACTGTCACATTGACTCGCATCTAGGATGGGGTCTGGAGATGGTATTCCTAGTCGATAATGGAAAAGGTCAGCTCCAGTCTGTGCAGCCTCCGCCGTTGGATCTCCCAAGATGCTAAATATGGTCGTTGGATTCCTCATTTGATTAAAGATATCTGGTGTGCCTCGTTTTGGGTTTTGTATTTAATGTACTCGTCCTTCTCTCATTATACTATAATGTTTTTAGTTTTCCCGTATTAACTCTCCATAACGTTAAATTCAGTGTCTCAGGGTCTGAAATTCCAAATCAAAAGGAATTGGTATATTAGCTACACAAAGTTATAAACAAACAAAAAATATAAATTTATAAGGAACATTAAAGTTAAATAATTTTGGGGGAAAAAATTAAAATAGAGATAATGACTTTTTTAACAGAGCGAGAAGCAAATGAGCATTTACAATTCACTGGATATTAACAGTGGTCAGACTAGTTTAGATTTACAAAAGTACTTTAAAGAGTATTTTCTTGGAAACATTTGTTTTTGGTTAAATAATTTTCTTGACTTATCTTCCACACAAGACCTTCCTTTTCTTTTTTCGCTTTGTGGTTCCCCTTTTATTTTATTTAAATTCAAATAAAGAAAACAGTATTTCGGAGGAAAAATCTCAGCCAGTGGTTAACTCAGCATGTATTTGAGACAAGTCGCAAATTTCAGAGCAGAGGAACACAAATGCTAAGTAATTCCATCAAAGCTCAGGTGGACCATTACTCGTCCACAACCAATGGCTTCCCTTTACATCAATTCGTTCCTTCCTCTTCCTCCTTCTCATCCCCAGAAACTTGTAGAAGTTTCTTCTTCCTCTTTGTTGAGCACTTCCAATTATAACGATGTGGCTCTGAGGCCGATTGTCATCAATGGAGATCCACCCACTTTTGTCTCTGCCCCTGCTCGCCGTATTATCGCAGGTTCGCCTCCAATAATCTGAAAAGTTCCAATCTTTTTGATAAATTCGACAACAAAATTGAGTGGGTTTTTGTTATGGCTATTCACAGTTGGAGACCTTCACGGCGATCTGGGTAAAGCCAGAGACGCGCTTCAGATGGCCAGCGTCTTGAGCTCCGACGGACGAGACCAGTGGATCGGCCAAGACACTGTATGTCTGAATTTAGTGGAACATAATTTCAGTTTCTACATTAGTAGCTGTTTATGATGAGATATGGCTCATAGCCTCGTGAGTTGCTACAACTTATGTGAATCAATAAATGAAAAATACAGGTACTAGTTCAGGTAGGAGATATATTGGATCGTGGTGATGATGAAATTGCAATACTTTCCTTATTGAAGTCACTTGATGATCAGGCCAAGGCTAATGGTGGAGCTGTTTTCCAGGTTCTGAATGCTATTATATTTGAGTTTGATAAATATATGTTACATAATTCACAGAGCAACTTTTGCTCTTTCGACCTTTTTTAATTTACTAGTTCTAGAATGATAGGACTAACAAAGAGCAACTAATTGTCCGATTTTGAAGGTTAATGGGAACCACGAGACGATGAATGTTGAAGGGGATTTCAGATACGTAGACGCGAGAGCATATGATGAATGTGCAGATTTTCTTGACTACTTGGAGGACTATGCACATGACTGGGACAAAGCGTTTACTAATTGGATTTTTGAGTCTAGACAATGGAAAGAAGATAGGAGAAGTTCTCAAACTTATTGGGATCAATGGAATGTTGTAAAGGTACTTCATTTTGCTTTCTCCTTTCTATGTAATCTTAGTTTTCGTCATTCTCGGTTAACCAATAGTCGTGGGGAACACCATTAGGACAGAGGCAAAAGGGAGTGATTGCAAGGTCGATCCTTTTCAGACCAGGTGGTCGAATAGCATGTGAATTGGCGCGTCATGGAGTTATCCTGCGTGTTAATAACTGGGTTTTCTGCCATGGTGGTCTCCTTCCTCACCACGGTAAATATAAGCAGTCTATCTCAACATTTGGTCTTGGTGTTGAGAGATGTTTCGTTTTGGATTTGATCTATCATATGCTTATTGTGTACTTTCACAGTTGCATACGGCGTAGAGAGGATAAACAGAGAAGTCTCTACTTGGATGAGAAGCCCTACTAACTATGAAGACAGTCCTCAGATGCCCTTCATTGCGACTCGAGGATATGACAGTGTTGTCTGGAGCCGACTTTACTCAAGAGAGACTTCTGAGTTGGAGGACTATCAAATTGAACAGGCAAGTTTAATCGGAATCACCTAGACCCTCACAACTGCTATTAGCATCAGGTTGGATTAATGTGTTCTCCTGACTTCTTTTCATATCAGGTTAGTAAAATTCTTCAGGACACTCTTGAAGCTGTTGGTGCCAAGGCGATGGTGGTTGGGCATACTCCCCAGTTATCAGGCGTTAACTGGTACATTTATGGAACTCTCTCTTTAAACTTGTAATAGATCAACATCACAAGATCCATAGAACTCTATAATGAAATTATGGGTTTTTCTCTTGATAGTGAATATGGTTGCGGCATATGGAGAGTTGATGTGGGAATGTCCAGTGGTGTTCTTGACTCTAGACCGGAGGTACTTAACATTCTTGATTCACCGCTTTTTATGTCTTTGTTACATAAATTTCCAGAGATGCTGACTGACTCTGGTGTTGTTTCTTCAGGTTCTGGAGATAAGAGGGGACAAAGCTAGGGTTATAAGGAGCAACCGGGACAGACTTCATGAACTTCAAGTTTCAGATTACATTTAAAAAGCTTCTTAAGACAAAAACCAGAGTCTTCACGTTCAAGAATCAAACTTTTCGCCATATTCTCAGCATGAAGGGAAAACAAAGCAGCAGAAGCTTCAGAGTAGATACATATGAGAGAGACAGATGCAGTTAATAATGCCAGACTTTGAACTCTATATATGTATATATATATATATATATATATATGTATGTGAATCATCAGAAACATACTGTATTCAAGTAAAGGGTTTGTTGTATAGCAAAAACACTGGTTAGAGTCGATTTAAAAATCGTCTTTCACCAACTAAATATGTATCTTGTGATGACAAATAACCAAATTAGCCCAAATTTTTTACCGAATCTGCTGTCCCAACACTCAAGAAAGCGTGCAAAGTCAACAATCTGCATTCTAACTGTTTTCTTGAATTCTGTTGAATGAGCAAAATGGTGACTCAGAATTAGTTCAGGGTTGTTGCTAGAACTGTCACCATGCAAATTGAAAGTTAAGCAGCGGTGACAATCTCTGGTTTTTATATAGAATGTTTGGAAGTCACGATGAACAATATTTGAGCAAGATGTTGAACGAAACAAACTATTAAGATTGAAAATGAGGAGAAATACTGTTTTAAGTTATTGAGAAGTGGATCTCAATCTTCGAAGCTGATCAATCCAACGATCCTCATTAACATCGGAGGCCCAATCAGGAGCCGTTCCAGGGAACGAGATGGCGCGCATAGTCTCCATAACCCTAGCTGCATTCCCAACCATTAACGGTGATCTTCTACGCCGTTCGTCCTCTTCAAATGCTCTACGGATCTCCGATTCCGTCTCTGTATCTTCTTCGCTATCACTCTTCGGCTCTGTATCTCCGTTTATGCTAATTGAAGAGATTCCTTCTTCTGTTTCCGGAATCATACAATGGCCGTTAGAAAGGCCGTGGATGGAACCATCTACACCGATCGGAAGATAATTGTCTTCTTCCTCATCGAATCCGTCGTCATTGGCGGTGTCTAGATCGACGGCTGAGATTGGCTCATAATAGTCCTGTGAATCTTCGACGCTATTACAGTCTGAATCGCTCCCGGCGTTATTCTCTGCAAATAATGCATCCAGCTCACCAATTAAGCAGATCCCAATTTCAAAAATCCAGTAATAGATACAGAGAGAAGTTAACCAAGTCTGGTTTCCCAAATCCTTATGAGAAAGTAAACAGAAGAAGGAGGAGAGAAGAACCTTCCATATGATCAGCTGGAGCAAGGTAAAGACTGTTATTTTCCGGCTACTCAAAGGCAGGAACGTGTTATGTCGGAGGTGAAAAGAAAAGCCTATGTTGACTCGGATTAAAAATTAGATAACTCACTAGACCCATAAATATTAAATCTCTTTAAAAGCCCATATTAAATTTAGATGGCCTACTTCTTGAGGCCCAAACAGAAATTTAGATAGAGTCAAGTGAAGTTTTTGTTGCATCGGTTGGAACTTGGCAGAGACATCCGAATTTTTACGAAGAAAAAAAAAAAGTTAGAGCTCAGGAGTATGGCGATATCATCTGAAGATCAGAGTTATGCAATGGACCCAACCACCGCTGAACCATTATCATCATAGCTCATTTTGCACCAGCCGGGAATCGAACCCGGGTCTGTACCGTGGCAGGGTACTATTCTACCACTAGACCACTGGTGCTTTTGTTTACTGTTCTTAAATTTAAAATAATATTTCCTATCTTTAGCTACTTGGACATATTTCCTATCTTTAGCTACTTGGACACTGCACATGACGAGATATAAGTTGTGAAACCAAGAGGATCATACGCTTTGTTTGGGCCGCTCAATTGGATTTTACACTAAAATGACGAGGCCATTACACACATCAAAAGTAATAGATCTCTACTTCTGGTGCGAGTGGTTGTTTCCGCCTTTACGTTTGGGTTTAGAACCATAGGTCTTGTTAAGTTATTATTAGAAGTTTGGAAGTAACATAGTTTTGTACAACTTCTATCAAAATTTCTCGACAACAGCATAATCAACACAAACCTGGAAAAAATATAATCTAACATAACATTATAGAAAACCTGAGAAAAACTATGGTTCTTTCAAGAGTCTGAATAATCACCTAACACCTTTGTCTTTTTTCAAGCAGTGTTTGAATCACCATTGAAGTCCTGGAAGAAAGATTTGACTCCTTCATACGTGGACCAACAGATTGCTGCTGCAGGAGCATGGAAGAGCATTCTCGGGACCCAGCCCCTTAGGAGTCCTCTGTATCCGTCTTTTTTCACAATTGTTCTCAGTACATCACTGATTGAACCACTAGTGAAACGGTCGCATCCGCATACACCCTGCACATATCCACAGATAATTGAGGCTGTTTCCCACATCTAGAGAGCAAAAATCATGGAATAGCTGTTTCTTAAACTCTGTGCTAGGTCCTGCAAAAGAGATCTAAGCTCGAGCAAGAAACACTACTTTTCCATTTGCGAAACTCCAACTAATCAAAACAAGCATGCAAAGAATATACAAATACTATACACTTCAAGCTTCAACTGGAAAAGATCAGCATCTCTTCGAGATTCTACACTTTGATCTGACAATTATTTGATCCTTCTTCATCTCTCATCTCATAAGATCAAATTTGAAACAAAACAAAGTAAAAGCAATCTCCTAAGTTCCATAAATGCTACAAAAATACAACAGTAAGACAGAATAATGATAGATTTCCTGAAACCAAAAAAGCACACAAACCAGAAGCCTAATGGTTGAAACGTTGAAACCAAAGAATTGCTCTTAGATATTTTCAACACTCTCTATGCAATTGTCAAAACTTGAGAAGCTTAAACCCCAACCATAAAACTTCGTTGCAGCACTAGCACATGATTGCCGTTTGCCAGTAGTCTGATACTCTGATAGTTCTTTTTACACAAATCATTATTGACAACACACAACATCTAACCACTCAAGTTGAAACAACTCCACCTAAGAAGCTTTAGACCTTCACATAGATTCGATATCCTACACACAAGTATCATTCGAATTTCGAGACTAAAAGCATTAAATCTAAAGATCCATTCTGCAGCACCGTACAGCGTACACATCAAGATGCATAACACCTAATATCTATACTTTACCACTAACACCACGTCGCCTCCATTATTCTAAAGTTGTAGAGATTAGAGACAAAAGAGCAATCAATCCTACAGAGAAAATAATCATTCACCTGACATTGCAACTGCGTCTTGACAACGTCAAGCGGCGTCGTCACAGCAGCTGCCAATCCACCACCAGCGGCTCCTGCGGTAGCATGAACCAACCAACCTTCCTCATCACTAACTCTTTCCGGCGAAACTTCCATCAATCCCTTCTTTGCCGCCTCATAAGTCGCGAAATGAACCGCCGTAAAAGGGGCGTTCATCAAAACAGTCGTCCTATAAGAAGCATAGAACGCGCTAATCCCTTCCTCACGCATAACCCTCTTGACGCAATCCCAAACGCCTTTGTAAGTCCCTTCACCCATCTGCAACCTCTGCTTCACCATATCCATTGGAGTAAAAACTGCATCGCTTGATATAGTAGCGAAGACGCCGGAGATCGCATGCGCGACGGAATTGTTCGGATTCCCGGCGGATAAATACTTTTTGGATACCTCGTAGAAAGAGAAGTAAACGGCGTGAGCAGGTCCGGCGCCGAGACCCATAGCCCAAATCCCGCGGTAAAGAGCTGAAGGTCCTTCCTTTTGGATAATCGAACGGAAAGCTTGTCGGATTCCGACAGGTTTCAACGGACATGGTCGGAGAGCTTGCATATGGGTCTTGACGGTGTCGACGGGAAACATCGCCATGTGCTCAACGGAACCAGCAATTGAACCTGCAATCATGAATTGCCAGAATCGGAGACCGTCGTGAGCGATATCCGGTCGAAAATCCGATATCTGAGAAACCTGCCGGAGATCTGGTTCCTGGAATTTGGGAGCGGTTGTAGTCTCCGTAGCCATAGAGGGATTAAGCCGTAGATAGGGAATCCCTTGGCACTTAGCGGCGGAGACAAAATCTGGGGTGAAAGTAGGGGGTTTTATCCGGAATAGTTGGAGCAATGATACGAAATCGGAATGCGAATAACCGACGAAGAGAGACGGCGGTTAGACGGGCTTGATGGGGAAATTGGTGTGGTGGACTACATTATCTCTTACTCGTCTTTTTTAATCAGCTTTACCAAACCCTTGCCATTGCCATGTCAAAGGTTTGATTCTTCCTCCTCACGATGAAAATTCCAACCGGAATTCTCTATTAGACTTTTACTAGTAAAAAAAAAAGGTTCGAGACTTTTAATTGGGTTCACATGTCATTATTATTTTATTGGCTGTTGATGAGAAACTAGGAGATATTGGACAAGGTTGCGTAGTTTTATTACTTTTGTTTATATCTGATTAAGACTTCTTGGATTAGTGATCGACATTACAAACAGTTTCAGCTCTTATTCGCTACTTATTGTACGTAGCCATGATTGACATATTGCCAATGCCGTGGCTATTTGCCATCACCCGGATCGTCGAGAAAGCTGTTCCTGAAAATGTGCTCTCGAAGATCTTGTCAGCATTTCCTACCTCAAACGCGTCGATGAGACTCTCGTACCTACGTTTAGTAGGTTTTATAACTGTCAATTCACCATACTGTTGGTACCAAAATTTGAATCAGTTTTACATGAAAATTGTAACTAGTTGCATTGATTCACAATAAGCGAATTATAAACTTATTGAGCTTCAATCAAAACTGTCACTAACCTCGTTTTCGGCTACGTTTTGGTATTGGGGAAGCACAAGGCGTTCAGCAAACTCAATCTACGAACAAGGGATAGATTTGGTGACGCCATCAGAGAACTTGAAAGAAAATCGAATCTGCTACAATTGAGCTTTGCGGCAGACCACCATCAGGGCTAACTAATGACGGATGTAGGAGTCGGGTTTCGGTTTAGGTAAACCGTTTCCATCTGCCCTAAGACACTCCTGAAGAAAGATTCAGCAACATGATCATGTGTAAATCAAGAAACAAAACAATTAGGGCAAAGTATAAAAACAGCACCAATTGACATCCGAGTGGCTACAAACTTCCCAAAATAATTTTGACATCAGGCTACAAATTTCGTAATTGACACAATAAATGAGTTTAATGTTACCATGAAATAGGTCTCGGCGGGGACATGTACATCACCAGGTTGGTCGTTTTCGTTAAAAACTTTAATTTCCACTATTACCACCACTTTACAAATGATTATAAAAACAAAAGATCAGATTTTGAATATATACCATATGATTTGTGTCATCCATCGGAATATACCACAAGATCGTGAAATTTATGTCACAAAACTTTTATCCGACATATTTCAAATTTCGAAATTTTTTCTGTTTCGTCAGCAATTGATATCCCAACTTCCATGTCGTCAAGTCGGTGAAAAGGAGAAGGAATCCGTGAAATTCAGTTACATTCTTTGGCTTAGTCACTATAATTATTTTATGCTAATGATGGAATTTCATAAAATTTACGTTAGTTTTGAAGATTATTATTAGAAACGTGGTAGATGATACGTAGGTAGCTTTATTATGAAAATGAAGTTTATGATGTAGTTGGCCCCGACAAAGGATCCGTAGATTTCGATCCAAACATATGTAGTGAACCCTTTTTTAGCCTAGGGCCCCACCAATTCGACAAAGACATTCCATATAAGGTCCTCTTCATGTGTAATCACTAATCTTCAACCCCTTTACTCAAAAGATATTTTGCATCTCTCTTTTTCGCCAATCAGATATTTTCATTTCAATTTGAAAAGTCGTAAAAGTCGAAAGTGACATCTCAAAATATTAATAGAAAAAGAAAAAAAAAAAACGCAACGAAGGTTGGAGATATTTTTCTCCCTTTTCAAGTCTCTCTTTTCACGAATCGACCCTACAAATAATTCAAAAGATTTCCATTACAAGAGAATTCGTAAGAAAATATGCAGTTAGGGTAATCTAGCACAAAATTAATTATAGTTAGTTAACAACTTTAGGCTAAAGATGTTGAAGGAAGAAGGTAGAAGGAATAAGAGAGATATACCTTGAAACGAGGTCGTTTATCAGCGTTGAGTTTTCGGACTTGATACCTTATCTTCTTAGAGAAGAGCCTACTATGTCTCTTCTCTTTGTACCTTAACACACTTGCTTCTCTTCTCATGTTTCTCTCTTCCTCTATAACTGGCACTTCTCCCCTCTGAATACACTCCAAATCATTAATACTGATTAATCAAGATTAATCACTAATCATAACTTGCACAACAAGTAAAAGATTCACACTAACTAACATAAAGGACATTCGCTGGAGTTAGTGTATCTGTCCACAAAGGTTGCTGGCGATCAGACCAAGCATCAATAACTTCTTGATGGTTCAGATTCAGCTTCAGGCCCAGCTCTTTGTCTTCATAATCCATCGAAGCCTTTATTGAAATTAAACTTGATTTTGGATTCAACTTAATTATGGGTTTATAATCCAATTATCCATTATTGGACTAAACCCAAAATTAAGCCCAAGTTCTAAAATGTCTCTAGAAATATCTTAAAGATCATCACCTCCTTTAAGTGTTCTAGAGAATTCTATTAGATAAATATCTAAGGATTAGTGTAGAATAATCTAGATAATTTTAACATAAAAATCTAGATATTATGTTAGAGAGTTCTAGAGATTAGAAGAAGATTTGTAGTTTTGGAGCCTATAAATAGCTCCCTCCTCTTCCATTTGTAACACAAGTTGAGAAAGTGAAATAAAAGCTAAGTTTAAAGAAAGAGTGTCCTTTTTCATAAGTTCTTAATTTCTCTAAGAGTTTTCCAAGTCCTTCCATTTTTTCCTTCATACTTAGAGGTTCTTTTGGTTCTTTCGGGTTTCTTGGGTATTACGGTCTTGGGCTAGTGCTAAGCACTATCAGAGATTATTTCTCTACATGGTATCAGAGCCATTCTAATTTTGTGCTCATCAAGATCGGGGTTATAGAGAGCTCGGATTTATTCTAAGTATGGAATCAATGGGTCGTGTTGTTGGATTGGGAATGGAGATCTTAAACCAATCTAACTACCGGTTATGGAAGTCATGTATGGAGTCATACTTGGTGAGTGAGGACTTATGGGATGTCGTCGGTGGTAGTAGCACTACACCACCAACGGGAGATGCTGCAAATGCGGAAGCAATAAAAGAATGGACACGGAAGAATGCCAAGGCGGAATTTGCTTTGAAGAGATCAATATCCTCAGGAGTGTTTGAGCATGTGTCAAGGTGTACATCCGCTAGTTCAATTTGGCGAGCGTTAGATCAACTATTCAACAAGAAAAATGAGGCTCGATTACAATTATTAGAGAATGAGCTGGCGAATGCGAAGCAGGGGGAGTCTTCTATCTCAGAGTTTTTCGTTAAGGTAAAAAATCTTTGCTCTGAGATTAATACTCTTAATCCGGAGGAGTCCATTTCGGAAGCTCGGTTGAAGCGGTCTATTATTCGAGGTCTACGACCCGAGTATACACCGTTTGTGACTTCAGTTCAAGGATGGGCTACACAACCTTCCTTGGAGGAGTTTGAAAATCTGTTAGCTTCGCAAGAATCTCTAGCCATGCAAATGACAGGCGTTAAAATTCATGATGATTCGGGTAGCGCTTTTGTAGCTCGGAGGCAACAAAGTTTCAGAAAAAAACCCATAGATGGTGGTGCAAAAAATAATGATGGACGAGAAGGATCCTCTATAGGAGAAAAGAAGCGGTTCAAGTGCTACCGGTGTGGAAAACTTGGGCATTTCAAAAAGGATTGTCGAGTCAAGCTGAAGGAAACAAATATGGCGAAATCAAAAGGTTATACTGAAGACGAAGAATGGGGAAAATGTTTCACGGTGGAGGATGCATCTTCAGGTACATCCAAAATTAAAAATCTTGGAAATGATTGGATTGTGGATTCTGGTTGTAGCCATCATATTACCAGAGACGAGAAGTTATTTTCTAGTCTTCAGCGTCATGACGGAAAAGAAGCCATCATTACCGCTGACAATTCAATCCATCACGTTGAGAAGGAAGGGACAATTGTCATTGAAGGAGATAACGGAAGTCCAATTACTCTCAAGAACGTATACCATGTCCCTGGAGTAAAGAAGAATCTTCTCTCTGTGGTAAATGCGGTGGACTCAGGTAACTATGTATTGTTTGGCCCAAGAGATGTTAAATTCCTGAAAAATATAGAAGAATTAAAGGCGGATGTGGTTCACACTGGAGCTCGAGTAAAAGACTTATATGTTTTATCGGCCTCTAACTCGTATGTTGAGAAGATGAGCACCAATGATAATGCCTTTATATGGCATGCCAGACTTGGTCATATAAATATGACTAAGCTCAAAGTTATGGTGAATAAGAATTTGGTTAATGGGCTCCCAAGGTTGAAGATTCAAGATGACGGAAAACTTTGTGAAGGTTGTCAATATGGAAAATCACATAGGCTTCCATTTGACAATTCTACCTCACGATGCGGTGCTCCTTTGGAGAAGATCTATAGCGATTTGATGGGTCCAACGAGAACACCCTCATACTCCGGGTTTCGATACATGTTGTTGTTCGTTGATGATTTCTCACGGTACACCTGGATATATTTCGTAAAGGAAAAATCAGAAGTATTTTCAAGATTTCAAGAATTCAAGGTTACCGTGGAAGGTGAGTTGGGTCGGAAGATCAAGACTCTAAGGACGGATAATGGAGGAGAGTTCATGTCAAAGGAGTTTCTCTCTTTTTGTCGAGATCAAGGTATCAAGAGGGAATTTACATGTCCATATACACCTCAACAAAATGGAGTAGCGGAAAGGAAGATCCGACACATAAGCGAGACGTGTAGAAGTTGGCTACATGACAAGAATTTACCTAAAACCTTATGGGCGGAAGGAATGAAATGTGCAGCGTATGTCATCAATCGAATGCCACTAAGTCCAAACAATATGAAGTCTCCTTATGAGATGGTTCATGGGAAGAAGCCAACGGTAAAACATCTCAGGATATTTGGATCAATTTGCTACGTCCATGTTTTCAACTCTCAAAGGACAAAGTTAGAGGCAAAGGCGAAGAAATGCATCTTTGTTGGTTATGATGAACAAAGGAAAGGATGGAAGTGTATGGACCCTGAGACACATCGATACATCGTGTCTCGTGATGTTGTATTTGATGAAGTTTCCTCACTTTATGGGCCACCTCAAGTCTTGGTTGAGCAAGATGGTGCGAGTTCCTCCAGGATTGATAAACCAGTTCTCCAAGTACCAAGTGAGAGTAGAAGTTCTGGAAATGAGATGCATGGTGAAAGGGGAAGCAATGACCAAGAAGAAGAAAAGGAGGAAGATCGTGACTCCTTGGCTGATCAACGACCAAAAAGGAACATTGTCAGGCCTGCTCGGTTTAGAGATGAAGAGTTTGTCACTAACTTCTCTTGCTTCTTTGCAGCCCCTTTAGATGAGGATGAACCATCATCTTATGAAGAAGCAAAAGGAATTCAAGAATGGGAAACTGCAATGAATGAGGAGATAAACGCTCTCATAAAGAATGAAACTTGGGCTTTAGTTCCAAAACCCAAGGATGTCCAACCCGTGTCTTGCAAATGGGTGTATAAAATAAAGCGGAAAGCAGATGAGAGCATTGATAGGTTTAAAGCAAGACTGGTTGCTCGAGGGTTCTCTCAGAAGTACGGAGAAGATTATGATGAAACCTTTAGTCCAGTAGCGAAGATGACTACGGTACGCTCACTCTTATCTTTAGCTGCAAGCTTTGGTTGGAAGTTATGGCAACTAGACGTGAAAAATGCATTTCTATATGGTGAGCTTGATAAAAACATCTTCATGGAGCAACCACTTGGTTTTGAATCTCGAGAGCATCCTGATCATGTGTGCAAGCTTAAGAAGGCTTTGTATGGGTTAAAACAAGCTCCAAGAGCTTGGTATGGTAAGATTGCTCAGTATCTTCACTTTTGCGGTTATGGGGCATCAAATTCCGATCCAAGTTTATTTTTCAAGAAGAATGGAGGAGTCCACGTAGTAGTTCTTATTTATGTGGATGATATGATAATTACGGGAAATGATGAAGCTGAAATTGCTCGTCTACAAGAGGATATGTCGATTAGGTTTGAGATGAAGAAGTTGGGTGAGCTAAATAACTTTCTTGGCCTAGAGGTTGAAAGGGTGAAGAATGGAATATTCATTGGCCAACAAAGTTATGCAAGAAGAATTGTTGAGAGATTCGGAGTACACGAAGGAAAGACATGCACTACTCCGATGGATGTGAATATCAAGCTTAGACGTGATGAAGGATCCTTACTACCTGATCCTCGACCTTATCGCGCTCTTGTGGGAAGTCTTCTATACTTAACCATTACAAGACCTGACATCGCCTTCGCGGTAGGTCTCGTAAGTCGGTTTATGCAAGCACCAAGGAAGCCACACTTAGAAGCAGCAAAGAAGATATTGAAGTATGTCAAGACAACTCTTGGGATGGGCTTGGTGTACAAGTACAATACAAAGATCGCTCTACATGGTTTTACAGATGCTGACTTTGGTGGAGATCTAGATGATCGAAAATCTACTTCAGGTTATGTGTTCTTATGTGGAGACACAAGTGTTTCATGGTGCAGCAAGAAGCAAGCAACGGTGTCATTGTCTACCACTGAAGCGGAGTATAAAGCTTCTACACTCGCAGCTCAAGAGTGTATATGGCTTCGAAGACTCCTTGAAGATTTGTTCGAGCCTACAAACAAGCCGGTGACAATCTATGGAGATAATCAAAGTGCTATCAAGTTGGCTAACAATCCGGTGTTTCATGCAAGGACAAAACATATTGAGTTAGAGCATCACTTTATAAGGGAGAAGGTGCTTGATGGAACAATTGAAGTTTTGGAGGTTCGAAGTGAAGACAACGTTGCAGACATATTCACTAAGGCATTACTAAAAGGTCAATTCGAGGTACTTCGTTCAAAGCTTGGGATGGTTGACAAAATCAAGTTTAAGGGGGAGTATTGAAATTAAACTTGATTTTGGATTCAACTTAATTATGGGTTTATAATCCAATTATCCATTATTGGACTAAACCCAAAATTAAGCCCAAGTTCTAGAATGTCTCTAGAAATATCTTAAAGATCATCACATCCTTTAAGTGTTCTAGAGAATTCTATTAGATAAATATCTAAGGATTAGTGTAGAATAATCTAGATAATTTTAACATAAAAATCTAGATATTATGTTAGAGAGTTCTAGAGATTAGAAGAAGATTTGTAGTTTTGGAGCCTATAAATAGCTCCCTCCTCTTCCATTTGTAACACAAGTTGAGAAAGTGAAATAAAAGCTAAGTTTAAAGAAAGAGTGTCCTTTTTCATAAGTTCTTAATTTCTCTAAGAGTTTTCCAAGTCCTTCCATTTTTTCCTTCATACTTAGAGGTTCTTTTGGTTCTTTCGGGTTTCTTGGGTATTACGGTCTTGGGCTAGTGCTAAGCACTATCAGAGATTATTTCTCTACAGCTTTGTCCCAAAACCCGAAACTTGAGCCTTGATGATCAGTACTCAATGGTTTTTCTTCACCCCGTACATCCTCATCTTCGTCTTCTTCTTCTTCTTCTTCGTCGTCCCAGAAATCCCTGGTGAATTCATAAGAGAAGCTTAAATTGCCAACGGTGATGTCGAAAATGCGGTCTAAATCATCCGTAGGAGCATTAATGGACTCGAAGGTTGAAGAAGGTTGATGTTCTTCTTCTTCTTCTCTCTTCGGTGACCTTTGTATATCCATATATGTCTTATCTTTTCCTCTCTTTTTTTTCCTCCACTCTTATATTTTTTCTTTGTAAATTCGTCAGTCACCATACGAAAATTATATACAGACACGTTATTTAAATTTGATACGACGTGGCATCTTATCTCAAAAGCAATCGAATAATCCCAAGCTGATTGGTTTTGCAGGTCCAGCTTGGAACCCATTTGTGGGACCTCTCTTACTGGTCCTTTGGCTCTCACCGGAGACCATTTCAGCCTTTTTAAAATCTTTAAGACTAGTAGCCGAGTCCTAGCCTCCTAAGATCTAGGAGACAGCTATAATATAATTTTATTTTCTATTAAACTAAATATAAATAACACCATTTGAACAATGAAAAGTATTCAAAATATCTACGAAACACGTGTGGGGCATATACGTGACATGAAAATATCGCAAACACATGATGAAGTGGAATGGAAGACCGAGACACAGACATCACCCCAATTATAAATTGGTAAGAGATTTTGTTAGTCAGTTCTTAATCTATTGATTTTCTCATAAAAGGCATCGATGAGAATAAGCTTGTTCTGTTCTTCTCTGAACAAAATGTGATATTCAGTAACATCTAAGTAGTTATGTTTAATCGTAAGCTGACCTGTAGTTCAATGAGCATGAAGCGGCAAAAGGGCAGTGAAATTTGTACCCTCTCAAATGCATCAAACACAGCGCGAATCTGGTTCCAGATCTCGGATCATCTGAATGCTACGGAGATCTTCCAACATTCGTTGGTTACGATTCTTGATTCCTTTTCTGAACAAATTGCTACCTGTACAGCCTGGATTTTTAGCGTAATGAGTCTGTCTGCTACGTATCCTGAGTTCCTTGCTCCTTAAGTACCTGCACCTTGTGCCTGAACTGTTTGTGAATTGAGAATTACTCAGATCAATCAGATACATTTTAACAAACACTCTATTCATATTTCAATCCATTCTGATGGATACACACAATAGTCAGTTTATAAATCATCAGTCTTTCCAACCAGAAGATTTCCAAGATCATAATGTACACCTCAATGGATTTTCCAATACATAACAGCTGCATCTACAATGAAGGCTTAGGGGTAAGAATTTCAAAACTGAGTTCACACAGATTGAAGGGAAAGGAGGATGGGAACAATACTACTTTAGGTTGAGAGACTAGACCAATATCTCTTCAGACAAAACTTGAATGACACGAATAAAGAAATCAAAATGTAGTCAGAAGTTTGTTCCAAGAAATGGGCTTTACAGACACCATATAAATTAATGTACCCAAATGTGAAGATGTAAACGAGGCAGTTTTGAATCCCTTAGTCTCCTTACTTTGTCAGCAGCATCCAAAATTTCAGAAAACTCTTATGGTTTTGATTCAATAAGAATATTCCTGTTAAGGCTCAATAGCACGTTTTCAGAAGCCTAGGTCAGCACAATGTCATATCATCATAGGAAGGATAAGTCAAAAGCAAAAGAAGCAGATATGCTTATTTTATATGAATTTCTCACACCATTTTAAAAGCAACGAGCTGATATATTAGAGGGAAGAGTAAATTACTTTTCTTGCAATAGAAGGGAATCCATTTTCCATAGATAGGACTGCAAATTTGGTCCATTCTGAATGTGAAACCCTTAGCCACAAACATCTTGGAGACTTGAGCTCCCGCAAATTTAATGCCTCATACCTCATAGCCAAACAACTCTACTGAAGATATAACAACAAACCATACATAAGCAACTAAGCAAGCTGAGAAAAGAGTTCAAATCCATTCGAATCGAAAGATAATTTGGAATTTATAAAAATCTACAGGGACAGGACACGAACCTCCATATCACCGATAAGAGCAAAAGCACGAGAGAAGAATTCAAGTAAAATAAGCAAACAATCTTGATTTTGCTCACTGTTTTATCCCAAAACAGTTATTATATATAGTCAGAATTGTGTCCTTCAAGATGTGATATGGGTATATATGTATAGGTCGAAGTCGAACCAGTATTAAAACACGTCCCTAATCCAAATCGAAGGAGTTAACACCACGGAGGAAGTGACATGGTACAAAGGTAAACGAATGGCTTACATCTACAAAGCTAAGACCAAGAAGAACGGTAGTCACTACCGATGCATTTGGGGTAAAGTCAGAAGGCCTCATGGTAACAGCGGTGTGGTTCGAGCCAAATTCACATCAAACTTGCCTCCTACATCAATGGTAAACCAAATCATTTCATCATATATGTTTTGAATTATGTTGTTTTCACTTCCCTATCTCAAGTTGTGTTTGAGTTCTAATATGTTTGGTTAATTGTTTTAGCAGGGAGCTCGAGTTCGAGTGTTTATGTATCCTAGTAACATCTAAAGCTTTGTGTACTCATCAACTGGTTTTTCGTCTGCAAGTCTTTGTTAATGGAACGTCTTTATTGTTTGACTCTTATCTTTAAGTTTTGGAAAAACAATTTGGTTTAATCGAGCCTTGGATACGAGTTTACTATTTTCCCCAAATTTGCAAAGCCTGAGTTTACTTTGTGTTCCACCGATCCGATCTAACCAAGCACAGGATTTTAGAGTACCAATCTCGAATTTTTTTTGCTAATTACTAGACGATATCCAGTGAGGTACGTGGCTTCGTAAGCTACACGTGTCTTTAATTTAATCATCATTGGCACCATGCGTCAATTATAAATGCATCGGAGATATATTATTGAATTGTCTTCAAAGAAGAAGAAGGCAACGACACAAAACCTTGCATTTGCATTCATGGCGTCGATACAGAGCAAACTTATTCTTCTCCTATTCTGCTACGTTTTTCTTGTATCTTTTGCATCATCATCCGAAATTTCTGAAATATCTCTTCCATCTTCGTCGCCGGAAGTCTCGGTGGGCCTGTACTACGAGTCTCTCTGTCCGTACTGTTCTTCCTTCATAGTTAAAACCTGTTGCTGATTGTCTCAGCAGTGGACATGGAAACAAGGTTAGTAGTCCATCCTCTTTGTGTGTAGTTTGTTTAAAGTGTTCTTACCTGTTTCGTCGCAAATTGTTATTGCTGAATCACCTTTTTAGCGTTGGAACGTTAGATTCCTGTATTTTTATGATACCGTGTTGCAGTGGTGTTGCTGGTTGAGCAAATAATATAGAAGAATATCATTAGCAGTTTTATTTGTACTTTGATAGGGTCACTTTCAAGTCAGAAGATATCTGTATCCGAATACAGTGTTCTTGTTTTGAAGCTTCTGGGTTATATAATTCACAGACATGTGCATTCCTTTCTTATCTTTTTATTTGCTGCAGCTTGAGTTGCGCTATGCTGCAGAAACGAAAGCACTTCAGCCTCCTCATAAATACGTGCCCTGGGTCGTGGATGGTCAGCCACTTTATGAGGTTCGTTTGGTATGCTTCTTTCCAAATTCTCACGAAGTACCGAATTCTTACCATACCTAATCTGCACTCTCTTACTCATTGTGCATGAATGATATCGCTATAATTCTTCAGTCATCAGTCATTGAGACTTATGATTTGCATTCACTCCCACAGATTGATCTGGGCTTTGATTAGTCACTTTAGATTTACTGTCTTTAGGGAGTGGTATTATCTTCAACCCATATCATTTCTCTGAGCCTTATCCACGAATGTCAATTCTAGTTACCTAATCTATTAAGACATGTATTATCGGGTATATAGGTTAGTGCAAGACCCAAGGAGAAATGGATGTTCCGGTTTCCAAATCATGGCCTAGGCAGGTTGGAAGAAGAGCGTAGACTGTGTAGTCTTAGCTGTGGTTAGCATACGGGAAGTGTAATTACCCCTAGGCATGGACTGATGAGAACTGAACTTTCTGGAGGAGTAAACAGTTTGATTATTTCAACCTATCGGGTTGGTCTAGTTTGCTTTCATTCAAATTGATATTTCCTTTGCTAAAAAAACAAATAAAATTCCTTTCTCGACGAGGGTCCGTTGCGCAAGGATATAACCATACTACATATTACATGATATGATATATCTGCCTTTGAATACGTAGATTGCTGATTGTTCATATTGCTATCTAGACTTCTAGTCTCGACCAAAATGAAATATAATTAATGTAGCTAATTGGTTACAATCGCTCAGATAAATATATAATCATAAATTATAATAGAACAAAATAATTTTGCTGGGTGCGGGCTCGTCTTTATCTAAGCCCATGTGGTGATTAGGAACAAAACAAATTCGGATATGGTTTCAGAGGACCACTTATTCTAAGCTACATCTTTCATAGGGGAAAAAAGTCTCAAACTATAAGACTCGTAATGCAATCGTTAATATTACATATAGGGTAAGGCGACTTTCATAATTAAAAAATATCACAAGCTAAGAACTGTCGTGATGAAAACTACGATCTTATAATGGTCAACCAAGAACTATATCATTACGGACGATATGAACAAAGAAACTACGTCCATTGTATATATTTAAATTACGTATAAATATATGCTTAGCCCCAAAAAAATAACGTACTTAATATATATGGTTCAATTATGATGGTTGTTTTCAGAAAAATCATAAATGGTAATCATACCATATACACATCTCGAAACAATTTATCCTCTGAAGAATTATTAATATTATAATCACTTTCTCAATTATACATATATATATATATATATAAAGAGTAAAACCTATTAACTCTTGTTTTCAATTTAGTCTTAGAAAACAGTTCTAACAACTGTAATAATTTAGTCTTATAGCTACTAGAATTGTTTTCTAAGACTAAATTGAATCATTGAACTGTAAAATAGAAATTTATAGAATTCGATCAGCTAGTTAACGACTTTATTCTAAATACGAATATAATAACAAATTGAGAAAAAAACATAATGTAACGTTTTTTAACCAACATATATACAAGGCAAACACCAAGGCTAGCTAAGGGGTTAAAAGGTAAAAAGGGTGGAAGAACACACATGTGGAATGACACGTATTAAAACAGAGTGAACACGAGGCCTCATGTCGGTCGGAAATAGTGGCAAACAATACTGTCTCACGAGTCACGATCTTGTTCTGTTCATGTGACTTTTACCATCTTTTCAAGGTTATTTACGTACACGTGCGTCTGTACGTATATGAAAACACATATACGTACACAATAAAAATGCCAACCAATATATTTTATGATTAAAAAAATTTAACTAGAGATATTGAGTTTATTTTTAGGTTTAAACTTTAAAAGATAATACCAAAAAGACAATTACAAAGGCAACCCAAGATCAAGATCGACTGATGAGTAGAAGTGATTATAAAAAACAATTAGAGAGATATTGAGTTTTTCGGGCAATTATTTACACAAATCTTGAAAGGAAAGTTCGAAACCAATGTGAATTTCTAAATATATATTATTTTAATAGTTTATATTTAATTTAATTATTTATTTAAATATTAAATTATAAAATAATTGTTGGACTAATTATTGAAAAAAACAATCGATGAATCGTCTTTTATAGTAGAAACTATTGATATCAATCTTAAAAAAAAATTATAATTTTAAATATTTTTTATTTTTTAATTATTTAAAAACCTATAGAAATATCAGCGTTGGTCTTATCTTTAGTTCGGCTAAAATTATGTGCTTATAAAAAACAATTGTGGGATTAGTAAAGATGACATTATCTTCAAGCAAATAATGATTAAAAAAAATAATGATTCAAAATAGTCATCGATGTGTGATTGTATACGTATATACCTCTACGTATACACACAAATTAACGTGTATATATACAAGCTGAAAACAACCCACCTCCCCCTTCATTTGTCTCTTTAATCTATCCATCTTCGCTGATCTCTGAACTCTCAAGAAATATTAAAATCAAATCTCATGATTGTTTACGTGATAAACAGTTTGATCAGAAAAGTAATAAGATCTGCATAGTTCGTATAGAAAATAGATTATATGAAAAGAAAAGGATTCAAAGTAAATTAAATCTCATGATTGTTCAAATGATAACGTTTGATGAAAATTAAGATCCGCATAGTTAATTCATATAGAAAATATAATGTAAGAAAAAAGCAGCATTAGTCCTTTGAAACTGTTTATGTGTGTGGTCAGCATTTGTTCTTAATGCATCAGAGATCCACTGACCTAAAACAAAATCTCCGTTATCCGTCTTAATATATTTTCACGAGCAACTAAAAAAAATTGTTAATACGGAGCAAAAGAAGGTGAAGTGAGTTCATACATATATAAACTACAGTATCTATTATATATTAATCAAGAAAAACTATAATAATAATAGTATATGAATGAATCTAAGACGGTACAGGCTCGGGGACAGACGGAGCACCGACGTTACAACCATCTCCGTCACTTTGTCTTGAGGAAGCGACGTCAACTTTAATGGTGGTGACAGTTGGTGGCCGTTTGCGTTTCTTTTTCTCGTATGGAATCCCACGGGCCTTGGCCTGACTTTCTCTGACTTCCCTCAAGTAAATCCTAACCGCACGTGCGGCGGACGGGTTTGAATCTGGCCGTCCACCGTTTTCCTCGTAGGCTGCTCTCAACCGTCCGATCAAAGCATCGAGAGATCCCCAGGCTTGCTTGAGAGGACAGGCGCAAGGAGACGGCGGTTGCGGGTGGCCGAAGTAAGGACAAGCCGCCACGTGGACTTTGGTCTTACCGAACTGGTCGAGGTACTTGAGGAATTCGATCACGTGTGCTCCGCTACACCGTGACAACGCCAGAGGCGGCTTGTGGTTCTTGAGGTACTGCAAGAACGTGTTCCAGTCTCGTCGCTTCTGAGACTCGTACCTGCTTGGCGTCACCGGCGGTGAAGAGACAAAGGATGGACCCGGGTCGTATCCGTTAACCGGGTTGGGTCGTTGTGACCCGGTATCCGCCGATTCCATTAGAATTAGGGTTTCTTTTGTGATTTGAGAGAGAATTTTATTTAGCGTGGAGTTTGAGAGTAGAGCGGATCGATAATTTAGTGTTTAGTTAAAAGAGAGAGAAAGAGTGTGAAGCTTTGTTAGGTTTTGGGGTTTTATTTATTTAATTTTCAAAACAGACAAAAAAAGGAAAACAGATGGTTTTGGTTGAATGGTGTGAATTGTGAAAGAAGTAGAAGATATAGAAAGAAGTGTGAAAAATAGAAATGTAAGAAACTAAATCACGTGGTCCTGGCCCTACTCTCAGCCCACTTGACACTTTTTACTATTGTATTTAGGTATGCTTAAAAAAATTTTAAATTTTGTTTATCATACCACTATTATTAGGGGAAATTATTTTCTTGTTAGAAGTTTAAACCAATCAGGAAATAGTATGTATGCATGGAAGACAGATCTGAAAATATTTTTCCTTTTGTAATCTAATAGTTAATTGGCTTACATCTATTTAATGATTTGTTGTTCTTGGTTTTCCGATAATGAACTTTGTTTCGTAAATAAACATTTACAGTAGATTTGTGATAAGGTAGACAATACGTCGTCACCCCTTGAAAAATAACAAAAACCAAATGCTATTGTGTCCCTCCCCAAAGCCATCCGAATCCAACATTTGGATTAGTCAAATTGAGGGTCTTGCGTTTATCAAAACCCTTGTACATTTGGAAATTTTGTTAGCTAATTTACATAGGTAACGATGCCGATATGGGATGGAATATACGGTGGATTCTACCCATATTATGTTTTGTTTAACAAAATATCATCAAAATTTTGAAATTCCATAAAATTACAAATTTAAGCTTAAGAAGAGTTTGAAAAAGTTTACGAGGGGTTATAAAGTTCTTAGTAACTTTTCTAAACCTGAAATTTTGATAATTTTTTAAGACCTTTAAAATTAAAATTTGTGGTACAATGTGAATGAACTATTTTTTATATTATTTGTTTTGGTATTTCTCTAAATTTTAATCGCAAAAACACTTATATATACTATGAACATCATACTTTTTCCGTTTTAAATATGTATGTAGTCATAGATAACTTTTCTATCAAATTGCTTGTATTTCTTAAAGAGAAAAAAAAACATGAAGAAAACCAACACACGAACTTAGTCTCGTGTGTTGAGAAGTTTAATGTTAAAAAAATCATGCATGTTGTTTGATCTATAATTATAAGTGACACAAATATAGAAAAACAAATCATATATTTTAATTTTTAACAAGGATAGTAGCTATTAGCTGGTCGTTAATTAACATATCCAATCGTATGTTTGAAAAGATTAAAATCGAATACATACACACTCGAACTTCAGTTTCTAAAATCGCGATCGGTAGCAATAGTGCTCCATATCAAATCGTATGGTAGGAGAGTAAGTGATTACCAAAATCCATTCGTTTATGATCTGATTTTTTTTTTTGTCCCTCAAGTAAGTTTCAGCATCGAGAAATGTTTTGCTGTCATCATCGCCTTATGATCTGATTTTCGATCTGAAATATTTACGGCAACACGGACTTCGCTCATTCAAAACGCATCTGATTACTTATTAAAAGAATGGACCACCGTGATGAGTGATATCAATGAAATGACTAGTTATTTGGAATCTGGCAAACATAAAAGTAAGTTCGAAAATTCAGAGTCAGACTACATTTCCACCATCCAAATATAGAAAAAAAACTATTGGCCCCACCCTGCATATGCGTGCGTGTGCTTGACATTTTAAATTTTCTTGCATTTTTTTTATTTTAAATTTTTTTTCAGGAAATTGAAGTCACATTGACATCCCAATTAGCAGAGCTAGAGTCAAGAAAAGGGTTTCTTGAAGAGTTCTTAACCCGTGAGCCAAAACAAAATGGTTTCAGTAGCCAGTAGGTCAAACTAGCATGGAAACCTTATTTTAACTAATATTAAATTATTATTATTTTTATTTAAAATAAATTAAATGATTATTTATCATATATGAACATCAATGAGTTGTTTTAAATGTATGTATGTACCCCCACATATTATAATTAAACATTCGCGCATAATTATGGCTACCCATTTTCTCACTGCATTGTTGTTTGTTTGTTAATTAGCATGTATTGTTGTTTGTTTGTTTCATCCAGTAACTGAATAAGAGATTAGGTATTGTCCTTTTGAACATGTACACAATATCATGGTATGCCCATTGACAGGACGTTGTGACATTTATATATGCAAATAAAACGGAATACACTACGTTAATTATCAAGAATTGCAAGAATGACAAATTAGTTAGAAAATAAAGGGTTTAGCTCGTGATCTATTTATAGTAAAACTTTGGCGGAAAAGCTTTTTATTTAGGGTCTCGCGGGACATGATTTATAAAGAAGTAAAGTCATTTCTATGCCTATCTTTTAGAAGTCTATATAATGTAATTTGTAAAACCAGGCCGGATTAATAATTAAATTTAGGTTATTTACAACTTGTTCATCCGTCGTTATTTGCAAATAAATAACCATTCATTGTATGTACTCTTTATCTATTACAAGAATTGAAAACCAGAATATGTTGAGAAAATAAAAGAACGAAAACGATCGGGATCCGATGCCTATTTTATCTACCACTATGATACTTAAGGAGGCGATAGAAGTCACTGTTGCCCCCCCCCCCCCCAAATGTGTTTATGAATAAATAAAATATGAAAAAATGATAAATTAAAAATCAAATTATTGGTTGGTGACTTGATGCTTACGACCCACCACCCACACACATCAATAGCTTTATAACGACTATTCAATCTCATTTGTTGCTTGGGGGATGGTGACCATATCAAACGATCGATTTATCTTTCCAAAACCTATCACTGCGTTACTGCTCGCACAAGATTCTTAGATGAAGCTCATTTTGTTTCTTTGATGTACTATGTATTGAAGGAAGAAACTAGAGAAAGAATCGTGAAAAGAGAAAAAGAGGATTAGGAAATAGTACTAACTTATGAAATGTTCTGAGAATTATAATTTTTTTCATACAATTTGTTATTAACATATTAATATGTTATTGTGACACATGAAATGCGCTTGGTCCCGTAGCTCAGTTGGTTAGAGCGTTGGTCTTATGAGCCGAAGGTCGCGGGTTCTGTCCCGCCGGGACCATAATGGGAGATTTTTATCTACGCGACTTCTACTCGGCTTCACCTTATTTAGCACTAAACAAAAATGACACTTGATAACCATTTTTTAAAAAATATTTGTCATTGATATTGTAAGCTTTCTCCACAGTTTCTCCAAAGTTGAGGTAAGGAAGAAAATGATGCAGTGGCATGTGATTGTCCCATATTGACCAAGTAAGTTAATTCAGAAATCGAATGCATAACCTATAGCCCCACCATTATAAAGCAGCTATCACGGATAAATTATACCAAGGATTGGAAACAAAAGGATTCGAGCTAGCGCAGGTTCAGTTCTTAGTACCAGAATACTATATTGAATTCCCAAATAGTGATGCATGTTTCATTGTACCCAGGTCAGGCAACAAGTTTTCTTAGACACATTTTCAGTGCAACAAAATTCCTACACGTTGTAGCTTGTTTGTGTTTGTGTTTGTGGTACTTACCGAAGCAGCCTTTTCAAATTTAAGTCGCTTTTCGACTAAGTTTTCCAGATTCACTGCGTTTCAAAGTTGTCAAAGGTTATCAGAAACAAAATTTTGCATGTAAACAAGAAAAACAAATTCTGATCTAAGGTTAGCATATCATGCGGCATTCTCACCAAAAAAAAATTAGGAATCAGCAGCAAGACTTATCAACCAATCTAGGGGATTAACTCATAGGGAAAGCAGATGTGACGGGAAAGCAAAAAAAAATGTTTTTAAAACCATCAGCATTTGGAAAAAACAGAGCAGACAAATACCTTATTACGCTATCTCCTCCATTTCTGCCTCTAACATTATCCATGCCGAGTGGAGTGAGATGTGTATTCACCTAGAAGAAAAATCAGCACCTTCAAAAACTTTGACGCAGTGATCACTATAGATAATTTTTATACAATTTGATGAGTGTTGAGTAAGTTGGTGATGGGCACAGTGACCCATGTAAGTATATTACTTGTAAGCTGATTTTGCATGTTGCATATAGGCTAAATACGTGTCAATGTAGAAAACAAGTAAGAGATATAGCCAAATCAAATCTGTATAACAGATTTGTACCAAGAAAATCTGTATACGTCTCTATTACTTTTCCAGTTTTTGATTTGAATTAATAAAGAAAAAGAGATGCGTAACAGAGAGAATCAAACGGCTAAGAGATTATTTGAGAGAAAGAGAAGAAGCTTTTTGTTCCTTTTTTGGGAAATTTTCGGTTTCTCCGAGGTTTGCTCATTGCTTCTTCTTCTGTTTAATCAACGTCTCGCATACATTATTGGATAATTTACTTTATGTGCTTCAATATCTGCAGAAAATGTTGAAACACCACTGATTGTTCAGCTTTCCCTTAAAGTTAACATCTTTGCAAGAGCAACTAAGGCTTGAATAGTAGAATAATTTAGTTCTAGTTTCTTACATGTCTAATGTGTAATCTTAAAAGCTAGATTACAACATGGTTCTTAGTCGTTGCACCATACCACACAAGTCTTTTATACTCAAAACCAACCCGGAATTTTTCAGAGATGTCAACACTTATATATACTTATCTTCTGCTTTCACTAGTACTCATCTTCTTTAGCTCATTACATATGTGTAATGTTTCTCCATCAAAACCGCCAGCAAACTGCATTGAATTAATGTTAGGAAAGAAACCAAATAGATATATGAACATCAAGTTTATGACTTCATGTACCTGATGTATTGTGTAGGCAAATCGAACCCCTTGAAGCACAATATTTCCTTCTTCACTTGCTCCATTTGATTCCAGCTCGTTGGTTATTCGCTTCATGTACTCCTGAGTCAGCCTCAGGGAACTGTATTTTAGCTGCAACAAGTTAAAAGTTCCTCAAATCTTTTGTCAAAGTAGTGGTGGATGATGTGAATCTAATCAATTTTTATTGTAATCAGTTAATCAGATTTTATTGGTATATTGCAGCTATCAGTCTACCTACCTGTCCAATCAATCCTGTGTCGAGCATCCACTCCCACGGTATCTGAAAATCCTTGTATCTCTTCCCTGTACTGTCTCTCATCTTCTCTCTGTTGTTAACACTTTTCTCTAACCTGAAAATTTAAGGCGGTTAACTCGTGTAATCGGTTAAGATCAGGTAGTTGCTAGTAATTATATTGTTTATACATGCTCGCCTGTCTTGCAACGATTGAATCTTTTGCAAGGCCTGCGTCATAGAATCCTTTGGATTGTCCTTGAATGACCTCATCTCAGTTTCAAGGTTCTTTAGCCCTTTGTAATTGCAAGCGGCCTCTCTTAGTGAATCTGTTTTGCGTTCTGGCCATTTAAGGAAATGCTTTAGGACTGCCCTTTCATCAACCAAGGAAGATAGTTCTTCGTCTATCCATTTCACAAACGTCTCCCTTCTGTTATGTCTGTAAATGTTGCAGCCTCCACCTTATTAATCAAAAAATAATATGGTCTCTGTGTCTGTCAGTGTCAGATTTAATCTGCAATTGCACAAACACCACTAGGAGATCCTTTCTGGCCCATGCTAAATCATATATATATATTTTCTAATGGTTTTATAAAAACTATGCTCCTAGGGAAGAGTTTGATCCATATGGTTTCTCATTTAACCTCCTCTTCTAAGTTATGATGGACAAAGTTTATCATGCATAGTACTTACATCTGAAAGATATTTGGAGCGATTCTCGATTTCACCAATCATCTTTCTGCTGAATGCAGGCGACAAAACTCCATTCTGATTGATCTTGTTGCCCATATGAGACTCTCTCTTCGTCAGAGCAGGATAAAACTCTACAACTTCTGGAGCACGCCGCACAGATCTTTTCCCAAGTGTTGTTTTTGATGGAAGTGGTGGAGGTGGCGGTGGCTTTACTGCTGTAGACTGTCCTTGGACCGTCGGCTTGGGGTTTGGATTCCGTACATCTTGAACCTTTATATTGTATTTTACACTCTCTGGTGCTTTCAGGTTAGATCCGTCTGTGTTGCTGCCATCATAGGAGCTCTGCAACTTCTTCCATAACATTGATTTCCTCTCATTGTCATGTGCTTTAAGATTGCTCACTTGTGCTCTTAGGCGGGAGACTTCTTGACGCAGCTCATGATTTTCCTTCTCCAGCTTATCATTCCTCATTAAAGAAGCTTGAAGCTCCCTCACCAGACGCATGTTCTAGCTTATCATTCCTCATCCGTATCATCTTCTCCATTTGGTAACATGTCTATATATCCGCTTGTTCTAGTAGATGTGGGATTGAGTTTGTTATTCTTTAGGGAGCAATTTTTCTTCTTTTTATCACATGCCTTTAAATTACTTGCCAATGAAGCATTATACGTTTTTCGTTTAATCACGAAATTATTAAATAAACTGAAAAGGTATTATTTTCTCTTGTAATTAGTAATCAACTACAATAGTCTCTCCTACTTTTGTTTTCTTGCTTTCATCATTTAGTTTCACACGATTCTATAATTAACTGGTTCCGGAAATTAACAATCGTCCATAAACGACTATTCTACCACACAAATAATGAACTTAGGTTATCTGAGTATGCACAACCATAAAATTATAGAAAAATGTCTTATAGTCACACTTTTTTGTGAAATATTATCATAATCCTCATTTGAGGAAACTATTTATCAAAACTATGTTTAATTTAAACACAAACTTACATAAAAATATGATCGAAATTATTCGCTTTTATAGCTTCGATTTTAAAAATATAATTTTGCATTTTAATAGCATATTATAAATATTTTTGGAACTGATAAATTATTTTTCTCCCTCTTTTTATGATTTTAATTTAGTTTTCCCTTATACTTGCTCTGTCTTGCTGCATTCCTAAATTTATAAAATTTTCAGCAATTAGTTACAGACTTACAGTTTCCTTAATAATTAGAAATTATATTAATGAATATTGTTTGGCGGCAATATAGATTTCTACAACTTCGCTTTCCCGCCCTAATCTGTTATACTGTTTATGCTCTGTCCACTCTTACCTCCCCAGTCCAGTCATGGATCGATCCCTCCAAAACACACACGCGAAACTCGTGGCGCGTGATATCCACCTCCTGACACAGTCACCGACCGAAGCCAACTCTTTCTCCGTCGGTGTAAGCGCGTTGATCTCACGCGTAGAGATAGTGGGCACGATCATCTCCCGCGATCCGACCTCTAAATTCCTCAAGTTCGGCGTCGACGATGGCACCGGCTGCGTCTCGTGCGTCATATGGCTCAACCACCTCACGTCTTCTTATTACTCTCGCTGTGAACCATCCGCGGTTTTGCTGCTCGCAAGCGCCGCCCGTAATCAGGCCGCAGAGATCAAAATTGGAACCGTTGCTCGCGTTCGCGGCCGAGTTGGCTTGTACAGAGGAGTGATACAGATCACGGTGACTGTTGTGGTGGTCGAGAGAGACCCAAACGCGGAGATCTTGCAGTGGTTGGAGTGTGTAAGACTTGGTCGAAGCTCTTATCGTATTGAAAGTTAATTAATTACGAGAGATAGTTTCACACCGGTTATTCAATGTGTACACCTACAGGCTAGAGTGATTGGAATTTGAAACTCCTTCATAATATTATCCTTTTTGGGTTTTTAATAATACATTACCCATTAAACAAGTTAAAAACAACCACAGTATATATGATAACAAATTGATTACCATATATCATTACATATAGCGTTTTTTTTTTGGAATGAAGCTTGGATTGATCGTTTGTACAAAATGGAATTGAGAATAAAGGTAGATAAAATTTTAAATATGTATGAGTAAAAACTTACTTTATTACATTTAAAAAGCTTACTTAAATGTGGCGAAAGCTGGAAATAGAAGATGGTGACTTCTTTGGTTACATATTTATACAAACTTGTTGTAGAAATTTTTTTTAATATACAAAAGCACTTTCATAGGTTTTTTTTTTTTTTACTTTCATAGTTTTATATCGGAATAAATTTTAGCGGATAAATGTGAAAATTTGATTTACAGCGGAAGAATCTATACCAAATTTATATAAAAGTAAACTCTGATTGAGATAATTTATATTTTCAGCGAAAAAATTTATACAAAAGTACAAATCTATATACGTGTATAGCACTAATATATAGATTTGTATACTATTACGGATAAATGTACTCTTATTTAGAAAGATTGTGAATCTAAAGTTTAGAAAGTTGTCCACATCTCTAGGCTAAAGTTTAGGAAATTGTTCATATCTTTAGTCTTGAATCATTTATATAAAATCAAGATTTTTATATATACAAATGATTCAAGACTAAAGATACGGACAATTTCCTAAACTTTAGGGTAGAGATATAGACAACTTTCTAAACTTAGATCCACAGTCCCTTTCTCAATATAAATTTACATTTATTCGTAATATACTCAACCATATCAGCAGCACCTTCCATCCAGTTATGAGCTTTTATTCTCTCTAAACTTTGAACTATATTAGAACGAATTTATGATAATCTGTACAGGTTAATTACATGCTAAATCAAATTTGCAGTCAATTGTATAATACAATACTGCTGTAAATCAATTGCTCTTATTTTCATATATATCCTCTAAATATAAATTGAAAAAGATCAGAACCTTGTAACATTTTCTGACAAATCTGTTGGTAGTGACTAGCATGAGCTTCCAATGATACATGGACGCGTCGCGTGTCTTGAATAAGCGTGTTGTAAATGTGTTTATGGAAGTTGTAAGTAGGTGCTGGGCAGATCTTGAGTGTGTGGGTCGTGCATGTCTCATATATAGTATTTTGACATAAATGATCAGAGGTAACCGATCCTGGTTTTACTATGTGATCTTCTCAAAAATATTTCTTGTCCAACTACTCATAAAGTTGTTCATCTTGTGTCTTATTCTTTTGTAAGGCCTTTTATTTAAAACTTTGTTCTTTTACTAACTCGAAAACCATTATCCAAAAACATTTTAAAAAAATACCGATCTTGGTTTTGCAATGGCGCATATGAGATTTAGGTTTTGGTTCTAATTCTATAATGATGCACCAAACGGAATTCAAAATGCCCATATCAACATTAATTTATTATGTTTTTACGAATTTCATTTAAAAAGGTACTGTTCTTGCTAAAACACCAACTGGTGTCTCACAATACGAAATCCATTCTTATTTAATATGGTTTTGAGTCTTTTCAAGACTTTACAAAGCTCGTACTAGACAACTTTAATCAACAACTTAGACTTACTTACAGTTGGCCCCAAATCAATTTCAGACCAAACTGAATCGAACCTCAAACATAAACCTTATGTAACCAAGATTAAACCGGCTAAAATCGATAAACCCAACCAACCGACTGCCACATTGCCACTCGAAGATTCCTGCTGCCGATGGAATGATGCGATCGCGACCCAAGCGGATAGATCACACCTGCCCCGCTACGTGACCGGCTTCGACCGCCTCCTCCTCCGCGTACTCCTCCTCCTTTGATGACGACAGCTAAAACCCGAGACTTTCCTCCGAGCCCCACAACATCTGGCTTTGAGGCATTGAAAGGGAGAGTCTCGTGGTTCTTAGCACATGAGGAAGGACGTGAGCTCACGGAAGGAAATGTGTGTTGAATATGAAAGATGAAGAGAATGCACAAAAGCAACGATGTTTTTCTCAAACCCATTTTTCTTTTGTTTATGTGTTTTCTTAGTTCCCACTTTCCACTTTTCCCCTTTGCTTTCTATTTATACTAAGTTTCGTTTCTAGAGTTACTTTTCCTACAGACAAAAATATAAGGGAGAGATTGGAAGAAATAGGACGCGGCAGAATTGGCTGCCACTTGTAATGTCTTCGTAGTCTCATTAAGAAGCTGCCGAGTCAAATCTTTTTATATATTTATTTTATTTTTAGGGAATAAATACTGCATTTAAATAATCAATTGAGAAAAGGACCAAAAGGTGATAGTTGAAAGGAAGATGGTCCCACCGAAATGCAAATCCGTACTTCGCTTATGCTTTTTTTTACTAGGCAGTTCCCACAAAATTTATTAAAACGTGAAAGGTAAACTATATAGAAACAAAATTTAATCACCATGTTTTATCAGCATCTTGATTACCATTAATTAGTCGTCTGGGAGATAAAGCAACTCGTCGCCCAAAAGAGAGCTTCAAGCTTCGTGTTCATAGGAGACATAAGGGCCACTAAAGACCCAAAACCGAACTAAGGAGAATTTACTAGCCCCATGGTAAGGTTATTTATCCGCCTCGGGTCCTCCATCTAATGCTCTCTAGTCTTCATGTTTGCATCTTGGATGGCCGATCCACTCTTTCTAACATCTATCTATTCATTTCTATTTTCATATGAATAAGATAATCCATACAAAATATAACATAACATCTTCTTTCAAATTACATAAATCAAGTTCCTAACGTTCTTTTACCAAGTGAAGAGTGAGTGTTTTTTTTTGTCTTGTAAACTTAAGCATAGTCGTTTTATAAAAATAGGTAAAACAGTGAGTTTTACCTGCCGACTTCCGTTTGCCACTTAACCCTATTCGCGTTTAAGGTTTTTTTTTATTAGGTTATTTATACGTTTAAATTTTTTTAATAGATTGTATTAAAAATACAGAATTTTTTTTTCAACTTGTTGAAAAATTGGGGAAAAAGAAAATCACTCTAAAACGAGTATATTTGACTTCAAGAATCGCTTCCTACATTTTTAAAAATAAATTATTCCTACATAAAATTAACAATTTAGACACTACTTACAGTTACCTCAAATACATTCCAGGCTAAACCAGACCGGGCCTCGAACATAAATCTTATAAAATCCACATTTTACGGCCAACAAATACTCCAAACCCTAGTGAACCGAGAATAGACCGGCTATAACCGATAAAGCCAACCAACCGACACAGCACCCTCTGCCTCTCGAGAATCACTGCTGCCACTTGAATGATGCGATCCTGCCGATCCACCACCACCCGTACGAATCGGAATCCTACCTGCCCCGCCGCGTGACCGGCTTCGACCGCCGTCGTCACCACTTCGTCCCCCCTTCTGCCACCTCCGCCTCCGCCTCCGCGTCCTGCACCGCCTCCTTTTTTGATAACGACAACTAACTCCCTAGCTTTTCCTTCAAACCCAACAACGTCTGGCTTTGAGGCAATAGAAGGAAGAGTTTCGTGGTTCGTATCAACTGAGGAAGGTCGTGAGCTCACGGAAGGACAATTGTGCTGAAGATGAAAGATAAAGAGGATATACAAAACCAACGATGTTCTTCTAAAACCCTTTTTCTTTTTCTTTTATTTCTGTGTCTTCTTCTTAATTTTTGTTTCTGAGTCATCCCAGTTTTCCCCTTTGCTTCTATTTATATAAATTTCGTTCCCGTTAACTTGAAAACAAACGATAAAACAATAAGACGCGGCAGATGTTATTGCCAATTTCGACGTAGTTTCATTATGAAGCTGCAAAGAAATTATCTAATAAATGTATTTTTTTTTCTTTTTTGAAGATTTCTAATAAATATAATTGATGTTTATCTTTTTGTTTTTGTTAATCTATTTACCCATATTTATATTTATGTCAACTGTTTTTATTTAAACAATATATACTTTATGTACTATAAAGTTATAACAATATAAAGTAAGTTTAAATTAAAGTGATGTTAAGGAGGAAAGGATGAAAGTTTGGACATGGTTCGTCGATAAATAAAATTAACCCATTAAAGAAAAATATTGGTATAATAGTTTGTTTTGTCGACTGAAAAAGATAATAAGATAGGAAAGAAAAGGAGAAGAAGAAAATTAATACTTTGTTTCGCCGCGTGGACAGATTGACCGACGTTCCCTTTTGGATATAGAGCATAAACAAGGGACTCGCACTATTACGGCAATTAGATTGATGACATCTTTAATATGGCTAGTTGGCGACCAACCTTAATTTTTTCAATTTAAATTTCAAATTTAGATCTTTTGAAATTATCCACTCCACAAATATTAAATATTAATCAGGAAATATCTTTTGTAAAAATGATATTTTCCTAAAACAAGATTTTTCAGTTGATTGTTCAATGGAAAATAAATTAAAATCTTAATGTGTGTTAAAGTTATAAACAAAAACTTATTGTATAAAGTTTAGATAAGAAGACACAGAAAAGTGAACAGAAAATAGTTTATTTCTTTTAGGGTTTACATATCTCATACATATTAAAAGTATAAGTAACTTGTCATCTTTTGGACCAAAAAAAAAAGGGCGAAAAGGTAACTTGTCATCTTTCTAGTGGTTTCTGTTCTTCCATATTGAAAAATTAGTTGATATGTTTGTATTTATCCAATTAAGGAGGTTTTCTTTAATCATGAATTTGAATAAAATCTAAAAATCCAAGCATAGTTTCATTTGCATGATGTTGTTATTTGGACAATTGTTTATATGTTTATGTTTACCCAACTAAAAGTGAATAAATTTGGACAATTGTTTATATGTTTGTGTTTATCCAATGAAAGGTGTGTTTATTCAATCATGAATTTTATAATAAACCTTAAAATCTAATATGGTCTTATTCACTTTTGCTTATGATATTTATAAATAATGATTTACAGATTTTAATACAGTATAGTACCATGCCGTTAAAACCTGAAGATTTTACAGTTCGAGTATATTGTTTCCTTAAACAAGTAATAAAAATATTTTGGATTTAATTGTAAAAATTTAGAATGGTAAAGAGAGATCGAATAAAAACACAAGAATATATAACATTTTATGAACAAAACTGAGGACGTCAGTAAAATTTGAAGGGGCTAATGTGTCTTCATCTAGACTTAGCATTGACATGTAAGAGAGCAAATTAGATTGGCAATGACCAATAAGATTAAAAAAATAACGTGCATACAATATTGAAACTAAAAAAATGGAAACTTCTGATTCTTGTCCATGAACAAACAACATCTCTCTCTTCCAAATAAAAAGGATCCATAAGAAAACTTTAAACAATGAAACCAATGTATTCTTTCGGCAAACCAACTTAAAACGTCTTCTCCCGAATCTCTCATATAACTCGACGCTTTAGACTCAAAATTATAGACCCAAAACGACTCAGCAAAACCCGACCCCAAGCGATCCCCCAACCACTTGATATGACTCGACAACACATGCATAGATAGATAGTGCCAACACAATGCTAGACTCGTGATGTATCAAAACATTTTTCAGGCTAAATTACCTCGCCTGGATTTTGCAGCGTAAATGCTTATGCGTCTTAAGCTGAGGGACCAGTTTCTTTGGTTTTCTTTTCTTCACCAGTTTTCTCTGCCTCGCTCTCTTTCTTTTCTTCCGCTTTCACTTCAGTCTTCACCTTTTCCACAGGTTTCTCCTCTGTTTTCGTCTCTTTCACAGTCAATTTCTCAAGAAGACCAGCAGTGTCTGAGGCCTCTTTGCTCTCTTCTTTCTCTTCTTCAGGTTCAGCAACTTCCTTGAACTTTTGCATAAATGTTTTGCAATCTAACAAGAAATATAAGAATTTAGTAAAACCCATGCAGCTCTACAAAATTTTTCAATTCATGGGATCAACAGCTCAGAAACCATTGACAATATAAAACCCCAAAAGAAAAACAAACAGTAGACCATGGCACATTGGCAAATAAAATTATTTTCAGCCTAAACACATACTCGACCACCTCAATATTAATATCTCTTTATAATGTAATAGCACAATCTAATAACCACAGTACTTACTTCGATAATTCCTGAACACAATAAGGCATGCTATGTTACTAGCGATTTTCAAAACTCGGAAATGAGAAAGTCATATTCAGTGGAACGGAAAAGCCAAGCAATTAACAGCTCAAAAATAGCCTATGATGGAAGCTTTTAGAACCTCCAAAAACAAGTAGTAGCCATATAACAAAGCTAAGTTCAAGATCCTTCCGCCATCTAATCAAACAATACTATATAATCTGTACTGAGACTAAATAAGCAGGCAACAAGAAGGTGAGTCTAGTATAAAAAATGGCATATGTCAGTCCATAACCATGTTCACATAAACTAAAGAAATGACTACAAAAAGAAGTAAATTGAATGATAACATTATTGCGTGACAAGATCCAATCTACCAACAACGAAGAAAATGCAAAGTTCCAATCTCATACTCACTCTCAATTGAAGCAAATCGGATGCAGAAAAGCTCATCCTTGAGTTCCCCATCAGCAAAGTCACGAGCGTGCCATACACATGACTTTTCATTTCCAACGTGTTCCTGAACAGTCATACCTGGTTTAACTGCAGAAATTGCAAAGGGAAAGATAGATTAGTAAACCTACATACGGCTCCAGATGCAGCTTAAACCACATAAAGCAACCCTAAACGGAAATTTTACCCAAGTGATTAGCACAGATCTTCAGAGTTTTCGATTGCCTCATAACGAGACGAATCTTCCCAGTATTCTTATGTTTTAAGAGCTTCACAGTACCAGCTCCTCTCTCTTTCCACTGATTCGAATCCTTGTCGAACCGATACAGCTTCGATTTCCTTAAGATTCACAAACAAATTTTTTATTCAAAAAAAATCTCAAGACCATCGGTAAGCACCAAAGCTAAACCCTATAAATTCGATCAGATCCAGTTGACCTAGATCACAAAAAAATGCAGAGACCAGTTGAGAACAAACTTACAGATCGAGGACGGCGTCTTCGTCTTCCTCGCCGGTAGTGACGGCAACCTCTTCAAGCCTGACGATCGGAGCGACCTGAGCTCCGGTGTCCTCATCCTCGTTAGGTCCAGCCTCGTCTCTGTGCTCGTGCTCGGGTTCGTTGCTTGCCATAGTATCTACCGAGATTTCCGCGTGGATTCAGTTGTTTGTTACGGTGCGGCGTGTGCGAGAGAGAAAGAGAATTTGAGGGGTTTTGTAACGCAGGTAAACGGAAGCTCATATTATTATTGAGGTTATACCGCGTTGAATCAAAGCTATCAATGGGCCGATTTCTTATGAATAAATATTGTATATATGGCCTATTTAAAGCCCATTTATCCAAGGAGGAAAATACAATCCTTCCAGAATTAGCATATTCTTAATTCTCCTCTCCCAAAGCACGTGTTTTATGATGCTACCAGCTTGGTAGCAAGGTGGCTGTAAAACGTGAGTTTATCAACAGTAGGCAACGGTTCCGAATTAGGACACTCAATCTCATCTCACCGCATCACATGTGCAAACAAACAAAACTTTGAGTCTGAGATTAAAAGACAATCGCATTTCCAATTCCTTGTTCTTATTATCACGATGATATTGATAACAACAATAAATATTGAGAATTAGCTTCGGTGGAGACACATATAGAGTTAACAATAATTTCATATGTTTTACTAAAATCATCACTAATTCATATGGCAGCGCCACCGCCGATCCCTCGTTTCCCGGCGGTCTATTCGGAGACATATAAACATCAATTGTCGCCGAGTCATCAGCCGAGTCATCAGCCACGTCATCATACGGATCCCGAATTATATCCCGATTCTACTCTCTTCCGAAGACTGGCTTCTGACTTCCACCCGACCATCTGATTCCCAAATTGCCCCCTGGTCGTCGCCAATTTACAAATCCTTGCCATCGCCGCGGTTTCAAAATCGGATCTCCACTCGGTCCTCTCAGCTTCCTCCTCTTCTTCTTCTACTTCTAAGTCAAACCCCGAGCTGACCCAGTCTTGTACGCTACGCGGAGATGACTCAGTGGGAGACGAGTTGCGACACTGAGATAGAAATGGATGCTGCAAAAGCTGATCGCAACTCCACCGCTGATTCGCGTCTCGCTTCAGACACTTTTCTAGGAAATCACGGCCAATTTCCGACAGCATCGAGGGGAATAGCGGCAACTCGTCGGAGAAACCGATTCGACTCAGCGAGTCAATCCCTAGGTCTTCCCAAGCGGGTTTCCCAATGATCATCTCGATGATTGTGCAGCCGAGAGACCAGACATCGCTCTCTGGCCCTTGGTACTCTCGCCTGATCACCTCCGGCGCCATCCAAAGTGGGCTTCCACGTGGCGTAATCTGAGCCGTGTTTTCGCTTAATCGCTTTCTCCGTGTTTCGTATTTCTCAAATTGGATATTGGGTTGGTTGCTGATTGCTGAATTTGGAAACAATGGTGAAGTTCTTGAAATTAGGGAAAAGTCTTGCAGCTGTTTTTTTGGGGTTTTTTCTATAATTGATGAAATGTAGAAGAATATTCATAGACACCCATTGTTTCTTGCGTTTGAGTTTCTATACGGGAATAAAAAATGAAAATCACATTTAAAAAAACATGTTTAGTATTTCTTAATATTTTTGCGTAGTGTAATAGAATATATTTATTATTTTCTTTTCTAAATGCACTTGACTTTTGTATTGAACACAAATAATTTGCTTAAAATGGCTAATCTAAATGCAAACACAAAAAACAGAGGCCTTTGTAGTAGTAATGTGAAACTTGTTTTTGTGTTTGCCAAAGCAATGTGGTTTTGACTTTAATTATGTTTTGATCTTGCTTTCAACAGGTGCATGTGAGACTGTAACTGAGAGATTGAGCACATTGAAGCCATGGAAGTTCAAGATTGCATATGACAAACTGATACTAGCTTGTGGTGCAGAAGCATCCGCATTTGGAATTAATGGCGTCTTAGAAAACGCCATCTTCCTCCGTCCACGCTCAAGAAATCCGCAGGAAGCTTCTTCTTAATCTCATGCTCTCTGATGTTCCAGGTACTAACAACATATTGTTCATCCACTTTGTTACCTTTTAGTGAAAACTAAACTCATTACACAAATTCAATATTAGGCATATCTGAAGAGGAAAAGAAGAGACTGTTGCTTACGTTGTGGTTGGAAGTGGGCCGACTGGTGTTGAGTTTAGTGGTGAATTGAGTGATTTCGTCAGAGATATGCTCATGTGAAAGACGACATTCGTGTTACTTTGATTGAGGTTTCTTTTTTGTTACTTCCTTGATGAAAGGTTAATATATGATCAGTTTCATATATATGAAATTTTGATCAGTACTGTTTATTTACAGACAAGGGGGTATACTTTCTTCTTTCGATGATCGTCTCAGGCAGTATGCAATCAAGCAGTTAAAATCTGCTAGTTATGACTTCAGTCTGGAGTGAAGCATGTGCGTGGGATTGTGAAAGAAGTGAAGCCTCAGAAGCTAATCCTTGATGATGGCACCGAAGTTCCTTACGATCTCTTAGTCTGGTTAACTGGTGTTGGACCATCCTCATTTGTGAGGTCTCTTGGTCTTCCAAAAGATCCAGGTGGAAGGTCAGTTAATTACATCCAAGACGTGTTTGCAATTGGTGCCTGTAGCGGTTATCTCGAGAGCACAGGAAAATCAACACTTCCTGCTCTTGCACAGGTCTCTAATTTTGTAATAGAATTCAACAAATTTGAGGGAGAAAGTTTTCTTGGGCAGGAAGGAAAAGGAATATCAATGGCGGGTTTTGTGAGCTGGTTCATATGGAGATCTGCTTATCTGACTCGAGTCGTCAGCTGGAGAAACCGCTTCTATGTCGCTATCAATTGGCCTACTAGTTTTGTCTTTGGTCGTGACATTAGCCGAATCTGATCCAAATCTCCTTCCCTTCGCTACGTACTTCTCTCGTTTTCCACTTGATCCCCCCCCCCCTCCTAATACAGAAATCAGTTAAACGATGGCATTTTCAAGGAACAATTCAATTCAGCCAGCATTATATACAAAGACAGTGTTTTGACTTTTGAATGGATGAAAGAATGTTCTGGTTTAAGTTCGACTGATACCGTATTTTTTTTATTTTAACAAAAAGTGAAAATTTGACTCAAAAGAGTAAGGGGTTTGATTAATTTCAAAATCAATCAAGTTATAGTGGTTTGGTGTTTATTTCTTAAAAGATTCCCATCCAAAAAAAACTAGCAATACAAACAAACTTAAAATAGTTATAAACGGACATTAAAAAAAAAAAAAAAGTGAACCCCATACAAGTCACATCCCAATTCCTATATTTCGATAAACATAATATACAAACTCGGTTACAGAGAAGACGTTTTAAATCATCTAAATTTGGAAGTTGGAAAAAGGAGAAAGACCTAAACTCTAAATGCGAAAAACGCTGTGGCAAATCGGTACTCTTAAACAAACCTATGTAACAAGTGATAGCTCAGTCATTGACTCACTATACATTTTTAATTTACAAGCCAAAAACTTTCGACGACAACAATCAGGATCATAACTATTTATTACCTCATTTTATATGTGTATCACATCACATCCACCTTCCGGGGTAACTCTACTCCGGCTGCTAAACCGCTAGAAGCAACTAGCTTCACGGCCAACATAGGATTTGAACCGTACTTCTGTCTCGCTTCAACAAAGCTCGGAGCAAGAACGGTTTGCATCCACTGATCAACCGTTTTTTCATCTTCCCCTGATGATAATGATGACCATGATGCCGCCAAAATCTGAACTATCACTTCGTTATCAATGTCTAGATGTGTTTCAGATCCAAAGCTCCGCTCAAAATGTGAAACCATCTTCTCTTGAATGTTCTTAGCTAAACCATCGAAGTCAACTGGTTTAAAAGTCACTTTTCCGTCTACTTGTTCAATGAAATCATGGAACCAAGCATTTGTATCCTCTGTCTCATGATCGAAGCTAACTTCTGTGTCATTCACTGGAAGATTCAGATCCAGACGTGAACGTTGCACCTTCTCTGCACGTTGCTCTGTGTCTAGCTCATGTTTTCTCTTATTAACCCCAATTTTAGTGGTATCAGCTAGCATTATCTGCAATTTCCAGCTTCTCGCGCTGAGAACTCTTTCCTCAGAAAACTTCACAGGTTTAATAACATGATCAGTAGCATTATCCTTGGCAATCCCAGAAGTCGCAACAACAATCGTATTTTTCATACTGATCACTCTTCCATGCAAATCACGGAGTTTTCCAGTACTCACAGCTTCAGACAATCTGATCTGATCCGGGAACTCAGCTTTTTCCACGTTTTCTAGTAAAATAACAGACTGTGGTTTCCTTGATAACTCGCCGGTTATGTAATCAACCACAGTTTTGCCTCTGAATTTGTCATCAAGAGAACAATGCTCTGCCCCAAAATCCACACAGATGCAATTGACCTGACCACCAAAGAAGACTTCAGAAAGAGCCATCGCTACTTTCTTCTTCCCCACTTTATCGGGTCCAAGAAGAGCAAGCCAAATTCCACTTGCTTGATTTCTTCTAGTGGAGTCACTTTTGCATCCGCAGATAATCTGGCTTATGGCATTCACAGCTTCTGTCTGCCAGGCAACTTTACGAGAGAGTAATTCTCGGAGAGACTTGAAATTTTTCTGATCTTTATGAGCTAAAGAAGTGTGTAGAGTCACAAGCAGCGGTTTCTCTCTCGGTGTGTTTGATTCCTGACTTTTTGATGAATAGATTACTCCCAATCCTAAATCTGTAGTAACACAGCTCAAAGGAGAACTCACTGTGCGGTTAGTCATAAGATCATCCATATCTTTTGGCTTTGAGATTGGTGGATTCAGCATTTTAGGCGTCTCCGAAAAGCTTACAACAGTTCTGCTGGGAATAATGGGACCATTTCGCCCGGTTGGACTTCTCAGACTCTTCTCGGTCTGAACTGGGAACTGCGGAGTCACAGACTGAAAACCGAGTTTAGGAAATGCCGAAGTTTGATGGATACTTTGGCATATGTTATTCCATTTCTTCTGCAAAGCTGCGGTTTGCGAGGCTAATGCGTTTGGGTCATCTATAGCCTGCACTGAATCAGAACCAAAGTATCTCTCAAGATATTGCATTACACCACTAGAATCGACTGCAAATGAGGAAGAAGTTGATAAAAACGCACCTTACTGCTGCCAGTTGTTCCCTTGTCTAACTCGGTCTCTGCAGCCCGTAACCAAGAGGGCAACTTCTCAGAACACTTATCAGACAGAGAGGGACTCGAACCGGCCTTGGAGACAGCCGCTACTTCTTGTAAATACTTCTCGTTGCACAGGTGACATCGGGAAAGCTTCTGACTCACTGTGTTACTCAACGGTACTCTGAAATCGGATGTAGACGAAAAGAACCCTCCAAACGGAACAAAGGATCCCATCAAGCTGTAACCAACAGATTCATATTAAGCTAAGACAGACAACATCAAGCACCATAGGGAAATATAATGTCTACTTCCAAACAAATGGGAAGCATAAAGTGAGACCGAAGTGCCATGATAATGGATATGTTAAAATATTTGAGTTAATGTTTTCGACATTGACGTAAACAAATAAACAATTCCCACAAATACAGTGATGTTCCAAGTTACTTCAGCCAAATTATAGAGGTATATAAAATTCAGTTCTACAGTCTAATAATGTTAACGGAAATTGCAAAGGCATACCTTGATTTTGGATAGACCCCTTGACTCGAGGGTTTAGAGGATGTGATTGGAAGAACATGAAGGTCCCAATCCTTCTCGATTGTAGGAAATCGATCAAGAAGCTTCGTATAAATCTCATTGCTCGATACACATCCGATGAACCACAGTTTCATACTCTGATCTTTCAGCAAATCCGAGAGCTTCAACACCAAATTCTCCAAAGCATTACTGTTTCCACCGGTTAAGACACTGAAGTCTCCCAGATTAAGCACTATTTCCGATTTCGAGTCATTCCGCTCTGCGATTCTTCCTAAATAATCAATTTTCACGCGAATATCCTCATCGTTTTCCGATCCAACGGCTAAAATTTGACTAATCTCCTTCTCTATGCTAATTACGCTTAACCCGTTAATCTCTACAGGAAGAAACCCTAGCTTCCCACTGCTGATCGTATCCGTGAAGGTTTTAAGAGCTTCTTTAGCGCAATAACCAACTAGGAGAGGGTTTTTCCTCTCTTTCCGGCCTAATACTTCTCCGATTCTCCGAGAATTTTCATCGAAACCACTGCTCCCACCAAACGAAAACTCACGACTAGGATCTGAATTAGGAAGATTACAGAGGAAGAGAGGCGGACAACGACCTCGTGAGAAGCGGGAAGAGAATTGCGTTATCGGAGGATGAAGTACGTCGAGCTTGATGTCGGAGCTCCGAAACCCGGCTTCATCAAATAACCGATTCACAATCGGATCGTCGAGGATTGATAATATGAAATACTTCAACTCCACTTTCAAAACCGTCGTTTGGCAACCGCCGCCATTACTGGCGTGGATCTGCTGGAGGAGATACGTCTCCGGGTGCCGTCTCTGATTCGCCTGAGACCGCTTGATCGCCGCCATGAGCGAATTTGAAACTGGTGGATTTTCTTCCGTCACCGGAGACTTCGACGACGGGAGTCTGTCAAGAGATACGCCGACGCAGAGATCCAGAGCTCGGAATTGAAGACGTGACGAGTAAGGAGTACTCCGAGCGGCGTGTGAGACGCAAACCTCCCGGAGAATCGACGACGGCATCGCGAGAAGAGCGGAAACAGCGTGGAGTGATGTAGTCTGCGCGTGGCTCCTCCGACGAGCTACTGCAACGGCATCGTCGAGAGCACGAGCAGATTCCTCCGTTAAGCATTCTCTCGCCGTATTCACCGGCGTAGGCATCCCCGGGAAAAGCCAAAAAAAAAATAGAAATCAGCCAACGAGAGCCCTCTCCAATCAAACCAACCCACTTACTTTCTCCCACCAACAAAAATCAGAAACTCAACGATAAAAATACAAAATTTCAAAAAATATAAAAGAAGTGAGACGTGAATTTTCTGAAAACGATTTTTATCAGAAAAGTAATCAAACACCTCTTATTTGTCTCTATAGGTTAAAAGTTAACAATTAAAATAAAAATATATATATATATATATATATCTGATTTGGTTTGGTTCAATCCTAAAAATCTAACGCTTGGATATGTACAGACTAAGAGAAGCTGTTTTGGTGGTATATTGCTTGTGGGACCCTCCAATATATTGTCTGATTTTTGTTTTGATTCTATTTTGTTTCCTTTTTCTCATGTCTGAAACAGTAACGAATATTATCTCTCCCCCTTTCTCCACTTTACATCTTTTATTCTCTTCTATTATTCATTTTGTTTTCTTTCTCTTCTATCATTCATTTGCCTACATCTCTTATTATTTTTAAAACTTCAAACTTATTTAATTTTTTTTTTTTAAACCATCATGTGAAAGATAGTTCGAATTTGAACGGAAAAAAAATTGAACCTCATATCGGAGTACAAGATTGATAACTTTGATTATATATGGCCCAAACCTTTTCTTGAGCAAGAATGATAAAATTAATTATTTAAATTTACCGACATATATTTATAATATTTGATGCTTTGGTTCCTTTTTCTCTTCCGTCAAATTGTTTCACTGCTTTTTATTTTATTTTATCACATATTAGATTTGACAAAGATCTTTGGTCCCCTATAATTTTCTTCTTTTTTAATAACATATATTATTGGTTCTCTGGTGTTTACTTACTATTAGTTCTCTGATGTTACTACTGGATATACATTTCTTCACATCTTAATTTTTTTGTTTCTAAAGCATGCAATTAACAAAACTATGCTGATACTCGAGGACTTGGAACATCAGGGGGTCACATCTCCCGACTTTTTTGCATGTTTCTTCTATATGGTTCATAAATAGTTTTAAAATGATATTTGTTTTATGGTCCAGAGATAGATTGGGATTAACAAGAAAAGTCAACTGAATTGTAGAAGAGAAAATAAAATAAAAAGTATTGAGTGGTAGACAATCACTTAACTTTATTAAAAGATTAGGTGAATGTCATAAGAAAAAAGAGCCCTAAACACCACCTTTTTATACTTTGTTGCGTCATTGTCATTTATCATCCAATACAAGGATTTTATTTAGTTATTATTTAATTACTTCGCACTTCTTTTATTCCCGATTGCAGAGGCATCTTTTAACTCAGTTACCGATTTTTTTAAAAATAACCTATTTTCAGTAATACATTTTAAATTAGGTGGATGACCATAAAATGGCTTATAATTAATATAATAGTCATTAATCTGGAAAAAGATATGGATGAGACTAAAATTCTCTCTTTCATTTTCAAACTCATCTCTCTCTTTTTCAGTTTAATGGATTTTAAACTATTGTGTATCCCATCTTCTTTTAATCCCGAATACTTATAGAAATGAATTCAATCTCACAATCCTGCGGAAAATAAAGAATGTACATTTGGAAAGTCATATATTGAATTATAAGATGGAGTAATTACTAATTATCGATAATGTGAACGGTCCGACGTAACTGTTGAAAGTTGAAGTCAAGAAGAATATCGGATTTAGTAATTAAATAGAGTTATGAGAGTAAAGTTAATTAGAATTTATTGATATGTTGTTGTTATGCATTATTTCCAAAGCAATAATATTGCATGGATGCTTTTTTTCCCTAAAGCTACTTCACTCCCCCCTGGCTTCGTCCCCTCCTCATGAACATCAAAGCCTAGATGGCTAAATAGGATATTAAACAACGATTATTTGGTCATTTGATCCGAATACCAGCTATATATTAGTATATAACTTATCACAGATTAAAACATATTGGACTGCTCGTGCCACATAAGTGTCGACTAGCAAGTACAATATATAACGTTGTTTTATGTTTAAACGAGCTTTTAATGTCAAACACATTTCTTAGCATTCAACCTTTCTCACTTTTTTGTACATTATTTATCCCTCACTCTATAATTTACGAAGATAATTGTCTATAGATATTTAAAATGTGGACTAATATATGGACCTGGAAAATGCAAAACAGAGCTAATTGGCTTTTATAGAACGGTGTCCCTTTCATTTTCCAGAAAAGAAATCTTTAAAAGTTATATCCATGGTTGCTGTGCCACGTCCCTAATTAAGGTGACACACTAATTCAATTCAAATAATTGGGAGATAGATTAAAAAAAAAAAAAGATTTTGGGAGATAATAGGGAGATAGATGTTCCACCTCAAGTGATCAAGCCCTAACTAAGAGAGACTAGAATACATATACAAATATTGTAGTATGAAATTAATTAATCCCATATTTTGTCCGTCACATGAAAATTAACAAAGTACAGACCCGATAATTAATCGTGAACCCTTATTCTCAGATCCCCTGTGTTGAGCACACAGTAAGGGACCAACGGTCGCTGTTTCCTTTTGATACTAAGGAGCTTTATAAGTGCATGGCGTTATCTATCCATTAGTATTCCACCACGTGGTAAGAGACTTTATGTGAAGCATCTTAGAAGATTAGTCCTCGATGGAGAGCGTAGACCAATTATTTGGACAGAAACTCTCAACACCGCCAATCCTCGACTCACCCCTTGTCATATTGAATACCAAGCAAAAGGTATTCGAATTGATTTCACTTTCCCTTTGTTGGTTTTTAAGGAAATTACAAAACTTTCATAGACGTCAACTACTTTCATATAAAATCCAATATGATATTCACCAGAAAAACTTGATTGAGAAATCACAAGAAATACCAACCAAACCTATTATTATCTTCTCTCAAAATCCTTTTCTAATACGTAAGCTCTGAATGATTATGTGGTCAATCTAAGCCCTGATTTATTGTTAATCTAATTCTCATAGCTTTTTTGAATGTGGAATTTGTACTTCTTCTGATTCACTTTTTTTTTTATGAAAAAATATTTTAAATCATTTTAGTATTCAAGATCTATGGAAAATTTGTCAAAAACTGACTGGATAATTTAATTATCGTGAAACTAAAACTAACATATGATCCGATTTATTAATTTTGTTTGAATATTTAACCTTTTTAATGTCGGATGTAAAAATTTTTGTTTGTCGTTAACAGAATATATTAACGTAAGCAAATTCTACAACTGTAATAAATAAAGAAAAAAACAAATCGAAATAAATAGTTCATTAATGTTTGATTTTGAGCTATCATTTTTATTGGAAGTTTTTAAAATAATAAAAATATATGTTGTGGAGACACTGTTCCCTAATTACGGCTTATGTAGAAAGATATTGGTCCTGTAGGTTAATGACAACTGCATAAACATGGTGTCTGTGTTTATTGGTAAAGTGTACGTGGCGACCTGCTTCAAAATTAATAATTAAAGACCGTAGCTTTCATCCAATCGTTGGAAAACAAAAAAAAAAAAGGTTTACGATCTCCTTTTTATCTTTAAAAGGAAAAGTAAAAATAGAAAATAAAAGTGATGTCGTTTTGTTTGTTTGCAAAATTTGGTCGACATGTGCCTAACGGTGAAGCAAACCAAACTTTGTGGCAATTATTTCCCAATACATTATTGAGAATTTGAGATACTAACTTGTCGACTTGCCTAGAGTCTCATCATTGGTAAATGGCAAGCCCTTTCTAATTCTATTGTGCTTGTTTGGCATTGAGGGTTCGTAAAGTTGTCTTAAAATTTATAAGATGTTATTAAAGAATAAATTATTTTGTGAGCAAGGCCTTGAATTATATGTGGCAAATAGCCACCAACTTGATAAAAATCATGTAATACTATTTTATTTTATTTTTGATAGATATGCTACAAATTCTAGCAATTTTCATCTGGTTTTACAAGTAAACAATGGGCCTGGACAACAAATAAAATAGAGGCTTTATCAGCCCATTATCCATTTTTACAGAACTGTAATCACCCTTCCGTCATCTTCGTCTCTTCTGTCTCTGCCTAAACCTCAGATCGGAACATCTGAACATTCGAAAAACCCTAAGTATTGAAGGATGAAAATCTCCCGTTTCGCTATTCGTTCCCTTAACGACGTCACTCTTCTTCGGCCATTTCGTCCAATCGCGTCTAGAAGCCTCGCCACCAACGCTAATATAGGTAAACACCATCCTACATTTCTACGATTTTCTCGTTCAAAATTATCAGATTGTGTCAGAAATAACCACTAGGAATCGAATCGAACTTAGCAGATCCGATCCAGAATGACAATTTCGATGCGCTGTTTGGCGATTATACTGGCAACGATGAAAAAAGCAGTGGTTTCTTCCATCATCTGAGTAAGGCGGAGAGAGATAAGCGCGAGTTCAATGGCTATAATAGATCAGGCGGATCGAGATACTCCAGTGGTGGTTCTATGAATAGAGAGGAGAGCTTCGATTCTTCATCCGATGGTGTGGATGGGAAATTGAAAGAAGCTGCACTGATTTTCAATACCGAGGAAGGAGAAGGCTTCAAGGATACTTACTCTTTCAGGCCAGATAGCTACAATTGGGGCATTAATAATTTCCGTAGGGTATGGTATCTTACAACTCTTCTATTGACTATGTTTAATTATTTGATCGGAATCAAATTATAGAGGTAATCATATGAAATTCGTTTTGTCTAATGTTGCATTTGTACTGTAGATTTGCAATCGAGTATTATCACTCTATGATTTGGATTTGCATTCGTGTTATTTGAATGTGTAGTTCATGTATAATTGTGTGTTGCAGGGTATGAATTTAAAAAAGCCGATGCAAAATCTTAGACAGAATAACAAGTCTGAGATAACCACTGAGGAAGTTCTCAGGAACGCTGATTTCAGGGTGAGTGTAATTGGGTTACAGCATGTGTTTTTATTGGGGTTTTTTTTACTCCTTCATGAAATTTTGTTGGACAGAATGTTAGGTTCCTTGCGCAGTTCATCACCGAAGCTGGGATCATCATTAAGAGGAAACAGGTCAATTTGGATGTTTCTCGCTTTACTCTAACTTGGTTTCCAAGATACTTGGTGACGTTTTGCAAGTCCGTATGATGAAACCAACCCTCTTTTTTATTTACCTCTTGTATAGACTGGCATTAGCGCCAAGGCACAAAGGAAGATTGCTAGAGAGATCAAAACGGCCCGTGCATTTGGGTTGATGCCTTTCACAACAATGGGTACTAAGGCATTTACATTTGGGAAAACCATGGAGAACAGAGACCAAGATTTCGAGTATGAAGTTCCTGATGATGATGATGAATTTGACGTTGGAAATGCTTAAATCCAACGGATTGGATCTGGTTAGTTTTCATTTCTTGGGTTTTAGTCAATAATTGGAATAATTCCATGTTACCAAGTTGAGAATTTAAGTTCCTCCAATATCAAATGATTAGGATTTGTATCTCATGGCTCTAGTTTGTTACGTTCGAAGATCTGAGTCAGACTATTTTATCCAAGTGTTTTATTCAAACATCACCCCGTGTAACTGTAAGATTATGGTTTCTTTGTTCAACAAATCAAGTGGTAATCAATTATCATCTCATGCTACAGCTGATGAACACACACATATGTCTAAAAAAGGAAAGGTTAATCCAAAATTTATGTTCCAGAAGAGACAATTCATCTGGAACCCCTCTCTGTTCTCTTCATCTCCATGTATCTAACATTTTCGATTGTTTTCTTCTTCTGTTGGATTAATCTCTCGAGCCTATTCCTATCTGCATCTGGAATTTGACATGGTCGATCCAGAGAAGGTACAACAACTCTAGATCTTTCGAGTAGATCCCGCTCTTTTTGTTCTGCAAAGCAGAGCAATGATCCTGCACATACTTCTTTAGCTGAAGACGGTTTCTCTGGTTTGAACTTCTGAAGCTTTGAGTACTCAGTGATGAGATGAAACATATAGTCATAAGCCCGGTTCATGCTAATACTTTCCAAGTAACTTTGTCCTCGTTTTCCTAATCTCTCAGCCTGTGAAAAAGAAACGCCTTAGTAACATGAATGGTATCTGATATATCGACAATTCGATGAGAAATGTGGAGTATCATATTACATCAGAAGGGTTGGCATTGCCCCAATCAACATCATATTTGATGGAACGACATAGATCAGTAGGAGAGACAGGCCAGTAGTTTTCCTTGGGAAGGAGACCTCTGCTGAAGAAATCTTCATACTCAGGTGAGATTATGAGTGTCATGGAACCACATGATAGGATATACTTTTGAGAAACTGACCACGCATAACCCTCTGCATATATTTTGTACCTTATCATACAATGAAACCCAACAATATTAGATCCTTCTCATATCCTCCAGTCGTGTAATATATATATATATATATATATATATATATATAACTTGGGGTGTTTCTTGGGACTCACCGGTGATTGCATTGGTTGGAGAGGTTGGATTGTTCAAACCCACCTTTCGCTTCTTCTTCCCAGTTCTGTAATTAAAAACACACATCAGCATCACTCCCACTAGGTTAAACCATCTATCAGGATTTACTGAAAAGGCATATAAGTAAAGTGAACCTGGCGCATAATCTGTGCTCCCCATAACCTTGAATGGTTGCATTTCATGAGCTCCATTCTTATAGGAGCAACAACGTCGGGATTGGCTCTCCAGTAAGCTCTAGGTTGCTTGTTGTCCCAGCTACTTCTCCTAGATCCTTGCTTTATATCCCCAAACTCTTCTTCCCACGGCCTTAGATTTGTCTCCGACCTTCATCACAACACTCAGATTCAGGCAAGAGTTGAGTAACAACTTATGGGTCAAACGAGAAAGAGAGATATATATACCAGCCCCAGAACGACCAATCCGGAAAAGGAATGTCCAAATGAGCTTCATTGGTGCAATATCGGAAAAGTGGAGCGGGAAACGACTGGTGCTCAATCCGGTTGATGATAGGTTTGTCTATGCAATCAAACATCATGTCGACATCAGGAACCATCCCTGGATACTTGTTAAGCCATTGCAGAATCCCCCAAATGGTAAACATCATTCTGCTCTGCACACACGCGTAACAGAGATCAACATATAGCTTTCCCGATAGTATCACCACTCGAAACGCAGCATTTGCTTTGGCCCTCTTCACATGCTCTTTAGTCACCCCAGTCTCTGCCCATGGCTCTAAGTCCCGGTGAATCCACCTGGCTTTTCACCAAATTAATGATATCATCAACGGTTTACAGCAATAAAGAAAGTTTCATTCTTTCTGATTCATGTGAAAATCATGAAATTAGTTCGTTCTAACAAACCTGAAGAAGTCTGGGCATTGCGATTGCTGGGTTCGACGACTCGAGCCGGAATCTGACTGGAGACTCTTTGGTTGGACAACGGCGTTGTAGGGACATGAGAAGTAGGAGCACTGAAGGATTCGGTAAGCCTGAGAATGTTTAGTAGCTTTGCAGAAAGATTTGCGTGGGAAGACGTGCCAAGGCGTTGGTTTTAACTTCTAAGTTATGTCCGGCCAGAGTTTTTGTCTGAGCTACAAAGTCATCTACCTGTTCGACGAAAACAAAAATTCTTAAAAACACAGGGAAATAGTCATTTATTGCTTTTAGATCGCAGAGCAATAAAAGCTAATTCAACTCGAAGTCTTTCATTAGATCCATCAAACACGGAGAAAACAAATAACATAAACAGAAGAAACCATAGTTTCAAGTAATCGATGTCGTGAAGAGTCTGCAGCTTTCTGATAAATTTCTCACTGAACAAATATTTCGAGGCAATAAAACAGCAAAATTCTACGATTATGTCAGATCCAAATAGTAAGTTGCAGAGTTTCGATATCAAATAGCTGAACGAGAAGAAGCAATACAGAGAGGTCGATGGAGAAGAAAAGGAAAGAGACCTTGTAGAGAAGAAGAGCGGTGAAGGAGAAGAAGGAGAGAGCAAGAACGCAGAGAAGGAGATAGGAAGGTGAACGAGGGAAGCTTTGGTGAGGGATACGAAGATCCATTTTTTCTCTTCTCTCTTTTTTCTTCTTCTGCCAAACTTTTTTTTATTTTTTCACTTCCCTTTCCTTTTTTTTTTCTGTTTAATGGCCTCAGAAATATTCTCTGCTTTTAGTTGGAGATACACTTCCCCGATCCATGCGGAGTTTAACTTTGCTTTACCTCAGTTTGTTTCTATTTTAATTCTACATGGGGAATATATCTTTTCTTTTTAACAAAATACAAGCGAATTTATCTTATAAATATATTCAAGAGAATATTTCTTCTGAAGAATACAACATTAGTGACCCTAAACTAAATTACTCGTTTCGATCTTTTTACATATTTAATATTATTTAGCTAGAAATTTCAAATATTAACACTTTTCGTGTTTCTTCTCCCTGTTCTAGAGTTGTATCACCTCGTTATCTAGTCTGCTGCAAATTTAAAACATATTACTAGCGACTAGTGCCTTCCTTATGATTTATTTGTTCACAGGAGAACTTGGTAACTAAAAGCTCCAACATGTAAGGGAGAGTTAGAGTTGGGGGATCGGACAAGCCAATCTCCAGCACGTTTATGGTATAATGATTCTTTATTTATTTTTTAGACAAGGATACATATTAGTATTACAAGAAGTCTCCATCCACTCCAACTATGGAGCTGGACGCCACAATTGTACTACATTGCGTTGCCATATTCTTTGACCCATTACATACAAGGTATATACTTTTTCCACATCATAAATGCATCTAAGTAAAGTGGGAACCATAAGGAGGCCATATATATTTACATATAATCTAATTTTTTACTTTTAGATTTCAATAGTTTCCAATATATTTGTTGGTCCCTTCACTGGGACTGGTCCTAGTCGTCAGAGATGGTCTCATAGTGACTATAGTGTTTTCGTCTGCTCCTGCTTCCAGTGCAGTCTTCCCTGCTTCTAGAAACTTCAGAACAGCATCCTCTGCGTATTTGTTGCCTTCACTTACTGTCATGTTCTTCCCAATGTCCGGATATGAGTTTAGGAGATGGTCTCCAACAAGTTGGGAGGCGAGTTGGATCAGCTCCACCTGGAATTCTGAGAGCTTCGAGTCTTCTCTTGCTCCCCATGGCCTCAGCGATTGTTTCACTTCCGGTAGTTTCTCTGTTAGACGTCATCAAGGTCAAAAATTGATGAAACCAATCTGAAGTATAAGTAGTAATTTTATTGAGATGAATTAACACATCAATATACCTACGAAGTTTCATCACTAATAGTTCTCAATTGTATCAACATTCAAGGCCTATCTTTCAACAACTGTATCTTGACTATCAAATTCAACCAACTGCAACTGTCTATAAATGCTTCAACCACGCTTCAGTGAGATAACAATACGTAGCATATGAATAATGACCCTTATTTAGTCCTTAACGTAAGGATTCAGAGCCAAAAAAACCTGAGCTCATGTGTAATGGACAGGGAGATCAGGTAGAAAATGACACAGACCTGGACAATCTTGGCGAGGAGAATCTCGGAATTGAAAGTATTTCTCAAATGTACCAGCCCATGCATCTCTTTTGGTAAGGAAATGCGACTTTAGGTTGAAGAGTTTCTTTACCGTAGCAGGTATAGAAGAATGCTCATATTGTGAATGTGGTGTTGGACCATCAGGTTCATGTATCACTGCAACAAAATCGATCCCAACACCAGTCTTATCAAAATCACAAAGAGAAACAATAAGAAAAAATTCACACACACAAGAAAGTTATATAACATATGCTTGGTTGGAAAGCATCAGCTATTGAACAATGTAATGTGATTAACCAAACAAAAAATGTTATGTGACAAAGATATGAAATTAGTCTAGCAAAATCATGTGCAACATTTCAAACATCAAGCTGAATATGAAATATTCGATACTAAAGATCAATAGAAACTCAACTATCAAAGCAGAATCTGAAAGATGTAAGAGCCATGGTTCAACAATGATACGATTTTAACAAATCACATACCAGTGCCCTTCTCAATCCAGGGTGAAATCAAGAAAGTGGGGACCCGAACGCCCAACCGGTCAAACCCAAAATAAAACGGGTCGGGTCCAATGATTCCATCAGGGTTAGGCACACCTTTAACCGGCGTAGGAACGTGATCATAAAACCCACCGTGTTCATCATAAGTAATGAGCAAAGCCATCTCTTTCCACTGTGGACTACTCCGTAACGTCTCATAAACTTCCTTAACAAACCTTTGCCCCGCCGCCACATCGTGCGACGGGTGATCATCATTGGCCGGAAAAAGATCAACGTCAAAATATCGCTGCTCCACAACGGAATAGTTTGGAAGCTTCCCAAGCTTAGCATGGAGCTTAAATTTCAACGCGTAGCTATGAAATTTCACCAAATGTTTGAGCCTACGAAGAGATTTGAAGAAGAAAGTAGCAGGAATGTTTTGGTAATAAATCCCAAAGCTAAGGCCATTCTCGTCTAGCGAATCAAAGATCGTCTTTTGAGGAAATCCTCTAACTAGATCTTTCTTCACGTTGCTTGAGCATCCATGAGAAGTAGCTGAATGAACGTAGAATCGATTCGGCTGAGTAGAAGTCGGTACTGATGCGAACCATCGATCGAACACTGCGAATTCGTTAGCTAACTCTGCGTAAACAGGTAAGACTTCGGGTTTGAATCCGCTCATCACGTTTTTCGCCATTCCAGGCTCCATACTCTCCGATTGCTGTGCGAATCCGTTCATTTTCGGGTCGCCGGATGTATCGTTTGACCCGAATATCTGTTCTCGGATCGCTTGGAATGAATGACCCGGATCCATGTCTACAAAGACGGCGTCGTCGGTAACAAAAATCTTCTTGGAATTTGGATCGGAGACGTTGAGGGGATTTGACTCTTTTCCGGTTAATCCGTCGATGCCGGGTCGGGTCGATTTGAGCCAACCGAGGATGTGATCGAAGGAGCGATTCTCCATAACTACAACGACTATTGTCTTAATTGGTCCTTCGATCTTATGGGGCTTCCGTAGATTGTTGACATCGAGAGACTGAGATGAAACCAGTAAGTAGCAGAAGAGAATTACAGTGGCAGATACTCGCCGGAAAGCCATTTTCCCGGTGACTCTATACCTGGAAAACGCCGATGCCCAGTGGAGAAGTGTAAAACTCGGCGGAGATTTCTAAGGGAGGAAAAAAGAGAAATGAACTATAAGAGTTGGGAGGAGAAAAAGGCATATACTTGGAAGAATAACAATGGAGATGAGAAGTTCCCTTTGGATTTAACCTTCCTTTTCAAACAAACAAAAAAATATCATAAACTATCACGTTTGACTTTGAACAATTTTGAAGTCAAAGGAACAGTTTGTTAATTAACTTTAAGCTTATTTTAAGAATTTTTAGTCGACTAAAAAAAGGTAATTGCAGTACATATTTGCAATATTTGGTAAAATCATAAATATGTTTATTTATCTGCGTATTTTTTTAAATAGTATAATTTTAGCATATGCTTTTAAACAATATCAGATGAGACACTATTTTAGTTTTTAGTTAAATCACGTTCAGAAGGAAATATAACAATTTATTAACGACTTTGCCATTGTGTAATTTTTGGCTCTTAATATATATGGTCACTTGCGGACAAAAAACAAATATATATGGTCACTTACAACAAATGGTTAGAAAAAAGCGGTGAAAATAGCAATAAAAACGGTTTATACATATTGATATCAATTTTGACCCAAAAAAAACATATTGATAAAAAACCTGAATGTTAAAGAACCTGTATGTTCAGTTCAGAGACCGCTGTTTGAGAATATTTCTCTGGTAAAAATATTTATTCACCTCTGAATGTCTAGAGACCGACACTAGGAAATGAGTATGTCTCTGACCTGCAATCCACGTAGAAAAATTTGAATATTCAAATCTATTTCGCAAAATAACAGATATAAACTATTAAATTTATGATCGTTTTGTCAGTTATCGCAGATAAACTGCATATTAAAAATAAATATTTATAGATGCGCTGATGCGCTGATCCGCAAACCCGCAAACCTTTAAAATAAAAACACATATCTATATCTCCACAAATCCGCAAACATATGAGCCACAAACATCAAATACAATTTTATTGGGTCACGGTCTAAATGTTATTGGATCACGATCTAATTGTTGTGATTGGACTACACCCAAATATCCAACTCCATAAACTATACGGATAAAAATTTATTAATTCGCAACACTTTGAGATCCGTTTTACTAAATCTACGGAAAAAATAATTTTTATATGTTATATCCGAATCTGCTCCGTGGCAAATAAAAATCTAGAGACATAAAGGAATAAAGGAATACAGATAACTAATACTACTATAAAAAGGCCCATCAAACAAAAAAAACGAAGTCCATGTGAAGTAATTTAGAAGTCCACATAACCAGAAGAAGTGACACGGTCGAGCTCCATCCATACCTAATATTAAAACGGTCAAATCTGAGTTTCACGACGAAAGTAATTCGGACAGACTACAAATGAAAGGAGATGCAACACTTTTTCACCATTTTTTTATTGGAAACCATTAGTTTTCACTTGTTCTGTTTAAGGTATGTTTGTTTGTCAGTTACATCTTTATACGGTTGCGATATGCGGTTAAACAATGTTTGTTTGCCAGTTGTAATTTTTTGCAACCAAACGCTGCGATAGACATAAAATTTGGCAATGCATCCGGTACAATTACGTTTAATACTGTTATGGATGCATGTGCGGTTAATTAATGTTCGTTTGCCTGCTACAAGAGGCTGCAGCTGCCGTTGCGACCACCTGCAACCACCTGCGACCACCTGCAACCACCTGCAACCACCTGCAACTATCAAACAAATATATTTTATTTTCTCCAATAATTCAGCTAGCAGATTTTTCATATTTTTCTTTTTTTATTTCTCTTGCCAATTTTTGACAAAACTAACTAACAGATACTTTGTTGGCGAATAAAGCTCGCTGTCCTCCACTTGAATTTTATTCAAAGTCACATAGATGTATATATTTGTCGAGTACCTTTTCCGTCAAAACCTAATTATCGTCCCTCTTTTTTGATTAATTCAAATTAATTACATAACTCCACTGCATGTACACGTCTCTTAATTTCTGAGATCGAGAGATATAGAACAGAGTAATCCAGATAATTGTTACTAACTAAACTCCACTTGTCGGTCCAAAGAAAAGAAAACAAAAGAAAAAAGAACTACCTACTCCTGTCTTCTTTTGTTATCAGTCATCACGTTAAACTCTAATTATTCTTTCCTTTTCTTGTTTATTTCAACTTGATTGCATTAGACTCCATAGTCCACATACACAGTAGAAACACTGTCCTGTGTTTCATTTTCTTCAATAAAAACAAAAAAACGAATGTGAAGAGATATGAGTCAAACTGTACATGTTTGAGGGTGATGGGGTTGAACAAAGGTCAAAAAGGAAGGATTACCTACTTTATCAATAATTTTGTCTCACCAACTTTCTAACTTCTCTGATAAATAAATGGTGATCTAGAAAACATAAAAAAGAAAAGAAAAATATTTTTAGAGTGTAATTGAAAAAAATTAAGAATAATGTTCTTGAATGTAATTAGATAAGAATTACGAATGTTGTAATTTCACTATTAATAATAAAATATATGTAATAGATCCGAGGATGTAAGTAAAATTTGCCAAATTCGTTATAAAATTGGCCGAATTCGTTATAAAATTGTATATATTTAATCGTTTTAATAAATCTGAGTTATCAAAATTTTGACATTATTTTCTCATCCAATAGTCCACAAACACAAAAACAGTATAAATAAATACTTTGCCTGTGTGTTTCATTTTCTTCCATAGAAAAACATTAAGAAAAAAGGATCTAATGCTGAGATATATTTTTTGGTATCAAAAAAATATCAATACACTTCATAAATTTCATTACATTCCATTATTTGAATTTTCTATTATACCTTTAATGAATCCTCTTTAAATCTGATTTTTAACAAATTAAATGAAAAAAAGAAAACAAAAAGTTGGTTGAGAAACGACGAGGTGGAAGAGAGAGAGAGATTGGTAGGTTTAAAATTAAATGACATCAATTTAATATGACCAATAAAAAAATACCAATTGTTATGTACTTTCATCTTCTTCTTTCTTCTTCACACAAACGTAAAAGCTTCCATTGTTGACGAAAATGAAGCTTCATTTGAGGTGATTTTCGTTGTTTTTAATTTTTTATTAATAATTTTTCGTTTATTTGTGGAGGTTTAGAACCAAAAATATTGACTTAATGTAAATGGATATTTGAATAAGAATATTGTAGATTTAAAATATTTCTTGAATAATGCTTCAGTTGTTATGACAATGGCTTTTGAAACATGTTATCTTGATCGATTAGAGTGTGACATTGTTAATTCTAGGTAAATTATGGGTAACGGTGATGGAATCGTAGTGAATCTAAGGTAGATAGAAATCAAAATCGGGGGTGAAGATGAGACTGATAAAATGTGTACAACTATGTGTTATTGGTAAAATTGAAAAAATTATGGTACAACTATGTGTTATTGGTAAAACTGGTACAACTAAGAGCATGGAAAGAATAAAATAAAAAAAAATTTCTTAATTTTTCAGAAAAAATGAATAATATTTCATGCATAGTCATACATTTTGATTATGGAGGGTATTATTCTAAAAGCGGAGGTGAAACAAAATGGATTGAAAGCGAAGATAAATTATATCCGATAGAGATGAAAAATCAATTGAGGAGGTCACATATTATGATTTGCTTGATAGCATATACAAGAAGATTATGGTAGATGGAGCCACTACGAAGTTGATACTTGGTTACATTCCGTTGCACCTAGATCCTCCGACCATCATATATATCGAGTGATAAAGAAGTTTATGCATATTTCATGACACTAAATTATGAGAAACATATGAGTATTTTGCATGTCGAGGTCATGAATCATGTAGAGAAAACTGAGGGGGTGAGAAAGTTTTAAGAGAGGATCGAGAAGTGCAGTTGGTTTAAGTACCAAAGTGTTAGTTTTAAGTAGTCGAATAATTACTCTTTATGGAGATGAGCCATGGCAACATGAAGAGATGTTAAAGTGAATAATTATTCTTTGAGGGTCTACTTAAACTGAGGGAGAAACGAGTCAAAGTGGAGGAAGATCGAGTCAAAGCGGTCGAGGATCGACTCAAAGTGGACGAGGATCGATTCAAAGTGGTGGAGGCATGTATAATTGGTTTAATTGTAGCATTAGTGAAGAAAATGTCTCTTAATTTCTATGTTTGGTTTGGTTAATTGTGGATGATACTAGTTTGTGTTAATTTCTGTCAACGTACAACTAGGTAAAACTAAGTGGTACAACATGTTCGTGTAATTTGTTCAAAAAAGACATGTTCGTGTCAATATTTGGTCGTCTATAATCATTAACCTCTATTGTATGAAGGGCAAAAATCAATATTTTTGATTAGTGATTACATAATATCATATTTTACATACAAATGTCATATAACCTTAATGTTTGTTTAGATATGAAGCACTTGAATTTACCAAAAAAATTTTAAAATGTTATTTTACAATTATTTGTTTATGAAACTAAAGTATAAGCATTTTATTATTCTAATGTGATTAGTACAACTAAAAAATATTTTAAATTAGTATAGTACAACTAATTAAATATAAAACCACCAACGTACAACTATGTTATGGCCTGAGTACAACTTATAATTTTGGTACAATTAGGCGACAAAACTTTTTGTCAGACAAAAAATATTTTTTGTTTATTCTAAGTACTTTTTGTTTGATCCTTGGTACTTTTCTCGGATACTATGTACTTTTTGTTTGATTCTAGATACTTTATACGTATTTAAATTTATAATTAAATTATATAACGAATATTTAAACATTAATATTATCATTTTATAATTAAATATTAATATTAAACAACTAGTTGTATCATAGTTGTACCATTTGTACTTACACAAATAGTTGTACCATAGTTGTATTTGAAATTACAAATTCCTCATGCAATAAAACACAAGTGCCAAACTGAAAATAACATCATGAAAATACAAAAACAAAACACAAGACAAGTTCCAAACAACATCAATAAAGACCTAAATCTTATTTTGTTTCTTCTTCCCATCTTCCATGAATGAGGATTTTTTAAATCTAGATGGGTTAATCTTCTTCTTTTCTTGTCTAATACATTTCTTCGCAGATTTCGACTTTGTGCGTGTAAACATTGGCCTCAACGGCTCAGTGTTACCATAGAGAAAATGACCACTAACCGGACCACAAGTAAGTATGGTAGGTAACGGATGTAGCCAACCCAGATATAGAGGCTTAGTCGGAGAAGGCACAGCTAAAGAAAACTAATATGCAGATGGCTAAACTAATGAAGGCTGAGCTAGAGAAGACTGATATGCAGATGGCTAAACTGATGAAAGCTGAAGTATATATATATATCCCAATTATACCTCATTCAATGCCTCAAGCTGAAGCTCATTCGATGTCTCAAGCGAAACATAGTTTTCTTTCTCTCTACTTGATGAGGATATATTCTCATCGGATCCATTCTCATCATCTTCTATCGGAGAAGAAAGATGGAGATTAGAGTTTCTTATTCTAACCATTCCTGCAATTCATAAAAAAAAACTTTAACATCAAACACTAAACTTAAATCAAATTAAATCTGAATGTTCAAACCAAATATCATAACCGAGCCTAATTAACATTTCACAATAAGTCGACCCTATTTCACATTTCTCAATAAATCGACCATAATATTCACTATATATCGACCCTAATTCACACGAACTCGATCAATCTCTACCCAAACGAAACCCTAACAAAAACGAAAACCTCCACTCACGAAATGTAAAAGTTACCTTTCAAAACTAGAATATTAGGTTATAGATACTTACCTTAATGAATTGATGTGACGAAAACTGGCTGATGAACGGAGGCTGAACAACGACGGAAGAGCAACGGCAGAAAAACAACTGCAAAAGAAGCACGATGTTTGAGAAGACGATGACGAAATCTGGCTGATGAACGGAGGCTGAGCAACGGCAGATACCAACGGCGGAAAGCAACAGCAGATGAGGGTCGACAGTTGAAAAAAGCAAAGGCGACGAAGCAGAACTGAAGCGGAAACGACGGAGACAAAATCGAAGGAAGGATGAGATCCGGTAGACCTACGACGGCGAGAGAAAACTTTCTGTGAAAATCGTTTATGACAGATTATATGAATAAAAATTAGATATTCATTTTAGATTATAATTGTTGGGTTTGGTCTGATTTTAATTGAATAGGCTTAGTCTAATTTCAAATTAATTGAACAAATATATGTAATAATTTTCAAGAGATTATTTAATAATTTACTTCTAATTTAAATTTAAAAAAATTGATAAAAATTACAAATTAGAGAAGATGTATATATGAATATTTCTTTCTGAACTTCTAAACTGTATTTGAGTTGATGGTCCAGGAAAAAAAAACGAATGTGACGAGATGAAGAAAGCAGAGCTCATATTCATTCCTCTGCCGGAGACCGGCCACCTCTTGTCGACGATCGAGTTCGGAAAGCGTCTCATCAATCTAGACCATCGGATTTCCATGATTACCATCCTCTCCACGAATCGCCCTTATGCTCCTCACGCCGACGCTTCTCTAGCTTCGCTCACCGCCTCTGTGCCTGGACTTCGACTCATCAGCCTTCCGGATAACCACGATCCACCTCCGATCAAGTTTCTCGACACTTCCTCCGAGACTTACATCTTCGATTTCGTCGATAAAAACATACATATTCTCAGATAAACTATCCAAGATTTAGTCTCATCATCTTCCGAAGGTCATGTCGCCGGATTGATTATTGATTTCTTATGCGTCGGTTTGATCGATATCGGCCGTGAGGTAAACGTTCCATCGTATATTTTTATGACTTCCAACTTCGGTTTCTTAGGATTTCTACAGTATCTCCCGGACACCGTTTGATCCCGTCGGGGTTTGACGATAGCTCCGAAGAGGAAGAGTTACCGATCCCGGCGTTCGTGAACCGTGTTCCCGTCAAGGTTCTGCCGCCTGGTGTGTTCGACAAACTCTATTACGGATCTCTGGTCAAAATTGGCGAGCGATTACAAGAAGCCAATGGTATTTTAGTGAATTCGTTCTCAGAGGTCGAGCCATATGCTGCTGACCATTTTTCTCGAGGACGAGATTACCCTCACGTGTATCCTGTTGGGCCGGTTCTTAACTAAACGGGCCGTACAAATCCGGGTCTAGCTTCAGCCCAATACGAAGAGATGATGAAGTGGCTGGACGAGCAGCCGGACTCGTCGGTTTTGTTCCTTTGTTTCGGGAGCATGGGAGTCTTCCCTGCACCTCAGATCACAGAGATAGCTAACGCGCTCGAGCTCGTCGGGTTTAGATTCATCTGGGCGATCCGTACGAACATGGCGGGAGACGGCGATCCTCACGAGCCGCTTCCAGAAGGATTCGTTGACCGGACAAAGGGCCGTGGAATTGTGTGTAGTTGGGCCCCACAAGTGGATATCTTGGCCCACAAGGCAACAGGTGGATTCGTGTCTCACTGCGGGTGGAATTTTGTACAAGAGAGTCTATGGTACGGCGTACCAATTGCCACGTGGCCAATGTATGCGGAGCAACAGCTGAACGCATTCGAGATGGTGAAGGAGCTGGGGCTAGCCGTTGAGATAATTCTTGATTACGTGGCGGACGGTGATATGGTCACGTTGGAGATTGTGTCCGCCGATGAAATAGCCAAAGCTGTCCGATGGATGGTGATAATCCTATCAGGAAGAAGGTTAAAGAAATTTCGGCAGTGGCGAGGAAAGCTGTTGGTGACGGTGGATCTTCCATGGTGGCCAAAGAAGATTTTATCAGAGATATCCTTGGGGATCACTTGTGATTATTCCATTCCGGATTCAAAGTTATTATGTATTTTTAATAAATAAATAATGTTATCAATTTATAATGTACCAAATGTTAATAAACGCGATCTGTGCTTGCTGGTTATAATCTTTGAGTAGGACCATAAGATACAAAAGTGTAACGTATATTTAACTCTATGTCTAATAGCTTCCATAGTTGGCGCATATATTGTAAAAAAAAAAACGAAAATAGTAATGTGAACCCCCAAAAGGAGGGACACGTCTCTCTTTCTTTTGTTTTATCACTCAGTATCAAGTGGACTTTGTGTGTTTATCGTCTCCATAGTAATGTTTTGGGGATGCACGCAGATCTGTATATTTTCACGTGAACTCATTTTAATCGTTTTTTCTTTTGACATTTTTCTGCTAGATGTATAAATAATTGATGTGGAAAGTTGCGAAAATAATGCAGAGTAAGATCAACGATAGCTTTTCACGGAATACTCATCTTATATTTTTGTACACTTTTGGATGTTCCTACAGCAAAGTAAGATCAACGATGGATTTTCTACAGAATACTCATCTTATAATAGTTTATATTTCTTCCAACCAGTTTTTATGCATAGATCATTGATTCAAGTCTAATATTTTTACTAGACCGAGTCAGGTAAGAACAATCCAAAGCATAAATCCATTCAAATCGAGTGATAACGGTTAATCCTTCCCGCCCTTTTATAGGGTATTTTGCCAAGCCGTACTGAAATTTCCAAAATCCAATTTTTGACTTCTTATCCATATGGCTACATATATATATACTACTTTGTATTAAAAAGAATGTATTCCAAGTTGAAACTATTAGCTGCAGATCGAGAAACCTCTCTAGTTTCTTATCTGTACTTGTGTTTATTTTTCTTTCAGACTCTGAACAATCCTTTACTTCGACTTGGAAATACGCTTATGACATTTTAGCTCTAGCAAAGACCACTCCAGCAAATAAACCTGCAAAACAAATTATTACAAACACACACCATTGCATTAACAAATCATTCACCTCAACTTAACTGATAATTGCTTGTGTTGTAGATGACGCAAATGTGTAAATATGTTTACTTACCAAAAAGTATGCTGAACAGATTTGGGAGACTGAGAGGGACTTTGAAGAGTACAAGACCAGCTAGTGATATTGGAACCTTGTTTAATGAACCCACCAGACTGCCACACAATAGAAATAAAGTCATAACATTTACAACGAACTATAAAATCCAATCAAATGTTGTATTTTGGCCAAAGAGTAAGAAAAGAGAGAGAGAGAAAGATACCTGTATGTTGTGGGTCCGGTTTGATGCAAGAACCACATTGAAGTGAAGCTAATGGCTAGACCAAGGAAGCCACTTGCTGTTGCGACTACCCAAAACATTGCATCTTTTGTCACATCCCTACCAGAGATTAAAACACAATGAACATTTTAGCTAGCTTCAAAAGATATCACACCTTTCGTCTACCACTGTTTAGTTCCCGTGATATAAATTTTACGGACAAAGTGTTACTCTGTTTAATAGTCCTTACGTGGTTATTACGTATCTCCATTCACCCAATAAGATGATCAAGATGACGCCAAAAGGTAGTGACAACAGATTATTCAGCAGCACCATTGACACCTCATTAAGAGAGCCAGACTTTGTTGACTGCTTTGCTTTGTCCATGACTCGACGAAGAGTAAGCTGTGACAAAGAGTTTTAAGATCATTAGGAAGAGTGAGAGATGCATCAAGATCCAGTTACTGGTGTCATAAGGGTGAACTCACTGAATAACTTGCGGTAAGAACGCAGTTGGCAAGCTGCCACGTGTACCCTACTGCATCAAATGTGAGATCCGTGATACCTCCGCTGATTGCAGAAATGATCTGTATTGCAAAATTTTAGTTGGCATCACTTTGATATCAAAAGGTATTGCCTACAGAAACTAACTGAAGGCAAAGATGTGCAATTTAACTTACCATCATGAACATTGCAGCCCAAACCTTGTTGTTCTGCCTCTTGCGAAAAATGTATAATTCCCCTATCGCTGTAATAATATTGGTCGCGTTCTTCAGAATAGTCACCATAGCGACATTTATGTATTTCAAACTAGAAAAGAAATGTAGTGTTGCATTAGTCTTAAATGAATTTTCTTCACCAATTAGTCTCCTGAATGACGTTGAAATCTAACCTGTACATCCCTGAGATCAGCATGCCCAAAAAGATAAAATTGACAGGCATCCATACTCTGATCAACTTACAGTTAAATTTTTCCACTGAAACCACTCCAGATAAATCTAGTACAGCTACCACGAAACAGCTGATTAAGTTCTGAAATAAAAGATATAAGGAAATCACCAAACTAAATATTTGATCAAATCATCATAAAGCCAAGGAAATAAAAACAAGCTCATAGGTTAAAATGTCTTACTTGATATAACATCAAAGAGATTCCCGCGTTGAAATTATAGCTGGAGAGAACAATTTTGTTCACAATAATCATGCTGCAGGAAGAGATGCAGTAAGCTGCTCCAGACACAAGGGGTCCTGACTGTTTCACAGACCCGTGGTCACGTCTGTTATCTCCATCAACTGGTAGATATCTCCGTCTCCATCTGAGAAACCTTCAGCCAGAATCAAGAAAGTTCAATTCAATATTCCTTTTAATAACCACAACAAATTTTTACACCATGACACTGAACCAGCTCAAGAAAACAAAGCCTAAGCATCTTATATAATTAATTACCTTTCACTTAAGCCTCTGGAAGTCTTGTCATGGTTGTGGATTTGATCGAGAAGTTGATAGACAACACTTTGACTACCATTATCACTGAAACGATTCAGCTCTGATTCATCAGGTTCGTGGCAAACAACCGCTTCCAATTTCACAGCAGTCATACCCCTTCCTGGTGCTGCCACATTTCACATCCGGAAGGGACAAATCTCACTCATTCAGTGTAATCGAAGCACAAGAATCGCTTTGAGAAATTGAAAATACAACAAAACGCAAATAAGTAGAGAGACCTACCTAGAAGAAGTTGATACCTGTAGAAGAATCGCAGAAAAGTTCCCTCCTCAATTCGCGGAATCGAAGATACGAATGATTAAGAGTAAGGAAGAGAGTTAACACTTATCAGCCCGAAATCGCGCGAATTACGGCGCGTGAATACGAATCGAGAGCGTAAGATCGCCAATAGGAATCAGATCAGAGAAAAACCGGCGACGAAGGAGGTGATGACCTTTTTAGGTAACACGCAAAGCGTAAGAGGCGAGGAAGAACGTGGGAGGATCTGAGCGAGATTACCGAGGTATAGAGAGAGTAACCGTCCATGTTCCAAATCTCCAGCAACATAATTACTTTTTTTCTTAGGGTTCATCAAATCTAGGCTTGAGGCTATATACCGGAATCCATGGCGAATTTACTGGCGGGAAGATTGCCGGTGGCCGTGGCGAGTCGGATTTTTATATATACTCTTGGGCTTTAGGCCCTGACAATGTTAATTACTCCTCCTTGAGGTTTTAATACGTGCATTTTGCAAAGGGCAAACTAGTCTTATGAGTTACGTCCTAAAACGATGCACCCCCCCCCCCCCCCCCACAACATAATTTCCATTGATTTATAAAAGACATGTTTGGGAAACACTAAACATACTGACCATATTTGTATTGCACTGAATCACTTGATCGCACAGCACTTATTACTACACTAACTGCTCCAATCTATTGTCGACAAATAAAAAACTGCACCAATTGATTTGGACGCTATTGTTAATTTGAACTCGACGGTCAAGTTTTGTTTTATCGCACACTTGCCGACATACTGTTCGTCTCACGCTAATAATTGATTTTGTTTTCATTGATATGAGAGTTACATCTAGAATTTTTAGTGGATCAACATTCACAAATGGATGTGTTATTATATAAACGATTAGTGGGAATTTCAACTTTTTGTAATATTGTATATAACAAATCGAACACGACCTGGAATTTGCAATCATGTTCTACTAAAAGATATGATATAATTAGGTGAAAAAGACTATAAGAAGGGACAAATCGTTTTAGGCTATGAGATGTTATTATTTATCACACACGCGCACACAAATGATAGATTTAGGTGGTGTTCTGTTCATTGAAGGTGCTAGCAACTGTTAAGCTAACCAAATCGGTGGCCACAATATAGCAGCCCTACTTTTTATGTAACTTTACTTGGATAAACTATTTTAAGTAGACTCTACATAAATAAAGCATTTTCACTGCACAGAACGACACTACAGCAAAACTGACACATAGATTTATACATACATTACATGCAACTCTCACAAATAAGCAAATAGACAATGAGCGACCAAGAAAAAGGGTTTGGGAATGGTGAAAATTAAGAAGTAGAGTTTGATCTGGTGAAGGAGGATGATGAGTTGATGAATTGTATGCAGTCTTCTATGGCCTCTGATCTATGGCTGTCATTGATGATGGGAATGATTGACGGCTGAGATCTCCCGGAAGAAGAAGAAGCAGAAACCTTTGACGGTGGAGATTTTTTCTTCTTCCTCATCACCACCAGACGCAAACCTTTTGCAAATTTACAGCCAAGGTGCTTGATCAATCTTGCTGCTCTGATTTCTGTTTTCCTCGGTAACCTTAATCCGCAGCTTGTTGTGCAACCTGGGCTCTTACCATAAGGTGTCTTGATAGTGGTTTGCTTAACCGAAGCATTTCTCTGAGCTGGTCTAGTGTTTGCGTTGGACCGTTTTGTCCCAGTAGCTGACATATCAAAGAGAGAGCGAGAGAGGTTGATGAGAAATAATACGAGGATAATGAAAGATATATAAGGGGTTAATGCTGAGAACTGTTGGACGATAGTTCAGGCAAATACGGGAAAAGCCATGATAATGATGTATTAGTAACATCATTACGCTTAGGCCATGATTAAGCACTCAAAACATAAACACATAAACAAATAAAAAAGTGTAGCTTCAAACTTATTTTAGGTCCTATATATAAAAAGAATTGTAGTTAAAGCAGATCTACAAATTTATAAAGAGAGCTACAAGAGCAAAAAGAGAAGACTAGGTTTAGTTTTTTCTTTTTTTCTTCACGGCCCACAGAGGGAATAAACCCATTGTGTAAGTGAAGAAAAATGTAATTTTTATGAAGCAACCATTTAGTATCATTCTTCTTTGTATGTGTGCACATAACAATCTGAAAAGTTTATTTTTGACTCTAGGAGAGGTCGATATAAACTTACCTTTATGGATTGCTGATTTCTTTCATTGTATCTGAGGCTGACAAAAAGGATGACAAAGAAAGAACAAAAAACCAAGTTAATGGTGGGCACAAAGAATATGAGAAAGCATATAAAAATCAGGGAGTGTCAGGACATAAATAGAAGATCACAATCTGGAGTATAAAGAGTGATTTTACATGTGAGAACATTCCATCGAGATTAGAACATAGTTTTTGTATGATAAAGTCAGTGATTAGATGCAAATGGCATGAGATTGGCTGACATATATGGCAGGTTTCAAAAATGCCAAAAGAGAAAAGAATACAATAGCAAAACTACTCTGTCGTCAAAACAAGAGCATAATAGATTTGGCACCAACTATACCGTATAATAACATTTTATACAAACAGATGAGAAACGACATTTTTTTGTCAAGTAATCAAACACACTAATCCAATCATCTGTCAATGAATTATTCCTTTGAAACATGGATTTCATTGGTTTCAACTAACAAGAGAGATATTCCAGACATTTAGCCACTTCATTTAGTTGATAATGTATAGAAGAGTAAGAAAGTAAAACTCACACATTGATATCATCAAACAGGGATTGGATCCACATGATAATGAAGCAGAAGTCTTGTGTCAACCTGCAAAAGTATTCTGCAGAACTGCAGGACATAGGACGGCTCATGTCTGAGACAGAGCATACTACCATATCTTATCTGAGCATGGTTTAAACAAAAAATCAACAGAGAGGGGATTCACATCTAGAACATTAACACTACGAACCCAATAGCCCGATTCAAGAAGTTAAAAGAAACACTGCAAGAAGTTGAAAGAAGACAAGAAATTAGAGATATTTTAGAAACATGTACAAAGGTACAGAAGGTGTCACCCATTCTGTACCTCTTGTTCTCCAGACACATACGGAATCCACCGAATAGCGAGAAAGAAGAGAAACAAATCAATTCGAAGACACATTTCATATCCTTGAAGGAAAGTCACCAAATTCATATTTTTCATCAACCATTTATTAGTGATCTATAAACACCAACATGGATGGTATATCTGATGATAAGTAAAGCCTTATAAACGCAACACACTTATGAAATTCAACAACTTTTTTTTATCCTCAACATTCGCGGCGATATTCACGGCCGTAGCTGTAGTTTGGCCTAGTTCCAAACTCGCTCTCAGACCTCTCTGCAGTACCTCGATCTTCCTCCAAGCTCAATCCACCCATCGTCTTCTGCAACTGCCTGTGATCATAGGGAGAGTAATCAACTGGCGCCGACGGGCCACTTGGCACTCCGTAGCTAGACAATCGCGAGCCAACAGGAGGAGCATGTGGCTTGTAATCGTTTACTGGAAAGGCATCAACAGGAGCTGATGGCCCACTCGGCGGTGGACCGTAATTGGAAAATCGAGGAGGGGCTAAAGGAAATGGCTTCTGATCAATCGATGAGAAGGCATCGACGGGAGCAGATGGGCCACTTGGCAAGCCGTAATTGGAGGCACGATCGTACATTGAACGTGGAGGAGGAGGCGGGTAATAGAACCCGGAATAGTAGTGATCGCTGAACGGATAAGGAGACGGAGACGGTGACGGTGAGAAGTCTCTGTAGTCACCCCGAGGAGACGGAGCAGTGATCGGAGCTGGAGGAGGAGGAGGGGTAGGGGAATAATAATGGTTTCCTTGAGGGGCAGAATAGTAATCTTGTGGTTGATAATGAGGACGTGGCGGAGGAGGAGGTTGCTGCTGCGGTGGAGGGATTGGTCTCTCTTTGATCGCGAGCTTCAAGCGTATCTTTCCCTGCGGTCGACCAGAGGGACGAACCAGTTCAAGTGAATTGATCAGTTCCGGAATCATCGCTCCGTCTGAGTCAACCAAGCGAGCCAGAGGAAACCTAACTGATCCAACGAGGGCTTTTGCCAGATCCGAAGAATTGGAATGAAAAATCTCGATGTTGAGGACCGATTCGCTGACGGATCGGGTGAAAGGAAGAGTGATCCGCTCGTTCCACACCGGTTTGATAAAAGCGGAATCTTCGGAGCGGGTGGGGAGACGGTGGTCTGAGTCAAGATACAGAACAACGTAGGGTTTCAGGTCACCGTTACGCCAGTTGACATTCTTCAGGTGCTTGGCCGAGACAACGGTAACGACCAGGTCGAGTGGCTCCGACGAGGCCATGAATACGCAGCGTTTTTAGGTAATACGGTGATGTTCGCGGCGGTCTTAGCTAACGTGCGCTCGTATCTAAATATCTGTATCAAAGTCAGCTATCGACTATCGTGTTCATCACAAAGTTTCAAGTCTCTTAAACGTGCTGGATAAGAAAGAGGCTTTCTTACTAGCGACAGCTGGAGTTATTCATAACACGAACAGGATATAATATTCTTATATCCAAACAGATGCCTAAATTCTCACCAAGCGGCAAGCACAAGATAGGCATTTGAAGAGTGGATAACACTTTCAGTCTCCTTCTTCGTTGTGATAGGTCAGTGAACACAACAATGGCTTCCTCTGCTACAGTGCCAAATTCGCTATCTTTCTTCTCATCTTCTTTCTTTTTGTCTTCCTCTCACCAAATCCCTAAAACCCACATTTTCGTCACGAAATTCGGCTCCGGCAGAGTATCGAAGCCGCTCTCTGTCGCATCTCAGCTAGCGACACTACCAATCATATCATTCAAAGGAGAGAAGGTCGGAGAGACGTATCTGGACCTCAAAACGGCGCCGGAAGACACTGCGCGTGCCGTTGTTCACCGAGCAATCGTAACGGACTTGCAGAACAAGCGGCGAGGGACTGCTTCGACGCTGACTCGCGGTGAAGTTCGTGGTGGTGGAATTAAACCTTACGCTCAGAAGAAAACTGGTAACGCGAGGCGTGGATCTCAGAGAACGCCGTTACGTCCCGGTGGAGGTGTGGTGTTCGGGCCGAGACAGAAGGACTGGTCAATTAAAATTAATAGGAAGGAGAAGAGGCTGGCGATATCAACGGCGATTTCGAGTGCGGCTTCGGCGGAAGGTGGTGCGATAGTTGTGGAGGAATTTGGGGAGAAGTTTGAGAAGCCAAAGACTAAAGATTTCCTAGCTGCGATGAAGAGGTGGGGATTGGATCCAAAGGAGAAAGCTATGTTCTTGATGATTGATGTTGATGAGAATGTGGATAAATCGAGTAGGAACATTGGAACGCTGAGGATGCTTACGCCGAGGACATTGAATCTGTTCGACATTTTGAATTCTGATAAGCTTGTGCTGACTCCTGCGGCTGTGGATTTTCTGAATGCGAGGTACGGTGTTGATGCGTTGGACGAGGAGGATGAAGATGGCACGGAAGGTTAGTGTTTTCTTCAAAGGAACTGTCTTTTTGTCGAAATCTGATAATGTTCTGCTTGATCTTTATTGTCTGGTTTCATTGCTTGAACATAAATTTGATGTGTTAATATGGAAACATTATTATATTTTTGTGTTATGAAGGGTCAGAGGAAGCTGCAGAATGAGTAGGCGAGTAGCACCGTAGATTCAATTGGTTCAAGTGCTTATGAGTTTAATCTTCTGTATATCTTCTTATTCTTCTTGATGAGTTCTCTTTCCTTTTTTTCGTGGCATAACAAGAGAAAATGTGCATTTTAATTTAAGAGTTTTATAAGAGATCATCCCCAATTTCCTTCTCATACTGATTTGTGTGTCCATTCCTCAATGGAGGAGTGAAATTAGACATCATGAGTCGAACCATAAAATCTCAAAAACCTCTAGAAGGGAGGCATCTTCTCTCATCAATACAAGTGAGCCGGTTTTATTGTTCTCCAGCCAAAACCGAGAAAGTTGAATTTACATTACACCAAAATGTGTTGTTTTTATCACAAAGATTAAGAAACAGAGTATTCATGTGGTGGGAACATATGAACTGTGACGAGTAGTGAAAATTATCAATGTTCACACACCAATCTGTTATTAACTGTCAAAAATGTGGATTTACTAGAACTTGGAAGTATCAATAGTGTATGCAATTTATAGACTTGTGATGGGTCTTAATTTGTGGGCTTAAGAATATAGCCCAAAAGTTTTTTTAAAGAAGGGATATTAAATTCAAAGTCTATGAACTTTTAAGGGTCAAAATGTCAATTAGAAGAATATAAGAAAACAAGAATCTTTGTTAACATGTGCAATCAACTGAAACTACCTTACCCGTTTTCTATTTTGTCTTCTCCGTCCGTGTGTTCTGTACCATTCCCTGAGCCATGAGAAATGAAAAACTGAAAAGCCAAAACGAAACCAAACATTTAAAAAGGGGACAAATGTCTAATTCTAAAAGAATACCTTAAAAATCTAATTGTTAGTGACTGGTTATTGTTTCAAATGTAAGCTTGACCTCTCCCTTCTCGATCGATTTTGGCTTCTTCAATTGATCCTTTTCTTTTCTCTTTCAATCAACTTGGTTCTCTAGACAACTCCAAACCGCCATAGAATGCTTTTTGATTTATCTCGATAGTTTTGAGAAATAGTGTTGTTTAAACAATGGGATGCCAAAGATGTCGGAACTCTTTTCTGGAAAATTCTCATGTTTACCACCAACACCGTTTATACATACGTCACAACATACCCAATTGTTTCTGGTGTTTCCGCGGTTATCTTCCTCTTTTACATTTTCCTTCCTCGGCTTTGAATAATGGGTTATCACCATTTTCCCAAGATGGATCAACAAACTCAGGCTTCCGCAGTAGATAAAGTATAGATTTCCTAGCCAAATTTCAGATTTTATCCTATAGTTGAAGATTAATGCTTGGAATTTGATTTAGTGCAGTTAAGTGATCATCAATTTGTTTGACAACGTTTGATAATAGTTCAGATATAATTTATTTTCTTTAAAAATAGTAATTAATAGTATATGATGATGATTTTTCGTTTCGGAAAAAAAGTCAAATCCAATGGCAATGCGCTACAACGGATTAGTCGTTTCTATATTTAAGTAAATTACTTTGTCTTTTAGCTAAAAATAAATAAATGGTAGATTACTTTCGCAACAAGATAAAATTTTATAACAACCAGTTAGTTTTCTCACGACTATTTAGCTATAAATATTTCTTTTATTTTATATTAGAAATATTACAACAACAGATAATTGATTTTTTTATGGGATTTGAATTTTTTAATTGTTTGTATGATTTCCCATGGATTAATTTGTGTTATGTGGATAATTGTTTAGATAACTTTTTATCCATGCTGAAAATTATATGTATCATTGATTTCTTAAAATATGATCAATATTTTTAAGTTCTGAGATAAAACAAATATTTCATAAGTCAGAAACAAAAATCTAAAGCAAAATATTGAACCATGGTAACTTAATTATTAATTAACTTTTAAAACATACATTAACATAATTTCATATTTTGTTTTGTCTTATTTTCTTCCAAACAACCGAAGAACTAGAGATTTTACTAAATAGAAACAATCATGCATCATCTCACAAAGCTAAGATTTTTTTTGCTTACTAATCTATACAAATTAACAAAATACTACATTTTTATGTATTTCTTTTGTCAACAACAACATATTATATTACTTTAAATTTTAATTTACGAAATCAAAATTTTGAAAGAAAATCTTCAATAAAATTTATCATTTATGATTATCCATATAAATCCAGCGAAAAGATTATGTGCAAAATCAAAACATAATTCTTTACTGCAAACACCTGAATTTATAGTCTATAGAGATTCATCTTTCCGAACCCAAAAATATTTACTTGAAGATTTTTTGATAAATTATGATTTTGCAACCGAATATTTTTTTTTGGATTTGTGTATTGACTATCCTTTAAAATTCTGTTTTTCTAAGTTTTGTGAACTTCATCAAAAACCAATTTCGAATAAATCTTTTTAATTTTGTTGTGATTTCATATAGTAATCCTTCCCTCTGGTTAAAACTAATAATATAAACTAGTTTTTTCCACGCTCATTTCTTATAGTAAAATATTCTACCCAAACTTTTGTGTAATTATGTCATATTTTAATATAATGGATAAAACGTCATTATTATCTTCTGCATTAATTTTTTTTAATCTCGTTATTACAAGATATTACTTTTGTCGACAATTCTTTATCTCTTTATTACAAAAAAATTTAAACGATTTAACAAAATATTACAAGAAAATTTGTCAACTATTCAATATTGCTTTTGTTTTAAAACGATAATATCTTGATATCAAAACAAAATTTTGAAAGAAAATCTAACATTATCTATATAATTTTCAGATTAAAACAAAAAGGACACAGTCAATCCACTCCGAGATAAAAGGGTGTTGCAAAATTTATCCAAAACCCTTCCACTCATCTATAAATAAACGTATCTCCACTGATAAAACCTTCATACACATAATTAGAATATTAAAAAAAAGATAGCGAGAGAGAGTTAGAACAATGGCTGTGGGTGTGATGAATATCGAAGAAGGTGTTTCCTTCCCTGCAAAGATGACTTTTCAAGTTGCCCTCTGTAGTATCATTGCTGCTGTTGGTGGTCTCATGTTTGGTTACGACATCGGAATCTCAGGTTTTTCTTCTCTTGTTTTTTTAAGAGTCTAATTGTTTCTGGTTTTTAGTAATCAATTAATTAAATGGTAATCAAATTTGCAGGAGGTGTGACGAGTATGGACACTTTCTTGATAGATTTTTTTCCACACGTGTACGAGAAGAAACACAGAACACTCGAAAACAACTACTGCAAATTCGATGACCAGCTCTTGCAGTTGTTCACTTCTTCTCTTTACTTGGCTGGAATTTTCGCAAGCTTTGTTGCTTCTTATTTGTCCAAGGCTTACGGAAGAAAACCCACAATCATGCTCGCCTCCATCTTCTTCCTCTTAGGTGCCATCCTCAATCTATTTGCTCGAGACCTCGGCATGTTGATCGGTGGTCGTATTCTTCTCGGCTGTGGCATCGGTTTCGGTAATCAGGTATCATATAAAATCCTCAAACTTTCCCTCTTCGTGATTTCCTCTGTTTTCATCTAGGTTTGCTCTGTTTTCGTATGGGTTTGCTCTGTTTTTATGCCCTAACTCATCGCTTTTGCGTAGTTTTCATATGTTTTGGTCTACCTTTAGGGATTTTTTTTTTGTTTCTTAACACTGAAATCAATATATTTGCAGACTGTCCCATTGTTCATCTCAGAGATTGCACCGGCGAGATTCAGAGGAGGACTGAGCATCATGTTCCAGTTTCTCATCACCATTGGAATCTTAGCGGCAAGTTATGTGAACTACTTAACTTCCACGTTAAAAAACGGCTGGAGATATTCTCTCGGTGGTGCCGCTGTCCCTGCCTTAATCCTTTTAATAGGATCCTTCTATATCCATGAGACTCCAGCTAGTCTCATCGAGCGCGGTAAAGAGGATAAAGGGAAGCAAGTACTGAGGAAGATCAGAGGCGTTGAAGACGTTGATCTTGAGTTCAATGAGATCAAACACGCCACAGAGGTTGCGAGCAAAGTGAAAAGCCCTTTCAAAGAACTCTTCTCCAAGCGAGAAAACAAACCCCCCTTGATCTGTGGAACGCTGCTTCAGTTCTTTCAACAGTTCACCGGAATCAACGTTGTTATGTTCTACGCTCCAGTCTTGTTCCAGACGATGGGTAGCGGTAACAACGCTTCTCTGATCTCTACCGTTGTCACCAACGGTGTGAACGCACTTGCTACAATTATATCGATTTTCATGGTTGATATTGGCGGTAGGAAATGTCTTTTGGTTGAAGGAGCCATTCAGATGATGGTTACACAGGTAAACAAAAAGAAAGAGTTTTGCTTGCGTCACAGGATCCATATATTTTTTACTTTGATAACAAGTTAACTCGCTTTTTACGCAGATGACTATTGGAGGCATTCTCTCAGCCCACTTGAAGCTGGTCGGTCCTATAACTGGCCATTCCGTGCCGTTGATTGTACTCATCCTCATCTGCGTTTATGTGTCTGGGTTCGCTTGGTCATGGGGGCCATTGGGATGGCTTGTTCCGTCTGAGATCTATTCTCTTGAGGTGAGAAATGCAGGTTACTTCTGTGCGGTGGCGATGAACATGGTCTGCACTTTTATCATCGGACAGTTCTTCTTGTCGGCTCTCTGCAGATTCAGATCCTTCTTGTTCTTCTTCTTTGGAGCAATGAACGTTATCATGGGACTATTTGTCCTCTGTTGTCTCCCCGAGACCAAAGGTGTTCCTATTGAGGAAATGGCTGATAGGCGTTGGAAGAAGCACTGGCATTGGAAGAGATATTTTAAAGACTAGATTTGGTTTTCTTCTTCTTATTTTTGTTGCTTAAGACAGTTATTAATAATTTGAACATCTGCCAAACTTTCTAGCTAGGGTTTTGTTTTCTACTGAATTTGGCTAATTTTTAAATATTGGAGTTCGTGTTGTTTAGATTCAGTTGGAGATGTTCACTGGAAAAGTAACTTATTAATAAAACCTTAAAGAAAACGGTTACTTAGTAAACATAAGTTTTTATTATTTTAACTTCTGGATTTTTAATGAATATCCACAATTATAGTTTTGAGGATTGAATTGGTCTAGTTCGGTTTCAATATTTTTGAATATCTCTGATGAGACCTAATCCGAACTTCTGGGATTAAGATGATAAGATCCCTAACAAAGTGGCCACAAATCATCACTAACAAATTTGTATTAATAATTCACGTTATTAAAAAAAGTAAACACTAATAAATTGTTCTTTATAAAAAAAATAGTTCTTTACAGTAAAACTATAGATGCCAAAAAAAAAGAACTATTTCCTATATTTTTTGAAAAATCCATCATAAACCAAAATCTTGTACTAGTATTTTCGAAATTAAGATTTCGGTTTTAATTATGAAAACAGAACATAAAGTATGATATTTCTAAAATACATATTTAAAAAAAGTAACAATATAAAAGAAGAGAACTTTAGTTGGAATAGAAACAGTTTACTAGATAATATTGTAACAACGAAAAATCTTCAATTTTGTCACACGAGTGGATATGTTACAAATCCCTCTTACTCTTTCAATTTTATGCACTAGTGAGCTACAAGATAGTAAACATCTAACAGTTCATTCTTTAGAGAAATGATGAACCAGATCGCTTTCGGTTACTCGGTGAGACAGTCCAGTTACATATAAACTGTTACCAGGATTCTCTGCATCCCTCGAGATGCTCTCCTAATGTAACATAAGTGGTTGGAACCAGTCATATATGAGCGCATTCAAAAATAGCAAACCGAAACTCATGATGAAATAAATTTCACGTTTCGGTATCCTAGTCGGGAAAGATGTGTATATATAGGAAGGAATTAGATAAAGCTACGGGAGAGTCGGACGCGATGGAATTTGTTGAACTCGATTACATATTTCATTTTGGTATCCGGCCAATCAAATTATTACACGACTTTCCTTCTCACAAAAAGGCCCAAATATTTGTCATTTGATGACCAATCATTATTGATACATGTACTCCTCCTCCACTTATCAAATTAGAAAGATTCAAGCATTATTATAATAATATTCTCAATGTTCGTAATCAGATTGCCCATAACTGCACAGATAATCTCAATAAGCCGTCATAACTGATAATACCTTTTCGTTAGACATTAACAACCGATTTGGCAAACATAATTTCAAAAGTTGAAACTAGAGAGGCAGCGGTAAATGATTCATACAGAGTACAAAAAACCACCATGTCTTGGGCAGCACATTTTAAGCAACAATTGTTTTCTACTGAGAAGAAACAGCAGGAGGTTCTTGAGAGGATCCTGAAGGTGCTCCAGACCCAGTAGGTGCAGAGTCAGGTGATGGAGCAGAGACCACACTTGGAGGCGGTGCAGGTTTTGATCCAGGGCCAGGTTGTTGGGGGTACTGGTAAGCCGCTGGAGGCGGGGCATACTGGTGCATAGGACCGGGATGATGATGATTAGGAGGATACTGCTGCTGGTAAGGCGATTGCATATATCCATATGGTGGTGGAGGGTATGGCTGGTGTGGAGGCATCATGTAAGAAGAAGAAGAATCTCCATTGTTCTCACTGGTGCTAGAACCACCAGCCTCTTGGGTTGAAATGACTGCACCCATTCTCTGTGGGTCCATTGATGGGTAATAAGGTTTCTCTTGGTTGGGTGGTGGTGGGTGCATGTAGTACTGCATTGGTGGGGGTTGATTGTACTGATGGGATATAACGGCTCGAGGTAGTAAACCACTATGAGCCACACTGCCCTGTTGGTTCGAACCATCTTGATCAGGTCTGGGAGCCTGAGGTCTTCCCCAGGTGAGTTTTAGCCTCTGACCATTGACGACTAGCCTGTTGGAGAGCTCTTGTGCAGCCTTCTCTGCTCCTTCTCGGGTTGTGTATGTGACAAACGCACAGGCTTTCTCGGACAAGATTCTGATAGATTCAATTTCTCCATAAGCATAGAATTGGTCTCGTATGTCCTGCTCAAGGATTCTCGAGTTAAGTCCACCAACGTAGAGTGTTTTGATGCTTTCATCCTCCGGTGATTCCAAAGTGCCCATCTCACCAGCTTTTCCAAGTAGCTTCATTGCAACTGGATCATTAACACTGCAGATGTGTAAAAGAAGATGAGAACCAGTTCAAACCGACTGTTTGAAAAAGACCCTATATGACAAGACTACATGAGAGCCAACATAGCATAGTTCAGCTCAAGAATTGAAGATCATGATTCATATATGCCAGTGGCTTCCAAATATGGGGTATATGAACTGATCAAGGAGAAAATAGTACCAAAGCAGAAAAATATAAGATTTCACAAACTCCATTTGGGGAGATATTGAAACAAGCATTTGAGAAAGCAACTAAGCATCATGCATACAGAAGAAAATAGCTTACCCATAATAACGGTCTTTAATGTTTTGCTGGGATAGCTCTCCTGTTTCGGGCATCTCATGCCGGTATGGACATTCGGCACCTCTTGTACACTCACCCCTGATGTAGAAACTACAAACATGTGCTTGGTTCCTTTTGTAGTATGGAGTTGTTCTTTGAAGCTTTAGAATGGTATCATTAGGTCGCATCTTCCCAAATGAAGATTCATAATCCAGACCAGCTCTAGTCTACACCACAAAAAAAAATCAAAATAATATCATAAATATTTCAGAATGGTTACAAAAACCTAATCAAAAACTCGACTAAACCAATGTTAACTATAACCATTTAGTTAAAACGAAAGAGAAAATATTGAACATGGTCATACCTTTCGGTCATGCTCCTCAGCAAAATACTCTCTGTTGACATCACTTTTAGGGATAGAGTCATGAGTACTAATATTGAGCGCCGTGTCCCTGACCTGAACTGGAAGACCATACTCAAGATCCAGAAGACAAACTTGACATACATTTTTCAGCTTGCAGCAAGTCTGACAAATTTCGGTTTTCTTGTATCTAGCATTTCGGCCAGGTCGCCACCTAAAAACCGTGAAAGGTCGTGTACATATCTTGCATTCCTTATCATAATCCGCTTTGGTCTACATATCAACAAACAACACTTCAATCAGAAATTGTTTCCCAGCCTAACATCCGGAAAAAAAGACGAAACTTTGCAGGTACAAGTTATGAGAATCAGCAGATATAATCAATTCGAACTATAATAGACGAACTTGGATCTTAAAAACCAAAGTTCAGACGAATTCGATAACTACATAAACCCTAAATCTAAATTACTTAGTTAACCAATTCAATTTACTAAAAACATCAACGAGCAATAGACTGGATAAGAGATGAGATCCGAGCTTTGAAACAAAACTAGCAGCATAAGAATCCAAGTTTGTTTTGAGAGATGGAATCGAGGAACTACCATTCGGACGTACGGATTGTCACCAAGGCAAGATTCGCAGATGATCGGGAAATCGGAGCGTTCCCATCCATCGGCTTCATGATCTCTCAGTATTCTGTGAGCCATTAGCTTCTCCTCTGATTCTCTTCCTTTTTAGCGATTACTCGATATCGATCTCGAATATGAAGATGAAGGGCCTTAACAAGGGCAAAGTCGATTTGGATGTGTCTTTAAAGTATTGCAAAATAACCTCGAAACTTTAAATAAATATGCGAAAATTCACTTTTTCTTATAATAACGAAATAAACCCTCTAACTTTTGTAATTTCCATAAACATCCATCCAATTATAGGATGCGGTTTGAGTAGTTTATAGAATTTTGACCCCTATCTGAAATCACTACCCAACATTTTATTTATTCGAGTAAAGTTCAAATTTAAAATAGGATACTTTTGAATAATTACAAAACAAATGATGATTTTGTAAGGTAATTTTTACTAATTTAAAATTTCGATCACGGAAGATATTTACATAAGGAAAATTCGAATCGGATATGTGGAAAATATTAGACATGGCGGCAATTCATCATCTTTTTTTTTCTTGATACAATATAGAATCAGACTTGAAATTTTACTTTCTTTAATATTCATATTCACCTAAAACTTTTGCTTTAGTTACAAAACGGTTCGGCATTAGCCTAGTTGGATAAGAATTTTAAATTGGATTTTGAAATATTTGAAAAGATTACAAAATGTTTAATTCGTGACAACTGACCAATTGAGGCACTAGCGCATTGGCGGGAACCAAATATCATTGAATGGGGAAATCCCGCCAGAAAAGAAAAAGCTCATAAATTCATTCATTTCAGTATTCTTACCAAAAACCTCAATATCCTAACCTATACAAAGCGATTCGAATTCCTAGCTCTGATTTTTTCCGAGATGTTAGAGCTACGTCTTGTCCAGGGCTCACTGTTGAAGAAAGTTCTAGAGTCGATCAAAGATTTGGTGAACGATGCAAATTTCGACTGCTCCACTACTGGGTTCTCGCTTCAAGCTATGGATTCCAGTCACGTGGCGCTGGTATCTCTCTTGCTAAGATCCGAAGGTTTCGAGCATTACAGGTGCGACAGGAACATCTCCATGGGGATGAACCTGGGAAACATGTCGAAGATGCTCAGATGTGCCGGAAATGATGACATCATCACCATCAAAGCTGATGACGGCGGCGACACCGTCACATTCATGTTCGAGAGCCCCAGTAAGTTCCCCGATCTTACTTTGTCGAATACGAAGTTTGTTAAGGTTTTTTTTCTGATCGTTTGTGCTGATTAAGCGTTTTCAATCCTTTGCTTCTATAATTTTTGGGTTAAGTTCAGTTCTCTTTATGGCACTATAGTTCCAAATTTCAAACTCTGGTTAGACGTAGCTGCTTACTTATTTTGTTGAGGTTACCAGTGAAGCAAGATCTTTAACTTGTATTTGTTCTGTATGCATATTTTGACACATGTATGGGATGGTTTACAGCGCAGGACAAAATTGCAGATTTTGAAATGAAGCTGATGGATATAGACAGTGAACATCTTGGAATACCTGATGCTGAATACCACTCTATCGTCAGGATGCCATCGAATGAGTTTTCCAGGATTTGCAAAGATCTCAGTAGCATTGGCGATACTGGTACATTCTACTTTGTATTGCATTGCTTCTATTTTTTAAATGTGTTGATCTTTCTATCTAAACAGAGACTAACGTGATGTTATTGTTGCAGTTGTCATCTCTGTGACTAAAGAAGGAGTTAAGTTTTCTACAGCTGGTGACATTGGGACAGCTAACATTGTGCTCAGGCAGAACACGACTGTAGACAAGGTATTGTTATGCTAGTTCTTTGAATAGAACTATGAAAAGTTTTAACAAATCATATATGCCAAATACATTGAAGCAACTTGTTGAATTGAGGTTATTTTGTGTGTGTATTGCAGCCTGAAGATGCAATCGTGATACAGATGAATGAGCCAGTGTCGCTATCATTCGCCCTGAGGTACATGAACTCCTTCACAAAGGCAACTCCATTGTCAGACACAGTGACAATCAGCTTATCATCAGAGTTGCCGGTGGTTGTGGAGTATAAGGTTGCTGAGATGGGTTACATTCGTTACTACTTGGCTCCTAAGATTGAAGAAGAAGAAGACACTAAGCCCTAGGATCCCTTGGTATCCACATTTTCTCCTCATCCTAAGATGTCAAAGATTCCTTGATGATGTTTATTGTGTGATGCTATTTTATGCTCCTCTTAGAGTCGGTTGTTTTCACTACTTATTATGTTTTCTGACAACATAGTTCGCCAAAATTAGTTGTCTTTGAAACTAAAGCGATTCATCAACAAATTAACTCCACTTTGCAATATAATTTACACACTAACGCAACCTTTTTTACCTATACCTCTACAGTTTATACTTAAATTGTAAGTGAACATATGAAAAAGTTTATTAGATTCCATTCGTCTTCTCAACATAAGTTTTTTCACACCATTCTACTCCCTCTAGCCACATTTGTGATTATGTGTAGTACATATAAAAATGCACCAAAAAGTGTATCCGGTAAACCTAGTATTACTAGTTTACTATATCTACTTCTTTATGTTACAACGAAAGCACTAGAAGATCCTGTAAAATGGTGCACTGATCCAAAGAGCCTCTTTGCAGCACCAAAATGGGTGATTCTGTAAACCCCTGGTGATGCAGACTCGGGAATTCTCCATTCCACAGTGGCCTCACTCCGGGAACTCAGCTTTTTAGGCCTCGACCACTTGAACCTCAGACATAGGTCATCATCGTCATGAACTGGGGTCCAAGTCTTGTCCTTCTGCTCTAGTCTCTCAACCAGTGTAAACGTACCTGCCATGAACATAGTATAGTATCTCTTGTCAGCATCGAAATATGATCAAGTCACTCATTTTGAAATGATCTGTGACTAAGAAGCAGACATGAGCCTAAGCAATTTCAGAAATTCATGAATCAATAGACATTTCAAGTCAGCTTGAAAAGTTCGAATTGCAGTATTTTTTTTTCCATATTTTTTCTTTTAAAAGCTCCTAGTTTTGCACCAACGCAATTATGACCCATGGTTAAGGTTATTATCTTTCTCACAGCCATAATAAGAACAGGGAAACTCAGCAGGTAAGCACAACTGTCATTTGCAACTTGTTTGAAGACAAATTTCCCAATAAATAAAAATACTCAAATAAATAATAATCAATTTATTATATATGAGTTGGCTGATGATACCTTCTGTCAGTAGATCGTTTCTAGGGCAAGCTGATCGAAATACAACAGTCACCTGGTCGTTTCCCCTCTTCAAAGACAAGTTTTTGGGAACATCCGAGATTACATCCCCAAAACTGTCTCCGTCAGGAGTTGAGTCCATCATGACTGGTGTGAGGAAGCTCAGTTGCTTGTCAAGGAGATCAGGCGGTTGAGGCCCCGGTTGAACAGGCATATCAAGGAAGAGAGATTTGGAGAGTTTCTTGAACTCTTGAATGTAGCCACTGAGGGTGTGTGGGCCATATAATGTAGATGCGCCCTAACAAATGCAACCATTGCAACATATACAGATTAAGCGGAAGGAGCTGTTTGTTCTAAAGAGTAAGTGATAAGCATTTACCTCGTATCTTTGCACTTGGTACTCTTCAAAGGTAGTCACATACTGTGAGTAACCATTAGCCAACCCAGCTATCACGACATGAATCTCACCACTCAATTCTTTATTACCACTGCTTTTAAGTTGTGTCTTCACTGCGTCGCGGAGACGCCTTCCAGCCATAGTTGTAAATTCTGACAAGAAAGATAGACGTGAATATTACACATGGCATCATTAGTCATGATTATGACGTGTAATAATCTGCAGATTTCTCCACTACCTCCAGGAACGCTGAGAATGAAAAGTTTTCCAATACGTAGAATTTGCAATGAAAGAATTGATGGCTGGAATCCATGACAAGTTAGAGCAGGGTCTTTAAAATGTAAACAAGACTCATGGAAGTACACATTTCTAAACTACTTACAGCCCAGTCATATGGCTTTGTCATTTCTCCAGTGTCAAGCAAGATAGGTTTTGGGTAGTGACAATTGATTTGTTTCTTATCCGGTTTTTTAAGAACACTTCCGACTATCCTCCAGAAAGGGTTCCCCTGATTTATGCAAATGGTAGGCTTGAGAAATGAAATGTATGGAAGCAATAATTACTTATTTGATGATACATTTATGACCTTGAGTGAATACCTTATCATCTCCTTGTGTAAAATCAAATGCTCCTGGTCCATCTGTGGTTCCAGCAGCAAAAGCGAAGCCCATTGCCGCAGGACATGTTTTTACAATTTCTGAGGTTCCATCTTTTTTAAGAAGTGTCACATTGAGCTGTGAGAAATCAACATAAACATGACGGTAATCAACCTTCCCTTGTAGCTTTTCAGATGCTTTGTTGAAAAGATCCAAAGCCATCTTGAATTGTCTCTCACCAATTATACGTGTACTCTCAAATTCATCAGGATAGCTGCAATGATATGCGCAAAACAGGTCAAAAGAGTTTACCTCGATAAATTTGTGCTATCTAATCATGTAAAAACGACAGAAAGAAACAGAGACCGGTGAATACCCTGGTCCACGCCCATAGCACAGCTCATTTCTCCCACCACATGTACTGTGATTGAAATCACAAGGAAGACCAGTGTCAAGGCAAAAGGCTCCAAGCACGTTTGGGCTAACATCACCACAGTTCGTTTGACAGAAAGCGGAAACAAAGCCAGGCATGTCCGCCTTCCTCAGAGCACTCCTCACCCGCCTTGCAGAACTTGAAATTCTAGTTGCAGGCCTACCAGGTTGCGATTGAAAGTAAGACGCAAGCTCTAACAACTCTTGATCTGCGTCAGACCAAACAAACTGGACATCTGGTCGTGTTTTATCTTTAGAGAGACAATGTACAGTTGTTATAAAGGTGCTGTAAACTTACGGCTGTCCTGATGATTCTCTATCATGCTTGATACTCTTCTAGGTATCTCATCAGAAATAAACTCTTCAGAGTAGGATATTTCAGCAGTATTCTGTTCAAACCAGTCCTCCATAAATCGTGCAGCAGCTCCCTTGTTGTCCCCACTGACCAAAGAGTTTGTACGGCTCATGGAGGTCCCATGGGTAGCAAACCAGTTGAAACTACCTACTGGACCCCATTGATCATCCACAAACTTTAAGAGAGTCATTTCTTTATCAACATCATACTTGTGTTTACTCCTCTCTTCTGAAGGATTATTAAGATATGCACTTGGACTGCGGTTAACACCAGCATCCAAGAGTTCACCTGTAAGGTAAGTCTAACTTAGCCTTATAGAACAGCAGTTCAGAAGAACAATCCTGCAACATATATATACAAAATCTAGGCCAAAAGTAAGGAAACCTTGCCAATTTGAAAGGATCAACAAAAAGCAGGATGAAGAAGACAAACATATCCATTTTCTGAGAATTATTTCTAAGGCATAAAGCATCTGACTATTTTTTATTTGTCAATATCTCGTGTAACCATCACAACTTGTATCAGATTCCAGAAATAAACAATCTCTCAGAAAACCGGAAAAATTGCCAGAGAGAAGAGGATATCAGTCCTTTACCATTATTGAGAAAAATTGATCCAGGACGAAGATTTTCATGAGCTTGTATGATACTGTTCTCAATTCCATCCACAAGGGCATCAAATGACTGACGAACAAATCCAAGTGATGTTATGATATACACCACATACTGAAGATAGCCCCCTGGACCGGCATGGGTGTGAATACCACTGATGCCAACATTCTTTTCTGTATATAGGTCCCCGTATCTGCAAAAGACAGTTTAATTATTCCACCTTGATCATACTGAGAATAGTACTTATTCTATTCCACCCGATATATCTAATATATTTGCGATGCATGAGATAAACCTCTTCACATTTTGTGAACGAAATCAGTCTGAAGCTACTGTGATTTAATTAAAAACTAAGGCTAGTCGACCTAGGAAAATATTAGGTGGGTACCTTGCCGTGAGTCTCTCGATCACTTTTAGTTTTACAATTTGTGAAGCCATACAAGCGTCAAGGTTAACAAAAACAACCCGGTTCCCTTGGGGCTCAGAGACAATGAATGTCCGAGCGCGGAGCCTGAAGTGAATACCAGATGCTACTTGCTCCATGTTAGCATAACCCATCATATTTACATCAGCCGCGGGGCCAGTAATGTCATAGCTTCCCAGTCCAATCAAATATTCAGAGTGAGAGTAAACTCCTCCGGCAGTGAGCAGAAAAAGCACGGTCGATATGTAGAAGATACTACGAAAACAAGTGCTCCATAATCTGATTAAAGATAGCTCCATCGTGGTGAAGTTTCTCAACCACTTCGCATTACCTTCTATATCATAAAAACACTGTTAGTGGCATAAACAACATTAAATATTTAGCAAAGAAAAACTGAAAATATGTATCTTCTATACAAACAGATTGTAGTTGCCAATAGACTCTCCAGCCACAAAGATGAAAGGTTAAGTATAATATATATACCTAAAAGGTCCATCAAGAGAACATATTAAAATTTCTAGAGAAATGAATAATCTTATTGAATAGCACATAACCATCAATTTGGCATCCCCGATTCTAAACAAAAGCGTACAAAACAATTCCCTAAGCACACGAAGCTGGGAAGCCAAATCACAGGCCAAACAGGAACATCGCAAAGCATAGACGATCACGAATCGAAAAATCAATTGAAATCCGAAAATTCAGTTGGTGTAATACACGTGATTCTTCATTCGTAAACTGAATAAAGTTAGTAAACAATGGAGAATCAGCAAGATACCGAATTTTAACATGCAATCCGTGAAGAACAACTGATATCCTGATCTCACGATCTGATTCTTCTAAAAGCAACGGGAGAGACAAGTCCGGTGGAAGAAGAAAGGAATTTGGTGCGAGAAAAGTAGAGAGTGACGCCAAGGAGAAGAGTCGGAGAGTAGAAGCAAAGAAATGAAATTGGTAGGAGAGATGATGATTCATCATTTTTTAGTCGAGGATGACTCAATTGACTTTAATAAAGGCTGAGATTCCATATCAGTTTTTTGGGCCAAAACAGGCGAAATATTAAGCAACTAATTAAAACTCTATACGGCACATCTCAGAATACTTGGGCCTCACAAGCCCATAATGGCCCAGAAAAACACAGCGCCGGAAGAAAGAGTCGATACTTAAAAATTAAAATTGAAACGCATCTAGTAGAGTTTTCCGGAGTCGACTCATCTTTTTCCAATCTTGTAAATATTTTCGTAGTGGTGTGAAGTTTAAAGAAGTTGGGATCCAAAAATTCTAGAAGCTCTGGAGTCTGGATATTTAGATGATTCGACTCACCTGCTTTCCTCAGAAGTTGGAATAGAACTCGTCGATTATCTCAGCATTCCAAATAACCCCTTCGCTCCCGAAATTAGTAAGAAATCTTTCAGAAATCAAATCGAGAATGTCGTTAATTCCAAGCTTCTACGGCAACAAGCGAAGCAACATCTTCGATCCATTCTCACTCGACGTTTGGGAGGATCTACAGCTCCCGTCAGCTCCGTCGTCACTCTCCAGAGAAACATCGGCGCACGTATTCAAGGTGGATCTGCTGGATTGGAGAAGGAAGAGGTTAAAGTGGAGATAGAGGATGACAGTGTGCTTAAGATCAGCGGAGAGAGACACGTAGAGAAAGAGGAGAAGTAGGACACGTGGCATGGGTGGAGAGGTCCAGCGGGCAATTCTCGAGGAAGTTTATGCTGCCGGAGACTGTGAAGATGGATCAAGTCAAGGCTTCCATGGAGAATGAAGTGCTGACTGTGACGGTTCCTAAAGTGGAGACGAAGAAGGCCCAAGCTAAGTCTATTGAGATCTCTGGCTGAGCCAATTTAGTTTGAGTTCTCGGTTGCATATTGTTAGGGTGGTTCTGTTTTTTCCTGAGTTTTTGTGTGTTTGCCTCTGAGTTTACTTCTGCATGGTGCGTATGGTTTTTTTTTTTGTGGGTCAACCTGCATGTGGTTGTATGGGGTGTGGTGATAATGTAATTTAAGTAAAATGATGGCGTTGTATAACTGTGAATGCAATAATGCTAATAATCAATGAAGGTCAATGTATAATTCTCATTTTTCAATTGCTTTTCTGATGTTTTTTAGTTTTTACCGTCTAAATTCGAGTATAATCCGGCTCAGAACTTTTTATCATTAATTTATTTTTGGTATGGGATCTCTACAACAGCAACAAAATTCAAATTAATGAAATTATTTATTTCGTGGTCTAAAAAAATAGCCTAAATTCGAAACTGATAAATGGGTGTCTCCGTTTTCATCTCGTAAGCACAAAACTCGCAACGTAAGGGGAAAAGAAACAGAGAAAACAGAAAGAAAAAAAGGAAAAACAAAATTAATTACAAAAACATTTCTTCCATTCTCGATCCTTCCTGCTTGCTCAAAGGGTAAAAATTCAATTCATGCTTGGATTTTCTAGGGTTTCGATTTACGCCTTTGATCCGTTTAATCTCTATCTTCGATCGATGTTGACGTGTATGTGTGTATGCATAGGTTGATCGGGAGATCGGGCGCTAGTATTTTGAGAGGCAATGGCGAATCGAATAGATCATGAGTACGATTACTTATTCAAGATCGTCCTCATCGGCGATTCCGGTGTTGGAAAATCCAACATTCTCTCTAGATTCACCAGAAATGAGTTCTGCCTCGAATCCAAATCGACCATTGGCGTCGAATTCGCCACCCGAACTTTACAGGTCATTTCTCTTCAATCCTTCTTTTCTCGAATTCTAGACGATCAATTGTGTTTAAGATAGATTATTTTTTAGATGAATCGTTGCATTTGCATCATTCGATAATTGTAGCCATTTTCAGATTCAAAGTTCCCTTCTTGTTCATGAATTAGACATGTGATTCTCAGATCTGAAGATCTTCTGTTTGAAATGTAACTGTAGAAATTGGACTGTTTTGAAGGTTGAGATTTGTTTTGTTCATGCTTCTATGTGTATCTATCTAATTAGGTTGAAGGCAAAACAGTGAAGGCTCAGATTTGGGATACTGCAGGTCAAGAGCGTTATCGAGCAATAACAAGCGCTTATTACAGAGGAGCTGTCGGAGCTCTTCTTGTCTACGACATAACCAAAAGACAAACTTTTGAGAATGTCATGAGATGGTTACGCGAGCTTAGAGACCATGCTGATTCCAACATTGTTATCATGATGGCTGGAAACAAATCAGATCTGAATCACCTGAGATCTGTTGCTGATGAAGATGGTCGCTCTCTCGCTGAGAAAGAAGGTTTGTCATTTCTCGAGACATCTGCTTTAGAAGCAACCAATATCGAGAAAGCGTTTCAGACTATTTTGTCTGAGATTTATCATATCATAAGTAAGAAAGCCTTAGCGGCACAAGAAGCTGCAGGTAATATTCCGGTTCCAGGGCAAGGAACTGCGATCAATATATCAGAATCATCTGCAACTAACAGAAAAGGATGCTGTTCTACCTAGTTACCTACCTTCAACTATAGTAATGACTAATCAATCAACGAATCACACGTTTGAGTTTTCAAGAATATTTCTATTGATCTTTTACCAGTTTTTTTTTTGGCTTAATTTCAGCTAAGTATAGCATACCTGTTTTTGTATGTTACAAGAGTTTGTTTATTTGTATTGAATCTGTGATCATTCACACCATTTCCCCAGAAAACAGAAAGTATTTTTATTCCTATATTGTTCTATGTAAAAATTTCTAGAGACGCTTTCATCGATGAACTCATTGCAGCTTATCTGATTCGACCTGCATTGGTTCATGGTGAATACCGTTACAAACATCAGAAAGGATATCCTTAGGATTAACTCGTGGTTCGGCCAGTGTAGTATATATATTCACTGATCATTGGCACAGTAACAGGCAAAGTAGTTGATACATTGTTTGTCAAAAAAATTGGGATTAATAATTTCAACCCTATAATTTAAATTTCAAAAAGAAAGGGAATATTAATTAGAAAAATTACTTAAAATGTGCCAACAATTAAAAAAAAAAAAGAGTGATGCACACGAAGGGCTGTGTCAGCATTTACTAGACCCAAAAAGGCCTGAGGCCTTGTGATAGAGAGAGTTGTCAAAAAAAGTTAAAAAAAAAAAAAAGGGGGGGTGATCTCAAATAAATATCTGAATCAGTCACCAGATTATATTTTTTTGGTGAGAGTCTGTTTATTTGTCACTCGTGGCCTCTCTCCTACCTTTTTCTTCTTCATACATTTTCCCCTCTCTCTTTCATTAGATCCATCCATGGCTTCCCTCGTCGAATCCGGTTGGCAGGTATTCTCTCTTTCTCCACCTGTTTCTGATTCCCTCGTTTACCGGCGATTTCTTCCTGTTTTCTCCGTCTTCACTGACTTCAGTTCCACCGCATTGTCTTACATGCGTGTTTAATTTCTCTTCCTTCGTTGTGATCCACTGCTCGGTGTTGTTTTGATCCATCGGATTAAATTTTGTGCAGTACAGTTTTAGATCTGAATTTGACTTTGCTAGTGACAAATTACTTAGCAATTATGATCATAGTTCTAGTTTCCGTTTATTTGTTTGGAGCTTAAACGGATGTAGCTATTCATATGCGACCTCTTTTGTGCTCTCTATTCGATCGGTTTAACTGACGGACTTCCCAATGATCGGTAATCAAAAATGGAAACGCCATTCAGATGGATTACTGATTTGGATTTTGCATGTTCTTTAAGTGTAGAAGACTATCTCTATAGTTATTATACATTTTTGGTGTCTAGTACCTAACTTGAATCAACGATACATGTGTTGATAAGGGTGTTTCCAGGAACATTTACTTCAATTTTTGCTTTTACTTAATGCTATAGAGATTAAATTGATGATGTCATTACTTTCTGTTTCTGCTATTACCATCATAAGACGTTTTCTTTTCCTTGAGTGTTTTTTTTTTTGCGCGCATTAGCTATAATGAGTAGTTTTCTTTAAGCACATGTAGCTCATCATTGATTTATTTTTGATGGTTGATGCAGTACCTTGTCACACATTTTAGTGACTTTCAACTGGCGTGCATTGGGAGTTTTCTCCTTCATGAAAGCGTGTTTTTCTTATCTGGCCTCCCTTTCATTTATCTTGAAAGGGCAGGCTTTCTCAGCCACTACAAAATTCAGGTTTTTTTCTCTTCTTATTCTCATCTATCCAACTGTCTTCTATGTATGCAATTGTACCTTTGTGTCATCGTTTGATTATGATCCTGTAGAGGTTGATCACCAAGAAATCAGTCAAGACGTGATATTTTTTTCTTTTTCCCAATTGTTTATGCAATTTGTTGTTTCACTGATAATAGTGAATGTATATATTGTCATTTTCGCAATTACTGATGATTGTGAACCTGATCCTTTTCTCTTCCTTTTATGATCAACAATTACTGCTGTTTTGATCCTATGCAGACAAAAAATAACACACCTGCAGCCCAAGAAAAATGTATTACTCGCCTCTTGCTTTATCATTTCTGCGTAAATTTGCCCCTGATGATGGCCTCCTATCCTGTCTTCAAAGCCATGGGAATGCGTAGCAGTTTTCCTCTGCCGTCCTGGTATTATCAGGTTTCTTTGGTGCTGAAGCTTTTTCCTTTGGGTTCTGATGTTTAACTCTTCCAATTGGCAATGGAAAGAACAAAAAAATCAAAAACTGTCAGTGTTGAGCATCATGAAAGAACCTGAGCTTATGTTTGATCAGGTATATAAGACCCTCTTTGGTGATGGTCCTGCAGGAAAGAGGTGTCTGCCCAGATATTATTCTACTTCATCATTGAGGATTTTGTCTTCTATTGGGGTCATTGGATCTTGCATTCAAAATGGCTCTACAAGAACGTGCACAGTGTCCATCATGAGTAAGTTTCAGTGTTCATCATTATTTTCAATTTTGATACTTGAAAATGTTAGCTTAGATAGAATTCTAAAAGGCAGTCACTTTATGATATCCCAGATATGCCACACCTTTTGGTCTGACATCAGAATATGCTCACCCCGCTGAGATTCTATTCCTGGGTTTTGCTACCATAGTTGGCCCAGCTCTGACCGGCCCCCACCTGATTACTCTCTGGTTATGGATGGTACTGAGAGTGCTTGAGACTGTTGAGGCACATTGTGGTTATCACTTTCCATGGAGCCTCTCAAATTTTCTTCCTCTGTACGGAGGGTAAGATCACACATATTCTTTGACAAAAATATAATCACACATCATCTTGCCATCTCTCTTGACCTCAAATCTATAATAGAGATTGAATTAATGGAATTTTTTTTGTAATTTGGTTACAGTGCTGACTTCCATGACTACCATCACCGACTGCTCTACACAAAGTCTGGAAACTACTCTTCAACATTTGTGTATATGGACTGGTGAACCTCTGATCTATTTATCTCTTTGCTTTCGAGTAAAGATCTTAACTAGTTATTCTGATATTTAAATAGTCCAGTGTATTAACTTGTCTCGGTGTTTTTCAGGATCTTTGGTACTGACAAGGGCTACAGAAGACTGAAGACCCTTAAAGAAAATGGTGACATGAAACAAACGTGAAATGGCCAGTTTGGATTGCAGAGTACATTTGTCTCCGGAGAGGTCTTATTCTGCAACCTCTGCTTGTCTTTTAACATTTTTCTTTCGGGTTGCTACAACTGTCTTGTTTCTTAGTTTATTATGTGTGACTAGAATCGCTACTAATGTGGCATTCTTGAAAAACATTTTGTACTTCAACTCAAGTGTGTTTAGGTTTGAGCAATTGTTCAGCATTTGGTATGGGTCATCTTTTTGAAGCTTAATATTCTTCTCTCAGTTTTCTTGGCAGAAATAAGTTTAGATGCTAAAAAAAGAAAAAAGTTAAGATGCTACAAAATGCGCATATAGTAGGCATCGGTCCTTGGTGGGTAACGTCCTTATTCCGTGGTTTAGGGCTTCTTTGTTTACATCTTCGACACGTCCTTCCTCTTCCCTATCAGTATCACATCCTCTCTCTCACACTTCATTTCCGTGAGATTTTGAATATCTTTTAACACAAAAAAGGCCCACTCGTTGTAAAGACTAAAGTTTCTAAATAACAAAAGAAAATTCCCGGTGATGTTCTTTGGGAACACCACGCGTAAATGAACTAATGGTTTGCTAAATAAATATGTACATACTTTTTTTTTTTTTTTAATTCTGAACTGATTCCACCTAGACGGTGACATATTTTGCCTCCTTTTTGTATGTTCATTACACAACGATCTGAGCTAACTTTTCGTCCCAGTGAAACCTCACACACTCAATCCAAGGAAAAAAATAATTTTAAACAAAAAATACGGTGGAGTAGAATGATGAGATTAGTGTCAAGCAACGTGTCTCTTTCTTCTTCTTCTGAGATCAACGATGACGACGCTTACGTTGTCACTACTGTGTTTTGCCAACGCCAACTTCGTCAGCAATACTGACGCCTCCGTACATGCTTTGTCCGTGATCTCTCCTTTCTTCCCGTTCTTCCTTGACCCCACTACCTTCTCCTCCTCTTTCCCGTCTTCACTCCACCCCGGATTTTGAGTTGCTCCTCGCCGTCTTACTCCTCCTCCACGGCTGCTTTCTCTGTTCAGACACATGTGCACCAACGCACACGCCGCCTCGTTCGTCACTACATCCCATAACCCGTCACTCGCAAGAATCAGAAACTCATCTTCCTCCGTCCGATCCGTCACCGTTACTTCCGGCTCGGAACTCACGTATGGTTTCAAGTAGTTGTCTCCTATGGCTCGTGACATGGCTAAAACGCCTAAGACTCTTGGACCATCCCAGTATATCACTCGCCCTCCTGCTTCTTGGATTCTATCCAACTCGTCTGGACGATCAGGCTGTTTATTATAAACATGAAAAACCAGAGTTAGATCCACAACAAGTCATACAAATTAAGAAAAAGATTTCGAAAGAGAGCAAGAGAGATGGAGACTGACCTTGTGATCAGTGGATAGAGGCATTGCTTTTCCATTCCGGCAAAGAACTGCTCTAGAGTCGCCGCAATTCGCAACAATGATCTTCTCCGGCGTAATGACGGAGACAACGGCGGTGGATCCTACAGCGTCACAGTCCGGCGTTTGAAGCTCGCACCTACAATTGGCGCTTATCACAGTTTCTCCGCAACGAACAACTTCATTATCCATGCGCGTAAAGCTACGCTCCATCATCTTCTTCCATTCTTCCTTCTTATCCGATAGCGCTTCTTCTTGCACTAACTCGTGAAGCCTCTCTTTACACCTCGACGCAACCTACAAAAAAAACGACGCCGTATATTCCAATCACGCAAACCAGTAAACATAATAATATTCAAATTTTGAATTTCAAACTGAAACGGCGTCGTACGTGAGAGCATCCATGGCCGTCGTAAACACCAAAATAGTGCCATCTTGTTCGAGAATATTCCGTTTGTTTTCGTACAAAAGACGGATGGGTCGCAACCGCATCCTCCATATCTCTTCTTCTCCCGCAAACCGATGCGACGCCGTATCTCGGCCTCAAATCCGTCTCTCTCACTGTCTTCTTTGAAGGAATAACTGCAATATTAACCGATGAATTTCCGCCGGAGATGTCGATCTCGTCATCATCTCTCGCAATCTCTACTCTACGGAATACACTCTCTTCCGCTTCTGAACAACGTTCAGGAGAGCTTCGGGAAGGTGATGCACAGTTCATAAAGTCGTACATCTCCTGTTTATTACGCTTATTATAAATCCCCTTCGAATCCTCCTCCATATCCGCCGCAGCCGTCTTCGGATTTATCTCCACTGGAGGCATCCTGAATCGCTGTCCACCGATCCTCCACGACCGATTAGACCACGACGGCTTCGATTCGCAAGCCGACGTCTCGTCCTCGTAACATATATCAGCCATCTCACCAGAAAAAAAAAAAAAAAAAAAAACTCGATCGCCTCGACAAGATTTTCCGCAAACGAATCTGTTGATCGTCAATTAATTTCCGGTGAAAAATGAAAAATCTCCCTCCGATTTTATTATTTATTTTTTACAAAAGGAAGAGTCGAATAGTGTTTTTTGATTAGACCATGCAATTGAATAAATATCATCGTAACATTTATATACCCACGCGCCTACCGCTTCACAAACATTTTAAATTCCCTTTTTTATTTTCCTATGTTCAAATTACTTTTTAACTTTGATTTTCTCTTCCGCCTTCAAAATCTTACTCTAGCGACCTGACGTATTGGTCTTGTGCCTCAATAGATTAATCCTGACCGTTGATCTGGTTACTACCCCTTGCTAGAAAGGGAACACGTAAGCAGCACGATCAGGTGGGCGATATACGTGGTCCAATAAAAATTCAACAGAGAGAGGAAGAGTAAGTTCCTTTCGCGCCCCCGAGTGGGGTCCACGCTTTCTCCCGGAAGACCTTTTTTCCAAACTGTCTCTCTGTCTCCTTAAAGATAAAAGATCTAATCACGAAACTAATACTATTTTATTTGAAAGAATCCCATTACGTTAAATTTGATTGTAGTTAACCTTAATTTGATCTAAATTAGCTTAACTTTTCAAGACTAACGAATATATATATATATATATATATATATGGCAATTTTGCGACCTTCCAAGTAACGAATTTATATACTGCAAGCTAAAAATTAGGTTACACTAGACACGTTTCTCCAAAGACAATCTAGTAGTAGACCATTAAACCGATAGATTATCTGCACTCAAAATATTGTGTTCAGCAATTTAATAACTATATACTAAAGGGTATGGAGATTAGAGATACTATAAGCGTACATTAGAAATCAGTATTAAAAAGAAGTGAATCTGAAGTCTGTCTCCTTTAAGTTGGATTTGATATAAGCACGAGATCAAATAGAATTCACGCAACTAAATCTCATCTGTTTACCTGTAAAGCTCTAGTTACGTTGATGATTACCTAAATAATCCTCGAGGAAAATAAATTTAAAAGAAAGGCCTCATCACTTCTTCAGTAGTCACTATGAAGTAGAAAGTTTAAGAAAGAGAAAGCCGTACAGAGGACACGTAAATGTCTTGGAATTAGGAGTTTTAACTGTTAAATTCAGAGAACAATTTTTAAAGAAGAGAGAAAGGCTTTTGGGTGAAGCAGTCGAACTCATTTAAATGTTATATACTTTACTTATGAATCAACAGTTTTGCTCCTCTTTTGTTCATTTAGCAATAAGATTCAAAAGTGAAATGTAAATACATCATTGTAAATGATTTCATTAGAAACTTGAAATAAAATAACTATTAGTATACGCTGAAATCTCAAACTCATTAAAATGCAGATGGGATGGACTAAATAGAGCCTCTTTCGAGCGTGCACCCACCGATCTAACCAAAATGAGTGTAATTGAATTGACTCCCAAAATCGAAGCTGCTAGAATCAAGTGACAAAATCATTCAGTTTCTGTTTTCTGGAATATAGCGTAAGAGTTATCATGACCCCATTATTATAATATGATTTGATAAAGATGCTATTATTTTAGTAGAAATATCCAAAGTTTAGTGTGCCTGGTGGCGTGCACCTCGACTTAGGCCTACGGTATATCCATGGTGTTGTACTTACGTGTCATTTAATTTCTGTTTTTTGTTGCAGCACTTCTCGTTTAGTTTTAAATTCGTTCTACTCTTTAACTTAAATAGGAGCTTGGAATAAAGTAAAAACAAAAATAGTTAAGGAAAAAACAAATAACAAATTTACATTTATTACATCGTGACAAACTAAGTAGTGATGGAAGGTCAAGAAGTTGTTTACCCTTTCGGACATTATATTACACATTTTGTCATTTTAAAATAAAATATCATGAATTTTTTAATGATAATTTGGGGGGGGGGGGGGGGTATTAATATACAATATAGTTCAGACTAATACCGTTTCGATTTATAGTTTGTCTTCAAGATTCATATGATTTACGAAAACACATTTCTAGACTCATGTAGCTTGATAGATCGGAAAAGAATCGTTATATTTGCTGAAGTTTGAAGCCTCCGATATACACATAATCATAATTAATTGAGTCCAGACAATTGACCGGCCCAATATTATTAGAGACCATAGAATTATTTTATTACCATTTTACTAAACCAGTTAAACACAGTACTACATTTGTCAAAGTCACTCATAATCGTTGAACTCAGTTAAAAATTATATATCTTAAATTCCTTTTCCCTTAAAAAAAATAAGCATGGACGAGAGAGAAGAAAAGCCAATCTCTCTAATAATTACATAGCCCAAGATGACAACACACCAAGTCTGGACATTGAAACTTATTAATAAAGCTGATATTTTGTTTGTTTTTTGGACATGGGATTTAACCTCGTGGCTGATACGAAAAGCCATTGACAGAGAGACCTCCATCGACACAAATGTCTGACCAGTGATATAAGAAGCTTCTAGGCATACATAAAAAAGCCACGAGCGAGGCCGCTTCTTCAGGCTCCCCGAAACGCCCCAACGGCTTTCTAGATGTCGCCACCTTCTTGAACTCATCATCATACACCTAAAGATCATCAAAGTCAAGAGATCAGAAAAATCAATAAAGAGAGATGTTTCTTGAAGGAATTTTAGCATAGTTAATGTATCTCACATCTGCAGCCAGAGGAGTTGCAATGACTCCAGGAGCCACAGCATTAGCCCTAATCCCGTCGCTAGCCCACTCGCATACCAAATTCCTTGCTAGCCGATTCATCGCCCCTATGTATACTCACTAGAACAATAACACATTAATTAAGGCCTCAGACTCAGATTGTTTCAAAAACCAATTTATGCATTTGCTTTAACATGTGAAAGTCAATTTTCATTTCCTCATGTTAAAGAAAAGTTGATGACCAAGAAAGCAAGAGAAGGGCACGTAGTGAGGTTTAGTCCAAGTTTGGTCTAATTATTTCCATTTAATTCGCTAAGTTAAATAGTTGGAAGAATTGGTTACTTTCCTAAACAATAGGAACCACCTGTCTCTTGATTTTTCCTTCAGTCCAAGAGAGATGATTTCGCTTTATTCTTGAGTAGTAGTATTCAATAATTACTGTCCTGTATTTATTACCTTTGGTTGCAGAGTAGATGGAGCCGACACTAAGGGATACAACTCCAGCAACAGAGGACATGAACACGATGTTCCCACATCCTGAAGCCTTTAGCGGAGGATGTGCAAGCTGGCTCACATGGTAAGCAGATTCTAAGTTTGTCGATATATGAAACGAGAAATCCTCTGCTGTGTAATCCACTGTTGGTTTTGACGGAATCGCTCCTACATTGTCTATCTAATAATCAAAAAGATTATATAATCTGCTCTAGCTTTGAGATTTTGAGAAATGATAGAAGAGTATAAAAAGATTAACTTACGAGGATATCGAGCTTGCCACCAAACATCGAGGATACAGTCTGCATTAGTTTCTCTCTGTCTGTCTAGTAGATGTGTCACAGACTGAGCCAGTGACTTGAAAACCTTTCTTTTGCCATTCGCTTAAGCACTTGTTAAGCGAATGACAAAAGAAAGGTTTAATTGTAGAATTGTTTAATTGTAGAAGTGTTTCTAGGTTTAGAGCTTATGGCTTATAGGACAAACCATTAACAGTGAAACCTCCATCCATACAAATACTTTGTCCTGTTATATGAGCAGAGAGACAAAGAAATGCCACCAACGAGGCAACCTCACGCGGTTCACATGCACGTCCTAATGGGGTTCTTGAGAACATTGCCTCCCCAAATTTCTCGTCATCAAGATACTGAAAAATGCACATTTAAACTAAGATTTAGGTTAATAAGAAAAACCTAATAGGAAAAGCAAAAGTTTTTAGTTTAACTTTCTGAATAAGAGTAGTTGCAGCGACCCAAGGAGCTACAGAGTTCGCCGTAATGTTGTCACTCGCCCATTCACACGCCAAGTTTCTTGCCAGTTGATTAATGGATCCTATGTACATATTAATCACTAGTCATCAAAACTGTTGATCTATGAACCTTTTGATACACCATATACGGAGGATGTGCCAGAGACAATCCCGATACCGAGGAAATGAACACGATATTCCCATTTCCCTAGGCTTTAAGTAAAGGATGTGCCAATTGGGAGATATGGTAAGCAGATTCCAAATTGGAAGCCATTAAACTTGAGAAATCTTCAGCTGTACTTTCTAAAGTTGGCTTTAGTATGACTTTCCAACATTGTTTACGGGCAAGCAATGACAATGACCAAGGCTTCGATTGTTTCAAATACCAATTTTTGTGTTTGTACCAAAAAATACCATAAAAGCAAACGTACACAAACAAACAATCACATCTAAATGAGACCATTAGAGCACAAGAAAGCTTCAAGAAGACCTTACAAGGATGTTAAGTTTAGCACCAAATAGAGAAGAAACAGTCTGAATCAATTGCTCTCTCTGAGATCGAGAAGAAACATCACAGACTGAACCACTGACTTCAAACCCTTTTGCTTGCCGTTCACTTAAGCATTCGTTGAGAAGAGTTTGGTCTCTGGCACACGTGTGAACTCTTGCACCAAAACCAGCAAGTTCCTCCACTATCGCATACCTGAACATAAAATATCAAAGTCTCAAGCTTCATGCATGTTTAAGTTTGAGAAAGAAACAAGGAAACAGAGCATTTTTGGAAGGACGACGAACCCAATTCCCTTGGTTCCGCCGGCTACAAGAGCAGTCATACCTCGAAGGCTCCACATGTTTATATCCATTGTAGAATCAGTCAAGAAATGAAATCTATAGTTTGGATATCAGTGCAGCAACAAATCAAGCTCAATTTTGGTTCATCTGTCCATGCAAGGTGAAAATACTATAATGTGCGGCCTACACTTGATGAAACTAATGGCATAGCGGAGTTAACGGATTCCAACAGTGATAAGTCAAACCCTACCTCATACTGACTACCAAAAATGATTAGTTCTCTCGTAGTCAGGGCCCTGGGCAAGCAGCCAAGCATGATAAAACATGGGTCTAGCGCCCCCAAATTTTTAAGATCAAAGGGCCGGCTCTGGACAAGCATGATGAGATATGGGGTTAGGACCCGAATTTTTTAAAAACAAAATGTAGTATATTAATAAGCTTTAATTTTTGTAAAATAAAAAAAAGGCTCTCAAATTTCTTATTTTTCTTAGGGTCCATAAATTTCAGGATCTGTCCTGCTTATATTTTTTGCTAAGTGCATTCTAAAATCGATCATATTGTCATACAAATTTCGTTTGATATTATTTTAGGTTTTTAAACCACGAATACCACATTTCATCTGAATACAATCAATAATTTTGTGATTTCAATCCGCTTGGAGTTCAATTTTTTTTTTAAATTATTTGTTTTAACTCCTAAGATTGTGATTTGTGAATGGTGTAATATTTTTGAGAATTACAGAGATAAAAATAATATGTTTTTAGTTTTGTCTATATCAATTTTCGAATTTTAGTTATTATATTAGTTTTTTTTCTGACGGATAAGGACCGAACCTAATATCTGGACTGAATATCATCATTTTTGGAGAAATCCGAATATGAATAGCTGCTTTTAGGACATCCAAATAAGTATATTGCGGAAGAAAATAAATATGTTACGATTCATGTATCTTTTGCAAAAAGAAAAAAAAAAAGCAAAAACAGGGGAAAAAAAACTCAAATGTGGAGATGATGGCACGTGTCCCTGTTGCGATACGATCTGATCCAAACCTATTTATATTCTTCGCTGCTTTTCTGTCTTGTTCGTTCCATCGATCTCTGACCTCTCTTCTTCTCTCTCTACGCTTCGTCGCCGATCGCTGTCCGACTCCGTCTTACCCCCTCCGCCAAACCCTAGGTGAGCGTAACGAGCTTGGATTGTTTTTTTTGTTCTGGGTTAATTGCCTTAAAATGATGCTTCTGATAAAATCAGATTCCCGGAGGACGCATTTGGTTTCTCGCCGGAATTAAATTAAGGAGATTTGAGGGGCTGAGAGGATGGCTACAACCACGACAACAAGTGCTGTGTATATCCATGTCATCGAGGATGTCGTCGACAAAGTCCGTGAGGAGTTCATTAACAACGGAGGTCCCGGCGAGAGTGTTCTCAGCGAGCTTCAAAGAGTAAGCTTTCAATTAGAATTGTCTACCTTGGCTCGAAAGATATGGAAATTTGATATCTTTAGTGGATTCGCCGTTGTGGTTGGCTTGGATTTGTTCCGCTGTGACTAGGGTTTTTGGGAGTTCATCTCTTTTAGTTGGCTTAACAATCCATGATTTCTGGAGCTTAATTCGACTTTTGTTGTTTCCGAGTAGATTTGGGAGACTAAGATGATACAAGCTGGCGTCTTAATTGAGAGATCATCGGCTCAGAAGGCAACACCTGGAGGTCCACTCACTCATGATCTGAATGTTCCCTATGAAGGCACAGAGGAGTACGAGACTCCCACTGCTGAGATGTTCTTCCCTCCGGTAGTTAAACTCACACTAGTCTTGAATCTGTGATTTAGAAATGGATCTTTGTGTATCGATTGGCTTCTTTTTTATTTTTTGTAAAAACCTTATTTTTCTGTGTTGAGCAGACACCATTGCAAACTCCCCTTCCAACTCCGCTTCCGGGTACTGCTGATAACTCCTCCATGTATAACATTCCTACCGGCTCAAGTGATTATCCAACTCCTGGAACTGAGAATGGAAGCAACGCTGATATCAAAGGAAGACCCAGTCCGTACATGGTGAGCTATATGCCTATTAAAATTGCTGTGGAGCTGTGTACTGTGTCGTTCAACTGCTTATCTAACTGTTTTCATAGAATTTACAGAGGCAAAAATATTCACCGTGTACTTTCTGGTTTGCATTAACTGAGAATATGTTCTTTATTGCAGCCACCACCTTCTCCGTGGGCAAATCCTAGACTTGATGTCAATGTTGGTAGGTACTAGTTTTACCAGCACTTAATGTCTTAGTGAAAAGAAAAATGTCTCAGTTTGTTGCTTGGGATATAAATTTCTGACCTGCTCCTAGCTTATGTGGATGGCCGTGATGAGCCTGAGAGAGGAAATTCTAATCAGCAGTTTACGCAGGTATTTCTACTTAACATCTAAATCAAGAACCAGCAATTTAGATTTTTGGTTTCGGTTACACTAATGTGGTTGTTTAGTTAGTGCTCTTCTCTAGAACTTCTTCATTTTACAGATATTTTAATGAAGAATTGTACAGATACCTAAACTATGAAACTTATCATCTTTATTGGAATACGTCCAGGACTTATTTGTGCCATTCTCCGGGAAAAGAAAGCGTGACGATTCTTCTGCACATTATCAAAATGGTGGATCTATTCCTCAACAAGATGGTGCAAGCGATGATGTCCCTAAGGTGTGTGTGTGTGGGTGTAGAACTTCACATTTTCATTTGCATTTGGAATAGCTCACATGAGTAAAGCAAATTGTCCTTAGCTCCCTTCATTTCTTATCAAGAAAGCTAGTAAGGGAGAAGACTAATCTCTGGTTTCCACTTTACAAGTTTGTGGGTGCCATCCAAAGAAGATGCATGATAACAAAACTGGTTAAGTTGCATAAAAATTAAAAAACGCATCTATAAGTCTTTAGCGTATGATGTGGAGCACTGTTTTCAGTGTATTAAGATCTCTCCCGTTTTACTTCTCTCTCTCTCTCACACACTCTGCTTAAAAACCATGAAAGAATTTGTGATTATATTTTTCGTTCAAGAATGATGTATTTATTGAAATCTCAGTGCTATACACAATTTTACAGGCAATATTTGAGTGTGATTTCATCTGCTCATCATCAAAGATTCCTCAAGTTGATGGGCCAATGCCTGACGAGCCCTATGATATTCTGTCCACACCAAATGTAAGAATGCTTCAGCTTTTCATTGATTAGTCAAAATTTCTGTTCATATATACTTCTTTGACATGTTTAGAAATCAGTTACCGGAAACTCTAACTAACTGGATCTTTTCTCACCTCCCATCATCATAGATATTGAACGATATATAAACACATTTGACTTCTTAGACTATAAGCGTGAGAAAAGGAAGGATATTCTTCTCGTTTAAACTTCATGCCGCATTTGGATTTGCCATCAAACATGCAACAGTTACATTTGCTAATAATCCATGAATTTCATTTACTGCATTGCAGATATACAGTTATCAAGGACCCAATGAAGACTTTAACGATGCCAGAACTCCTGCTCCAAACGGTAAGAGAAGCCAAACAAAAATGTTTGAGAGTGTTTTAGAGCAATTAAATGAGTATCATTCTACTAAAATCCCTCTTTGTTAGAGATCCAAACAAGCACTCCTGTTGCTCTACAAAACGATGTCATTGAGGATGATGAAGAGCTGTTGAACGAAGATGATGATGACGACGAGTTGGATGACCTAGAAAGTGGCGAGGATATGAACACACAACTTCTGGTTTTGGCTCAATTTGACAAGGTACTGACACTCCTCTTTACACAGGTTTCCAGATGTGTTTCTTTGACGTGATTCTAATCACAGTAAGACTTGCTTCTTGTTGTAATTTAGGTGACTCGCACTAAGAGCAGGTGGAAGTGCACTCTGAAAGACGGGATCATGCATATAAACGATAAGGATATTCTCTTCAACAAAGTAATCTTAGCCTCCCAATTAAGGTTGGAGCTATTCTGGAAACAATAATACTAACACATGCTCTGTCTACTTTTTCAGGCAGCAGGAGAGTTTGACTTCTGATCTTGGCAATAGCAATGCATCTAGTGATGTCACAGTTCTTCAATGTCCAATGTCTTTCTTTTTACCTCTCGATCTAGACCGACCTCTGAAAGAAAGACATGATTTTAATGGGAAAGAGTACTCTGGTTGGCTTGTTGTACAAAAATAACAGATTTTTCCGGCCGAGGAATGGCGTATTAACTTTTGACTCGTTTCATAAATTTCTATCGTCTTTCACACAATGGAAAATTAACTTCCCAAAAGTTGAATCTTGCTTACAATATATCTAGCTGTCTTATTACAGCATCATGAAAAATGGGTTTATAAGTAACGAAAAACATTTAGATTCTGAAACATGATGACCATCTTTAACGCTAAAACCCTCATTGGTCCACAAGCACGAACTTGGCCTGAAACATATTCAAGAGAGCCAACTGGTTGCTACGGTCCACCTTTTGCCACCCTTCCTTGTTGTCCATTGACGGCTGAGATCCATTCTTCTCAGTAGAAGCCGCCAGAAACATGAAATCGTGTCCTTGTCTAGAGAGAGAGAGTGCGGATTTGGAGACAATAGGTGAAAGCAGAGGAATGGCTGTGGTTGCAACCGCATCATCACAAGACTGGTGCAAAAAGGGATTATCGGGAATACGGTCAAGATGCAGAGCCGTGGGTGCTTGCCTCTGCAGCCTAGTCTGTGACCTCGGAGACTCGCTATTTCCAAACATGTTCACACTGGTCTCCATCACGAGATTGAGTCAATGAGTATAAATGCAAAAACGAGAGAAAGAGTGATGTGAAAAGGAGAACATAAGGGAGAGGGGTATTGTGTTGTGAATGAGGGCGAAGAAGAAGGGTTCGGTTAGGATGGAAGATGTGAATGGAAAATAGATAAAGGCTGTTACTTTGAAACGGTCATTACCTCTACTAAAACTGAAAGTTGCTTCCTTTATTTTCTTTCTTCTTTTGGTTCTACTTTCTCCACTCCGTTGCCTTCGGTTACTTATGCCTTTGCGCATCTTTTAGTTTGGTCAAAGGCCTGATAAAGGTCAATGGTTTGGGTCGTTTATCATTAACTACAAACTAGGACTGGACCGATCAAATTCGAGTTTAGCGGATTTATGTAATTACTCTTTAATATAATAATTTGAAATTTTTGGTCAGATTTGGTTCAAATTTCATATTTAAAACCCTAGAAAAGTAAGAAAAAATGGTTTTGATTGGGTTCGGGTTTAGATTCAGATTTTTTGGGTATGTTCAAGATTTTTGGATTTTTCGGTTCGGAGCGGATTTGTGTATATTACATATACAAAACTCACATTTATAAGGTTTTTTGCGGTTGGATCCTTGAATTATGATATTTGTCCTATGTCTAATTATTTGTTTTTGGGTATCCTAATAGATATGAATTCGGTTTGGATTTGACCCGATACTCACGGATACGAGTAAACACTCTTCAATAGAATAATTTATTGGATTTGGATTTGGTTTCGAATAAAATTTTTCAAATTCGGTTCAAATCGAATGCTCGGATTTATCTTTTTGCCCAGCCATACTACAAACATTAAACCAAAACCAACTAAAAACTAATTACAATATGGTTTGGCTATAGTTCAATTTAAGAACATGGTTATGCTTCAGTTGAGATTGATTTCAATTCGGTCCGATTTTAGTCAAAATAAGAATTTATATTTTTACAAAAAAAATAAACATTAATACTCCCCCTGTTTCTCACAATTTTCACACGAAAACTAAGTAAATTATTTTTATACATTTCATTAATACATTAAAAAAATTTCTCTTTCTAATTAATAAATTGAAATAATAGAGATACAAATGAGATTTAGTTTAAAAATCTGTATTAAAAACATAAAATGATATTTTTTGTAAAACAAAAATCAAATATTAAAATAACACTCTTAAAAAAACGGAGGGATTATACTATTTTCTAAAAATTAATGTCGGCTAAATTAGAAAGCTACTAAGAAAAGTATTAAAACATAAAATGTATACATTGAGCTGAGATTGCATCGTCATTAACATGGTATCCTATATAAATTCACCCTAATAGTAGCTTTTATTAGTAGTCCCTCGTACCATGATTGGAGTAGTTTTTCGCGATTGAATTTTGCGGCTCATTCAATTGACAACAAACAAACGAAAATATATTATTTTTGCAAAATTTCATCGCTTAAATTAGAAAGCCACCATAAAACGTGTTTAAAAATGAAAAAACTTTAATAGTATACATCAAACATAAAATAGTATCATAATTAACATTTCTATCATCCTAGTACTAAATTTACCTTAATAGGAATAGTTTTTAGTAATAGTAGTGTAAATGTGTCATCTTCATCTTACCATGATTGAAGTCAATTTTTATTTAAGTAGGGTTATAAATTTTACATCTTGGGATCTCTCTCTCATCTCTCTAAATGGGACAAAACCCTAAAGGGTTCTTACGACGCCGATGGTCGATCTCAGCCGTCAATTATCTATAAAAGACATTTTCCCTAATCTAACTCAGTTTTCTCATTTTTCCTCTGATCGTTGTTAGGGTTCTTTCTCAAACGAGTAACATGGAGCTCCAAGACTGATGGAAATCAGTAACTACGCTTGTAGATATAATCTCTCGGCGTGTTGGCTAGATAATGATTTGATTGCCGCTTAAAGTTTTGATCTTTTGTTAGATCAGATAGATAAAAAATTTGAGCTTTTAAATATAGACGTAGAAGGTCAGCTAGATAGGATTCTCTAGAGTTTAGCATCTGGGTACGCTTGGTTCTGCCATATCAATCGTCGGTTTTGTTTGTTTGGTTATGTTATCCGAACCCGCAAGAAGACTGATGCTTAGCGGAAACGAGGATCTTTTGGGGAAGATTTGAAAGAGATGGGAGTTTTGGTCCCTGAGCAGCGCCCGCGACAAGAAGCCGATGCTCTAGAACGAGAGCTTAACTTGTATAGAAGTGGCTCTGCTCCACCGACGGTGGACGGTTCGCTCAGTGCTGTGGGAGGGCTTTTCGCTGGAACCGCCTTTTCAGAGTTCCATGGGACTAATAGCGGCAAAGGGATTGCCTCTGACGAGGAGTTTAGGAAAGATCCAGCTTATCTGTCTTATTACTATGCTAATGTGAACTTGAATCCGAGGCTTCCTCCTCCGTTGATGTCTCGGGAGGAGTTGAGGGTTGCACAGAGCCTCAAAGGTACTAGCACCGGTTTAGGCGGTATTGGAGATACAAGGAAGGTGAACGGGACTGGTGCTAATAGCAGTGACAATAGATCTCTCTTCTCTATGCCACCTGGATTTGAGCCTGAGAAAACGAGTGCCCCTTCTGAAAGGGGTGGAAATGGACTGATTGGTTTCCAAAGTTTAGCTCTTGTAGGCAAACAAAAGAGTTTTGCAGATATTTTTCAGGTTTGTCAAAGTTGTTCTCCTTACACTTCTTTTGATTGATTCGTTTTTCTATTTGCTGTGAACCCACTTTTGATCTTGCAAACTCCTTTTCTCGTTTGTCTGATGGTTGGCTTGTTAGCATCCTATCTACCGTTTCTGCTTATATTGCGTTTGAATGTAATCACGACTCCTAGTTAACTTTCTAACCAATCTGTTACTTTTTCTTAAAATGTCAAGTCAATTCCTCATTTATGCTATAGCTTATGTAAACTTGATTAATTGCTTCTGTGTAGGGTGACCGGGCTCATGAACCACCTGTTACGCAACAGCTTTCACGTCCTGCTAGTCGTAACGCCTTTGATGATAATACTGACTCTACATATAACCAGGCCCCATCTGGACCACAAGCCATTGGTGCGTCTTCTTCATACAGCTATGCGGCTGCTCTGGGTACTGCTCTGTCTAGAAACACAACTCCAGATCCGCAGGCTGTTGCTAGGGTGCCTAGTCCATGCCTTACTCCCATTGGAAGTGGGAGAATCAGTTCCTCTGAAAAGAGGAGCATAAATAACCGTAGCCCATTCGATGGCGTTTTGTCTGGTTCCAATGAGCCTTCTGATCTTGTTTCTTCTTTGTCTGGCATGAATTTGTCGGCCAATGAGAGGCTAGATGAAAGGGGCCAGGCTGAGCAGGATGTTGAAAGGGTCAGAAATTATATGTTTGGACTGCAAGGTGGGCATAACGAAATCAATCAGCATGGGTTCTCAAACAAATCTGATCAAGCGCATAAGGCTACAATTTTTGAAAGGGGTTCACAGTTTAAAGGATCTGCCTTTAATGGAGGTGGACCAGCTAGTCCGTACCGTCCTGATAGCCAAAATTCATCATTTTCCAATTATGGTTGGAACAATTACCCGTTAAACCCTGATGTGGCTTCTATGATGGCCAGCCAACTTGGAACTGGCAACCTTTCGCCTATGTATGGAAGTGCTGCTGCGGCATCTGATCTGGGATTGTCTGGAATGGACTCTAGGCTTCTTGGGGGAGGCTTTGGATCTTCTGGTCAACACCTCTCTGAATCACATAATCTTGGCAAACTTAGTATGCAAATGATGGGAAGTGCCGGTCTTCAGTTGCACCTTACCGACCCAATGTATCTTCAGAACTTGAGGGCATCTGACTATGATACTCAGTTCACAGCTCTCAATGATCCTTCAATGGATATGGGATTTCTAGGTAATTCATACCTGAATATGGTTGAACTCCAGAAGGCTTACGATGGAGCTCAGAAATCACAATATAGTCTTCCATACAAATCTGGGAGCTCTAACTACCATGGCTATTATGGTAGTCCCATTTCGAGTATGGCATATCCTGGCAGCCCATTGACTCATCATGGTATTCCAAATTCTTTAGTGGGACCTGGTAGTCCCATGAGACGAAGTGATGTTAATACGCGGTATCCCGTGGGAACGAGAAACTATTCTGGAGGGGTAATGGGAAATTGGCACTTGGATGGCAGCTTGGATGATGGTTTTGGATCGTCATTGTTGGAAGAACTCAAAAGTAACAAAACAAGAAGCCTTGAAATTTCAGAAATAGCTGGTCATGTTGTTGAATTCAGGTTAGCATCTTTCGTCTGTGTAGTTATTAACTCTTTATGGTGTTCAATTGTCTCAAACTAATACATCTTTCTGGGGTTTTTGTTAAATGCAGTGCGGATCAGTATGGAAGCCGGTTCATTCAGCAGAAACTCGAGACAGCTACAACTGATGAGAAAACAATGGTTTACGAGGAAATCATGCCGCAAGCTCTTGCCCTGATGACTGACGTTTTTGGAAATTATGTAATTCAAAAGGTAGTAAAAGAACTTCTTCTCTTATATGGAGTTTGTCTTGCGATTTGGATAACAGATTCTAACAGGAAAGGCTGTGGAATATGCTATCTTTTTACAGTTCTTTGAGCATGGACTCCCATCACAGAGGAGAGAATTAGCTCAGAAACTGTTGAACAATGTTTTGCCTCTCAGCTTACAGATGTATGGTTGTCGTGTTATCCAGAAGGTATACTTTAGGTGGCATGGCTCTTTAAGTCTGTTTTTGGTTTCTCAATACAGTAGTTTTGACCTCGTCTTTGATCTTTTTAGGCAATTGAGGTCGTTGATTTAGAGCAGAAAATCAAGATGGTAAAAGAACTTGATGGGCATGTAATGCGATGCGTACGCGATCAGAATGGGAACCATGTGATTCAGAAGTGCATTGAATGTGTGCCTGAAGAAAATATCCAATTTATTGTGTCAACATGTTTCGGTCAAGTGTTAACCCTCTCCACTCACCCATATGGGTGCCGCGTTATTCAGGTTTTACTTTCTATTTATTCTCAGTATTGAAAATAGTTACCTTTATTAACCTTTTATTTCTTGACAAACACTTACTGCTTTCTGTGGTCTTTTATTGCAGAGGGTATTGGAGCACTGCCATGACCTGGATACTCAGAGTAAGGTTATGCTAGAAATCCTGAGCGCTGTTAGTATGCTGGCTCAAGATCAGTACGGAAATTATGTTATTCAGGTTTGTGGTGATATCATTCTCAGTAATAATTCTTACTAAAATAATTGAGCAATTCATAGCTCTGTTCTTATCAGTTGCTCCATCTAACATTATGTTGTCTACAGCTATATTTCTCAGTAACAATTGTTATCTAAGTAATTTAGCAATTCATAGCTTTGTTCTTATCAATTGCTCAATCTAATATTATGTTGTCTACAGCATGTGCTAGAGCATGGAAAGCCAAGCGAACGTACTATTATAATCAAGGAATTAGCAGGGAATATTGTGCTGATGAGCCAACAGAAGTTTGCGTCAAATGTTGTTGAAAAGTGTTTGACCTTTGGAGGTCCAGAGGAACGTGAGCTGCTAGTGAATGAGATGTTGGGTACCACTGATGAAAATGAGCCTCTTCAGGTTAGTAATCGAATCACCATGTCTTCAGCTTGAAGATCTAGCAACGAGGGAAAGATAATAAATTTGTCATGTTTTTAACCTTGTCTGTATAGGCGATGATGAAGGATCAGTTTGCAAACTATGTAGTGCAAAAAGTAGTGGAGACCTGTGAAGACCAGCAACGTGAGCTGATACTTTCCCGCATTAAAGTACACCTAAATGGTTTAAAGAAATACACATATGGAAAGCATATTGTTGCTCGCGTTGAAAAACTTGTTGCTGCCGGAGGTACAGTTTTCTACTTTCCTCTTATAGATATTCACATCTACCTTTCCTGTTCTGGGGTACAAAAGTTTCAAGCTTTTTTATGTAATGTGGAAGGGTTTTCTGATTGTTTTCAAGTAAAGAAATGACCTTTCTAGGTAGAGTTGATATCAAGAAGTCTCATTTTATGGTTTAATTCTTTCTTCTGTTACCTGAAATGCATTTGATGGCTGCAGAGAGGAGAAGTGCTGCACAATACCAGGCTCAGATGGCTTAAAGCTACAAAAAGGGTTGTACAGCTAACTAGTGTGGTTGGCTCTGCCATCGCGGTTATGATTTAGGTAAGAGCTAACCAGGAAATATGTGAGAAATGAGAAGGTTTGTGCTCTGCTCTTTGTTCTCCGCAAAATATGTACACTGTAGTTTCGTAAGGTTTTTATTTAATACGTAGAACAACATCATTCTCCTTGAGGGTCAAATGAGTGATTTGAGTTTTAGTTTTTTCTTTGCATGTACAAAGAATGGTTTTTATACCAATCTGTGGAAGAGAAATATGTTGATGCTTCCATCCTACTTAGTTCTAGACCATTTTTAGGGTCTTCAATGTAGTCTCTCGACTCGTCTTAGTTATATTTTCAATAACTGTCTTTTTCTATTTCCATGTTATTTAACTAAAACCTAACTGAATGAAATCGTAATTTTGTTTAACTGAATACAGTACCCAAACCAAGTTACAAATGGTTTTGATTGGTTTCCGTTTTTATAAAATCAATAAAACCAAAATCTGACTACTAATCCGAAACCAAGCCTTAAATGAGGACTTAAGATTGTTTAGATATAATCGGATCTAAGCGTTATCAACAAACTAGGAGGCAAGGAGGTTGTTTTAGACCGACCTCTCTTTGCGTCTCCAAATCCGCAATCTTCTCTATCTAGACGGGGAGGATTTCAAGTTCCCGGTGCGATTTACTGACAAGAATGGACCACAAGGAAGGGTGGCAATATCTGGATAAGGCTGATCATAGTGAACAGATGGGTCTATTGAACATGTTTCAGGCCAAGTTCGTGCTTGTAGATCAATCGGAGTAAGGGTGTTGACATTTAGGATGGCCTTGATGTTTCAGTACCATTATCTCAAGATGCTGTAATAAGAGATAAGTAGATATATTATATTGTAGGCAAAATCCAGCTTTTGGGAAGTCAATTTTCCGTTGTGAAACACGAAATAAATTTATGAAACAAGTCAAAAGTTAATACGCCATTCCTCGGCCGGAAAAATCTGTTATTTTTGTACAACAAGCCAACCAGAGTACTCTTTCCCATTAAAATCATGTCTTTCTTTCAGAGGTCGGTCTAGATCGAAGGGTAAAAAGAAAGACATTGGACATTGAAGAACTGTGACATCACTAGATGCATTGCTATTGCCAAGATCAGAAGTCAAACTCTCCTGCTGCCTGAAAAAGTAGACAGAGCATGTGTTAGTATTATTGTTTCCAGAATAGCTCCAACCTTAATTGGGAGGCTAAGATTACTTTGTTGAAGAGAATATCCTTATCGTTTATATGCATGATCCCGTCTTTCAGAGTGCACTTCCACCTGCTCTTAGTGCGAGTCACCTAAATTACAACAAGAAGCAAGTCTTACTGTGATTAGAATCACGTCAAAGAAACACATCTGGAATACTGTGTAAAGAGGAGAGTCAGTACCTTGTCAAATTGAGCCAAAACCAGATGTTGTGTGTTCATATCCTCGCCACTTTCTAGGTCATCCAACTCGTCGTCATCATCATCTTCGTTCAACAGCTCTTCATCATCCTCAATGACATCGTTTTGTAGAGCAACAGGAGTGCTTGTTTGGATCTCTAACAAAGAGGGATTTTAGTAGAATGATACTCATTTAATTGCTCTAAAACACTCTCAAACATTTTTGTTTGGCTTCTCTTACCGTTTGGAGCAGGAGTTCTGGCATCGTTAAAGTCTTCATTGGGTCCTTGATAACTGTATATCTGCAATGCAGTAAATGAAATTCATGGATTATTAGCAAATGTAACTGTTGCATGTTTGATGGCAAATCCAAATGCGGCATGAAGTTTAAACGAGAAGAATATCCTTCCTTTTCTCACGCTTATAGTCTAAGAAGTCAAATGTGTTTATATATCGTTCAATATCTATGATGATGGGAGGTGAGAAAAGATCCAGTTAGTTAGAGTTTCCGGTAACTGATTTCTAAACATGTCAAAGAAGTATATATGAACAGAAATTTTGACTAATCAATGAAAAGCTGAAGCATTCTTACATTTGGTGTGGACAGAATATCATAGGGCTCGTCAGGCATTGGCCCATCAACTTGAGGAATCTTTGATGATGAGCAGATGAAATCACACTCAAATATTGCCTGTAAAATTGTGTATAGCACTGAGATTTCAATAAATACATCATTCTTGAACGAAAAATATAATCACAAATTCTTTCATGGTTTTTAAGCAGAGTGTGTGAGAGAGAGAGAGAAGTAAAACGGGAGAGATCTTAATACACTGAAAACAGTGCTCCACATCATACGCTAAAGACTTATAGATGCGTTTTTTAATTTTTATGCAACTTAACCAGTTTTGTTATCATGCATCTTCTTTGGATGGCACCCACAAACTTGTAAAGTGGAAACCAGAGATTAGTCTTCTCCCTTACTAGCTTTCTTGATAAGAAATGAAGGGAGCTAAGGACAATTTGCTTTACTCATGTGAGCTATTCCAAATGCAAATGAAAATGTGAAGTTCTACACCCACACACACACACCTTAGGGACATCATCGCTTGCACCATCTTGTTGAGGAATAGATCCACCATTTTGATAATGTGCAGAAGAATCGTCACGCTTTCTTTTCCCGGAGAATGGCACAAATAAGTCCTGGACGTATTCCAATAAAGATGATAAGTTTCATAGTTTAGGTATCTGTACAATTCTTCATTAAAATATCTGTAAAATGAAGAAGTTCTAGAGAAGAGCACTAACTAAACAACCACATTAGTGTAACCGAAACCAAAAATCTAAATTGCTGGTTCTTGATTTAGATGTTAAGTAGAAATACCTGCGTAAACTGCTGATTAGAATTTCCTCTCTCAGGCTCATCACGGCCATCCACATAAGCTAGGAGCAGGTCAGAAATTTATATCCCAAGCAACAAACTGAGACATTTTTCTTTTCACTAAGACATTAAGTGCTGGTAAAACTAGTACCTACCAACATTGACATCAAGTCTAGGATTTGCCCACGGAGAAGGTGGTGGCTGCAATAAAGAACATATTCTCAGTTAATGCAAACCAGAAAGTACACGGTGAATATTTTTGCCTCTGTAAATTCTATGAAAACAGTTAGATAAGCAGTTGAACGACACAGTACACAGCTCCACAGCAATTTTAATAGGCATATAGCTCACCATGTACGGACTGGGTCTTCCTTTGATATCAGCGTTGCTTCCATTCTCAGTTCCAGGAGTTGGATAATCACTTGAGCCGGTAGGAATGTTATACATGGAGGAGTTATCAGCAGTACCCGGAAGCGGAGTTGGAAGGGGAGTTTGCAATGGTGTCTGCTCAACACAGAAAAATAAGGTTTTTACAAAAAATAAAAAAGAAGCCAATCGATACACAAAGATCCATTTCTAAATCACAGATTCAAGACTAGTGTGAGTTTAACTACCGGAGGGAAGAGCATCTCAGCAGTGGGAGTCTCGTACTCCTCTGTGCCTTCATAGGGAACATTCAGATCATGAGTGAGTGGACCTCCAGGTGTTGCCTTCTGAGCCGATGATCTCTCAATTAAGACGCCAGCTTGTATCATCTTAGTCTCCCAAATCTACTCGGAAACAACAAAAGTCGAATTAAGCTCCAGAAATCATGGATTGTTAAGCCAACTAAAAGAGATGAACTCCCAAAAACCCTAGTCACAGCGGAACAAATCCAAGCCAACCACAACGGCGAATCCACTAAAGATATCAAATTTCCATATCTTTCGAGCCAAGGTAGACAATTCTAATTGAAAGCTTACTCTTTGAAGCTCGCTGAGAACACTCTCGCCGGGACCTCCGTTGTTAATGAACTCCTCACGGACTTTGTCGACGACATCCTCGATGACATGGATATACACAGCACTCGTTGTCGTGGTTGTAGCCATCCTCTCAGCCCCTCAAATCTCCTTAATTTAATTCCGGCGAGAAACCAAATGCGTCCTCCGGGAATCTGACTTTATCAGAAGCATCATTTTAAGGCAATTCACCCAAGAATGATATTTTTATATAGTTTTTAAATAAAATAATAATATTTTTATTATAGTTTATTAAAGAATTAAAACTAAAATTATAAAAATCAACTGAATCAATTAAAAGATTGTAGTTTTTCATGAATTTCTCTGCAGAGGACCGGATTTCACTTCCTTTTTCCTATTTTTTTTTTATTGTTTGAGATACTCTACTGGAGTTTCTCTAAGTCTCTCATCACCAAATTCACCAACACAATTTTTTGTTTAAATTATTCAAATATAGAATTAACGTAAATTTTGTTAATAACTACAAAAAGTTGTATATTGTCTCTCGTCACAAATCATATCAGAAATTATGTGTATTCTTTAGTTGTGAACTTGTTATAGAAGGACCAAATGGCGACCGGTTTAGCCGGAGATAAGGAAGATCTTAAATTTTTGGTTATGAAAATACGAGAAAGGGTACACATATTTCGATGGATGATGGCACGAGAAACAGCGGATCCTACCGAGAATTCTCAAACAATTAGAAGATATTTTATGCAGAGGAAGTGGATGAAATCTTAGAAAGGCGTCATGAAGTGTAATCTATTATTTTTTGATGAATTTGCGGTTTTTTAGTGGTGAGAATTTGGATACTGCATAGTCATATTCACAAGAAGCAAGTGAAGTTTCACAATCGGGATGCTTTGACGTTTTCGACTGTCGCTTAGATGCAGAATTACACTGTCTCTTATGGCATTTTATTGTTTAAATGACATTCATAGAGCAAAAGAAAATTTTATCTTTATTTTTTGGTAATCTTTTGTTATTTACATAAGGACTTTTTCATTTTGGTTATTTTTGGTCCAATCAATGTATTAATTTTGTTAGTTGTCTAATTTGGTCATCACAATATGTTTATATAAAACGTTTTCTTTTGCGATTAACTCGACCAACAACAAACAACCAAATCTTATAAATAAAGAAAAAACTACAGTTATATCATTGAACACTGATATAGTAATTTTTTTTTAATTGATCGCTTAAATTAAAAACTACCATAAGACATATAACGAGTTTACACTGAAAATACATATGTTGTATTGTGATTAACATTTTATCCTATATACAAAATTTATCCTAATAGTGTCATCGTCCCACTATTGAAGTCAATTTTAAATGCAAAAGGTCCGAGAGACCTGTGAAGACCAGCAACGTGAGCTGATACTTTCCCGCATTAAAGTGCACATGAATGCTTTGAAGAAATACACATATGGAAAGCGTATTATTGCTCGTGTCGAAAAAATTGTTGCCGCCGGATGTACAGTTTTCTACTATCCTCTTACATTGTGAACACATAATCAGTAATCCACATATGTGTGTGCCATTGCTTCTTCTATTCTGCGGGACATAAAGTTTTAAGCTTTTACATTAAAAATTTTAACATTGTGAAAAGATTTGCTGCTTTGATTCTTATTCCAGTAAAGAAATTGCCTTTCTAGGTAAAGTTAGTGTGAGGAATGAGGAATCAACTCGCATATTTATGTTATGATTCTTTCTTTTGTGCCCTGAAATGCTTCTGATGGCTGCAAAGAAGGGGAGCGAGGCTCAGATGGCGTAAGGCTGCATAAATTGTTGTACATCTAACTAGTTTGGAGCGTTTATGAGTTAAGTAAGAGATAAAACCAAAGATTTATGAGAAATTAAGAACAGAGAAGAGAGTATGTACATTCTGTAGTTTTCTGAGAGTTTTTTTTAACTTTTTATTAATACGTAGAACTGAAACAGTATCCTCCTTGGGAGTCAGATGAGAAGAAAGATGTGGGGACATGGATTGAGATTTGAATTTTAGAAATTTTCTTCACATGTACAAAGAATGGTTGATGCCAATGTTCATGCTTGTTTCCTATCTAGGTTAATACCAATTTTACGATCTCTCAGCCTTGTAATTCACTTCCTCACTCTTCTTTTGAGAATTTGCGTAGATAAGCTCTTTTTAAAATGATCTTTGCGTTGTTATTTATTATGATCTCTAATCGCTGTAAATTATAGAAAACAAATGAAACAAAAAAAACTCTAAAAACGTTTGGTAAAATAGAACTCAAGCGATATAAAATGATTTATTTTTGCGTTCACTGGAGCACTAAAGTGATTTATCCATTGTTTCAACGTCTAAAAAAGTATTGCCGCAAGCTAAGTTTTTCCCTCGATCAAAACGAACAGTCGCCACACAAACTCTGATTCCTAGCTAACCACTTGGTAGTTGGTTCTGCAGTCTCTACCGTCAGATTCTCAAAAGCATTCACACTGACAAAATCTAACGACTCTCTTAGAGCCACGTCATTACTTTTCCCGAACTCGTTTTTCTTAATAAATCTGTGTAATGTTTCTGACACTGTTCAATTTTTCTCCCTTGTACTTTTGTGTTTGGTTTCTCACCTGAGAAGTCTGAGTTTCTTTCTTTAATTTTTTTTGTTCGCCTTTTCGTATATTTTACCCTGTTAGAATTTCTCCGTACGATAATTTTACTTTTTGCAATAATTGAAAAGAGGCTTTTCCGTAAACTGTAACGTGTCACTTATTTTCTGATTAAAATCCAAAATTCTTATGATCATGGCCTTATCGTCAGAGTCAAAAAGAGGCAAAGATCGAGTGGTTCATAACTTTCCATTGGATTCTTCAATATCTCAACCAGAAAAAAAAAAATCCCGTTCTAAGAGAGAACATTAATTTCATTCATGTCAGTAACACGGAACAGTGTGCAAGTACGTACATTCTTTATACACACTATATTAATTCTATCTTAAATTTTTCTTTAAAAAATATAATATATTACTATAAAATTTCTTTTGGCTGCATATATAGAAAATTTAGGTTTGTCAATAGGGAATCTTCCTTCTATCAAAGAGACAAATAAAAGTAAAAAAATAAAAATTATACTGCCACAATATGTAAAAGAATGAATTAAAAAAAAATAGCTACTTTAGAGTCTTGATTGAACTGAATACAAATCATATGAAAGCCAAAAAAATTACAATTCACATTTCTCCAAATCAAAAGATTTCTGTAACCTTTTAAGAACTAATATGTTTTTTAAATAGGATTTTCCAATTCTAAGTGGGTTTTGTTGTACTAATTCAGTTAGTCAATATAATAAGATATGTAAAAGGAAGTTACAATTTTAAATATTATAATTGGTGTTGGAAAGTTCGATAATCTTGTAGCGTCATGCAACTTTATTGACCACATTATTATCATCAGCATAATTGTAAATTCATGACATTAACTAGACCCCATTATCATTTTTAAAATATTGTCTGAAGTCTAATCACGGCTATAAAAAGAACATAAACATTGCAAAAGCCATATGGAGCAAACTTTTTTTAGTAAAAAACAATGTGAAAGACGCTCAGATCTTTGACCCAATAAATTATCATTAAAATATTTCACTATTTTTGCCAGACAATGAAAGTGACTATTCGATTTAATCCTAACAAAATAATTGTACGTCTCGACACATCGACCCTCCAGATTGTGGCATATAATTTCACCTTTTTTAAAAAACGTTCGATGTTTTCAATTTTGTTCATCAGAGTCAGACGACACACTTTTAATAATCAAACTGATCTAATCATTCAAAAAAAGGAATAAAAATGCATGAGATATCTATATCTAACTAGGAATCTCCATGTTTATGCCAACAAACAAGCATAGCCACACACCTTCTCATGATGTAAAACCTTCCCTTCTGTTCTTTGGCCAAGCTACTGTACTTTTGAGTCGTGGAGGACGATCCTTTCTCTTTTTTCGAAGAACTTCTGGAGATTGAAGACGATGAAGAAGGGACCGAGCATTTGGTGGATGAGCTCCGTACGAATACAGGAGCTTTTGTGGAGGAAGCACTTGTTGAGAAGCTTCTAGAGAACTTGGATTTAGATGAAGAAGATGACGACGACGCGGCTGATGCCTCCTTTTTCGACAGCTTCCATTTCTCGTCCATGTCTGTGTTGCAGAGAGAAATAGAGATAGCGAGAGAGAGAGAGATTCTGACTCAGATAGAGGGTCTCTGTTTTTAATGTTTATTTTGATTGTGAGTTTGTGGTGATTGAGCCGTGAGGTGAGATAGTGATCAAGAGGGAGGGAGAGAGAAAAGGGGAAAGCAAAGAGAGGGGTAGTATCTCTCTGCTTATATCATATATATTCTATAATGGGTGCTTCCAAAATAAAGCTTAGTGAAAATGTTGAATGCAGAGAATGTATCAAGGTATTGATTTAACAAAAGTAAAAATTAATTTATTAATTAAGTCGTATTAACTAGTTCGGCTCCGTGTAATCCTAATTACTCATTATATATCTTTTTACTACAATAATTGGTTTGACTTTTAATCTTAATAAGCTTAAAAAAAAGATTTCCATCTTAATCAAAATTTTAAATTTCAGTCATCTATTTAAAATCGATTACATATGTTATTGAATCATCTATACATTTAATTTTGGTTTAATACAAGGACGTTGTTTATATAAAAATCAACCGTCACATGAGTGAGAGAAAGAAAAAAAGAGAGCTCAATAAATTGTATAAATAAAATTGGGATAGTGGGACAGGAATCACAAGAGAATTAGTAGAGGATTACTGTTTCTAAAATTGGTTGGTTCTAGAGTAAAGCTTCCACGAAATGCAAGATATTATGTGGAATCATGCCCTAGGGCTATATCTATATAGGGATATTATATGGTCAAATGTCGAAGATCCGATAGAAAGAATATTCTTGGTTAGTGGAGACTCAAATATTCCGCTTGAACACTCCAACTTGAATAAAACGACTTCTAAATGATATTAAATTACTTCTCTTAATCAGTCGAAATAAGATGGAAATTTCTAGAACGTATTATCTTTCATTGGTATAGCGGTTGAGGTTTAGAAGAAGAGACAATGTTTCTAATTTGTGTAATGGCGCGGACTTGTCTCTCGACTTGTGTAATGAATCAGTGGTCTACAATTATAAAGACTATTTTAAATTTTAAATTGAAAACATAAGTATATTTTTGTAAGAGTATCATTTGGGAGCGTTTGGAGGTGAAGGGGCAGAGAAGGACGGGGGTAAAGTGTTTCTTAGTATAAATAATTTGAAAACGGGACCAAGACTAGACAGCTTTGGTCTAATAATATTCCACATGTTTTTTTACACTTCTGTTTTCGAAATTCTTAGTTTCTTGAAAACTCAGTTAATTACAGTATATTAAGATTACGTCGTACTTTCTACCATTTTCAGTTGCTGAACTTTCACGTTTGTTCATCCTTTTAAAATCACAGTCTGATGTCTTACACTGTTAGAGAAAAAAGTTTAGCTAAAAAAAGAAGAAGATATGTATTCGAATAATGTTTGCGGTATTGACGTCACCATGTTAATACAAATGAATATCCAACTCATTATTTTGTATCAAAAGCAAATTAAATCAATTACATAATCATGAGTCCACATATTGCTTCATGTTCAGAGGAATGGTAGGTTTTGTGTCAGAATTTATTGACTTATGAGGGTTAAAAGATCATTTTCTGAGTTTGTGTGTGGTTCATTTTTTGTTTGTGCTGGTTTTATAGGACTCAGATTATAATGTTAAAGCGGATTTCCTTGCACGAATTAGCAAAAGCAATCTCTTTGCATAATATAGATTCCAAACATTCATGATTTTTATGTGAATGAAACATATTATTTTGTCGTTTGTAAAAGCATTTCCATTGAAAGTTTTTAAAAACTTTTTTTAAATTTTTTTTAAAATTAAAAATATATAAATTATATCGGTAAACGTGTTTTAAAAGACTATACCGACTATTAACCAAAAAAATCTTAAAAACCGATTTTTAAAAAAAATTTTTTAAAACACATTAATACCGTTTATTTTTACAATGATGGTTTAAATATTTAAATTTTGCGCTAGATTGATTAGCCGTGGGTTTTAAAAAAAAATTAGTCATATAACAATTACAACCCAAGTAGCGGACCTGTGAACCAAGAGAGCAAAGGAAGGTAAAGAAGATCTCGAAGAGAACCATCAGACTGATAATTAGTTAATTACCTTCATTCTTATACGGGGATCAAAAGAAAAAAGAATCAAGATTCGATAAGAGGTGAAGAAGGATCCGCAAGTATTTGGCCTCTGATCTTGGTGATTCTTATACCTTGGACACAAGGTTTTATCATCAACTTTGTAAAAGCTCAAAGAAAGATACTAAACTAGACATTTATCTTGATATCCTTACCAAGATTAACATACAAACCTGAAACCTGATCAGACTTTAAAGGCTTAGAACATGTAGATGGAAGTGTCAAAAGAAAAGGATAATTATGATCCAAATCTACATATTCTCCCATACAACTTTGGTATCAACGGTCGTCCACGATTTTCCATTGTAAATCACTTAGCATATCGGTTGCCTACTCAATATCGGTTGTTGAAAGCGTGGCATATAAACAACCTTCAAGACATATTTTGATCTTTACCATCTTGAAATTGCTAGTACCCGACTAGATTTCGACAGTATCTACACCAACCAACCAGAACTCCAAGAATCTATATATTCCCTGCTTCGTTGTGTAATTGATGCCATATAACCACACAGCTTTCAATTTATGCACACACAAAAGAAACAAACTATAGCGGTTACGAAACGTAAATATACGTCCATGACTTCAAATAATACAAAGGAACTTTTTAAGATATACAGTCTCTAATCCGACAGGAAACAAACAAACAAAAAAAAGGGAAAAACATCAAAACCACACAGGTTCGTTCAACACAAGTATCATACAAACTCTGTTTTGCGTATCCTGTACACCAAAAAAAGCCAAACCAGTTAACATAAATCGCCAAGCCTAGGCTTCCATGACGTACACATATGTACACATACATAATCGCATTCAAACGCGAACCCGATTACAAAAAAAATTCAACCAATCCAGGAACAGGACCATGTATAAGCATATACAATAATTATAAGTCAAAGATGATTCGCAATCTAAGCGCAACTAGCTTGCCGCTTGGAGGCTGCCAAGACCGAGGAGAACAAGTCTAGATCCGGCGGCTGAAAATACCCGTTCTTTGGTGGTTCCCTCCTCTTTCCAAAATATAGTGATCTATTCCTTCTCACCGGATGTGGACACGGCGGATCTGCTGGTATCCGGCAGTCATCACGTGTCAGCGTGGTGCATCCCATGGGGTAGTTATCATCACCGGTCACCGTATCTCCGTTGTAGTTATCCATTTCCTCTGTTCTCGCACTCTCCTATAGATGAGAGTCTTAATTTGATTCCTTCTGTACTTATTTCTCTAGCTTTGGAGTGGCGTAGCTTGTGTTCTGGAAGTTGCTAAGTGCTTGTGGTGTAGAAGCTGGCACGTGGAGGAAACATGCTGCCACGTGCCCAAGCGTAGGTATATTCACTTGAGTCAAGGCTCGTTTATAATGTGGCTTTACTTGAAACGAAGCCCATTAGTTGAAAAGGGTTAATAAATTGAGCTCAACAAGGGCCCGGATTTACCCTAAAATCAATAATAAACTGGAGCTGAGGGACATGAACCGAATACCGAACCAAGCCTGAGATTTGAAAAATCATGAACCGCTTGGTTTATAGAGGAGACCAAACTGGTTGAAATTATCCACGGAACAACATATGTTCGAGTCTGAAACGCGTTGGTGTCTTGTCTCCCAAGCAGTTTAAAGTCACAAAAGTTGCTCTTTCAACAAACACATAAAAATCCCAAATTTCGTTCTGGACTCTTGATTTCTCGATCGCCCACGTCTTCACTTCCGAAATATTTATCACCCTGTAGCATTCCTCTGCTCTATACAAGACGGAAGTTTTCATCTTTTTCTTTTGGATTTGATTAGATCTCTAATTTCGGTTTCTATATATTATGCGAGCTCACTTTTGTTCGTCCTGATTCATTAACAATGATATTCTCCAAACTTGGTTCCTCCATTGCTCGATCCTCTCGTTCTAAGGTTCGTTTGATTGTGACGCTTATTCCAGATGCTTGTTAATTTTGTGTGTTAAATTCCTTTTTTTTTTTGTAAAAATCCTGGTGAAATTAGGGATTGGTGTACGGCGGTGGTGTGAGATCGGCGATACTAAGCGAAGGGAGGCTTCGAGCGCCGCCGGCTCTGGAGGCGGCTACCAATCCGGTAAATGGTGGATTAGGGTTTTTGAGGCGGCACTTTGCTTCTTTAGCTGCTCGGAATGGACTGGGCACCGGCGATTTGAGCCGCATTTTTGCTAACCCTAGATTGCGTCGGTTCTTCTCTAGCGAAAGCCCAAAGAAGAAGAGTATGCATCAAAACCCTTAAATTTTATACGGGATCAAATGAGTAGTTCATATCTTGGTTTTGTTCTGAAGTCAGATAGATACGAGATAATTGATGCCGATCTGTGTCTGGATTCTCATCAATGGCTTTTGTGCAGATTATGAGAACTATTATCCAAAAGATACTAAGCAAAAACCCAAGAATGAGCAGAAATCCGAATCCAAAGGTGACTGTTTGTGTAACATTCCCTTTCTTTTGGATGTTGAATCTATATGGGGCTACACAAAATATATTTTGGGAGTTTTTCGAATCTAGTTTACGCAAAATTTATTGTTTAATGGTTAAATTATAGGCTTTACCGAGTGAAGTTGTTTGATCAACAAGGGAGTTCATTATGATATGTTGCAATCGAAATGGCTTAGGACATGCCCAGTTGTTCCATTGAGAAACCAATATGAAACTTGCTCATCTTTACGCATTCTTTCCGTTTACCTTAGTTTTGGCTTCCAAGTAATCAAAATTTGCTAGCTTTTATAGATTCAGTTATCAGGAGTATCAATCTTTCTTTGAGTTTCCTTCTTTTGACAACTTTTCCTTCTGAAAGGATTGTGAAAGTTTGTTTGAAGATTGTAGTAACTGGGTATGTATTTGTTGCAATGCAGAGGGTTCAAAGAAAAATGAAAACGAGAATTTTGGGGACATGTTCACGAAGGAATTCCAAAATATGTTAATTCCTCTGATGGCCATTGCTTTTATCCTTTCTTCTTTCTCACTTGGTTCCCGAGAACAGCAACAGGCAAGCATGTTTGGCTAAACTTTGTTTATCTTGCATCTATTTATCTAAATTATGTCATCTATGGAACTGTGGACATGGGCATGAGATATGTAGACTAATTTTCTGTGTTATATCTGTTGGTTCAGATTAGTTTCCAGGAGTTCAAAAACAAGCTTCTTGAGCCTGGTCTAGTGGATCACATAGATGTTTCTAATAAATCAGTCGCGAAAGTCTATGTGAGGAGTACACCCAAAAACCAAACAACTGAAGAAGTTGTTCAAGGTCCTGTTAATGGAGTTCCTGCTAAAGGACGTGGTGGTCAGTATAAGTACTTCTTTAATATTGGCAGTGTTGAATCATTTGAAGAGAAACTGGAAGAGGCCCAAGAAGCATTAGGCATTAATTCTCACGACTTTGTCCCTGTCACCTATGTCTCTGAAATGATATGGTACCAGGAACTGTTGAGGTTTGCGCCGACTTTACTTCTCTTGGGTACGCTAGTTTATGGAGCAAGACGGATGCAAGGTGGATTGGGAGGTGTAGGAGGACCTGGTGCCAAGGGTGGCCGTGGAATTTTCAATATAGGGAAAGCTCAAATAACGAGAGCAGATAAAAATTCCAAGAATAAGGTTAGCATTTCAATCGGGGTGGAGAATTAGAATTAGTACCCTCATTTCCCTTTCGTGATGCTATTGGGATTTACACTTATCTTGTTTTTTTATAAACTTTTTTCCAGATATATTTTAAAGACGTTGCAGGGTGCGAGGAGGCTAAACAAGAAATTATGGAATTTGTGCATTTCCTTCAGAACCCAAAGAAATATGAAGATTTGGGAGCTAAAATCCCAAAAGGTGCGCTTTTAGTTGGCCCACCAGGCACTGGAAAGACCCTTCTAGCAAAAGCTACGGCAGGGGAATCAGCTGTGCCATTTCTTTCGATATCTGGCTCAGATTTCATGGAGATGTTTGTTGGTGTTGGACCTTCCAGAGTGAGAAATTTGTTTCAAGAGGCTAGACAGTGTGCACCTAGCATTATATTTATTGATGAGATAGATGCGATTGGCCGTGCTAGAGGACGTGGAGGTTTCGCTGGAGGAAATGATGAGCGTGAAAGCACTCTTAACCAGCTGCTAGTTGAAATGGATGGATTTGGTACTACCGCTGGAGTTGTCGTGCTAGCTGGGACTAACCGGCCCGATATTCTCGACAAAGCTTTGTTACGGCCTGGACGGTTTGATCGTCAGATAACCATAGACAAACCTGATATTAAAGGCCGTGATCAGATATTCCAGATATACTTGAAGAAGATCAAACTTGATCATGAGCCCTCATATTATTCGCAAAGGCTGGCAGCCCTCACTCCCGGATTTGCTGGAGCTGACATTGCGAATGTTTGTAACGAGGCGGCTCTTATTGCTGCCAGACATGAAGGACCAACAGTTACAATGGCGCATTTTGACTCTGCAATCGATCGTGTTATTGGAGGCCTTGAAAAGAAAAACCGGGTATGTGCTTTCGCCTTATCAACAAAACTCAGCTGTTTATAGTCTTATGGCCAAATTTTAGTTATATATGGTTTGTTTACTGTCGGTGTCACTGGAACCTTCTCGATAGGAATCTAGGATATATTTCAAGTTTGAAATCTAACAGTTTGTATGGTGAAAAAAACATTATCAGCCAAAGATTTTGCATCGTGTTTTTCCCAAGCTGAATGTTCTACAATATTATTTGGTGGTTTCATGACCACAGGTAATAAGCAAGCTGGAGCGCCGCACAGTTGCATATCACGAATCTGGCCACGCGGTTTCTGGGTGGTTCCTGGAACATGCGGAACCATTGCTAAAGGTGACTATTGTTCCTCGAGGCACAGCAGCACTTGGGTTTGCCCAGTATGTTCCAAATGAAAACTTGCTCATGACAAAAGAACAACTCTTCGACATGACTTGCATGACTCTCGGCGGCCGGGCAGCTGAACAGGTAAACCTTTCTCTCAATTCTAACTCCTTTTGGTTGTGAAACTGGTAGTGTTAGAGTAAAGGATACAGATAAGAACGAATTCCAAAGTTGTAATAAGTTATATGCACCAAACAGACCCAAAACATTAAATCATTAAACAAAGATCAAAGCTCACTCTAACATCCTTATGCTAAAATATGAAAGCAAAGCACTCTAGAAAAAGGAAATAAAGAGATAGGAACCATAAATCAGGAAATGGAAAGAATATGTATACAAGTACATTCTACTTGGTTGGTAAACAGATGAGAAGAGTTAGTTGAGTTGTTTCCTCTTACAGAATTCAAAACTCTCTCATTACGGTTTCAGGTCATAAAATATCTGTTTTTTTTTTTCAAGCTGTGAATCCTGTTTCTTTGGTGGGTCATGAACGCAGGTGTTGATAGGAAGAATCTCCACCGGGGCTCAGAACGATCTGGAGAAGGTGACCAAGATGACATACGCACAAGTGGCTGTGTACGGATTCAGCGACAAGATAGGATTGCTTTCATTCCCACAACGGGAAGATGAGTTCTCCAAACCATACAGCAACAGAACCGGTGCGATGATAGACGAAGAGGTCCGAGAATGGGTGGGCAAAGCTTACAAGCGGACGGTTAAGTTGATCGAGGAACACAAAGAGCAAGTGGCTCAGATCGCTGAGCTCTTGCTAGAGAAGGAGGTTCTGCATCAGGATGATCTCACTAAAGTATTGGGTGAGCGTCCGTTTAAGTCGGGTGAGACAACGAATTACGACAGGTTTAAATCTGGATTTGAAGAGACGGAGAAGAAGAGCCAGGAGGAGTCTGTGCCAGTGAAGCCTGCGGAGGATGATGGAGCTCCTCCGCTTGAGCCACAGGTTGTTCCGAGATAGATGTTGGTGACACCCAAATGTTACTCATTGTAAATTAAGTGGAAGGCAATAACCAAACATATTACTGTATCTTCCTGTTTTAGCACGGAGGGATTGATTGATTATTCTTTCTGGAAAAGTAACATTTTTACTTTTCTCTATAGTTGGACTTTTTGGTTCGGTTAAAATGTCCATCGCTAACCAAAGATTGAGTTAACCTCTTTTTGCCCTCTGTAAAAGTGTCAAGCTTTCAACACAGTAGAATGTCATTGTACACAGCAGAACTAAAGAAAACCAAGTAAAAACAAACAAATAAAACATAAATACAAAACTTGGGATTACATGTAAGAACCTTTGATGAACACAAAAAAAGTTTAAGAAGGGACCCAACAAGAAGAAGAGAAGAGGATGCGACCTTTCCAACCTTGCAAGAACCAATTACAATCTTCATCAATCACAAAGTCTTTATGGTAACCCCATTTCTTTATCTTTTCTCTAAATGACTCCACAAGTTCTGCCTCCACAGGCTTTTGCTTAAACCCAGCTCTAATCATCCTCACTTGCCATTGCTTATAGGTCTCTGGTCTTTCAACTCTATCTACTCCTTCACAAGCTATCACATTCATCACTTCTCTCCCGTAAAACTCTCCTTCGAAATGTATCCTCTCCGGGTTTTCTAGGGACATAGTCGTACCAAAAATGTCGAAGAGCGCTGAGTAGTGAAACAAAGCTTCTTTGAACCGTGTTGTGAAGAATGGAGCGTTAAAAGCTCCGTTAATCGTCGAGGTGAGGAAAACGTCAGGGTTCATGTCTCTGATCAGTTTTAAAAATCCGTCTCTTGGGCAATCCTCTTCCCCTGGAGCTACGTCTCTGAGGTTCTTAGACCGGAGACAGGTATTAACCGCAAGAACTTCATTTGGTCGGATCTTGAACTCTTCAATCCGGATTGTTTCCCAGTTCTTAGATGCAATAGCATTGTATTCAAATGGAATACCAAACCGTTTGCAATACTCTGTCAGTCTTCGACCTGTATCCTGTATTCTTTCGGTTGGACGAAACCCGTGTTGAGGAAGCTCAATGCCGGTAATCCGTAGTTTCCGTAGATCGGTTTCGCTGTTCGATAAGTGCTGTATAAACATCGGCCATTGGAAACCGTAAAGGATCCCAAAATCGATTATATGAAGAACGGAAGCATCCTTGGCAGCATCAAAAATCATCTTGTTGGAGAAGAAATAGATCAAAGTCATGAATGGAGACGCAGACAAGAAAGCTTTGTATGATTTAAGAGTCTGTGCAGCTGTTCGTTTTTTCGAGGTAATAGAATCGTAATAACTCTGGATCTTAGTTCCAGTGCTACCTTCAAGACGCGCCTCAAGCGCATTGGCAAAGAAATGAGCTAGTCTCTGTGATGGATCACCAAGAGGTGAACTTTGCTTCCTTATCTGCCTCAGCAAATCATCAGCTGTAATCTTGTCCCCCGCGGAAATCGATTGCGCACATAGACTAAGAAGTGTACGGAAATCAATCGCTTGACTCTTCTTTTTCGCCCGGCCTCCTTCTTTCTTACCTTGAACCTTACTTGAACAATTCTTCTCGCAATCTTCGATAATCAATGGATCGTATTGGCCATCAAGAAGCAAAACCTTATCAAACAACTCTGTTAATTTCCCATCTTCCACATTCACTGCAAAGTACTTACCGCTCCTAGTTTCCTCTTGATCATCTTCGTCTTCTTCCCGCTGGTGATGAATCTTCCGAGCTCTGGAAACACCAGACCATCCTTGCTCTTCTTTCACTGGAACAAGTCTTTCCTTCTCAGGCTCAAGATTGAAGATCCATTGATCAGTATTAGGAAGAAACTTGCTAGCTTCCTCTAGCCCTCTCTTAAACTGCATAACTGAATCTGCATCACTAAACATACTCCTGACAAGAATCTCATTCGCTGGCAGTCCGAATTGCCCACCTCCACGAAACATGTTTGACCCTTGAAACGACACAACACCAGAATCACCAACACCATCATACAACACTTGAGTCTCTGTAGAATTAGCTCTCGTTTCGATTTGGACACTAGAGTTACTGTTACTACTACTCCAATAATCACCACTACTATTACTACTACTAGTAGTAGTAATCGAATTAGGAAGATAAGATTGAGTCTGGGAATCGCTGATGACTTGCCGCAACATTTCTTCAGTTTGTCGTAGAGCCAATGAATCATAGTACATAGATTGCTTCCCCGCGATACTCTCTTCCATAAGGAGCTGGTTTACGTATTTCAAAAGAGTATTTTCAGAATCGATCTCATCAGCTGGAGGAGAGTAGTAATGATCTTGAATCTCGTGAACTTGTGTTGTTATCGGAACCCAAATTGAAGATTGATGATCCGTGCGGAGATCGAAATCGCTCGAAGATGGAACACCAAATCCGAGATTGGGAATCGAATTTGGTAAGAAACTCAAATCATAATACTCGTAACCGTTGACCACCCCAGAGTAATTCGATTCCATCATCCAAAAACTCTCCTCTCGATTAGAAAAAACCCTAATTCACTGAATTGGGTTGCTATTTTCAAAAATCCCCACACCTACAAGAACACAAAAGATACAGCAAAGAAATAAGAATCAGATGAGAGAAGTTGGGACAACATTGCTTACCACTGAAGCAGAAGTAGTGGGATTAACAACAAAGTGGACAACTAGGAGGTAAAAAAGGCATCAACTTTTTTAGATCATCAAGTTAAAAGGAGATTATAATAGATGAATATATTCGCAAATGTGATTGGGTATTGCTATGCGTGAGAGCAGCAGCAAGAAATATAAAAAATATATATATATGTAAGAAAAGCAACAAGTTTCCCGGGAATCTCCGAGGGGGACAAAACCAGTCTTGCGATTCGTCCGAGGAGTCAAACTATATTTGTCGGCTCTTCTTTCATTCGTGGGCTTGGGCCCATCTTTTTATATTAGTCATCGTCATGATGTTTGATAGTTCTTTTACGGCTAGTAGTTGAGGTTTTCTTTTTTTTTTTTGTTCTGAGTGATGGTCTCCTAATTCCCCCATTGACTTGTATAATCCATATGTTGACCGAATATCGATTCTTATATGATCCTTATGTTTGTGGATTGCCTTTTAACTTTTTATGCATTATCTCTGTGGGAACACTGAATATGTCGACGAATTAGGATATTTATTATTTTTTCTTAATAAAAACAATTGTATTTCTTATTTATAAATTTGTATTAGAGTTTTGAAAATAGCTCTAGAAGACTTAATATCTACTTTTTTATAGTAGATGCGATCGAACCGTACAAATAGTAAATACAAACCATTGACTTATAATTATGTGAATCACATAGCTGATTTTTTAAATGATTTTTTATTTGTAATTTATAATTTACACACGCTAATTTCGGATTATATATTATATGAGAGTAGCACTAGTATAAATATTTAGGTTACCATCGCTTTGATTTTTATATCAAAACTATGTATGTGTACTTGATCAACTCCCGTTTTATGATTATTATTTTGGTGTAAAGTCAAAAGTGTTTCGCCAAAAGAAATATATATATTTATTTGATTCCAAAAGTTGCATATGTAAAATGGGGAGGAAGATTAATAAAGGTTTCTGATAGGTGGAGTTGATTATTTGACAAGTACGAAATTATTATCTAAACGAAAAATGAGAACATAAAGTGTCTAGAACCACTGTACAACGACAACATATATTAAAAAAAAGAGTGAAAAGGACCCCTCCAGATCTGATATCACAATGTCATTCTGACATATATTGTGAGATTCACATTTACACCATATAATAATGTACTAGTAGTACATGAAGAAAATACTTTGTATATTATGTCAGAAAAATTAGAAATTGAGTGGATGTCACGTTTAAGTATAAAATATTCAATAAAACATTCAACCTTTTTAGCGTTGTAAAATAATCTGGGAAATAATGGTAGGGAAAGTTTATTGGATTGATTATTTCTTTGATATTGAAATTATGTTTGTTATTCAATCAATAATTGTAAAACTTTACATCAAAAGATTAAAACAATTGTAAACTTTAAATTAAAACCATGTAGGCATGCACTACCATCGACCAGTATTGGTAGGATTTCATGGATTTTTTCTAGTTTAATTTTCATTATGTCGTCTAAATATATGATTTAAAAACTTTTTATACTTTAATAAGATGTATTTATTTTTTTGTTTTAAAAAAAAACAGAAGGTTTAGAATTTGTGAACTCCTAATCTCTTGGAACAGAATCCAGATCAGATTAAATTAATTATTTTCTAGAGAACAGATCTCTTTCAACGCAAATCGACCTCGTGATCTCTTCGGTTTTGACAGAATTATCACTACCCCTTGTTGATAAGCTTTTGTTCTTTGACATCTAACCTTTAAATCATTATAACCCGTCACTTTCTTGTAAAATTACTTGTTACAAAGTCACACACTGCGAGCCTAGAGATGCAATATAACTTTGAAAAAAGACCAATTTGTCATATTTATGCAACAAAAGATTGCATGACCACAGCAAACGATCATGCAAGTGAGTAGTATCTCTCTTATGCTATACTCTTACACACGCTATGTTACAAAACATACAACAATACTCTTAAGTCTCCAAAGAACCCTAACTCTGAACTTAATCCACTCGTGTTGGCGAGAGACTATCAACAGAACAGCCCTACATGAAACTCAGTTACTTAGGACACAACAATGAACATATCTATGAAGAAGAAGGAACCCAAACAGATGAAGCATACACGATTCTACCTTTCCACCCTTGAAGCAACCAGCTACCATTTTGATCAACATCGAAATTTTTATCGTACCCGTTTTCGATTTTCAACTTCAGATTCTGCATCAGTTCCTTCTCAATCGGGAGCTGTCTAAATCCGGCTCGGATCACTCTCGCCTGCCACTGCTTGGTCTCTCCACTCTCTCCGTTCCTTCACAAGCCACAACATTCATTATCTCTCTCCCATAAAACTCTTTCTCAAACATCAGCCTCATCTCACCTACCCTCGTTAGCTTCGAGTCACACATATCAAACATAGCCGAGTAAAGAAACAACGCTTCTCTGAACCTTGTGACAAAGAATGGCGCGTTGTAAGATCCGCTTAGGATGGCCGGGATAAAGACATTCGGGTTTACTTTCCTTATCAGGTTCAAAACCGCATCTCTCGGGCTGTTTACCAAGACATTCTCATCTAGAAGGTTCCTGAATCGGAAGAGAGAGTTTACAACAACAAACTCTCCTTGTTGTAGTTTTAAGTCTTCGACTTTGATCGTTTCCCATTTCTGAGCAATCGCATTGTACTCAACCGGGGACATTGTGTCGCTGACAGTATCGAGCCAAGCGATGACCTGTTTCCTGAACTCCTTCTGCTGGTCTAAAACCGCGCTGAGGAAGCTCTATACCAGTAATCCGAAGCTTAGGCGGACCACCAGATCTGTGCCTGAGGCGATGAATCACAGCAGGCCATTGAAAACCGTAAGATATCCCAAAATCTATGATGTGGATCGTTTTGGCGTTTTCAGTCAAACGCATTATGCTGTGGTTAGCAAATATGATAGCGGCTTTCTTAAACGGACAGACAGAGATGTATGTCTGGTAAGCCTTCAACATGTCTGCTGCAGATGTTTTCTTTGAAGATAAAGCGGTGTAGATCTGTGTACCAGTCCCAGCTAAGTGTGCTTCCAGACTATTTGCAAAATAATGAGCCAATCTCTCTGAGCCGTTGCCTAAAGGCGAAGAATGCTGCCGTATCTGTCTTAACATTTCATTGGCGGTTCTACAATCATCCACAGATACAGCTTGTGCACATAATACCAAAAGAGTCCTCAAATCAACAGTATCTTTCTTAGAATCATTACTATGACTATTAGCAGTTGATTTCTTCACGCGGGTCTTTGCTCCATTTGACTGCGCCGCAATTTGCTGTGTTGTCTCAACTTTGGCAGGTTCTGTTGGAAACTTCTGGTTACGAATGCATACGGGCTTCTCAGAGCCACCAGGCCCACCACATACCAAGATCTTATCAAACATTTCAGAAAGCTCGGTCTGCTCAACATAAACAGCTGATTGCTTATTACTTCTTTCTTCAACGAAATCTTCATCTTCGTCGCGCCCATGGCTTTTCTTTCCAGTCAATCTATTGGGAGGAGGAGGAGCAACACTATGATGCTCTGTCTCATCCTTCTTCTCCGTCTTAACAAAAACCTCAGAACCAGTTTCCTTAGATCCCAATTCCTCGGGATGTAATTGTCCACATAGATAAAGAGCTGAGAAGACTTAGGAAGGAACTTACTCGCTTCCTCCACCCCTCTCTTGAACTGCGTAGCCAATTCAGTATCTTTGAACATACTCGAAACCAAATCATCGCCAAAATCTGACCCGAAAACCGAACTATTACCACCACCACCTGTAACACTGCTGTTGGACCTAGAAGTGGACTGGAAAACAAAATTAGTAGGAATCGGAGTCTGCAACCAAGAAGGTCTATTCTCCAAACCATCAACACTCTAGTGTGAGTCAGAGGAAGTGGTAGTGGTAGTGCTAGCGTAATCACTAAAGCCACCAACTGAAGAAGAACCATCAGGGCTATTAACATCAGCCACTTTCTCAGGGTAAGCTCGATGATGGTCCACAGAAGAAGAAGAAGAAGGGTTTTTATCGCCAAGGGCCTCGTAGAGAGATTTCTAAGCAGCTTGAAGAGCTAAGGCGTCATGAAACATACAAGGCTTCTCCCCCATATCCTCCTCCATAAGCACTTGGCTTATATACTTCAAAACCGAATCAGAGAAATCAGCGTCATCAGATGGAGATGATAACAGATCTCCTCTTGCTGCAGCGTTGGGATATGACTGTGGAGGATCCAAAGATGCGAAAGCTAAGAAAGGCTCATCCAAATAGAATCCATCGGCTAAACGTAAGGTTTCATTTGAAGCAGGCAAATCAAAGTCGGTATTGAAATCGAACCCGTCAAAGGATTCAGGGAATCCATCTGGATAGGAACCCATCGATCCAACTAAAGCTTCTCAGAAAAAAAAACCCAAAAGCCAGAGTCTTTGAAATCAAATAAAGGTCGAATTTTTATTCCTGATCAATCAGAAAAGAAACCAGACCACTGAAGATCAGACAAGAGAGAAAACTATAAAGCGGTGAGATTTGAGAAGGACAAAGCATACCTGTTGTGGGTAAGATTGCGCAGAATCGGCAACAAGATGACAAGGATGAACCTTGAGACTTGAGTAAGAGGAAAACTTCAGTGTACGTGGTGGAGAGAGATGGCAGATTAGAGATTAGAACTAATTAATTGTTTTTACTCTGAAGTCTGAAGATAATATATGCTTTTTTTTTTATTTTCTTTTCATTTCGTCTTAAATTTAAGTCAGCAATCAGTCGATGAGGAAACTTCGTGGGTCTATCCAACTCTGAAAGAGAATCTTTCCGGATCCGGCCAATCTTCACTGTTTTATTTTAGTTTTACTCTAGGAACTAATATTTAAATTTTATGGTATTAATTTTAAAAGTAAAATTTTATATTAATAATAACAATCTTTTAGTTTATTATTGTTTCACAGATTATATTATTTTCAAATTATTTAACTCTTTGTAGACTTCTTGAAAATTTTATTATTAATAGCTATTAGTCTATTACACTATTATAGTCTTAAGATTTTATATTAGTGTAATTATTGTGTTATTGTTTGAACTTAATCCGCAAATTACATATTGTTCCAAAAAATATTAGCTACACAAGTTACTCAATGGATATCATACCACAAAATTACTCAGTATCGTAATAATTAAATCAGACTTGATCATACGATAAGGCCAAGTCGTACATAAATTTTTGATATGTTTTTTTTTCTTTTTCTCTGAACGAAAAAGAAATCTCAAACTTTGTTGACCATAAGTTATCCATTCAACTTTTCTTCCTCTGACCAACTCCAACGGAATTTTATAACACTAAATTTGGTGTAAAATGTTCTCCAAATAAAACTGTAAAAATTGCATTATTATAGTACGATGCTATAAAAAAAATTTCTTTTTTTAAAAATTTAAATCTTTCAGTAGAAAATGGTATGTGGTGTATTTTTTTTTTATGCTTAAGATATTTTTTTATAGTTAAATTTTAAAATATAGTAAAATTTGAATTGATTTGAGATTTTTAGTATAATATTTGGTGGTTTGATTAGAGATGGAAAGATTTTAATTATTAAAATTACATTAAAATAATATAATTTTTACATCAAAATAAAATTGATGGTTAGAGATAACGTCTGATAAAATTATTCAACGTTCGTGCTCACTTTTTTTCGTTGACTCGGTTTATGTCGAAGACTTTTAAATTAATTCCAATTATAAAATCCGACAAATATACATATCTATATATCTATATATATATTGAGTAATGGAAATAGAAACGAAATTGACAACAAATATTATGACAATATGTAAGTAGGAAATGACAATACGAAACAATAGCTGTGTACATACAAAAAAGTTAAATAAGACCAAAAAAATGATCATACGAGATCCATAAAATATCTAAATAAAAAATATAAATATAAAATGAAATCATCGGAAATGTATACTTTTCTATTCGCCGTCATAAAAGAATACGTTTATATTCTAGATTTGTATTTTACGATCACATATATTTTAAAATTGATCTAAAATACTTAATTTCTAGCAGTTTTAAACATACTTTCTTAAGATACAAACTTCCAAATTGAAATCCAGACTAGTCCCTAAAATCTATTATGAAAGCGTGAAATAATTTATATAAAATTTATTGCATTAAAATAAAACATTTTCAAGTTTGGTTGCATGTAATTGTCGTCGTAGTTTCATTATACCAAAACATTTTCCAACATGTGTTGGAAAGTGAGAATTATACGCGATGGATCCGAATTGTCTTGCGTGACTGATTCATTTTTCGCGCAAAGATTGAAATAATATAAGAGCTTTTGTTCGTCGATTTCATTGTTCCATAATCCCCATTATTGCTCATTGCGATCATGAATTCCTTACATTAATTGCAATTTGCTTTCGCTTGCCATTGTCACGTTCGCCTAACCGCGTAGCCACATGAACACATCCAGAAAATATTACTCATAGGTGTCGACGTTTGATAAAGATATGCGATAATGAAAGTGACATCTCTAATTATTTCTCTCCATTGATACATGAGATCCTAAAGAAACTTCCATCATATTCTTTCTTTTGTGTGTGTGTCCAAAAAAGCGTCTTTTGCCACCGAAAAAGTCGCATAGCTTTACCACAAAAGGCCAAAGTGAGTGATTATTGGAACGTATATTTGGTTACATTTCCTCTTTTCAACTCCACCTTTTTTTTTTCAAGGAATCTTGTCTCAAGTCCCTATGTGTGTTATGATAGAGCAATTTGATGGTTTTTACATCATATTATATGAAAACTTTCTTATAACTTTTTAATATCTCCAAATGTACATGGTTCACTTTCTCCACATGCAAAAGGTATCTCCATCGACCAACAACTTTCAAATTTAGATAAGTTTTGATGATATACGAGGGGTTTGTTGACAAATTCATAAACTCGAATAGCTTGCGAGACACTCTTTGTGCGGATTCCTCAAATACAATATACCACAAAGATCTCAATTTTGCAAGGCAACAAAAGGAAGAAACCTCTTATTATATAACCAACCATTGTGACAATTACACCAACTCACATATTTTCATCTCTATCTTCTTCTTCTTCACCACAATCATTCCTTTTCTCTTTTACACTGAATCTTCTCAAATACATAACATAACAAAACAAAAAGTCTATATGAAAGATAACAAAATCCAGGTTCACCTCGCCAACGTCCACTTTCACGTTGCGAAGATAGCATTTTCATCCCCGGACTATAGACTAAGGCTGGTCTCGAGCTTCTGGGGTTCCTCTAGCAACTGGTGCTTCCCCTGTTGCTGGGACCAGTAGGCATGAGCCGTTAGTACCCGGTCTAAGAGCTCCTGTGGAACTGGCTCACCTCTCCTTTGTTGTGGCGATATTCTTGCTGTGTGCACCAGCGTCTTCCACTTATCCTACCATTCACATCAAACCCAAGGATTATTACTTTTTGCACAAGCAACAAGAGACTGAGATGTAAATAGGAGAGGTTTCTATTTTACCTTCAAATCGACATAAGTCCGATGCTTAGCATTATCAAAAGCTCGCAACTTTACATCACGCCACCTGCAGATAGATGTGCCAAAAAATATTAGAATATCTTGGACCAATTCTTGATGGAAATCAAGTCTTCTACCTTGGTGTAACATTAACAAATTACCTTCCGGTCCCAAGTCTCTCCACAGCTTGAACAAGAGCCTCTACTTCTGCAACAGAGAAAGGTCGACGGATTCTGCGCTGCGCCACCTCAGATCGCTTGGTTTTTCGAGGTGGGACTACTGTCAAAGCCTGAGCATGAAGAGGAGGGACAGGAATAAAGGCTCTAGAGTAGATGGTTTTAACCCTATTTGGTGCAGAGGGTTTGGAGTCAAGGTCACTTTCTACAGAGTTACTCGGTTTAGCATGCTTCTCTGGTGATGGGAGACACCTAATGACAAACATGTTGCAGAAAACATCAGCAACAGAATTGGTTTTCTATACCAAAGAAAGAAGAAGCAAACATTGACCCCTGGAGTGAAACTGACCTTGTTAGAGTGTGAGGTACATTACACGGACGTTGAAAGTCAGAATCTTCTGGAGAAAGCGGTTTTGTGGATTGTGGAGGATTGGGCTCCAGACAAAACGCTAAAGTATCTGAAAGAGTGTCTAGAGAGATCCCAGTCTGAAGAAGCATTTTACTGTCGTCTCTAACCTTTTTTCCATGAACAAGAACACCTATGCGTAATCCACCTCCAAGTATCGTGGTCACAGCTTCCAAGACTGTCCTCTACCGAAGCCGAAATAAATTCTCATCATTATCCAAATACATGAATGACCCCTTTCAAGAAAATTCTAAGCAAAAAGTTCTAACCTTTAGCGAACCAACAGTAGCGGTCTCTGGAATTTCAATGAAAAGTTCAGGAACTCTGAATGACTTGATTCCAAGTTTCACTAAGCACAGTAAAGAAAAATGAACAGAGTCAATACAAAACTCTTGAGTGACAGAACCAAGAAAACCTTAATATAAAAAAGATACCGTGGGAATCTCTTGATGATTGGAATGTTGGCTGCTTCTGACAAGCTATGGATGATAGAAAAGCTGAAGCTGCAAAAAGACAGAGCTCAGAGTTATCACAACGTAGTTTTGATGTTGAGGGTGAAATGACTAGCTTCTGATAGATACCCTTTGGAGGTGAACCAGAAAGGCCTTCATTTTTAGCAGTTGCTTCGGATTGTGGTGCCTTATAACCATCAAAATATCTTCTTTTCTTGATTGGATAGTTCCTCTCTGATCTTAAGCTTATGTGACAATGTTTCTTGTTGTAGTAACCAGGCTTCAAGTTCAAGTCTAAACATTTTCAGGAAAAAAACCACATAACTAAACCATAAACATGGTTCAAAATAAAATATGAATAGCCCAGAAATGGTCCATATGTTCACCTGAATTAGTTACCATTGTATCTTTCGGCTTTGGAGAGACTTTACAATACTTTGAAGCCAAAACTTTCCTTATTCTTCTGTCTCCAATACGCAGAGTTGACCTAAATGATTTTGTTGTGTAACGGGCTGAGAAGTTTTCGCCATTATCATTTTCCTTACCGAGTAAATCTATATCATTAGAGCATACTGAAGGATTTTGTGGAATTGGTTTCCTGAATCCACTACCTATATAATTCTCATCCTTGGCTACAACATTTCTTGATAACTTTGCTTCAAAATTTAGCCCTCCAAGCATTGATTTCTTATAATTAGACTCTGACCTATAGCAATCACCATTGTCGATCTTGGTTTCCTCATAGGCCAATTCTTGAGTTTCAAACTTGTCCAAGCAAACAGAATTTATACCAGAAGTAGATCCAAAATGGAAATCTTTATGGGGACTTGGAGATCTGTTAAAGCTATGCATTTTATGAGCTTTTGGAAGGATCTCAGAGACAAAGAAACTTCTTTCAGCATCGTTATCATGATCACAATTAGTCTCTTCTCCAACCATTTGATCGCCTCCATTAAGCGGTTCTTTCTTAACTGCACACTGATCTTCATTGTTAACTGAGGCGTTGTTACTTGAGGAAGAAGAATTCCCACCTTCAAGCAGCAGTTTTCCAGCTACTGCAGCCAACAAATCGAAGGACGATATTGGATGGTTTTCGCTTTTCTTCTTGAAAGCACTCTTCTAGCAAAACACAACACAGAGATATCAGATGGTAACATTGAAACATGAAACTGTTAGAAGAACACACAAAAGTGAAGAATCTATTTATTTACTCTTGGTGATCTGGCAGCTCGAGGTGTGTGAGGCACCTCATAGCCATTGAATCCATAATCGAGCCTCTTTTGCAACACCATGATTCGAATAACATTTCAGGCATTTAACACAACGATTGCATTTTCACAAATTAATTAACGCAGACAAGCTAAATCCCTGCAGGAGACAAATTAGGTTAATCCAACAATGCATTAGAATTTTCCAACATATCAATAAAATCTCCGACTTTGCAAAAATTCTCATATTCTGTCTACGAGAATTAGCATTAAATTTCCAATTTCAAAGAGAAAATCTTGTAAAAACCTCGCTAGAACCCAAGTTATTGAAATTTTTTATTTACCAGGATCTAGAATCTCACTTGATTAATGATGGTAAAGAGAAAACAGAGCAAGAATTCAGACTGGCCTTGGTACTACATTTTCACGGAAACAAAACACACACAGTTCTGGTTCTAGGAAACCAAATTACGACATTAAGAAAAAACCGTTAAATAAAAATCCTTTCTTTTAATGAGGTTCTAGAAACAGACATTTCGCATAATTCAAATAACAGATCCAAGAAAGCTTAAAAATTTCTCACCTTTTTGAAAAATCTCTAAGGAAACGCACGAAGATTAGAGAAACAAGAAGAATCAACAGACGGAAATCAAGAAGGTTATCTCATGTTCTCATCAACCCACATTTTACTGGAAAACGGAAGATAAACAGAAATAAATAAATAAAAGAGTTTCTTTGAAATTGAAAAACCCCTTATGTGGAAAAAAGTACCCGTAGGTGAAAAGGGCTTAAACCCCTGGTCTTATACAAGTAACACCGGACGTGTCTGTAAAACGAAGAAGAGCAAATAACCGGCTATTACCAGTAAACCCCACCCTGAAGACCTGTTCTTCTTCTCTTTCTTGGGTGACCCACCACTGTCTCACGTACTTCCCCCTGATTCGGACACGTGGAGCCTCTGTCGGATCGTGCGGCTTTTTTACCACACACAAACTTCGACAAAAACGTTGAGTCACAAAGCCATGTAAGTTTTTTTGTCCAAGCCATGTCATTCTCTTTGCTTTCCTTTTTATTGTCTTTTTCAAATTTTTATATTTTATTTTAGGGATTCCTTTATTTTATAAGAAGTTAAGAACACTTCAATTAGCTAATTTTGTTTTTATATAGAAGTCAAATTATTTATATAGATTTCCCATATATATTTCAAAGGATATTGGTGTATCAGTTTTTAATCGTTTTAAGAAAAAAATATAGGATTGTAATGGTAAAAGAAAGGTTCATAATGTTCAATTAAATTTTATATTTCAGAAAAGGAAAAATATTTATGCAAATAGTATAAATTTAGCTCATATTAATCCGCACCAATATGGGAATTGAGAATTGAAATTTACATTTAAACCCAAAAAATTATATATGAGAATTTGAGTATATCTAGATTTTTGGTAAAAGAAAACTGTGGTTCAACTTATCCATAACGTTGTTTTATATTTGCATCAACACTAAAGAATGAAAACGTATTGAAGACATAAGTTATAAATGCGCCTGGATAATAATCAAAATAAGATCATATCGAAACAAATTCTTACGAGAGCTTTAACCCATCCTTTTCTCTATCAAGAAAGGCCTGAGGAACAGAACCTCTAAAAGATTATTTCCTCTTACTTTGCTGTGGATGTGGAGAGATCATTAGAAATTAGTCAAGACAATACAAAATAATATTAAGATAACTTACATGACCAACAGCGATTTCATCTTGGCTAGAAATTCAGCACTTACTCCAATCAAGTTGTTATTCGATAAGTCCCTATAATTTGTCAAGAAATAAATGTTAGCCAGTTCAAAGAAATTCGTTCCTTTTATTCAATCATGGAGATACGTACAATTCTCGAAGCTGACTTAGATTCTGTATGCTATGCGGTATAACTCCAGTTAATCCACTTGAAGATAAATCTCTGTTTGCATGACCGGAGACATATCACATAAAGATACATTTAACTTTATAATAACTGTTTAATTTAAATCTTCTTACAATGTTATGATTCTTGGTGGTGTGGAGATATCGATAATGTTGCAGCTTAAACCGATCCATGAACTCTAACACATGGATCACCCTGCCTACTGATTCTACTCAATTGATAAGTAGACTGAATGTTCTTGATAGCAATGACTGAAAAAGTACCAAACAAAAAAAAACAAGAAGTTACAATGTGTAAGAACTTGTACATATAATAAGTTTATATGCATAAAAATACTCGGCTACATACCATCATCTGTACTCGTCTCTGATTGTAGAAAATGTATGACGCTAAAGGCCTCGTAAGCACTCATTAGGGGTGCTAGCGTCGACTTAGGCGTTTTTGACAGTTGCGCACGACATACCCCTCCCTCGCATTTCAGCGATGCAGGGTTGGATATAGTTTCTGCTTCGAAGTTCATAGGACGATAAGAATGGTAATCAACTCTACCGTTCGCCACAATCCTGAATACCCTAGTTTCATTGGCCTGCAATTGTTGGATCTCGGCTAAGTAAAGGTAAACATACGTTTCATCATCAGATGTCTCTGATACCCAAAGAATGTTCAATGGATCACTGGCATTAGTTGGTATGGCGGCGGTCGAAATTACATCTCGTGGCGGGGCATAGCCACCGGAAGAATCCGTAATGTTGCGGGTTGTGCCTATTTGAGTCCATTCTGCTAAGAAGTTTGGACTCCAAAAACGATCATAGACATCTTTGGGGTAGCTGCCACGGTTAAGTATGGTTGATCTCACATAAAGATACATAAGTATGGTTGATATCACATAAACGATCATATTGCAAGGGTCTTAATTCTATGGTTGATATCATTGGTGTACTCCTCCATGTCTTGACGAGACATATGTCCAAGATGTTAGACCTTGTGATGTTAATGATCTCCTCGAGAACTATTGACATCCCTTTTCACACACATTTTGGCTGGTCTCTTAAGACTTGATCTACTTTTGGTGTGTGTTATGACGATAGCTAATCAGAATCAATCATTTCGAATTCCACTTGCAAATTTTTTATAAAATTTTAAACGTGACACACTTGTAAGATTCTATACTTCCACTTGAAAAAAGTCTTACCATAAGACCATTCTACACTAAAAATTATTTCGAATTTGGTGAGACGACCTGTCCAACAGACGACGTGGCCTATTATTATTGGTAATTGCACGTTGACATTTTCCAATCATTTCCGACCCCACCAGCAATAGAAGTTAACTTTAATTATTCAAAAACGCATCCGTTATCATTGATTTGGCATGCTTTGTATTATATGCAAGTACTTTGGTAGACTTGGTATTTGGTGATCCTGTTCTCCTTGGACAGAGGTGGAAAAATGAAAAATCTCCGTGGACTTTTATTGGCCTTCCTAATTTTGTCTTTTGGCTTTTCCGATTTTCCTCAAGCACAAGGCCAACAAGGTTTCTGGTTTTCTTCATTTAACTTCTAATCTTGTTTCCTTACAAAAATCTAGACATTAATTTGGTTAGCAAACATAACATTTTTCTAAATGGTTTCTTCCTTTCCGTCTTGTCTCACCAGGATTCATCAATTTGGATTGCGGATTACAAGCCAATGAGTCTCCTTACATCGAACCATTAACAAAGTTAACATTCGAATCAGACGCCAATTTCATCAAAAGCGGAAAAAGCGGCAGGATTCAAAATGTTCCAGGGTTGGAGTATATTAAGCCATACACAGTTTTGAGATACTTTCCGGATGGATTACGGAACTGCTATAGTCTTAGTGTCATACAAAACACGAATTATCTGATCGTAGCCATGTTTACTTATGGAAACTACGATAATCTTAATACACATCCAAAGTTTGACCTTTATCTTGGTCCAAATATATGGACCACGGTCGATTTGCAAAGAAATGTAAATGGTACAAGGGAAGAAATCATTCACATACCAAGGTCAACTTCTTTGCAAATCTGTCTTGTTAAGACGGGAGCAACTACGCCGCTAATATCAGCTTTAGAACTACGACCATTGAGAAACGATACTTATATTCCTCAATCTGGTTCCCTCAAGAAACTGTTCCGCGTCTATTTGACTGATTCTAAAGACATTGTTCGGTAAGCCAACCTTCCCTAACATGTTGATAAGGAAATAATCGTGTTAAGTTTTACATACTTTCAACTCAAAACCAACTGGCCCCTTAGCGTTCCGATTTGAGATTCCTAACAACTTTGCTATGTAAGATATCTTCAGGTACCCAGAAGATATCCATGATCGTCTTTGGAGTCCATTCTTCATGCCAGAATGGAAACTGTTAAGAACAAGTCTCTCGATCAACACTTCTGATAGCGACTACGACATACCAGAAGATGTAGTTGCTACGGCAGCCACGCCTGCAAATGTGAGTTCACCATTGACCATTTCTTGGAATTTGGAAACACCTGACGACTTAGTTTATGCGTACCTTCACGTTGCCGAGATCCAGTCTTTAAGGGACAATGAAACCAGGGAATTCAACATTAGCGCAGGTCAAGATGTTAGTTACGGACCTGTTAGTACGGAGGAGTTGCATGTAGAAAATCTATTCAACACATCACCTGTTAAATGCGAACGAGGCACATGTCACTTGCAACTGATAAGAACTCCAAATTCAACTCTCCCTCCCCTCCTTAATGCCATTGAGGCTTTTATAACAGTAGAGTTTCCGCAGTCCGAAACTAATGAAAATGACGGTACGTCAGAGATATGTGAGTTTATACTTAGTTATATGCATATAGACTCAAAACAAATTTATTTCGCAATTGTGCTAGTCATTACCATCAAGAGTATAGAAACAAGCTATGGATTGAGTAGAATTAGTTGGCAAGGAGATCCATGTGTTCCTCAACAATTCTTGTGGGATGGTCTTACATGCGAATACACCAATATGTCTTCACCGCCAAGAATCCATTCCTTGTACGTGTGATGATCTTTCATAATAAATTATCTTTGTTAAGCTCTGAGTTCTTTAATATCTTACACTTTTAATGTGTTTCTGATCTTAACACCAGAGACTTATCTTCAAGTGAGTTAACAGGATTTATAGTTCCTGAGATCCAAAATCTTACCCAGCTTAAAAATTTGTAAGTATGTCACTCTACCTGAATACTCTGTTTCTCTTCCCCCCTCCCCACTACACTCTGTTTATCAAGGCAGAATAAAAATAAAATCAAATTGATTCAAATTTTTGCAAATGATAGGGACTTGTCAAATAATAATTTGACCGGAGGAGTACCTGAATTTCTAGCCAAAATGAAATCATTATCAGACATGTAAGTTACTCGGTCAGCCATATGAACACAGTTGCCAATTTATTTTTCTAAGTCTATTTATATAAAATCTTTTTTGCCATTTTACCATAGAAACTTAAGCGGGAACAATCTTAGTGGTTCAGTCCCTCAAGCTCTTCTTGATAAAGTAAAAAAGGGGTTGAAGTTGAAGTAAGATTTTCTTGTCTTCCAATCGTTGATATTCATCGAAATCCACTGCATGTCTTTTTCATTTGTGTTATATGTCTTTACTAACACTTAATTAGCTTGTTTACAATACTAGCATTCAAGGAAATCCAAAGCTTTGTTCTTCTAGTTCATGCAACATAAAGAAAAATAGCAACATATTACCAGTTGTTGCATCACTCACTTCTTTGGCTGTTATAGTAACAGTGGTCGCTCTTCTTTTTGTTTGTGTAAAGAGGGGTCCTTCAAGCAGAAAAGGTATCTGTAACAAACAACCAGAAACATTAATGAGTGTATACTTAGTTAAATTTTCTCAGAGAACTTAATAGTGATTTCCAATTATTTGTGTACGGTTCTAGGTCCATCACCAAGCCAACAATCAATAGAAACAAAAAAGAGAAGATATTCATACGCCGAAGTTCTTGGGATGACAAATAACTCTACTAATAGAGTTCTTGGTAAAGGAGGATTCGGGATGGTCTATCATGGTTATATAAATGGTACTGAAGAAGTGGCGGTTAAGCTACTCTCTCCATCATCAACTCAAGGCTATAAAGAGTTCAAAACAGAGGTTTTTGGCACCAAACCATTGTTATCCATTTTGTAAGGCTAATTTGATGTATGTTATAATTTACATTTTTACATGTTTGATAGGTTGAACTTCTTCTAAGGGTGTACCACACAAATCTGGTAAGTCTTGTTGGATATTGTGATGAAAAAGACCACTTGGCCCTCATCTACCAGTACATGGCCAATGGTGATTTGAAAAAACATTTGTCAGGTATGTGAACATTCATCTTTGTTGTGATGCATTGTGTTGATAACATCTCAAGATTAAATTGACATGCAGGTAGCTCCATACTGAGCTGGGTAGGTAAACTAAACATAGCTGTTGATGCCGCGCTAGGTTCGCGATTCTCATATCCTTTTACTATGCGTTTAACCAACTTTTTCTATTGATTAATTAACAAAAATGAGTTTTGGAGACAGGGTTGGAGTACTTGCATATTGGCTGCAAACCATTAATAGTTCATAGAGATATAAAAAGTTCTAACATACTATTGGACGATCAATTCCAAGCCAAGCTTGCAGATTTTGGGCTTTCTAGATCTTTCCCAGTTGGAGATGAAACTCATGTGTCTACAGTTGTAGCCGGCACACATGGCTATCTTGATCCTGAGTAAGTATTTTGGCTTTTCTGATAAACCATCTTTTCTATCGGTTAGAAAACCAAAAAGGAATTATAAATTATTTCATCTTGCAGATATTTCCAAACTAATAGATTGTCTGAGAAGAGTGATGTCTACAGTTTTGGCATTGTACTCTTAGAAATTATCACAAACAAATCGGTGATCGATGAAACCCGTGAAATGCCTCACCTAGCAGAATGGGTGAAATTTATGCTTACTAGAGGAGACATTAGCAATGTTATGGATCCTAAACTTCAAGGGGTGTATGACTCTGGCTCTGCATGGAAAGCTCTTGAATTAGCAATAACATGCGTGAATCCTTCTTCCTTAGAGAGACCCAACATGTCTCATGTAGTTCATGAGCTAAAGGAGTGTTTGATATCTGAAAACAAGAGGACAAGAAACATAGACACATCCAGATCCCTCGACATTAACTTAAGCTTTGGTACTGATGTAAACCCCAAGGCACGTTAGTCTCCACTCTTCACGTCGTTGCATTTGTTGTTTTTTCTGCTTGTCGTGTCACTGCATTTTTTCTTTTCAGGAACTATCTTCCTTCATATACTGTGCAGCCTAATCTTCTGAGCATATATCAATAACCAGCAGATGTGAGAGCAAACTTACCCTTATGTTAACGCATTCTCACAATACAAAGATCAAAATTAACTGTTTGTCGTAGTGTAATAATGAGAGATGAACTGTATCGAACTGAATTCTTACATTGACAGAGACAAAACTGTACATCCAGATTCCATATACAGGACAAGATATAGGAACTTCATATCCTGCAAATGTTTTATCAAGAACACAGACCCAATACGTGTTTATACTTCTTCAGACATACAGTGGTGAGGCCGATGGGCGAGGATAAGCAACAACTGTACTACTGCCCACAGCGATCTCCCGAGCAAAACCCGCATTCACCTTTTTGCTGATAACACTGTCACTTCTCCTACGCACTCTTCTCTCTGTTCTATCCATTTTTCCTTCTGTAATAGCATTTAAAGACTGAATGTGTTCGAGGTGTGAAACTACCTCGCTCATGGTTGGTCTCAGCTTTATCTCTGTGGTGAGGCATCTCAGAGACAGAGTAGCCACTTTACATGCTTCTTCCATAGAGTACTGATCTTGAAGACGATTATCGATGACTCGGAAGATCTTTCTTTTGTTTACAAGGTAAGGTTTAGCCCACTCCACAAGGTTCCGCTCTCCAGATGGACGATTCTTGTCCACAGCTCGACGACCAGACAACAGCTCCAGAAGGACAACCCCGAAGCTATAGACATCACTCTTTGTTGTAAGATGACCTAAGGAAAACACAAAATGATCAATCATCAGAAGAAACCAATTGCGGGAAACAGAGATCTGACCAAAAATAATCCGACAATTACCGGTGGCAAGGTATTCAGGAGCAGCATATCCGTGAGTACCCATGACCCGTGTAGAGACATGACTTTTATCACCTATTGGCCCATCCTTGGCCAACCCAAAATCAGAAAGCTTTGCGTTGTACTCCTGTGATCATGTACAAGAAGATTTTCATCATAAAGCTGAAAACTTTCGCAGTTCAACATGGTGATCGTATCAAAGATAACTAAAGTTTAAAATACCGAATCAAGAAGGATATTGGAAGTCTTGAAATCACGGTATATCACTCTTGTCTCGGAACTGTGAAGAAAAGCAAGGCCCTTTGCAGCACCAAGAGCAACTTTCAACCGCAGTTTCCAAGATAACGGTTGGAAGTACATACCCCCTGCAACCCCCAAAAGAAACCTTGAATATTCATAAACATCATAAACAGCTGTAAGTTTGACGTAAGCCTGGGATTAGCCAAAGAGGAAAGACAACATACTTCTGAAAAGATGATTCTCCAAGCTACCCCGAGGCATGAACTCGTAAACAAGAAGACGGTGCTCATCCTCTAGGCAATAACCGATCAGCTTCACTAGGTGACGATGAGAAAACTGGCCAAGGTAGTTCACTTCAGCCTGCAACATCATTGAAACAGATCACAATTATCAAGAATAACAACAATACACAAGAACAAAAAATGGCATGATTAAGCTTATTATTTAGCTTTTATTTACCAGCCACTCCTGGTGACCTTGCCAACCATCTTGGTTAAGCTTTTTGACGGCAATAACCAAACCAGTGCCTGGTTTAGTGGCAGTGAGAGACTTCTCATCAATCCAGCCTTTGAACACACAACCGAATCCACCTTCACCAAGCACACTGTCTGGTCTAAAATTCCTGGTTGCTGATTTAAGCTCAGCAAAGCTGAAACTCTTGAGGTTTGGAGACTGTAAGATCTCACCCTCGGTTCGAGGGGTTGGTCTTACAGACACAGAGGAAGCCTTACTCCCAAGACTTCCAGTATCTTTGGCGACAGAACTCACATAATTCGGAGTCGCCCCTAAACCCACCAAACCAAAAATAGTATTAGTTTCGTTAGATTAAGCAAAATATTGAAAATGAAACACCAAATCTCCTACCCTCAGATGCAAAAATCAAAACTTTCAGGAAATGAAATAACAAATCTAAGAACTTTGCCTTCACAAGTTAACAGAGGAATAAAAACCAGAACTTGTCTCACCCAAACTTTAAAGGACAGAGCAAAAGAAAAAGAAAAATTGACGTAAATGTGTTTACCTGGGCTCTCAGCTTTGATCCGAGCACTCAAGCAAATCCCCATGATAGAGTAGTTCTAAGAGAGAACCAAATTGGAAACGCGTCTGCAATCTCTCACTATATATCACACTTAAGATTAAGAAAAAGGTAGAAACTTTGAATCAATGGAAACTGGAAAGTTGAGGCCAAAAAAAATCAAAATGTGAAAAGAAAAGATTTCACAACTTTTATCCCCCCCCCCAAAGTGTATCCACACTTTAAAGCATGTGACCAAGTTCATCAAATCTCTTTTGCTAATTTAAGAAACCTAACAACTAACAAATGAAGAAGAAAGACAAATTCCTAATCACCTGTTATCAACCAAGAGATAGACAAACACGAAAAGAGAAAGTCTGAGTGTGAGAAAGGTGTTGCCGTTGGGTGGTGGCATTAATGGAGGATCGGTCCCGCCTCTCCTTTTTTTTTGTTGTAGCGTTTATCAGTTTTCGAGCTTTTTGTTTTCTCTCTCTCTCGGAAGTCAAAATTCTTCCCCTTTTTATCGCTTGGTTTCACTTGTCATTTCTCTATCGTTTCATTTTGGCCTTTTTGATATGCCAAAGAAAGAAGATATGATGATGAAGTCATTAAAGATTAGCCTTTCCACAGGGTGTTCAATCGCTCTCAGCCGTTGGATCTGACTTAAACATTGTACGTAGTTCTCGATGTAAACTCCAGCTGGTGGGCTCGGCTAGGCTCGGCTCATTTACCATGCTCAGATGATTTTCAAGGTTCCATATGATTTTATCAGTCCCAAAATTCTGTACATGCTCAAGGATTCCGCCGTTTTTGAAACTAAAAGAATTCTTCCACGTTCGCTTATTTATTTCATCTTTCGTTCGTTCTGAATGTTTATTAATTTTTACTACAAATTTGTAGAGTTATCAATCGGATCGTATAGATCATTTCAAATGTACAGATAATTCGATAATATTATTCTAGATAATTTGTATTATTTGCCTGGTGGAATGAGACAATTCCCGTGAGTCTACGTACGTTCATTCATTCACACTTTGTTTGTATAGGAAATTTTGTTCTTTTTTTGTGTGTATCATAGTATATTAGTAGCATCATTGATGAGATGATTACACATGAATGATCAGTGTAAACCTCAACGTGGTGATGGTTACTTGAAACTTGAATAAAATACAGACTAAATTCATGAATGATCCTGGTCCCATTCTATAATCATATCGTCCACAAGATTCGAAGTCTCAATCGATAATTAAGAATTCAAATATTAAACCCAGAGAGTAGACCGACAAAGATTGTCATTGACTCATTGGATTATTTAATTGTTTGGGTTCTTGTATTCTCTTAACCGAATCTTGACTAAAACAGTTTGTTTGTAAAACAATGGTAAATGCAACTCCAATAATCTTTCAGATGCTCAGGAGTTAAAACGTATATTCAATGCAGGCCTGATTCAATGTAAATTATGTTAGGTCCACAACAATGCCCCATTTCTGATTTTTTTTTGCCTTTGGACCAACTTTTTCTTTTGAATAAGAGTTTATTTGGTAAAGGTCAAGAATAATAAAAGTAAATCGGTATTACCGTATTAGCGACTAACAAAAGATATTGGTAAAAGAGTTTCCATATAAAATTATTTTTCATAATTTTTTATTGCACTGATAAAGTATTAAAATATTTCGCCCAAGAAGAAGAGAAATGTATTAAGATCAGATAATGATATACAGCTTTTAGTGGCATACAAGAGAATTTAAAATATACTGAGAGAATTTTTAAATAAAGAGTTGCAAACTCTCACTAATTTCGTAGAAACGAACATGTTATAGTGGACGGAGGAACATGGCATACTGAATCCCTTTCCAATTTTCTAAATATATATAATTCGACAGTCGACATATTTTTTCTTCTTTAGGAAGAGTTGGACCTTTTGGTAGTATTTTACCCATATATGGTCTCTTTGGATGTGACAGTGTGAACGAAGAATATTCGACGGTTTGACTTTTGCTTGTTTGACCCTTTTCTGAGGGACCCAGAGAAACAAAAGGTCCCGTGTCCACGCCAAAGCATGTCTGCCACGTGGTGCCGCGTCGGTTCACAGCTTATTCTCACGGCTCTATCAACTTACGCTAGCCAAGTAGTTAATAGTTAACTAATGAATTATCCTTGCCGTAATCTTAACAATCTTCTAGAAATGTCACACATTATTAGATTTTTTTGTTTAACTGATCGGTTAAGACTTCAGAGTCTTATTCTATTGATGATCCACTAATTAATTACGACTTCAGAGATAACTATGAAGTTAGAAATACCACTAATTTCTTAGTCATACAATAAAACAAAAAAAACGAAAAAAAAAAGAAACTAATATGATATGCCAAAGCTAAAAAAAAAAAAAGACAAATCCAAGTATGTCCAACTGCAAGTTATGTATATATTCAAGGATTCAACAAGTATGTATGTACACTTCATTGCCTTGGCTAAAAATAAATAATCACCAGTCACCAAATAACCGGAACGAAGCCTACAAACCGGACATTCCAACTTATACAAACACCAAGAATCTTTACATTGCACGTGATACACGTGACTGCATCTCACCAGAACCCTAACGGCGTCGTTTTTCTGAAATTCCTCCAAGCAAATCACGCAGACGTCTGTCGTGATCCCGCCGACATCGCGGCCGCTTTTCTTGACGAGATATATCGCCGGCGGAAGCGGCTCGCCGGACTCCTCATCCCCGGCTGCGCCCATCGGCAACTTCGGGTATATGAAGAAACATACAAGGAGAATCAAGCCGAAGAAGAAGACGATGATCATAAGCCTCAACGCTAACGACTCGCTCTCCGGTGACACGGGCGAAGCAGCAGCGTAATCGCCACAGCAACTTGTATCCATTTCTTAACGATCTTTTAATCAGATGATTTGATTTATGTGCTCTTATCGATTAGTTCCTGGATATTGTGTGATTAACTATATAAGAAACAGATTAACAATTTTAGCTTTAAGTTTAAAGGTGAGGAAGAAGAAGAAAGGCGGGAACGAGAGAAAAAGAGAACTAAACTAACTGAATTTTTATTTTATTTTGGGAAAACAACCTACTGAATATAATCTAAAGCTTGCTGAGTTTTATTTTTCATCTTATCTGGAGTTTGACAATTAAGCTCAAATATCAATTATTCTAATCTCGTATAGATAATTTCGTTTTGTTCTTTTATCCATAACTACGGCTATTTTAAGTGTCAGATAAGATTGAGAAAATAATCAGGGCTTATAGTGCTCAACAAGTTTCAGCAAGCTGTATGTTTCAGCATCAGGTCTAGCTCCACCTAAAACCATCCTCTTGAATAGATTAGGGTTCATAGACTTTGGTCTTCACATAAGCCTTGAACAGAGCATTGTACACAGACGCATACCTATTATATTTCGCATACTTCACCTCCTCAAACAATTTATCTGAGTTCTCTACGTCACCTTTCTCTGCAAAACACTCAATGATCGATAGAGTCATCTTCAGCCATGGCGTTGAGCTTCTTACGCTTTTGCTCGTCTTTAGAGTCGAACCCATTTCGATGTTTTTGAGAGCTTCCTTCATCAGTTTGGATTTAGCACATCCGAGGGCAAGATGCCTATATGTTATGGAATTAGGCTTAAACCCATTTGCTGTCATTTTGGGGAAAACACTGATTGCTTTCTCTATCGAACCGCATTTTCAGTATACAGAGAGCAGAGAGTTGAATTGCTCGGTTCCTTTAAGTCCTCTTACGTTCTTCATCTCTAACAAGAGCAGAGAGTTGAATTGCTCGGTTCCTTTAAGCCTATCGAGATTCCCTATTCGCGCAAATGCAAGTAACTCTTGGATCTAACATGATGAAATCCTTTGATGACATTCCACGTTCTCTCTAGCTCCTTTTCTTTTCCTAAACGTCCGTATAGAATCATCAATATATCCAAGGTCGACCAATTATCCCCCGTGATAGATTTCTCTATTTCCTTGGTATAGGCTTCAGCAACCGTATACAATCTCGCAACAGCATGTGCCATAGCCAATAAACAGTAAGAAACCTCATTTGGCTCAACTCCCACTTTCTTCATACCCTCAAAAGCCTTTAACACCCCATCAATGTTATGTTCATTAGCCTCAAGCTCATCAAGATATGATATGTTGAGACATGAGGAGTCGCCTTGTCAGCTTTCATGAGCGCAAGGTCTTTCGCAATGAGCTTTCTTCGTCCAGGAGCTGAGTTACGAATTATAAGACGGTTATAAACCAAATGGGAAGTACGGAAACCAAGTTCTCTCATCTTCTTCATATACTCGAGTGCAAGCCTAATGACACCTTGGCCTAAACAAGCAATCACAAGGTTGTTGTAGAGAAGCTCGTTCTGAAACTCTTGAGGTACACGAGTAAAGAGCTTTTCGCCTTGTGAGATGCCGTGAAGTTTGACTGAGAATTCCAGCAAGTAAGAGCATTCTAGCTCGCCAGGACGGTAAGGTCTTTCCCTGATTATCCACTCCATCAACTAAACCAAACATACCAAAATGTTTCAGTATCTTCATAAACAAAAGAAACTCATTTCGATTAAATAGCCTTCCCAAAGTACTCATTTCAGTTCAATTGGCAAAATCACATTGATACAACAATCCTTGAACCAAAAAGTATCAACTTTTCCTTTCAATATCATGTTTATAGATCATATTAAATATATCATACGAACTTGTTTTAATTTCTCTCTCTAAAACTATTCAAACCCATAAAGCTGATTCTTCGTTTTATAGAAAGAAGAAGCAAGCAAGAAATTGAACCTCAAGGGCACGTTTGTTTGTTCCGAGCTTCCTCAATCGATTAATGGTGTGATAAACATCTCCACCATGAACTGGAAACCCATCTCCCATCCAGCTCTGTAACGCAGACCCAGCAGTTACGCCCTTTGGGAGCTTCTCGATTCTCAGAGACAAACACTTGTTGGGTTCTTCTTCTGCATCCGACCCGCTACACTTCTCGTCTGGAGATTTCGTCGAAGAGATTAGGGAAGTGAGAAAATTGGAAGCTTGGAAATTAGTATGATCCACCGCAGGCGAAGAAGATGGCACGCAAGTTGTTCGACGTATTACCTGAACGAAGTATTCTCGTTGCCTCATCGCCGCAATAATAGATCTCATGGTTTTAATTTTGTGGAGACCTTACCGGGCCGTTGTTACATCTATGAGTGTTAATTGTCTAAAAACTTTCAAGATGTACAAGTATTTTATGGTGTACTTATATTTTGTGTCTTTTCTTTCGATAAAACTTCTTGTATTTTGTGTCTTTATTTCCTATCTTTTAAATTTTAATGTTTAGCGAATCCTCTTGTTTATAGATACTAAATGTAGAAGGAGGAGACATACAAATCTTAATAATCACAAAAGTCAATTCACATACATATTCTTTACGTTATCAAATGAAAACATTACACAATCACACCTTCACCACATAGGAAATATAGAGGGTCAAGCTTAAGAGAGTCATTACGCAACACAATGCCAAGTCTTTATTCCAACAAACACAGATGTCTTAGCATTTTCCCTGGCATATATAATTCCTTCAATAGTTGCAGCTTGACCCGCCACTGCAGTTTGATCCGCAGCTACAGTCGTCGCACTCCGTGTTGTAGTTCTTCTCGCAACTTCATCACACAGAAACACAAAACAAAAGTAAGATTTCAAAATTTAATATAGGTATACGATGAGATTAAGAACTAAGCAACAAGAAGAGAGGATCTAAGGCTTATACCTGCAAGAGCCACCACATTTACAGGAGGAGCCACACCCACAGTTCGAACCTGCCATTTCTCTTTGATTAATATTTGTTGTTTCTTTCTTTTTCTCCTTTAAAGTGGTGGCGTTATTTTCCCTTTCTTCTCCTGAGAATCTGAGTAGAATACCACCTGTTACGGTAACGGTAACCTTTTCTTACCGTTTTCTATTTCCTTTTTTTTGGTGCAGATGTTCTGATCAATTTCCATTTTGTTTTCACGGTAACGGTAACTTTAATGATCAATTTCCTTTTTTTTGCCGCCCAAACATAAAAAGGAACACAATGTAATTTCCTTTTTCGTGTGCGTAAAACCTTTCCTTATAAATACTCTCATTCATCTCTTCTCCCCTGAGAAATCAAATTAGTCTTCTTCTTCGATAGCAAACAAAACAAATATGTATCTTCCTTTTCTTTTTAACACTCGTTTCTTCTCAAGCAATTCGCAGAGAAAATCGCCGATGATCCATGTAGACACCATTCGACAGAGGTCTCGTGTTTCACAAATCGAGATTCCTGCATCACCTTCATAATTCTATCTCGAAATTCCTTCATCACCCACGCAAATTCCAACGATTAACGAAGAAGATCTTTTGGGGGCGAGATCAGCGATAATAAAAGTCGATCGGATTCGTAATATCATTACCTTCAGTCTGATCATTTCTTTCTTCTTCGTACGCAGCGCATCTATCGCTGGCTTGAGGATAAGGAAAAAGACACCTCTTGGGCTTTGGCACAACTGTTTGGGCCTCCGAGACATCTTCTCTGACTTCTACTTTTGGGCCTAACTCTTGTTTAGTCATCTTTGGAAGCGGAGGAGCTAGGAGAGAACTGCTTTTACGAGACAGGTGTGAGGGTTTCATTGGTTTCTATGGCTCAGACTAGGAGTCGACTCCCCCAGGAGTCAATATCACGAGTCAGGTATAATTTTTTTTCTTTCCGGATTTCAAATTAAAAAAGTTTTTCTGCAAAAATGTTTTAAATAAACCGTTTTGATTTAACTAAAAATTTATTTATACTAAACATTTTTATTTGGAAGAAGCTTAAGTGTTAAATTTTATAACTATGAAAACAAACCAAATTTGATATTTTGTCTTTAGAATTTTCGTTTTTCTTTAGAGATATTACAAATTCAATCTATTTATATATAATACAAATTTAACACCTAGTTTTCTAATTATTTTTAATAAAAACGTTTTGAACTTTTGATTTTCGGTTTTCAAAATAAATTTTAAAAAGTTTTCAGAAATAATGTTTTTAAGTAAAATGTTTTGATTTGGCTAAAGTTTTAATTATACTAAATATTTGTGTTTCAGAAAAACTTAAATGTTAAATTTCATTACTATGAAAACAAAACGATTTTGATATCATATCTTTAAAATATTTTCTTTGGTCCGTTAAAGGTGTTATACTTACATGTAATGCAAATTTAATACTTAAGTTTCCGGTTATTTTTGTGACAAAAAACGTTTTTAGTTTTTGTTATTTGGATTTATAACTAAAGATTTTAAGTTTTTTTGCAAATAATATTTTTAAGTAGAATTTTTAATTTCACTAAAATTTTATTTATACAAAATATTTTCATTTTAAAGGAACTTAGAAAAAATATTTTTGACTAATTTTCTAATATATAAAATTTCACCATTAATTTCGGATTTATTAAAAGTTAATGTGATCTAAATCATATATGCATGGGATTTATAAGATATTTTATAACAAAGTCATCCTAGCTAACTTGATTTCTTGATTTTTTCTTGATGTGCTATGTTTTTATTTGTAACGTGAAAGAAAGTTATGTACTGACTTTTGTGATTATAAAAATGTGTATATTTGTTTATATTATAAGACCCTCGCTCCATAGCCAAGAGCCCATGAATAAATGACCAAATAATATTTTCACGTTTTGAGTAAGCATATCTTTTAATTTGGGGAAAATAACATTTTAACTTCCGAAGTGATAAAAGTGGTTGAAAAATATTACCATTTTACATTTTGATATTATTATACTAACATTTTAAAATTTTAAATTATTTTTATTAATAATTTAAATCTTCAAATTAGCACTGTGCCATAAAACTAATCTCACATTTTTTGCCATTAATCTTATAAAAATGAGAAACGAAGAATAAAAATAAATTTTAAATATAAAATTTGAAGAGAAAGTGCTCCAAAATCGAAAATTATCTTATGAAAAAAAGAAATGAACAAAATTTGAAAGTTTTGGAATGAAAAAAAAATGAATGGACAAAGTTAAAAAAAAAATTCAAATGGGATTTATCTATTCCGTCTAGTTTTGTAGCGAAAAAAATATAGAATCTAGTTTGAAAGTTTAAAATGTTAAGTGTAATTCTATCAAAATTTAAAATTTGTCACTGAATGTTATTTTCCCCTTTAGTTTGAAATATTTATTTTAATTAAAAAACATGAAAATATTCAATCATAGAAATTTCATTGCACAACAAATACAACTGAGCCCCACTTCCACAAGACAATAAACTGAAATAAGTTGAGAGAAGCAAAACGAAAATAGTCAACACAGATAGTGTCCAATTTTAATCTCTCCGATGGCTCACCAGCTCCGTCTACAATCATTTTCAGACCATCTTTAAGCTCAGCCACACCCTCTTCAAGAACCGCCCAAACCAGATATATTCTCACTCCTTTCACTCTTCTCTCAAGCTCTTCTAATCTCTCATCCGCACCATTCTCATCGATCTTATTCGCCACAATCAGTGACGACCTATTGGATAAACCTCTTCATGGAACTCAAGCTCCATCACCAGATCTCTCAGTTGTTGCCATGGTGTCACTCCTCTGCAACCGTCTAGCCCCGATGCTAAATCCACAACGTAAGCCAAGACTTTGGTCCGCTCGATATGGCGAAGAAAGTTATGGCCTAGCCCTCTGTTCTGATGAGCTCCTTTTATAAGTCCTGGAATATCCGCTACTGTCATGGAGAAATCATCATAGTTTACGTTTCCTAAATTGGGACAGAGGTGTCGTGAATGTGTAGTGGCCTACGCGGGGTTTAGCACGGGATAGCGCACCAAGAAGAGTGCTTTTCCCTGCATTTGGCATCCCGACAAGACCAACAACATCGGCTATGCTCTTGAGTTCTAATATCAGTACCGCTTCAGAACCAAGCGAACCGGATTTAATACTGGAGCGTTCATCATTATCTGCATCCTCATCATCATCATCCTCTATGATCCTCAAATTGCTTTGACAGATCACTTGGTGCCTCTTCCATAACGTGTAGCACAAACACTACCCAAACCGCCTTCACCACCACGAGCAATGATTATTCTCTGACCTTGTTGTGTTAATTCCGCAACATTATACCTGATTTGATCAATCTCTCCTTCGTAGTCTTCCAAATCAGATTCCTTTGGCGTGCCTAGATGTCTCATTAAACTCTCTTTCTCAGCTGCAACTTGAACAGATTTGGTCATAATATCTTGATCAATATTAAGGTTCTCCTCGGATGCAGGATCCTCAACCAATATGCCAGGAAGTTCCCATGGATCCAAATCTTTGGGAGATTCATTTTTCACCTGAGAAGGAATCTCAACTTCCTGAAGATGAATCACTGTCCCAATAGGCACTTGCAGGACCTGTGGTAACACAAGTAAGCGTGGAACCATGTTTTAACTCCCAAAACAATAAAAGAAAGAAACACACAAATGATAAAATACAAAACCTTATCTTCACCTCTGTTTCCTATCCTATTCTTGGAAGTTCCATGTCCAGCTTTCCCACCTTTCTGCAATACTCATAAATCAGTTACAGATAAATCTTCATGAGACTTGCAATATGAGGTTGTAACACTGAAATCCCAAACTGCGTGTGTGCATTCTAAAATCACATCACCCCCTCTCCCACCATTTCCACCTAAACTAAGTTCCAATTACATTACATGATCAACATAAACATTCTTCGAATCAATCAAGGAGTAATTCCAACTCTAAGTATACCAACCTAAAACATAACTATGGATTTGTGAATGATTCGACCTATAATAAGAGAAGGTAACAATTCGGGAAATAGTACCATCAGCTTTGCCATAGCGATCGGCACGGGTCAGGCGGGCGCTGGAACAACCACTGCCACCTTCGCCGCCACGTGCGTACAGAGTAAACCTATCGCTCATTCTAGTCTCCTGCACAACACAAGAACATAGATATCAGAAATTTGAATGGGAAAGAAGTAAAAGATAGGACTTTTTGATGTGGAGAAAGTGAATAATAATGCATCAACCTGCAAAGGTGCGACTTTTCCTTTCTTCTCCGAAGAATCTGAGTAGAAGACCACTGGATATTTCATCCATGGCGGTTTTTGAGGTCTTCGGTAAGATCTTAAATATCGAACGGGAACCGCCGGACTTAGCCACATCAACTTGTTTCTGACTGATCTCCGGCGACCTGCTACAGTAAGATACGCGACGAGGAGACACAGAAAAGCGTCCCGCTGAGGAAATTGATCTATCCGGAAGTTGTCGCGGTGGTCGGAGAAGAAGGATCCGAGGGTTTAACGTATTGGGCTCGGCTAAATAAAGTAGCTATGGCCCACTGAGTGAATAGAAACGGAGTGAATTAGGTAACTGTAATAAAATGAATTTATTTTAGTTGTGAAAATGGAAGCCGTTATTTTGTTTTTTGGCGCTTAAAAAAAATGGAATATCTTTTTAATGTAAACTGTATTTCATCAAAATTTTGGGATATATACATGATCAAAGATATATATACATGTATACCACTTTATTACAAGCTGTAAGAAGAAATCTAGACGTAATATACATGTAACATGTATATAAAAAAATCTACCTGAAATATCCAAAAAGAGGTTTTGTATTTGTAATAATTAACAAACACAAAGCAGTTCATCTAAAACTTCGTCAAACATCAGATCTTCAAGCTCAAGAGTTAGCCATTCAGATTCACCTTGAAGATTCATCCATCCATCAGTCTTTGTAAGATCTCTTCCCACAATATCGTCCAATGAACGATCTCTGTTCTCAGCTCCTAATCCAGAGAGTCTCCACTCGACTCTTCTCCATACCTCATCAAGAAAACGTTTCCCATTTGGAAATGTTTTAGGAAAATAAATGTGTGATTGGTTGTGAGTCTCGACGATCGCCTCGTTAACCAAATCAAAGAGAAGCTCTCTGTTTACTGCTTCTTCTTGTATCTCAAGTTCGTAGAGCAGAGATGGATTCAGTGGTTCCTCCTCTGAGTGCCACTTTTCTCCGTTGTCTTCGTTTTCTAGGAAGCCTGAAACTTCTAAAACCTTCTTTACATAACAGAAATAGGCATCTTCATCTTTTTCTTTATGACTGTAAATCTCTAAAGAATTTAGACCTAAACCTGTACAACAAGCAATGAGATTTTCATATTTTTAACTCATCAAAAGATGAAGATGTTTTAGTTATTCGTTCAAGAGATTACCTTGTGAGAGTAGTAAAGTCTCTGTCTTTTCCGCAGTATCAGACAAAGAACCGGTACTAGGAACCGAATGTGGATCTTGCAGGGTTCTTTGTTTTGGGCTGTCTAAGTGATTTTCTTGGCTTCTCTCCTCTTGCTCCTCATCTTTTTCTTCCTTCTCTGCTCTTACGGGAGATTCCGATAACAGTAAAGATTTCTTGGATCCAAAGTTAGTATCTTGATCTACAGGTTTCCTAGTTTCCAGATTGGAAGTAGAACTGTCTCGATGTAGGTCGTTTAGAAATGAACCAAGAACTTCAAGGCTGGATAAGGACGAAATCCGTCTGAAGAATTGTGGTTTATTTTCTCTCGAATCGCTCTTTTTCTCTTGATATGAAAGTTTTAAGCTTCTTGAGCGCAATTCTCCCCCTTCTCTTCTAAAACTCTGCTCCAATAGATGAGAATATCTCCCCACATAATCATCTTTTGAGACATCTGAAAACGTTTTCTTCTTCTTCTTTGTGTGATTTCGATCTTTAAGCGCGTTCTTGAGCAACTTCTTGATTTCTCTAAATCTGTTAATCACAGCATGGTTAAATCCATGATTATCATCAGCTGAAGCATGAGAAGTAGAGATTGGTTTGTGTTCTTGAGAAGTGTCCCTTGGAACATTCAAAGTCAAAACGGCACCATTTTGCTTTGGAGCATACCAATTCTCCTTCTGCTTGTGTTCAATCCTAGCGGGGCGTGAAGAGCCTGGGAGAGGAAACGAGCCTGACTTGGGCAAAATTCTTGGATTAGACTTGATCTGGACTTGCTTCCCAATTCCAGATTCCGGATCTTTCAGTATCTTGACGAAAACATCTTCCTTTTTCAAGATTTCAAGAAAATCCACGTACTCTGTTACTTGCTTCGTTGTTATCAGCTTCTTCACTTTTGTTTCTTGTCTCGTTGGCTCATCTGCAGCAGCACTAAGCATCTTTGAATCTCCATTCTTAGAATCAAGAAACGGTTCATGTTCGTCAGTTTCACGCATCAAGGAATGGGTTCTTGGGGTCTTCCAACCTATGAAAACAGCGTAACCCATCATTCAACAAATTTTATTTTCTTTAAAATGAAATTTTTTTTTTAGATAATGAAAAAATTACGAGATAGATTTACAGATTGGGCGGTTCTTAGTTCTCCAATGATGGAAGTCAAGCACATGAAGCATTCCAGCTAACCAGCCCGATTTGTGAGTATATTTGCCATTTCTTGGACTTGAATTCTCGTTTTTTATATGTTTTCCCATTTCGAATCCTAAGATCTGCAGAAAACATAATTAAATTTACGTTTCTTGAGCAACGAATTTGAAGACAGAGTATAAACAACAGCGACGTATTAAAGAAACACACACACAAATTTAGTCAGACCAGACTTAGTAGCTTGTCTGAAACCGTCAAAATCCAATCAAATATGATAAATTCAAAGAAAAAAATAATCTCTCCTGTTCCATTTTAATGAACCAAAGCAAAAGCGGAATTGAAAGGTTGTGGAGAAAGGATAGAAGAATAAAAACCGTGAAAAGAGTTTACCCGGTAGAAGCTGACCTGACCAAGAAGAAGAAGGAAGTGATTCAGAAACCAATAAATAGCCCTATTAAATTCAGGTGTTATTGTTTGCTTATTTACAAACCGAAGAACATAAGAAACAAGAACAAAAACTAAAGATGGGTCGATGCAACGGAAGGTGTCCGTAAGGAAAACGAGGAAGACGTTGAACAAGAAAGAAGAATGTGAGACTTTTCGTGTGCCTTATGTGGTTCTACTTTACCCGCCAAATATGGCCCAGTCCAGTTGTAGAAAATTGTAAAGTGTCTGTTTCATAGTATATATTTCTCTATATATATAACCTAGTCACACGCCACCATACATGAATTTTTTTTTTCTTCTCAGTGGAATACTAGTGTATTCTACATTATAATTATGTAAATAAAAAATTCTTAAAATATTTATTTAATGAGAAGTCTATGATGAATTGGTTAAACTCTTAAAAGAGTATTCATTATATACATCAATACTGAAAATGATATACTTCTATTTGCCACAGCATGCTTCGTATAACAATATATTGGTTATTCAGAGAAGAACAAAAGTTTTGATCCAGAAATCCATATCTATCAAATATATTGTGGGTTTGTAATAGGCAAATTTCTTCAATATTGTATGACCAATTTAAAAGTATTAAAAGTTTCTAGAATTGGGTTTAAGGAGACCGATACTACTTGCGCTGGTAAAATTTGTTAATAGCCCAAGTAGGATGAGTAGTTTTTCTTTTCTTCTCTTTTATTTTTGGTTTTAAGTGGGATGAGTAGTTGTTAGGCTACTTGTGTTTGTGCCAAATTGTTGATACTATTTTATGGGCAATAGGCTATCCGTTTGGTTGCTTAGGGCTTTTTTATATGCTAATTATGTATAGGATATTGTATATAATTTTGTTATATATAAATAATACTATGTTAGCCAATATTGACTTGAAAGCCAAGATTGACCTGGAAGATTATAACCCTAATAATCACGCTTTCGTACCAAATATTCAAAAGAAAAACGAAAATTAGTGCTGGTGAGTTTTTAAAATCGCTGGACAAAAAGATAGATTGAGATCATTTCGTTAGCAAGTGGGCGCCAACAAACAGTATATTAGATAGTTAGTTACTTGACAAAAAGAAAAAAAAAATATTGAGCCTGTTCCTATCAAAATAGTCTTAAACGAGAGAACGAAGTCAAATACTTTAGTTGGACCAGCTTGATTAAGAATAGTAATCATCACAACTGCCCCAACCAAAGTAAATGAACATGCCACCAAACTCATCAAAATGAACTAAGACATTTACTAGATTTTAAATTTCATAATTGTTGTTGACAAAAAAAAAAGAAATCAAGAAAAGAAGAAAATTCCAAATTCAATATCAATGACGTAAGAGAGGGAGAGAGTGGTGGGGGAAAGGAATTATGAAAGTTGACGAGTGATTGAAGAAAACGAGGAGTCAGTTATAATATGACACGTGGTACTCCCTTAGGCCATCTGATCCTCTGAATGACACGAGATCCAACGGCGATCGCGAAACGAAAGCAAATGAGAATTTGTGGCTCTTTGACTTCTAGAGTTTTGTTTTAGTAGTATAAAATGTCTTAGCCCATAAGATCAACTAAGTTCCTTAATTGGTCTTTCCTAGTTTTCCGCAGCTAAGTTTATAAGGAAGTCTTTGCTTGCAATGGAAGTTCACGCGTAAGCCCACGCTCTATCTGAGGCGTGTGCCGTGTAATAATCTTCAGCGACCCGTCATGTGTTTAGAAATTTATGTTTTCCAATCAACTGTTTTTTGTTCCGTCTAAATTTGTTTTGAATTTTGAAGCAGTAACTTTATATGTGTGGAAGTGAATTTTTTCCACACTTTTACATGAATAGTTCAGATTAAAGTATCTATATGAAAAATGAATAGTATATCAATCTTATTTTAAAATTAAATTTGCAACTGATGAACATGAATGACAAAACAATATTTTTGAGCATCCACTATTGAAATACCACATATTTCTTAGATTTTTGAACCTTAGAAGGATCTTTAATATATTTATTTAGTTTTAGAAAATATATTCTCATTTTTACATCCATAAATCGCAACGTATAGAACACATCTCGATAACGTATTGATGTTTCTCTCATACGGTCACGAAAGGAGGCGCGTACATGCAAGCACTTGATTGAGAGTGGTCCTTATATCGCATATTTACGTATTTATTAAAACAGAAACCCCTGAGTTAAAGACTCTTTTAGTCAACGCCTCTCCTCAGAAATTCATTTACTTGTTTTTGACGTCAGACTTTTAATCTATTTCTGTTGACAAAAATCTTTTATTTTTCCTTCTCAAGATTTATCAGACAAAAGTCGAATAATATCTCTTATATTTTTCTTTCTTATATTCTTATCCCTAATAATTAATAATTGGTTGCACTAGAAAATTATTTTTTCTCTTTGCACATAAGTCAACTCTCTCTCCCTCTATCTCTCTCTCTTACTTCTTCTCATCATCTTCGCTTGTCCCTCTTTTTGGATTTCTTCTGCCATTGATGAACTATCAAACTCAGCTTGAATTTCCAAAATTCGTCTAATTGACTTTGAATTTCCAGAAAATTTTAAAATTCCTTAAAAACGTTTCTTGATGGGGAACGGAGTGACAAAGCTGAGTATATGTTTTACAGGCGGCGGAGAGCGTTGCCGGCAAAAAGACATCACCAATCTACTTCCGGATCCTCTAGACGAAGGTCTAGGTCATTCCTTCTGCTACGTCCGACCCGACCCAACTCTAATTTCTTCCTCCAAAGTCCATTCAGAGGAAGAAACGAGGACGTTCCGTACAATCTCCGGAGCATCCGTCAGCGCTAACACGGCGACTCCTCTCTCAACTTCTCTTTACGATCCGTACGGTCACATCGACCGCGCCGCCGCATTCGAGAGCACGACGTCGTTTCCTTCAATTCCTCTACAGCCGATCCCAAAAAGCTCCGGTCCGATCGTCTTGGGTTCAGGTCCAATCGAAAGAGGCTTCCTTTCAGGTCCGATCGAGAGAGGATTCATGTCAGGTCCGCTTGATCGGGTCGGGTTATTCTCAGGCCCGCTTGATAAACAAAACTCCGATCATCATCAGTTTCAGCGTAGCTTCTCTCATGGGCTAGCTTTACGGGTCGGGTCAAGAAAAAGATCGTTGGTTCGGATCCTCCGTCGAGCAATCTCAAAGACGATTTACCGAGGGCAAAACTCGATCGTGGCTCCGATCAAATCCGTTAAAGAATCCGAATGGGGAATTAGGTCAGAGAAAAGCCAGAACTTGCAGCAGCACAACGAGAATCTCACTGTGAATAGTTTGAACTTTAGTAGCGAAGGAAGCCTAGACGACGACGTTTCGCTCGAAAGCCAGAACCTTCAGTGGGCCCAGGGAAAAGCCGGTGAGGATCGAGTACATGTGGTTGTATCGGAAGAGCACGGTTGGCTTTTCGTCGGAATATACGACGGATTCAACGGTCCAGATGCGCCGGATTATCTTCTCTCTCATCTATATCCTACGCTTCACCGAGAGCTCAAAGTCTTGTTATGGGACGATCCAAATGTCGAATCCAAATCCCAGGATCTAGAAACCTCTAATGGAGACGAATCGTGTTCAAATCAGGAAAATAATAATGAGTATTGTGAGCGATGGTGGAGGTGTGAATGGGATCGAGAAAATCAAGATCTTAGCCGTAGATTAAAGGAACAGATCAATCGGAGATGTGGGTCGGATCAGTTGCCGGCGAACCATTCGGAAGTTCTAGAGGCTATGTCACAAGCTCTGAGGAAAACAGAGGAAGCTTACTTAGACACTGCAGATAAGATGCTCGACGAAAATCCTGAACTAGCTTTAATGGGTTCTTGTGTTCTGGTGATGTTGATGAAAGGTGAAGATATTTATGTGATGAATGTTGGCGATAGTAGAGCTGTGCTCGGTCAGAAATCTGAATCAGATTACTGGTTAGCCAAGATAAGACAGGACTTGGAACGGATCAATGAAGAATCGATGATGAATGATTTGGAAGACTGTGAGGGAGATCAGTCCTCTTTATTCCCGAATTTATCGGCTTTCCAGCTCAGTGTTGATCACAGCACAAACATAGAAGAGGTAAACTAAACTAAACAATCGCATTCGTTGCTCCATGCATCTGTCCTAGAGATATTTATTGTTATATTCTTCTGGTTCTTAGGAAGTTGAGAGAATCAAAAACGAGCATCCGGATGATGCTACCTCAGTGACGAATGAACGGGTTAAAGGCTCCTTGAAGGTCACAAGAGCGTTTGGTGCCGGTTTCCTCAAGCGGGTATGAGAATATTCATCTGACTTTAGGTCATGTGGTCGTATTTTCTCAATCTAATGACTTTGGTTATGTTATTTTGCAGCCTAAATGGAACAATGCGCTTCTTGAGATGTTCCAAATTGATTACATAGGGAAGTCCCCGTACATCAACTGTTTACCGTCTCTCTACCACCACAGATTAGGCTCCAAGGACAGGTTTCTAATACTATCATCGGATGGTCTCTACCAATATTTCACAAACGAAGAAGCGGTTTCAGAGGTTGAGCTCTTCATCACATTGCAACCTGAAGGAGATCCAGCTCAGCACCTTGTGCAAGAGCTTTTGTTTAGAGCTGCTAAGAAAGCTGGTATGGTGAAGAAAGTTCTAACACTGTTAGTGTTTGAAAAATCGACTTTAGGAACACAGTTTGTCTTAATTGATGTTGTTGTTGTCGTAGGTATGGATTTCCATGAATTGCTAGAGATACCACAAGGGGAACGGAGACGGTACCACGATGACGTTTCAATAGTAGTGATCTCATTAGAAGGAAGAATGTGGAAATCTTCTGTATAAAAACAAAAACAAATCCCTATGAGAGCATACACACAACAAAATTGGTGTGTTCTGAATCATGTATAATGTTGATAAACTGAAAAAAAAAAAAAAGTTTTGGCAACAATTCATAAGTGTAGTGTCATAAATCAGAGGTCAAAGGTTGAATCTTTGAATGTAAGCTTGTTCCAACTACTAACTGTAAGTGAATAGAGAAGAAGTAAATGAAGGAATTGAAAGTGGTTTGGTAATTGGTATGAGATAATAAGTACGTAGCAGGAGCAGTAGTGGTTCAAAGAAGTTATTCACTTTCACTAACATTTAATCACTTTCTCTCTCTCTCTCTCTCTTTTTCTTTCACCAAATCTTTGGCCTGTCTTTCTTTTCTGTACTGTTTCCTTCTATTTCCGGGAACTTGGTTTTTATTAAATTTGGATTTTTATGATTTACGTAACTGCTCATCTTTATATTCTAACTTACCTCAAAGTCCCCGCACTTGCTTTTCACGTTGTTGACTTAACTTTTTTTTACCTTTAGTTAGGTGTCCATCTTTAGTTTCCACCCTTTTTGACTGTCTCTAGATTTTGACTACTTCCACAAAATTAATTTATCACGCACCGTTTAATAATATATAATGTTTTATTCAGTGCTCCAAACAGATTTAGACATTAGGATATTCGAGTTGGGTTTGATTAGATTCAGATCAGATAAACAAATTTAGATTTGTATAAATATCTATTAAGTTTCAGATCGGTTATACTCGGATTCGAATCTAAAATTTGTTATCCGTAAAAATTTAAAAGTTTTTAGATACAAATCGGTTTAAATATTTCATATATATTAATATTCAATCGGATATCATATAATATCTGAAACCGAACCGATATCCACGAATATACAAATTTTAAGATTCGATGGATAAATTAAACATACTCAAACCTGACCCAAACAGTTCTTCTTGGATCGGTTTGGTTCGGATAATCAATCATGATATTATGCCGAGGCCTAGTTCCCAACGAGAGTTGAATTGAGTTCGTTTCGTTATTTAAGAAGAAACTGTCCATTTTATTGGCGTTGCGCCAACATCAACAATCAATTTACCAACGTCCGTACACACTTTGATCAATACAGCGCGTGATTCATCTAACGGTCGGATTAGCCTTTGTTTTATTGTAATAACTCCGTTTGTTTTTTTGTTCTCTTTTATACATCCTACAATGGATACAGTAGAGATACACAAAGTAAACTGTATGTACAGTTTTTAAGATTTGCAGAGCCAATCTTGAATTGTTAGGCGTAAACCGTGGGTGGGCGTGAGATGCAGACGAGTAAGCTTCAGACTGGTCATTGGAGAGGTCTCGTCCCCGTTTCTGAGCCATGATCGTATTGCTTCTCCTTCGTATGTGAACCCATCTTCTGCAATCTGCGGATCATGCATTATCTCCTTCAAAACAAGCAATCCAGGTTTTGTATTACAGAACATTAAGTCAATCCCATAGACTTTGGTAGTGAGTCAATTACTTCAAAACAATGGAGTTCTTTGATCATTTAGACTGACGAAAAACAACTCTATTAGGTGAAAAATGCAAATGAAGACCCTAATTATCTAGATGAGACACTTTACTCTATTAGGTGAAAGTAATGATGATAATGCATCAATTTACCTGAAAGATGGGGCACAAGTAGATAGCCGTGAATTATCCTTCCGAGTTTTATGGAGTGCAGGGAACAGAGGGCACGCGATTTCAGCTATAATCCGAGTTCGAGTCAACCAAGACAAAGGGCATGTATTGATTTTTCAAAAAAGCTGATCTTGTAGATTACCATTTGGTAGGTACTACTCATACACAAGTGATCATGCTTCAGGACAATAGCCAAACAGTGTAACGAGATGCGGATGTTGTAGTTTGCTAAGAACCCGAACCTCTTGTTGCAATTGCAGATTGTGTGGATGCAACCGCTTTATTGCAACGGTTCTGCCCATCATTTCTCCTTTGTAGATACACAGGTTGTTGCCTCCTTGTCCCGGCTTGAAACTCACCGAGAAACAGAATGTGGCTGATTCAAGTTCTGACAAAGAGAACTCAGCCAGCTCAAGTATACCCTCGCCAGAAATTCTAACAGAGCCATTGCATTTCAAGGATCCTGCGTTTTTTCCATCGCTCAGTCCAACACTTAGTGCCTCTGGATCCTCTGCTTCTCAAGGCGTAACTCGGAAATAGACAACTCCACGACTTTTAGCTCTGTCGAGATTTCTTTGCACCGTCGAGTTGCTCCTTGTGTATGACAGTTTAAGAGAGCAACGCTTGTCATTGTTCTTTGTAGGCTTCTAGAGAGCTCCTCTTTTTGCTCCAAGAGCTCATACTAAAGAAAAGAAGAGCTCTCTAGAACACTTACAATGAAATTGAGCTTTTGTTTGTGCTACTTCATCTTCTTTGGTTGCATGATACAAGGTTTTTACAAAATTTAAAAACCTGAGGCGACAAAATTCTTCGGATATTCGTCATCAGTGTTAACTTTCATAACCACTTTTGTTAATACTCATTCTCTTTTAAAGAAGGCCAAGTCCCGCAATTTTTCTTTGCCAGGATCAGTCTTTCGATGGATTTTCGTTTTTTTTTTAAATCGCAATCGATAATTTTGTTTGTAACGTTCCGGTTGTCATTTGAAAAATAATATTATTTTTTAAAGATAATGTCCCCACACAAAAGACTAAAAGTATAGTTTGGGTTCCAAGTAGAGACATTTATTTGATTTCCACGTCTGACAACCACTCATATGCTCCAACATCAAAAGCACACTAGACCATAGGTTTTCATGTCGAAGGTCCATATATGACTATCATCATATATATGAACGGAGAAGAACTCTCTCATATATGTGACACGTCATTGCTTAAGGAGTGGACACGTGGACAAGAAACTAATTTTGAGAATTCTCTAAAATCGTAAACGTTGGCTCTCTCCAACATCAATTGTGATGCGTTTTGGGCCTTTTGGATATTTCCAGTTTCGTTGACTCCTCTTCATCTCCCTTGTAGCATTTAATAGCACAGTTTTAAATGTAAAAGATTTAAGATTAATGTCGATAAAACATTTGCGTAACAGATAGTTTCTCCTTTCATATAAATGATTAAATCTTGAAAGGAATGGTGAACCGCGAGGAATAGTTATCAAAACCATCAGAATTCGAGCACGGGGATCGCTGACTAAACGCAAACGCGAATCAGCAGCATCAATGGTTGCACCATCTTCATCATGATCGCTGCAGATCAATCTCTCTTCCCGGCTCGTGATCGTATGCATCCTTTCTTTGAGGTTTATTAGGTTTTACTCTGATCGGTTTGTTCCGTATCCGTCGGAGTCGGGTCATCGAACTCGGAAGACGGAAGACGGCGCTATTGGGTTTCTTGGGTCATGAAGTCGTCTAGCCGTCAAATGGGGTTGAATCTGATAAATCGATAGCTTCAGCTGACACCATAAAAGTTGCATTCATCAGGTTGAATTTCAATCCCAGATTCAACAGTAATTGCCTCTGCTTCTCAATCTTAGGGACAAGATCACCATCAAACAAAAGGTGGCTGGTAAATAAGGTCATCAAATGCTATATGAAACAAAATTTTGCTCATCCTTTTTTGATTCCTCACTATTTAACTGGTATAAATGCTACTGATGGATTCTCACAGATGCAGTACGGTAGTAACAGGTTTTGGTGCATATGTATAATCTCCTGAGCATCCGTTTCTCATTCGTCAGATACTTCCTCTCTGATGTTTTAATCTTGTAACATTTCAAATTGTGAAATGGAAACCCGACATTGACAGAGTGGGATTGTTTTGCACATAGAGAATATATTAGGCTTTCAATGGAAGAAGATGCATCCAATCTTGAAGTTTGGGATGAGTCACTGGAGGCTCCTTTATGAGTTCATCTAGGTACGCTTCCCTAGATTCACTCTTTATTGTCTAGAAGCAACAGAAAATAAAATCGGTGTGATGAATAAGAAACATAGAAGTTAACGAATTTTTAAGATTTGTGCTATTACTGTGATTTCATCTTATTGGGTTGATCATGCAATGTGTTTCATTATCACTGAACAGAAATACCGAACATCATTGTGAAAAAATCTTGGGAGCTTTTCTAGAGTAACAAAAGGGAAAAGAGTATCCTCTGCTTCCACATTCGTTCTTAGGTCATCTTTGGAAGGTATCTTCTCAACGTTTGCAATTGGAATCCAGGTTTCAAAACTGGAGATTGCTTGGAATTAAGTTTACACACCAATCCATTTATTTATAATCAGCATTGCATATTACGAACTGTACTTCTTCATTCGTATTGCATTTTCTGTGCTTTTGTTCAATCTGTGAGTTTATCTGTACTTTGTAGCTTATGATACTTCACCATCTTCTCTTGTTCAGAATTGTCAACACATAGACTACATTTGACGATGTAGTAATACACTTTCGGTTTTAGTCATTTCTCCCATTATAACATTTTAATATTCATTCAATAACCCAATAAAAAAAGTTATCAAGATAATATACCTGCTATTCGCGGGTGTCCTATGAGATACTTGCTATCAACAATCCCCATTCAGTGTTGATTCCAACACCACTAACCTGTTGAAAGACTCAAAGAATAACTACCAGAAAATGTGAAAATACGTAAAAACAGAAGTTAAAAAGAACAATAGCCTCAAAAGATTTACCAGCATATTACCGACTCCATTAGCTACTTTACAACCAGACATTAGAAAATGAGATTTTTTATCCTTGTGAACCTGCAACAAAGGTCTGTGCGTGTTAGCCAGTAGAAAGAGAAGATGAGTATTAAATTGTACAAGAAGAACCATGATGAACTCACAATCTTGCTTTCACCGGTCATGCTAGATTCATCAATAGCCAGAGAATGACTACTAATTAACTCTCCATCCGCAGGGACAGATATTAAAATGATCATAGTAGTAATTATAGTTAAAAATCGTAGCTAAAATAAATCTTTCTACCATTCTTATTTTACTAAAAAAAAGACGATGGATACTAGAAATTTATATTACATAATAGTAATTGCGATAAAAAAATGATAAAAATAAACTATAAATAAGTGAACTATATCTAAGATCGAATGAGACATTAAAGTTGACATATATTTACATAATTATATTTAAAATAACAAAAAAACTTATATATGCCATTAAACATGTTATAAGTGCAAACCACCATAAAATGACATCATTTATTTTATATATGACGCCCTATTTTTTATTTAAATTTTTTGACATAATTCAGTAAAATTATAAATAATAAAGATAATAACAACAACATTTGAAAACTTTTTTAAATAGAAATATTTTAAAAAAATTATCAACACACGCGCGGGTTTTATCTCTTGAAGCATGAAATATAATAGCTTTAGTATCTTGGACTGGAAGCTATCTGAAAATCAACATCTACGTTTGTCAATTCAAATTACGATTAAAAAGTTGGTTAAGTTGTCTGGCAGGAACGAAATTGTATGGGGTTTCTTCATCATCAGAGGTGATCCTCAGGAAACTTTGACCGCTACGTACGTGACATGAATTCCATACGTGGCAAAATCTTGGCTAAAAGGAAAAGAAAAGACTTTGGTGACCTAATGCAAATGTGGCTCCCCAAATCTTTATCTAATTCTGTTTAGGCTTCTCCTTGTTTTTGTGTTTTTTGGCAAGCAATGCCTCAAGGCTGGTTAAAGCTATCTTTTGTAATCATATACAAACCCTCTTAAGACTTAAATGAAATTAACATACATATTTAAAAAAAAATGGTTAAGACAAGCATGATGTATCAATTGCGTTTCTGTTTCTCTGTCTAAAAAAGAAACGAAGGAGAAGGAGAAAGAGAAGAGAGACATAAACAATGAGAAGGTTTTAAGGAGAAGAAAGAAATTTATTATGAGATCTTGATCTTATTGCGGCCATCTTTTCTTTCGCCTATTTGGTTATTCGAAAGGTTATGCTTTTTATTTTTATTATGCTATGTTTATATGGTCACTAGACATATTCCAACTAATGGTTTGGTAACATTTTAGTTACTCTATCTTTATTTAGTTTAGCAAAAATACTAATGTGAATTATCTTCTTTACTTTAAAATAAGGAGGTGATTTTTTTTACCCACAACTTGAAGAAAAAATAAAGGAAAATTTTGGAAAAATGTCTAATTTAAGTTTTGTAATTTGAAAAATACCTTCTCTTTATTTCCTCTATTTTTTAAAAAAATTGTTTTTACTAAAATAACCTTAAAAGGCAGAATAATATTTTTTTAGAATTTTTTTTAAATAAAATCGATAATATTTTTAAAGATAAAACCATATTTTACTTTAAATAAAGATCTTATTAGGAAAATAAAGCTTTTATTTGAAAAAATCTCTTAAATATCCCTTGATTTATATATTAATAAATTTATATATTTATTCTATAAATTTATATATTCAGTTTATTTATTTGAATTCAATAATATGTATTTTTTAAAAAACTGTTATTATTTTACTAAAATAACCTTAAACGCAAAATTATAATATTAGAAAAAACAGTTTAAAAAAAATTGATAATGTTTTTGGAAAATAAAAACATATTTTAATAGATAAATTAATAATATTTATATTATTTTATTTTTCTTCTTAATTTCTATAAATTTTATTATTAGTGGATTTTAATATATAACAATAAAAAAGATTTATCTCAAATATTTTTTTAAAATTATAATAATAATTTTAATTATTTAGAAAATTCGTTTTTTATTTATTAAAAATATATATTACTCGTAAATCAAATGATAGTAAAAATGTCATATCATATATATATAATAGTTTTTTTTAAATGAAGGTGTATTTTTAAATTATGAAACATAAACAAGGTATTTTCAAAAAATTCCTTTACTAAAATAACTTTAAAAAGCTAATAATAATTTTTATATAAATTAATTTAAAATAAGTAACATCGATAATGTTTTGGAAGATGACAACATATTTTAATATATAAATTAATAATATTTATATTATTACTTATTTTTGGTTAGTTTCTAAAAACTTATCTATGAGTGAATTTTAATATATAAACAATAAACATCTTTATCTCAAAACTTTTTAAAATTATAATAATAATTTTAATTATTTAAAAAATAATTTTAATTTATTAAATATATAAATGACTTGTAAATCAAATGAAGATAAAATTGTCATATCATATATATATCTATATATATAATATTTTCAAATTATGAAATATAAATAGGATATTTTTCAAAAAAATCTCAGAAATAAAAGCATGAAGTTTTAAAGCGATGGTTCCATGGTTAATGAATGATACAGTTATAATAATAAATCAAACATATTGCAAGATATGCAAAACACCAAATAAAATTATTACAAAACATTCACCGCAAATTAGTAAGGACGAAAATGCGCTCGTAGAGCGGGTACTTACCTAATTTATAAAAGACAAAACAAATCATGTATAGCATTTAAACCAAAAAAAAGTAAAAAGAATCATGTGTATAGGTCCGTATATTCTTGGATTAAGAAAATAATATAACTCAAAATTCTAGAGCAAGCAATTTTCCTAGGATCCTTGTAAAAATCTTCGGCCAATTCTGATAAAAGTTACGTCGTTCGAAGACTAGCTCAATCAAATCCAGGAAAGGTGATATTTAGTAGGAAAAAAAAAAGGTAACTGTCAAAAAAGCATTTCAAATTATGTTAACCCGACCGTTAAAAAGTGGGACTATCATAAAAGTTGGGGTCAAGGACATACAAATCCCTGCACGCATTGTTTTCCGTGTCAATCTCTCTACCTTTTCCTAACGTATTATGTTGTATCATTGGAAAATTATTGTTTTCATTGCAAACTACTAACACAATTAAAGTTACATTGTTTTTCCAAATATTACAATATCCATAATAAATTAGATAGCCAAAGTCGTCATATTAGACTCTACCAATCATGACTGATCAAAACCAATAAATACCCGTCCCCTAAGCTAGTACAATAATTCAATTATGAGTAATCTAGTTAAAATATACATGAACATGATGTCGTATGTATATAAACTTTCATAGCTGGAGACAGGCTTAGTATACTTTTTGCTTAAACAACATCAAGAAACGAATACGTAAGTATGTTTAAATCCATGCAGGAAGTTTTTTCTTGAATTATTTAATATCTACGTGTAGTCGACATGTACTTGTTTGCATATATATAATTAAGGAATATTTATAGAGGATCATGCATCCACACAAACACGCTGACAGTCTGACACGCAGATTCGCACAGGAAGACTGTAAAAGAAAAAGAAACTCCTAAAAATATGAGAAAAAGAGTATTTTGGGAGTTTTAAAACTTAGCATCCAGAGAGACACGGATTTATATGATCAAGTTCCTTAGTCAGCAACAACCCTTTTACTTTATGAATTATACTTAGCCTTAATATATTATAAGCAGAATCAATAAACGATAAATCATTAGTAATGTTCACTACTCGCATTGGTATATTAAACGGAAATTGACTATAATTAGAACTAGCTGAAAATATCATATATTCGACGAACTCGGTTTAAAGAGTATATAAGTTGGACTGTTACACACACGTATTGAGACATATGAACTTCAGAATCAGATCAACCATGAAATCACGCGATACAAACAAATTATATGACACTCCTGAATATATATATATATATATATATATATATATATAAGTATCGATTTTAAGTTGTAAACCCACAAACTCTAGTTAAAATACCTTTTGGTTTGTCTCAGTACTTCTCCACGATCATCGTCCCAAACACAAACTCTGCGTGCATAATCCTGACAGTTCGTAGTCATTTAAGTCAATCTCCACGTCGTAACATACATTAATGATCCGACAAACAAAATCTCACAAGCTAGATGTCATTAGAAGGACCCGAGAAATCCGAACCGGTCCAATAGTACTGATTAGTTTGGTTCCCTGGAGACGTCAAACCGGATACCGGTCTAGGAAAGTTAACCGAATTGGGCTGCTCTTCCATCTTCACCGGAGCTGCATGGTAAGCCCTAGAATCGACCATGGAAGCAGGGGAACAAGATATCCCGACGTTGTTTCCGATATTACCCTCGTTCGGGAAAGCGTACCCCGTCGTTGGATCGAAGAGAGCGAAGGGACTCAGCGATCCAACGGATGTCATTAGGTTGTTTTCGTTGTTGTTGTTGTCATGAATGTTTTCGGTAATCAGAGTTGAATTATTTCGTCCATTTCCGACATGGAGAAACCCTAGATCGTTCATCAAACTCGAACCGATCTGGTGAGCTTGGTTGTTGCCATTAGTGGCGGCTAAGTTCAAACCGATACCTCCAAGTTGAGTGAGATTGTAAAGAGTTGGTGAAAACGGGAACTGATGATTTGTCCTTATCTGTCCTGAGCTAGGACTTGAAACGTTGGCCGTGGAAGACTGTTTGGCCGAAGAAGAAGAAGTTTTTGAATTTCCATTTTTGCCCTTCTTGTTATTCCTCCGACAGCCTCCACCGACAGGGACGTTCCTCAGGGCGCCGCCTTGTGTCCAGTAGCGACGGCAACCTTTGCAGAAGTAACGAGGCTGAGTGAGGTTATAGTTGTTGTAGTAACAGAACTTAGTGTTGATGGAGTCGCATCGAGGACACGTTAGGGGTCCCGCAGGCGGAGAAATTTTGGCCTGCCTCGCTCTCTCCACCATCGATCCACCCATCCTCGCCGGAAGTCCAGCAGAGGCAGCGGCATGGTGGTGGTTAGGGTTGGGGTTAAGGTTTTCTTGGAGAGGTGGAAATTGATGAGAGAGTAGTCCGTGGCCACTAACTAGACCTCCATTTTCGTGAAGCTGGTGATGCTGATGATTCGAATTTGTAGGCTGCAAAATCAAACAATAAAATCAAAGTAATCAAAATAAAGAAGGAACCAAGAAACTTCAATTCAATACTGGTGTAATATTTCTAGAATATAATACGTATTTATAAAGCATGAAATACCATATATATAGATGTTGGGAGTTTTAAAAAAGCGGATTAGAAAAGAAGACGAGAATAGGAATGTATGTTGGAAATGAATCAAAATTATTACTAAACGAATCAAAACATCAATGAAGAATTTAAGAGATAAATCACAAAAAGAGAGAAAGAGAGAGAACATTTAGTAATGGAAGATCAAAGAAGTGAACCTGTGACCAATTGGATGAAAAATCCATTCTATCTTCTTTAATAAAGTTTGATGGATCTTTAGGGGAAAGAACCACAAGGAAAAACTTGGTGGTGGAATCAAAAAAAGAAAGAAAGCCAAAACGAAAGAGAGGAGGTAAGACGACCAAAGAGAAACGCGAAGAGCGCACAAAATCAAAAAGGAAAGTGGGAAGAGAGAAGGAGAACAAAGAAAAATTAAAGGGAAGAAAATGTTTTATTTTAACGAGTAAAAGAAAAGGAGTTTGGTTCTTTTTATGCTTTCTATATATTTGTATAATTCCCACTCTCATCTTCTCATGTGTATACGCGTCTATACTTCATTCATATGTTATTTTTATTTGTGATTCCCATTTTTAGGGTTTGAGTGGGGACGTTTCTTCGCCTATAAGGTTCCTCTCCTAGACGTCTATGGAATAATATATATATATATATATGGACTAAGAAACGTTCTATGAAATTATACCGAAGTTGTAAAAATAACTATCTAAATATAATCAATCAAAGCTAACTATTCAAATTCAACTTTCGTCCGTGGTGAAGAGATTTTCACAAGTTTTTTTTTTTTGAAAAACTTTTGTTTATAAAATCTATTATTTTTGCTATCTTTGCAAACATAACATAAATTGTTTTTGGTAATATAAATATACTTTCAGTAATATATATAACAAATGCTTTTGCAAAATTTCAGAATTTTTCATAATTTTCTTAAAACTTTTACGTGTGTATGTTACTGAAAACACAGTTAATGATCATTTTAAAACTCTAATCCAAAGATTTTAAACTCAAACTACCGTTTAACTTCAATAGAAGCTCATCATCGTTGGCCAGTCAGCTTTTCCATTTCTCTCTTTTTTCCTTCTTTTTTTCTTACGTAGGTGCCTTTCTCTATAGGGATATTTTTGTAAAAAAATGTAAATAAATGAAAAAGATGGATCGATGTTATTGGGATTTGGGACTAATGAAGATATGAAAATAAATAGTTTCTTATAATTTAGACGTCAAGCCCCATATGCAATACATAAAGCATATCATCATCATTCGCTGTTACACTTTTGGTGGGATCTTGTCTATTATGCAATGGTGAGTAAAATTGATGGCATAAACTAAGAAAAATTGCATTGAGTAGCATTAATAAGAGTAGAAGGTAAATAAATAGCATACATATATATATATGCTAAAAAAATAGCATGTGTTGTTTTACAATTAGACAACTTACATTTATTTCCTGTAAAATAACATGTTCGTCCTCATAGTATCCTACTTTCTGTAGCGACCAATAACTATAAATAGTTAACTATATTTCAAGAGAACACACTAAACCATATAATCATATAGCTCATATTTCTAACATAACTATACACTCATCAAATATTTTACTTACTACATAGTCATGGCGTTAGGTTCAAAGGTAGAGTTTCAAAACATGCATGTTTTTCTCGTTTTCTCTCTACAACAAACTGAAACAGCGATAAAAATGAAGAAAAAGAATTCCATCGCAAACAGCATTTATAGAATGTAGTGGATTTTTTCTTATAATTTTCAGTTTTTTTACTTAATGAATGCGTAGTTAATATTAGGGCTCCAACTTAGACGTATGGATGAAAGTTCATAATTATTTAACTAGTTTTCGTAGTAATTATAAGTATCTAAAGTACTAGACGTAAATCCGACATCATCGGTCTTCTTCTTCTAGTAGATAATGAACTTTGGTTTTCGATGAGAAAAAGAGTCACTCGTTTCCGAATACAACTTTTATTTCTTGGGCCAAAATATTATGCAACAAAACGTACTAGTTGTTAAAAGAGAAGCTCTCCATTTTGCAGTTTGTCTCTACATTTTCTCTACTTTAATTTTTCTTTTTTCTCTTTTCTCTTCATTGATCACTCGTTTCATTTATAAATTGCGAAACCTCTTTTTCAGAAAGGGACCGCCAAAGATAGCCTACTTGCAACATTATTATAACACAGTACTGCTTCGAGTGGGGCAAAACTCTCCACCGCGAATAATGTTAAATTTGTTTTCTCAATAAGCAAAAAAGGGAAAAAATAAAAGGACCTTCATGCATGAACCCATCACGATGACCTTTTCCAAACCATCATGTACACTCTTATCGTTCTTCTTCTGCTTTCGCCCTTTAAGTTGGATAAATACTCATTTGAGATCAAGTCATCTTCCGATTTTCCTCGGAAATTGTGCTTCACGTAAACTTAAATGTGTGATATCATAAAAAAAAAGAAGAGTGTGATATCATCATTGCTGGTATGGTCTAAGAAAAACCAGAGACCATAATAATATGCCAATTCTACATATACAACTTTATATTCCATCCGTTTCAATATTAGTGTTGTTTCAAGAACATTTTTTTAGTTATAATTCTTTTTACTATAAATGTCTACTTTATCCTAACCAAAATTAACTAAAAAATATGAAAAAATCAATGGTCACTTGTTTATATATTGACATAATCTAGCTCTGCTAAGAGTCTCACGAGATCCGTTAGACCAATTTGTTGATATATATTGATTCTTTAATTGAAAATTTGCATTGATGCAGGTAGTGCCTTCCAAGATCTAGATGTAAACTCTGGTTCCAAAATTAGTTTTCAGCTTCAATTTCAGCTCCATCGGCTTTCTTGAAAATCTGTATCAACAAACTATGTGAAATTGCCCTATATTTTTATAAATCTCATATTGATTCTCGCAGTCGTGAGTCGCCCATATATTAATACTATCGCTACTATATAGAGTACTGACTTGTAAACAATGATGGGAAAGGGAAAAAACTCATCTATATTCATATGTGTTTACAGTTGCACGTATCAAATATGATATCATCCAAAAAGGGTAACTTATAGTTAACATATATAATAACGTAATGTTTTTGAACGATCCTTCACTTTTATAGAGCCTTTTTGATATTGATGCTACACAATTGTAAGTCACGTATGCCGTCTCCCGCCAGTATGGCAATATCCTATTGCAAAGTGCTTTGATCACTTCAAATTAAAATATATACAAAAGATTCTTCTCTTTATGTTAGTCATACAAAAAGTACTCTCTTCACATATCTCTACCTACAAAAGGTTCTCAGCAAAAATTATATATATCATGGGTCTGCATTTTTGTTGTTGTTGAGGGTTGTAGTATATATGTGTTCTCGATAACTAAATGATTTTATGTTTTATTTTATTTAATAGGTAAAAAAGGAAATAAAACGTGGAAGAAATGACAAGGACAGGAAAGAAAAGCAATGGATAATGGTGGTGTGGGAATCTGATTCCTTGTCAATTAATTGCACCGTCCCCCCCTCCCCCCACAGCCTTTTTTATATCTTTGCAAAAGCGTATCTCAGGAGTGACTATAGTCAAGCAAGCAGAAGGTTACAGGCAAGCGGGGTAGTTATGTCTGGGAACGAAGCAAATATGCAATTTTTTTAATTCGTTTAATTCCAACAGAATATTTAATATTATAATTCGTTTATATTTAAAATTTTTTGGATATGATATTAAGATATCCAACAAATTTTGTATTATTTGCTTCGATCGGTTTAAAATATAATTTTAAAGTACGTAATTTTTTAAATGCTTTAAAATAAATTTTAAAAACTAAAATCAATTGTTATGCTGTTATATAGTGAAAAATTGATCAAATTAAAATCTTATCAAAAAATATAAAGGAACAAAAAAATATCTCAACACAACTTATTTTCTTAGTTTTTCGTAATCTCAAATCAGTAGACAAAACAAATCCAAATAAAAATATAACAAAATACTATGTATATACAAAACTAATTTATAGTATAATATGTATATTTATAATTACATATTCTAATTAATATATATATATATATATATATATTAATTCCAGAAGTGATATTTGCTATTTTTTCGTCTTCTACAAACACTAAATTTTATTATTTGATTTACTTCGAAATTTTATAAATATCTATATTTTTCGATTTAGATCAAAGCGAATATCGAATCAAAACAAATTTAGAAAATCTTTTGCTCATCCCTATCTCCTTCATCTTTGTACCTGTAAATTCCACACGCGCAACTACGGCACACGTGCACGGAAAAAACATACATATACGTACACATTCGAACTCAGAACTCAAGAGTCCCAAAAACATAGATTTACTTCTTTTTCATATGATATTAAGTTTTAATAAAACATATCAATTTTTTATATATAAAGTTAGTAGATAATTTTTTGGGCTTATATCGCCGTTTCCTTCAAATGGAAGAATCATGTTGCAAAAAAAAAGAAAAGTTACAAGTGTTGGGCTTAATATTTAGTTGGGGGATATTTAACTAAACTGAAAAGCAGATCAAGATCGGACCATAAACTTCTCTAATTGGAATGTCCGTTACATTTACCAGAAACGATTTAATGATTGGCTTGCCTGAACCTCGAGCTGCTTCTTGAATATTGAAGTTTTTAATCACTAATTTATCCTGCGAGCAGATAAACAAGCAAGAATATAATCTGTCGTGATTTGCATATTTCTAGAGAGTAAGTAAAAGACTATTGACTCCATAAACTTATCTGAACATAAATATCGAACAAACGTTTGCCGAGACTGTAAAATGTATTGTCATCGGCAAAGATGATCTCAGCAAAGTGAAGGTTTATAGTGTAGTTCCCATTTCCGAGATAGAGTCCGTAGTAAGTCAACGATAAAGGAGAGACTCGAGCTGTCCTGTAAAGTCCAAAGCTGGGGGAAGCATTAATTGATAACATGGATGTGTTATGCACAATGTAATCATCAGCATCAACATCACTGTCCATGAAGTTCCCAGTGCTGCTAAACGCCCGGTGCTTGTCAGAACTAAGAGAGTACATAGAAGCACCTCTGGCCTCTTCATCAACCTGATATATTTTTCCTTGATCCACTTTTACTTCACCTCCTCCACAGTTTATGTACAGATTATATCTATCTACAAGAAATTTTCATTTTTTAATCAAGAACAAGAATTTGCTCCACCTGTTAATAGCTAGTACCAGAATATGATGAAAACAACACAAACGTTATTGTAGCTTAAGAGATCTCTTAGGATTAACACAAGGGATGTGCTAAAGAAAATAGGTTGAACCCTTGTGTCTGAAACATCAAATTCAGAGGGAAAACACAGAGAACGTCTTCGGGTCAGCTCAATCAGTTTGCTTCAAAGAGCCATTTATATACAGAGAGATGGTTTCTTACGATTTGTTCCCCGTGGCAAAGCTTTCCACCATATTCCTAGGAAAATGTAGCACAAAATTGTTGTTTCAACGAAGATATGAACAAAGTATTCTGAATATATAAGAGTACATTGAATAAACTTACGAACTAACTCGGTTACATTCACCAGTGGGAATTGAACTTTTATGGAAAAGTTATTGTAAGAAACATCTCTGCACATCAAGAAGCACAAATACAGTTTTTGAAATCTGTTAACGTTGGTACGTTAGAGAGTTAACAGAGGCAAGTATTCGTACACATTTTTGTTTCTTTCTACAAAGTAGTTTGGAACACTTCCTGTGAGATTGTTTCCTGTCAAATAACTGATAGAGAATTAGAAAATATTCTGTACCATTTCCATAGTGACATACTTACATGAAATCGGCTTTCTTCATCTTTTCAAACGATGAAGGAATCTCACCACTAAGGAGATTAAAACTGAGGTCACTACATAGTAAACATAATTAACATACAAAGTTCATTACATGGAAATCTAAATCATTTTAAAGCTCTTCTTTGCTCAATGTATATATACATAACTTACAGTCTTTTGAGCTTCTTCATATCCCCGATATAATTTGGAATTGGGCCATTTAAATTGCATTTTCTCAATATCCTGAATTTGAGATTGATTGAAAACGTTTTTTAGCAAACCTGTATTGCTTACACGACATACAAGTTGTATATTAACTCACAGCGTCTTGATAGACTCCAAATTCTTCAAAGGAGGGAAGGAAGAGGGTTTGCCTCCTAAGTCACTAATCCGCCTATCAATCACAATCCACCAAAGAAAAACTATGATAATTATGATCTTTTGTCATTGTGGAGCGGGGAAATTGATTTGAAAAAGAGTAGTTTTTCAAATGCGTACAGGTCAATCGAGCTCGTTAAGGTAGAAATTGAAGGTATGGGGCCATCCAAACCGCAACCATGCATCTGCCTGCAAAACATTTGTTTGGTTTGTATGTCATTCTTGAGGATAAGCAAGTACTTATGGAGAAAGAAGTAATCTTACAGTTTCAATATTCTTGTCCAATTGCCGATGAAATCTGGTATTCGTCCAGTGAAATTATTATCACTTACCCTCCTATGACCCCGCAAATACAATAGTTAAAAGAAAACATATTAAAGAAGTTATCCAACAAAGATTAAATTTTATGTTTGTCATAACAACCATGTAAGACTAAATTCTCTTACATATCAGTCAAGTTCTTGAACATTCCAAGTTTTTAGTATTGTCTATTATGTGTGAATATTTGTATGATTTTGTAGGGATGAAGAAACCGATCGTTGTTGCTCCAACCGATCAATTTTCGTCCACCATAGAAGCTTTCCAGGTTCACGCAGAGTTTATTCATATTCGTTCTCCCCTTCAAGAGTGTCCATCTCTAAATTGTTTAACTTCCTCTTAAGTTTTTTTTGATTGATAATGACTTCCCCTTAATTAATTAGCCGATTAATTGAGTTCAATAGTTTCCTACTTTGTGTTACCATGATTAATAACAAAGATTAAACAAATCGAGAGTGGGTCTAGGCTGGGCCCTTTATTAAACTTTTTATTTGTTCCCTTTTGGTTCAGGTAGAATATCCATCAACCAAAAAGAGAGAGTGCAAAAGTATCTTGTATTATTCGTATGCATATATATAGACTATAGTTAATGATCAGATTCCGTGATTTGTTTTGTATTTCACTTAACGTGGCTGCCAATGCGTACAACAATGCCGTCAATGTCTCGCACGTATCCAACTTTCTGGCCCCATTCCTTGTCTTCCGGCTCGCTCACAGCCACCGCACCGTTCTCCACCGCCCTCTGCACATATATCAACACAAATTGAAGAGGTTGATATATACATATACAGAGTATAACTGAGTTACCTTGAAAGCGGCATCAACATCAGGGTAACAGAAGCAAACTTCGATGGGTGGTCTCTCACGGGGTGAATGCGTAGACTGAACCTTCCCAGTTAGGTCATCGGTCTCATGCTGGTGAACCGGTGTGAATGCTATCGTCGTTTGCCCGCTCTCTAGCTCCCCCCACCTATATGTGTATAATTTTATTTGTTCTATCGTATATTAGCCGAAAGCAAAAATATACGTAAATTGTCGAACCCACAATTCCACATGGACCACATCCGATATGATCTGATCAAAACGTTTACGTTCCTATCTAAATAAATTCTAACAAATAGTAGGAATTCAACGAACAAACCTGTGGGATTCGTCAAGACGACGGACGTTATGACCAAAGGCTCTAGAGTAGAATTCTACGGATTTAGCGACGTCCTTCACGTACACAACCGTGTAAGCAAACGCCGGTCTTATCATATTCGCCGCCATTTTTTCAGTCTTCTAATTCTGATTTCGATCCGATCCTTGACAATTGCTCATCATCAAACCTCACCTCTATTACAATACATAGGATCTCTCTTGACGGTGAGCTCAACACGTGGTCGACTGCATGCAGCTTCGTGTGTAGGGTAGTTGCTGCCACGTGAGCGTTTGCTTTGTTTCTTTTATTGGGCCTAGTTTTTTAAAAGTTGGGCCTAGTATATATATGCGCTTTTGGATAGAGAAAATTTTCTTATTTAATGCACAAATCTTCTATTTACCGACAGCGTTTGCCTAAGCAAGAAATTTTGACTAAAACCAACCCAAACAAGATGGCTTGGTGCCGGTAGTTGGATCAAGACATAAGAGAAAAGGATTTCGCTACAAAGCATTTTGACTTTTTAGCAAAATTTTAAGGCTGGTCTTTTTTCTGTTTTTCTTTTGCAAATCTACTTGATGAATATATGTATCCCTAACAATATATTTCAAATTAAAAGTAGAGAAGTTTTTATAGTCAAACGCAGACAGCCAAAGATCAAATCAAGAAAAAAATAACAAAGACAGCCTACCGATCGGTCCACAATGCACATCCAAACTATCTGAATATATAATTACAAGTTGACTAACAAAATAAATGAGCAGATGCACGCAAATATGCATATAGATAAATGGTCTACTAGTGTCCTAGGCACCTTAATGGTACACATGTTTATATGTATGTTCATTCACATGTTCATCAGTAGTAGCTTCCTCTGATTCAGTCTAGCACCCCCACCCTGGTCTCGTAGCCCACTTGTTTATATATAGTAATTAAAGTATTTTCATATTTGTTCGTATATTTTCCACTTAGGCAGAAACACAAAGCCACGAGGTTAATGGCTTCCAATCTTCTCCTCGTCGTCCTCCTCGTAGTCGTCTCTTTCTCCCTAACTTCTGGATATTCTCTTTCCACAAGAGATGTTGTCTCAAAGTAAGAACACCTCAGAATCCTACTTTTCCACCAGTTTCATATGGCTGCAACTAAATACAAACATATTCTTCTGCTTTCTCTCTGTTTAGACAAGACGATGAATCATATGTTATCGCTACGAGTGATCAAGAATTGTCGATGGTCGTTGTTGAAGATCTTGTAAAAGCTCGTCGTCTTCTAGTCAGAGTCGCTCTCTCAGAAGTGGTGGTTGTGAGTAAAGCTAGGGGTAGCTCAAGCTCAAGCAGAAGTAAAAAAAGCTTCTGCTTTTTTCCTTTGTTTCTTCAGGAAATAAGCTTTTTATAAACTAAAGCAAATTGCTTCATTTTACTATGTTTCAGTCAGCCTTTTAATAAATTAAATATTAAACTGGATAAATATTACAGGTTCGAAGAGAAACATAAGGGCAAAAAATTAGAAGGAAAAAACCTTGTCATTTTCTTAATCATCCTGGCAGCAGTTTGGGTTACCATTGTGATCATGTGTTATATGCCATTTTTATGCGAGGCACGAAGCAAAAAAGGATCAAAGTATTGAACAAGGTAACTTATTACATTCTTGATAGAATACTTCTTTATTAACGATTTGCTAATACATTTTCTTTTTGTTTAAAGGGACTGCTACAGAAGAAGTCAATGGGTCAACGGAAACTCAGACTTCCGAAACAGAGGATCGTGAAATAGTCAAGGGGTCATTCGAAACTCAGATTTCCGAAACAGAGGATCGTGAAAAGTCAAGGGGTCATCGGAAACTCAGAGTCCCAAACAGAAGATCGTATCTAAACAATATCATCGGTATCATCATATCTCCGGGGGGAAGCTAAAGATTTATTTTCTTATTTGTGATGAGCAAAATAACTGAAGATTTCTTCTCTTGAATATCATCTACATGGTATGTTGTAAACTCAAAGCCTACCAAAGAGATTCGGGAACGAGAGATAAGAACTTCCCGCTGCAAGCAATAGCAGATGCCATTAGCATTATTTTTGAAATCTTGTTTCTTATATTTAACTACATAGATGCAAATATTTTATATATAAAAAAAACTACATAGATGCATGTTGTGATTGTAAAGCATATGGAACTGTGAACGAATGTCGAATTTCATATCTTCTTCTTTGATAAAAGTGGATTTATAGCTCAACCGTCATGCTATGTGGTCTTAACATGGTCTAATATTTCAGTAGAAGAAAATTTGGGCCCAAGCCCACAAAGTTTTGATTAAACAAATAGATATCTTGATGACATATTAAAAACCAGGTGATGCCAAGGAAGAAGCACGGTTAATTCTCAAGATCGTGGAGACCATTGTTTATTTCGTTACTGTAGTTTAGTGTTATCGTTTGTCTAGTCGTTATTATGATTTGTGAATAACATGACGGATAAATGTGTTGTCGACGAGACACTATATCTGTAGACACTTATATTTTTAAAATCAAAGAATGTCAAATATTCTACGATGCAGCTGAAGGAAGCAGCATAAATGTCAGAATTTTAGAAAATTAAATTTCTTTTATTAATAACAGTTTTTATATCTCTTCCACATTCTCTGTCCCAATACACGATCGGATCAAACAAGCCGACGCCGTGACCATAACCGCCGCGAAAAGAGAAGGCACTAACAAATCGAAACGGGATCTCTTCACCATGTGAGACGGCACGCACACACTCTCCCCCGGAATAACCATCGGAATCTTTACGAACCCATCTCTTCCGTCACATGAAGACGAAACCGTCGATACAAACGCCATCTCCGGAGCGAACGAAGCAACGGCGACAGTGAACATGAGGAGCACCGTCCACGTGGCAGCCTGAGCGATGACCGGCCAACGGTCGGAGACTCTCCGTATAAACGGCTCCATTAGCGACGACGGTAATACATTGATCAAAAGAAATGGGTTGTTTTGGCGTGGATGAAAAGAATTAGGTGTTGTTTGTAGGAAACGAAAAGATTGTGGGATCATTGAGCAAAGCAAACCTTGTTGGGCTCTTCTTTGATGGTGCGGTTTCTGTGTGTTTTGGAAATGGAACGGCTGCTTCTTTGCACGTTTAACTAACTGCTCTTCTTTTCCTAAGACTAACACTTTTTAATTACGGTTTTGCCCTTACCTTTGAACTCTTCTCTTCTTCTGCCCTTCTTTGCCGGGTCTTCTCCTTCCCTTCGAGACTCCCACGTTTTCAGCAATACCAATTTTGTTTATTATATAAAACTTTATTGGGTTTGTGTGCATTTGGCTAAGATTAAACTCCAGACATGTTCTGTATTTTATAAACAAAATATTTGGGAATTAGGCTATCTCCTCAAGAATTCAGATATAATGTTCTGTATTTGGCTTATAAGAAGAATAGAGGAAATTTTATTATTGATATTGTCAGTGATTTATGATTATTGTGGGTGCACCAACACTCTAACTTACATTTAAGTGGGTTCACCTAAATCTGATGCTTATGGCCTGCGTGTGATTGCGACAGGTGAACTTAGCTAGCAGCTAAACTTCAATTTCTCCGATTAGATGAAGTTGCAGGGTCAAATTGGACTCTGTTCGACTTAGGAATGTATGAAAGCAACAGAATTGGGCAAAATATCGTTTCATATGAGCAAATATAAACCCACAAATGCAGTGAAGAATCAGTTTATATGTTTGTTTATAAGAAATCACCAATCCATCAATTCCACTTGTGACTTGATGGAAAACCATTATAATATATTATTCATCATTGAATTTGAAAAAATGGAACAATCGTCTCTGCTGCCTAGTTACAGCCACAAGATACGAACCTAAGCTTTCCTACAAAGTAAATCAAAATCCCTAAACCCTAATCAATTTCTTCAAGAGCTAGTAAACTTGGTCACCGCCTTTGTACCTTCAGAGACGGCGTGTTTAGTGAGTTCACCAGGAAGGACGAGTCTCACGGCCGTCTGGATCTCGCGACATGTAATCGTCGGCTTCTTGTTGTACCTAGCGAGTTTAGAAGATTCCTGAGCAAGCTTCTCGAAGATATCGTTGATGAAGCTGTTCATAATCCCCATGGCTTTGCTCGAAATTCCAACATCAGGATGAACCTGCTTCAACACCTTGAAGATGTAGATCTTGTAGGTTTCGATGCTTTTCTTTGTCCGCTTCTTCTTTTCGTCGCCGAACTCCTTCGGCAATTGTTTCCCCGCCTTGGCTTCTTCTCCGCCGGAGCTTTTTCGGCGACATTCTTCTCTTCTACTGGCTTTTTCTCGGCGGGTCTCTTCTCGCCCTTAGGTGCCATCGTGAATTATCTGAGGGTTTCACTAGATTTTACAACTTATAGAGAAGAACTTAGAGCACCTCCGATGGATAATTAAAAATTATGGTAAACGTGTTCGATCGATAATAATTTATATTATATATAAAAACGCTTTTTGCTGGAGATTCGGGTGGGGTTCGACAAGTTTAGCGATTTTCGATTTTCTTCTGGAGTGGTAATTGAATTGCTTCCATTAGCGTATATAAAGAAGGAAAATTAAGAATCTTTTTCTTAACAAATTTTTTTTTAAATACGTCTATCGATACTGTTAAAATATTGATAAAAAATCTTTTATGAGGTTCTTAGGAATGAAGATAGTTTTAGGTATTCTATTAGACGGAACACTTGACGAGAATCATTGACGTGTATTTTCTTTCATTCCTTTGATTGATCAATTTTTAGTTATGATCTGACGGCCGGGAGAAAAATCACATCTTTTATTATCCCGAAATACACAACCCAAGCCCATTGGGCCTGATATAGTTCAAAACTCAGCGCATGACAAACCCTTGGTTTGCTTTCCTTTTGTTTCTCTAGTATAAAAAGCGATAAGAAAACCCTAGCCCTCCTTCTCTTCTTCCTCTCTTTGCTTTTCTCCGTCACTGAGCTTCCTGCCTCTCAAGCTGCCAATCTAAGGTACGATAATCTTCACTATCAGCTGATCCTTTTCTAGAATATTGATAAGTGAGCATGCAGTTATTTTGTTCGATAGCTAATTGATCTTGAGTTTGTTTATTTATTGTTTCGCATCAGAGGATTTAGGATCTCAGGGCTTCGTTTTTGCTATGATTGTGTTTTTTTGTTAGGGTACATTCATAATGAACGTTTGAATGCTTTGTTTTGTAATTAACGAATTAGTCAGTCGTAGCTGCCTTTTGAAGTATGTTTTCTGGATTTTAATCACTAAACCCCTATTTCGATTTCCAATTGCGGTTTTTGTGATTTCGGTTTACATCAAAAAGTTTGATTTATTTCCATTGTAATCGATTATCATGATGCAAAATGCTGTGCGTTTTATGATGAATGGATTATAGTAAGATTCTTCCTGTTTTTCACCAAGATTTGAAGGTGAAACTCCCAATTTATTTCAGAATTCTTTTGGTTGATTATTTGACTTTTCTTAACTCAATTTCTTGTTTCCTTTGATTGGTTTAGTAGACCCTTGATCTTAGGGCAAGATGGTGAGAATCAGTGTTCTTAATGATGCTCTCAAAAGCATGTACAATGCCGAGAAACGTGGCAAGAGGCAGGTCATGATCAGGCCGTCCTCGAAAGTGATTATCAAGTTTCTGATAGTCATGCAGAAGCATGGTATGATTACCCCCTCAGTTTCTATATTTAGATTCATCATGATCTCTTGAGTTTTGTTCCTTAGGTTGTGTTTTTACCAATCATATGCAGGTTACATTGGTGAGTTTGAGTTTGTCGATGACCATAGGTCTGGAAAAATTGTTGTTGAATTAAACGGAAGATTGAACAAATGTGGTGTTATCAGCCCACGTTTTGATGTTGGTGTCAAGGAAATTGAAGGTTGGACTGCCCGTTTGCTTCCTTCGAGACAGGTTCAGTCTTCTTATCTTCTTTTCTAACTACTTTGGCATGTAAACGTGTTTTGTAGTTGCCTGAGTAAGCTGTAATAACCATTTTACTATAAAATCAAGTTTGATAATCACTTTGCATACAATCACAATACTTTTGTCTGTGTACTTTTCTCAAGATCTATTGGTCATGAATATTAATGGATAGCACCGATTGAAATGTGCAGTTTGGATACATTGTGCTGACTACGTCTGCCGGAATCATGGACCATGAAGAAGCGAGGAGGAAGAATGTCGGAGGCAAGGTTCTCGGCTTCTTCTATTGAAGGTTCAGTATAACTTTTGTCTTACATTTTCGTTGGAACTTCATTTGTCTTTCGTTCGAGTTTTGTGATATCTTTGATGGATAGTTCTTTTATTACTCTTTTTGGTTTGGAGCCCTTAAAAATTCTTCCGCTTGTTTTCCTTATCTTAAACGAGTATAAGAGTCTAATTTAGTCAGTATGTTTCCTATTCCTTTTCACGCTTTATACCAAGAAGATACAGACCGTGAGGACAATTAAAATATACATCATGACATGGTGGTTTTACGATCTTACGTTACAGCCAAATCAATGTTAAATCTTTATAACCACAGCATTTAAAATCCAGTTTACATTTAGACAATGTATGGAATCCCCTCAATATTGTAAGCTCAATGGGAACTCTTAAACCGGATTATGTAAGAATATAGAATTGTTGTTAATTTGTTACCAGAAGCAACCTTATATATGAATCTGAAGACGAAACTACAGCAATTGCTCAATATATGTTTGCGGTTAAAGTAGAGATGAATAAAACACACAAACGTTGTCAAATCGTTGCTGTAACATCAAGAAACCTGGTCAAGAAAAATACTCTTCAAGAACAAGAAAAAGCAAGAAGCGACTGCCAAAGGAACATAGTTGCCCAATTTCTAATTCTATTTTTCTCTTAAAACCGATAACACCTTATTAGAAACAGGTATACGGATCAATCTCCCGTCTCCGGTCAAGTCTTGGCCGCCGTCTCATCTCATCTCCAGCGGCTGGAGCTCGAAAGTAGCTTCATGCAAGTATATGAGAAGGGATATGTAAGAGATAAACAGAGAGAGGAAGGTTGGAGCATCCATCGATGATGACCGCAAAAGGGAAGCCAAATATGAGAGACACGTTTCTTTTTGGGTTTATAGACCAAAAAAGTGAGTATCTTCGAAAGCATATGCTTCGAATATTAACTAAGCTGACCAGAGACCCATTATTACTACTTTAAATTTCTTTTTTTTTTTCTAGTAATTTGATAAATATATTTAATAATTGAGGTGAGGAACATGGGTTGCTCGCCACAAAAGTAGAAAGAAAGTGAGGTCCTCTTTAGCTACATCTTTCTCATTGGACTGCTTTCAACTGTTCCATCTGTCAATTTGAAGAGGTTACCAAAACTGGGTCACAGACTACACCATTCTCAAGGAGTCATCGTTGTCTTTACCGGAGGATTACTTTATCAGCGGTAACAATGACGAAGAAAATCCAGGCTCCGATGACGGCGAGACTCGCGTGGTTGATACTCCGTCTTGCTCTGACGAAGAAAATCGACGCCAAATCTCGGCTCTACAACGACTCGGCTCTCTCGTTTCTCTTACTAGCCAACAACCTCCATTACGTCTTGAGATCAATAAAGTAGACGAAAGTAGTTCAAATTCAAATTGTCAATGAATCGGAGACCTTCCCAAACTAAAACACATAAAATACCAATTTTAGGCTACAAATTATAGTTTTCTTCCCATTTTTAAACAAAAAGGGTAGTTTAAATCTTTGCTCAAGTGGCTTTTTCATCCTTTGAAAGCTCTTATTTATCACATTTCAATGTTAGACTGTATATGTCAAGTGTCAAGTCAACTGGAATTACTATGTCTTTGATGTCTACCGGAACCTTTGTAAGTATTCCAAGTGGCTCATTTTATGTTTTTTTTTTATCCTCTTATTGTGTCGAATGATGTTCACATTTGCGAACTAACAAAATATTTATTTGTGCCCGCTTGGGTTTTTTTTGGTTTGATTCTGATGTTCACATTTACGAACTAAAAAGGTTACGTTTTTAATCTTTAAAATTAAATTTTTTTATTTACAATATATCATTTTGATAGATGACCGACAAATTTTGGTTCGTTTCAAAAAATGGCCATCATTCGCCGCAGTAAAAAAATAAAATAAAAAAATTGTGGTTGGAAGTTAAGTAGCTAAAAGTTGCATAAATCTTTAAAGATTATTTATTTTAGTATTCCGTATGCAAATAGAAGAGGTATACAGTTTGGCCACGATGTATCTGCCAATGTCTTAAATTTTTCAGTGTCACCATGTTAATATCTAAACTGACTCGATTCAGATTGGAGATACTTTTTAAAAGAAAACCTTAATTTATACCTATATTCGCCCGCATAAAAAGATTATCCTATAAACATATCTCACTGTCGATCTCATCCCTCATCATACCTGATTTTGCCCGCATAAAAAGATTAGTTACTCATCTTTTCGATCGATCGAGTTGCCGCTCCCAAAAATTTAATTTTCATGCGTGATCAATAATTTATTCCCTACAACATATATAGTAATTATTATGGTTGGCCTACAATCTAGGCTTGAAAGAAACACGTTCTTGACAAATATACAGAAAAAGGACACATAATCAAATGGTCCGACAACGTGTGACTAATAATTCTTTTTCTTTTTTTGGTGACTAATAATTCAATCATGCAAAGAATCGTGAACCAGTTTTCATATCCCCATTAGCTAACACTGAACAATCAAATGGTCCGACAGTTTTGGGTTATTTGGATAACCTCAAGAAAAAAAAGCCAAATTTGTGTAAGAAATGACCAACAAACTAACAAACACGGACAACCATTAACTCCTTCATTATTAGAACTAACCTCTAAACAACTCTTAACGTTTTCACGAAGTATTTGCAACCCTCTCGACAATTTTATAAAGCAAATTGACATGCAGTAAACGCGTGATCGTCATTGACGGCATATAATATATATAGAAATATTAATGTCTAGTAAGTCTATAGCATTAAAAGAGATTTTCTAATTTGAGTTGATTAATCGAAATAAGATTTTTTAAAAAAAAAGGACCTATGCACACACGGATAGTGTGAGTAAGCGTTGATGGCTTTGTAGTATAAGAGAGATACGTAATTAAGTTGGTGGAGGTTGAGATGAGCTATCACAACACTCTCACTTATATCCAAAAAGTTCATAATTTCGTCAACCTACATTGCTTCTTCTACACGTCTCACCAAATCTCTTTCTTGCTCTTTCATCTACAACCTCAAAATTTATAGGGTTGGCTTATTAAAAAGTCACTTTGTTAATGCTTTTCGATTGCACAGAAAACTATATATGATGGCTTGAAAAGTCAGAAGCCAGAACGTACCAAAAATTTCCGTCATGTATTAAAACTTAATAAATAGGCAGGCGAAGTCTTTCTTCAATATGTATACACTAATGCACATCCACATCAATGTCTCATGTCATCTGTACGACACAAGTTCTTTTTTTGATAAGTAACCAATTTCCACAATACTATTTGACACCTGTTTTAGTGTTAAGTAGTGGTTTTAAATGGTTTCGGTTTGAGGAAAACAAGGAGAATTGATTACAATTGTCGTTCTGCTATTGGAGAATTAAATTTGATAAAAGTAGATAGGGGAAGTCCTCGTCCACTTTATGCATCGACGTCAATGTGCCATCTTATTGTTTCAATTTTCTTACCATAAATTTCTGCTTGTAACTTTTCTAATTAAATTAAAGTCTTTTATTAACCCTCAAGATTTTACCAATGATTTTGACAGATCTTTTGGACATAATGAGTTGTCAACAAAAACGAGAGCTGTCTTTTCCCGTTCCACTTTCCTCTTATATATCCCACAACAATCTTGGCTACATCTTCATGCTTTTTTAAATAAACATCACTTTCTCTTTAACCCCATTAGTAAAGAATGATGGATCTTGTTTTTATCCTCTTTTCTCTTTTCATCTCTTACCTTATTTTCAAGACCTGGAAACACATTGACTCCAAGAGAGATCAACATTGCTACATCTTGGACTACCAATGTTACAAACCGTCCGATGATCGTATGGTGAACACTCAGTTCAGCGGTAAGGTCATGTTTCGAAACAAACATCTTCGCCTCGACGAGTACAAGTTCCTCCTCAGAGCCATCGTTAGTTCCGGAATCGGAGAGCAAACTTACGCACCGAGGCTCTTCTTTGAGGGGCGTGAACAATGTCCTACGCTACAAGATGGCATTTCGGAGATGGAAGAGTTTTACATAGACACAATTGAGAAACTCCTCGAGAGAAACAAAATCTCACCTTCGGAGATCGATGTCCTCGTAGTTAACGTCTCTATGCTCACTTCAACCCCTTCACTATCTGCAAGAATCATTAACCATTACAAAATGAGGGAGGACATTAAAGTTTTCAACTTGACGGCGATGGGATGTAGCGCGAGTCTTATCTCCGTAGACATTGTCAAAAACATCTTCAAAACATACAAGAACAAGCTTGCTCTCGTCGTGACCTCCGAGTCAATTAGTCCAAACTGGTACAGCGGAAACAACCGCTCCATGATTTTAGCTAACTGCTTGTTCCGCTCCGGTGGCTGTGCCGTTCTCTTGACAAACAAACGCAGTCTGAGCGGGAGAGCCATGTTCAAGCTAAGGTGTTTGGTAAGGACGCACCATGGAGCCAGAGACGATTCATACAGCGCCTGTGTCCAAAAAGAAGACGAGTTAGGCCGAGTCGGTGTCCATTTAGACAAGACTCTTCCAAAAGCAGCAACTCGTGCTTTCGTAGACAACCTCAAAGTCATCACTCCCAAGATTCTTCCGGTAACAGAGCTCTTGAGATTTATGTTGTGTCATCTTCTCAAGAAGCTTCGTAGAAACCCTAGCAAAGGCTCCACGGCCTCGAACATGGCTGAGGCAGCTCCAAAAGCAGGGATTAACTTCAAGACCGGTATTGACCATTTCTGCATTCACACGGGAGGTAAAGCGGTTATCGACGCAATCGGTTACAGCCTCGACTTAACCGAGTACGATCTAGAACCGGCCAGGATGACACTACACCGGTTTGGGAACACGTCAGCAAGTAGCCTGTGGTATGTTTTGGGGTATATGGAGGTGAAGAAGAGGCTGAAGAGAGGAGACAGAGTGTTCATGATCAGCATTGGGGCAGGTTTCAAATGCAATAGTTGCGTTTGGGAAGTTGTTAGAGATCTTAATGTTGGAGAATCTTTAGAGAATGTGTGGAATCATTGCATTGATCAGTACCCACCAAAATCGCTTTTGAATCCTTTTTTTGAAAAGTATGGTTGGATTCATCACGAAGAAGATCCCGATACTTTCAAGATCCCCGACGAAATGATGTAAAGTTTTCTCGGAATCATTGAAAACATATATATATATATACACACAACCATTTCAAACTGCAAATTCCACAAAAGGTGACTATAGTTTCTTCCCCTTTTCATTTTTATTTGGATTCTGAATGGTTACGTTTTACATTTGTTTTCTTTTCATTTTTTTCTGATTGGATGGGAAAGAAAATATGATGACAAAGAAACTGCCATATAGTTTCCTCTCATTTTTTATAGTAAGTTTTAGGAGTAATAATCTATTGTATTTCTTGGTGAATAGCAGCATACTCTTTGAAGCCATCCTATTGTAGTGTTGCCCTTATAAAGTTTTTAATGTTGTGCTTGCTCTGACATCCAAAGTTACTAACTTTACTATATACTAATGCACATCCACATCAATGTGTCATCTATATGACACTACTAGTATGACACTATAGTGTCAAGGAGGGATTTTAAATGGTTTCAGTTTGAGAAAAACAAGGATAATCGATTATAATTGGCGTTCTGCTATTGGCCATAATATCCGCAAATAAAATGCTGGTTTTTCTAGGCTCTTGCTAAACTATCTTTCGGTAAAATATTTCATTTCATAACTTAATGAATCAAACATCAATTCAATGTTTTTCTTCTTACAGTTTTGTCCTTCACAATTTACATTTTGGTCAGAAAAAATTTACATTCCAGATGCTAGCATCAACAAATAACAAAAATAAAAATTAATCTATAAATCCCAAATAGAAGTAGAACACTACAAAAGACAAAGGATTTAACGTCCTTTTTCTTAACTCTACGTCAGTTAACGACCGTCGTAAGTATTACAGCGTCACTTTGTTAACCGAGGTTAACATTTTTTACTTCGGTTTAAATACGACGCTAAACATAGTGTCTAAGAGCGTCCTCGACACTCATATTTTTATGAGTTTTTAAGTAATAAAGAATAAAAAAATATTCAAAAACATAAAAATCTCTTAAGATTGGCATTAATAGTCTCTAATATAAGAAACGGTTCATCATTTATTTTTATTCCGTAATTAATCCAACAATTATTTTATAATTTAATATTTAAATAAATAATTAAATTAAATATAAACTATTAAAATTATATATATTTAGAGATTCACATTGTTCTCACTAGAGATCCACGTGGATGGTCTAAAAGTTACGGTCGGTTTTCTAAATATTAACGTCGGTGTTATTTTGACTTTTATGTTTATAGAACCGACGCTACGTACTTTTAATTTCAATTTTTAACGCCATTATACTAGTTATTTATTAAAAAAAATTTGTAACTAACAAACATTTTGAAACCATAGTGGAACCATATAAAAGTTTTCTATTAATCAAACTTATAATTCTAAACTAAATATACAAATGTGTCGTGTACAAATATCCACTATTGTCCTACATACTTGAACCTTCAAAACTTTTTCTTCTGCCGTATCTTCAAAACTTTAAACAGCAGCTTCTAGCTTCAATCCATCTGCAGCTGTCAAGTAAAATTTTAGTTAGAACAGTTGAAACCTCTCTTGAATATTAAAGCATAACCTCAAGTGATGATGGGACTTAAGTACTCTTAAGATACCAAACCAAGATCTCTACTTCTAAAGTCAAAAACAATTAGCAGAGTTTATGAATGTTTGTTAAACTGTTAAAGCATAACCTCAAGTGATGATGGGACTTACATCTTCTCCCTCTAAATGAAATACCTGAAGCTATCTGATCAGCCAGAACCAAAAAAAAGAAGAAGAACCTTCTTCTTCTTTTCATTCGCTCCATTCCGCGTTTATTCTTCTCTTGAAAGTCAAAACTTAATCTAAACTTTACTTATACTCTACCCTTCTCCAATAGATGGTAGATCCTTTCAGAAATGAACAGAGAATCGTGCCTAAACATATATTATTAGACTTTACCAAACAAAAATCAGATTTTTATTTTTGTAGAATATCATAAGAAAACAATGTAGGAAGCCATAATCCTGGAAGACATAAATCCTATGTTCACCTTTAATGAAAAGCATCACAACAAATCAGAATTAAACACAGAGATTGATCATTGTGTTACCAGTGAGTAAAGTTCAGTAAGAGCATCACAACAAATCAGAATTAAACACAGAGATTGATGATAAATGTCATTGTCAGAAAAAAAAATGAAGGTAAAAAAGAAAAAAAATGAAAATAGGAAATTTATTCTAATCTCCAAATGGTTTATATAAGATTCCAAATTTAAAGTTTATAAAGGAGTAATATATATTCTATTTCCTTGTGCAAACTTTTACTTCCCCCGACAATATTTATCCACAATAACTCATTCACGCGTTTGTTTGGGTAAAAACTTCTGACTGAATTGAATTTAATAAAAGTAGATAGGAGAAGTCCTCGTCCACATTGTACCGACATCAATGTGCCATCTTATTGTTTCAATTTTCTAATCATAATTTTCTGCCTGTAACTTACAAAAAAAAAAATCTTCTAATTGAAGTCTTTTATTAACCCTGAAGATTTTACCAATAATATTGACAGAATGAGTTGTCAAACGACGTGACGTGAGTTTCCACTTTCCTCTTATATATCCCACAACAATCTTGGCTACATCTTCATGCTTTTTTAAATAAACATCACTTTCTCTTTAACCCCATTAGTAAAGAATGATGGATCTTGTTTTTATCCTCTTTTCTCTTTTCATCTCTTACCTTATTTTCAAGACCTGGAAACACATTGACTCCAAGAGAGATCAACATTGCTACATCTTGGACTACCAATGTTACAAACCGTCCGATGATCGTATGGTGAACACTCAGTTCAGCGGTAAGGTCATGTTTCGAAACAAACATCTTCGCCTCGACGAGTACAAGTTCCTCCTCAGAGCCATCGTTAGTTCCGGAATCGGAGAGCAAACTTACGCACCGAGGCTCTTCTTTGAGGGGCGTGAACAATGTCCTACGCTACAAGATGGCATTTCGGAGATGGAAGAGTTTTACATAGACACAATTGAGAAACTCCTCGAGAGAAACAAAATCTCACCTTCGGAGATCGATGTCCTCGTAGTTAACGTCTCTATGCTCACTTCAACCCCTTCACTATCTGCAAGAATCATTAACCATTACAAAATGAGGGAGGACATTAAAGTTTTCAACTTGACGGCGATGGGATGTAGCGCGAGTCTTATCTCCGTAGACATTGTCAAAAACATCTTCAAAACATACAAGAACAAGCTTGCTCTCGTCGTGACCTCCGAGTCAATTAGTCCAAACTGGTACAGCGGAAACAACCGCTCCATGATTTTAGCTAACTGCTTGTTCCGCTCCGGTGGCTGTGCCGTTCTCTTGACAAACAAACGCAGTCTGAGCGGGAGAGCCATGTTCAAGCTAAGGTGTTTGGTAAGGACGCACCATGGAGCCAGAGACGATTCATACAGCGCCTGTGTCCAAAAAGAAGACGAGTTAGGCCGAGTCGGTGTCCATTTAGACAAGACTCTTCCAAAAGTAGCAACTCGTGCTTTCGTAGACAACCTCAAAGTCATCACTCCCAAGATTCTTCCGGTAACAGAGCTCTTGAGGTTTATGTTGTGTCATCTTCTCAAGAAGCTTCGTGGAAACCCTAGCAAAGGCTCCACGGCCTCGAACATGGCTGAGGCAGCTCCAAAAGCAGGGATTAAAGTAGGGATTAATTTCAAGACCGGCATTGACCATTTCTGCATTCACACGGGAGGTAAAGCGGTTATCGACTCAATCGGTTACAGCCTCGAGTTAACCGAGTATGATCTAGAACCAGCCAGGATGACGCTACACCGGTTTGGGAACACGTCAGCAAATAGCTTGTGGTATGTTTTGGGGTATATGGAGGCGAAAAAGAGGCTGAAGAGAGGCGATAGAGTGTTCATGATCAGCTTTGGGGCAGGTTTCAAGTGCAATAGTTGCGTTTGGGAAGTTGTGAGAGATCGTATCGGAGAATCTTTAGGAAATGTGTGGAATCATTGCGTTGATCAGTACCCACCAAAATCGCTTTTGAATCCTTTTTTTGAGAAGTATGGTTGGATTCATCAGGAAGAAGATCCCGATACTTTCAAGATCCCCAACGAAATTATGTGAAGTTTTCTCGGAATAGTAAGTAATATACTATTCGAAGATATGCTATTGTAGTGTTGCCCTTATAAAGGTTTTAGTTTTGTGCTTGCTCTGAGATCCCAAGTTACTAACTAAAGCTTGTTAGACTTCATATTCATGCCTCTTTAGTTGTTAAAACGGGGCATTATGTTATATCTGTTTATCGTGACTTCCTGTAATTTTTTAAAAAAAAATTAAATTTCGCTTTTTAACAAAAAAATACTACGGTGTATTTTATTAAGCAAGTTAAATCTTGGAACTAGGTTTTTCTTTGAATTATAACTATGTAAAATCATATGGAAATGATGGTACAGTAAGTGGAAGTTTATTTAAATAATCATAATAATTTAGTGTTCATGAATTATGATTATGAGCATTGTCTTAATCTATGCTCTAGGGATATGAGTCATCAACACTGTCTTCATCTGTGCTCGATATAGTTGCTATTTTAGTTGTATTTAAAAAATAAAATTTGTGTCAGCATTCGAAAATTGGGGGGCCGGGGGGGTTGTATTTAAAACATCAGGCAAGAAAGCTAGTTTGGTGGGAATACATTAAATTCGCATTGATTTTTTAAAAGAAAAAACACATTAAATTCGCATTTGTAACTCACCACCCGATTCTGGCCCCATATATTTACAATCAAATTGACTAAAAAGAATAGTGGTTTTCACAGCTTAGCTTAATTAAATTTCCAGCCTCCACAAAAACCTTTGGCAATAGAACTATAGGGACAATATCTATATTATCTAATGCGATTAATTAAAAAAAAACATGTTTACTGATTTTTATCATTATATAACAAACCACATTTGAAGCAGTAGAGAGGTCAAAGAGATCCCACTGCACCATGCCCAGTAGATTGTAACAAGATCAGTCCATACATGACTGAAGTTTTAGAATTAGAAGACTACGTTAGTGACAGAAGATTTTGGAGATGTGCAAAGACCTGATAGGCTGATATATACGAATGCTATAAAAGCAGTGATTAGTCTGACTTAATGGTGCCTACTTGTAGGCTTTATCTGTAAGAAGATGTTCTGTTGTCACTTTTATATAAAAACTTACTTGTCTAGTGTTTTTTTTTTTTTGATAAATTGTCTTTTATGTTTATTGCGCCGATTCAATTTATTATTTGCGGTGGTGGGTCGAAGATTTCTGTTATCTAATGTTATTGAAATTTAATTTTAATTTTTGAATATTATTAGAGCAAAGGATAAATCACTCATACATTAGTCATTAGAAGTCGGAGCAATAACAAACGTGAGATCAACCAACCAGCTGGACTGAAAAGCTTCTATTGAAATGGCCTCCAAAATTAGTAAATAATGTCTAGTCGAGGGCTGTTGCCTTTTTCTAAAGGAGTCGGCACGGCTTTGTGTATATGTGTGAAACTCAATGTCATTATACATACACAATAACGTATAATAAATCTAAAACTTTATTCTATATATATATATATAAATGTATGTTTTTATTGTATATATACTTCGACGAAAACATACATGAGAATCTCTCTTCTTCAATGACTATATTTCAGTATCCCATACATCACCCAATGTTATTTAATTTTTTTTTTAATATATATAATAGTATATTATAGTATACATGACATATCATATCAACACAATCACTCTTTAACCTCGAAAAATTGTTTTAAGCATATAATTATGTTGTTTTAAATGAAAGTTTGTAATAGCACATTAATTTCTTAAATATTGTGTGTTTTTAGGTAACTGAGAGAGTATTATTTATTTATTGTAGAGGACAGTGTCATTTCGATAGTAGTTTACTTTATGCAGACTGATTGTTTAATGAACTATCATTATTTATTTATAAATATATCGTTACTGTAGAGGTAACTCAACCACTTCACCGAATTATTTACTATCTTAATGTGGATATAATTATGTTATTATAGAGGAAAATGGTTGATAGAATTATTCTATGCCAATTTCAGTAGTCTGAAACAAACATCTTATCAATGGAATAGCTTATAAAAATATCACTACGTCTTGAATTTGTGATTTGAGCACAGTCCCTAATTAAATTAGGGTCTCAGATACTTCTAATAAACGTCTTACCTGGGCTGGTTGCTACCGAAAAGAAATTAAGATCAGAAGCTAATTTACGATGATCTCTTATTTGCATACAATTGCATCGCTTATCAAAAATATAAAGATGCATGTTTTTTTCTCTCGACCATATAAAGAGGCATCAGGCATGTAAACAAGTAAATTTATTGTTTTCCTCCATGTGACAAGTAAATAAAGCTAACAAAATAAATAGATAAAAAAAAGTTAAGAGCACCTCCATCAAGAGAGGTTTTAGAAGAGAAATTCTAAAAAAATTATAATGACAAAATAATACTTAGAAGGGTTTTTAAAAGATGAAAGATGGGTTCTAAAAGTTCAAAGCGCACCCGGAGGCGAAAAGGACGAAGGGAACGCATAAACTGTTTTAAATTTACTTGAAAATCGTTAAACCACTCATATAGAAACTGATCAGACATCTAAGCTAAGAAACTTAACAATATTTGATCGAAACATAGTAAAACGAAGCAATTTTTGCTTTAGTTTATAAAAGTTTTTTTACTTCTGCTTGAGCTGCCCCTAGCTTTACTCACAACCACCACTTCTGAGAGAGCGACTCTGGCTAGAAGACGACGAGCTTTTACAAGATCTTCAACAACGACCATCGACAATTCTTGATCACTACGAGATAACATATGATTCATCGTTTTGTCTAAACAGAGAGAAAGCAGAAGAATATGTTTGTATTTAGTTGCAGCCATATGAAACTGGTGGAAAAGTAGGATTCTGAGGTGTTCTTACTTTGAGACAATATCTCTTGTGGTTGTGGAATATGTAGGGATATATATACATCAAGTTGCAACAAGAAAACGACCAACTTTAAAATTTCATAAAATTATGGGCTAAAGCTAAAAAGTCAAAACACGTAAATTGCCAATGAAAATCAAACTCAGGCGCATTAAAGTAAGATAGAGATTGTTTAGATCCATTCCAACTACCACTAAACCACATTGCTTGAGTTAGTTTTAGTCAAAAGTTCTTAGGTAGAGAAACGCTAAAGGTAAATAGAGGATTTATGTATTTAGCGTTGATGAAAAACTAAAAGATTTATTCTATTTAACAATATATATATAGATATATATATATATAGATATATATATATATATGCAAATGCAAATGCAAATGCGAAAATTGCATTTGAAACGATCAACCAAGTGTCATTGCTTCCTTCTGACTTATGTCTCAAGATTCCGCTTTTTCATGCCCATTTCTTCAGAACCCAATTTTACATTCGAGTTTTATCAACGGTGGCCTTTAAGCCCAAGCAGAACAAACTTTATTATCGTGTTAAATTTTATTTGACAAAAACTCGGATGAATTGGCATGTTTGATTAAATTTCTAGAATCTGACCTTCAAAGGGAAATTAGTCTTTCGTCTAAGTATATAGACTTTCCTAAAAGTCTAATCACCGAAAATTCGTCTCACACTATGTATAACTAGAGGTTTTGTACTAATAACAGAAACTTGAAATTTTAGATGAATATCATGAAATATAAAATATGTATTCCAAACGAAAAACTAGCTTACTAGCTCAATTTGTTTCTTCCGCAACATTTGTTCTCAAATGATCTATGCATGAATGGATCTGGGCCAAACAATATAAAACATGGGCTCAAGGTCCTAAATTTTTAAATTAAAAATTATTATATTATAAATATTTAATTGAAATTACATAAATATATATATATATATATATATATAATTTTTTTAAGAAATAGAGGCCCCACAAAAATGGGGGCCTAAGCAATTGTTTCTTGTGCCGGCCATGGTTCGATATTTAAAACAAAATATTAGTAAGACTCCTAATTTTTATTTTTATTTTGTTTATAAAATCTTAAATTTCAAGGCCGACCTGATCCCAAGTTGCGTCTCTGAAAAATATTCATACAGTTTTTCATTTTTATCATGTTCAACAAAAGAAAAAAAAAGAATTTATTTTAAATAGTATTTGTCATTCAACTTGGCAAATCACGAATATAATCTCCCAAATTTGCTGACTTTCCATTTAAAGGCAAGATCCAATATGAAAAGCAACTTAATATTTTCCTTTTAACCAATAGTATCCTACCACGTGTTATTATTGGCGTGGCAGAGCCAGTCCCATGTGATCGACGTGTCCACGTGACGTGGAAGAGCCCAAACCGGCCCATCGACGTTGGAATCTATTTGCTTCCCCTAAAGCAAATATTCGCTTACATTTAATTTATATATTACACTTTAAAAGCTTATCAAACTTAACAGATTGCCCCTAAAATGTATTGGTTTTATACTTTAAGCCCTTTAAGTAATATACTTTAGAAATAAGAAAGAGAAGATAAGGACTTAGTTACAATAACTGATCAGATCGAGTTCCCGTCACTTTCCTTGGAAGATACGAGCCATCAAACTCAAAGAATATAAATACATAAACAAAAATACTATTGAATAGATATAACCTTTGAGTGACAAAAAGAAAAGAAAAGAATAGATATAACCTTTATATATGTAAAGGCGATCCCTAGAAGTAGAAGAGAGGAGCATCTGGAGAGAAGCAATACGATATCCGCATCGAAGAAACTGTACGGAGGTTTGTTCGCTCCGATTCCGGTGAGTTTTGCGATCTCATAGTCTGTGTTCTTTGCTCTTCTCGTATTCGGAGTTTCGAATTCTTCGTATTATATGTTGCTTTTATATCGATCTCTGATTTGTTTTATGCGGCCAGTCGAATTCTCGATTGTCCTTTTTTTTATTTGCACTTCAAATCTGATCGCTAATTATCCGAAGATTCGTCGTTCGATTTCACTATCTACCAGTTCTGTTTTCTCATAGTCTAAATTGAAGCTTACAATTCGATTTCCTGGTATACTCTTGATGATTCGAATGATTTGATCTCTTTGACAGTAAAGGTAATGGGGAAAGGAGGCGAAGATCGTGGGAATAAGCAAATGAATGGTTCCGAATCGTTAATGTCAGAAACTTTTCCTGCTTGGGCTAAAGATGTCGGGGAATGCGAAGAGAAGTTTGGTGTTAGTCGTGAGACAGGGTTGAGTACTGATGAGGTGTTGAAGAGGCATCACATCTATGGTTTGAATGAGTTAGAGAAGCCTGAGGGTACATCAGTTTTTAAGTTGATATTAGAGCAGTTCAATGATACGTTGGTTCGTATTCTTTTGGCGGCCGCTGTTATTTCCTTTGTCTTGGCCTTTTATGATGGCGACGAAGGAGGTGAGATGAGAATCACCGCATTTGTTGAGCCGCTTGTGATTTTTCTCATCTTAATTGTTAATGCTATTGTGGGGATCTGGCAAGAAACTAACGCCGAGAAGGCATTAGAAGCTTTGAAGGAGATTCAGTCTCAGCAAGCAACTGTCATGCGTGATGGGAATAAGGTATCCAGCTTGCCTGCAAAGGAGCTTGTTCCTGGTGATATTGTGGAGCTCAGGGTTGGTGATAAGGTGCCGGCTGATATGCGTGTTGTGGCTTTGATCAGCTCAACCCTGAGAGTCGAGCAGGGGTCCTTAACAGGAGAGAGTGAGGCAGTGAGCAAAACCACCAAATCGGTGGATGAGAATGCTGATATTCAAGGAAAGAAATGCATGCTGTTTGCAGGAACCACCGTTGTCAACGGGAACTGCATATGCTTGGTTACAGAAACCGGGATGAGTACTGAGATTGGAAGGGTACACTCACAGATTCAGGAAGCTGCACAACACGAGGAAGATACCCCTCTCAAGAAAAAACTTAATGAATTTGGGGAAGTTCTGACAATGATCATTGGGTTAATTTGTGCTTTAGTGTGGCTTATCAATGTCAAGTACTTTCTTTCATGGGAGTACGTTGATGGCTGGCCCAGAAACTTTAAGTTTTCCTTCGAGAAGTGCACATATTACTTTGAGATTGCTGTTGCATTGGCGGTTGCTGCAATTCCAGAAGGTCTTCCAGCAGTTATTACCACATGTTTGGCTCTTGGCACACGGAAGATGGCTCAGAAGAATGCTCTGGTTAGAAAGCTTCCCAGTGTGGAGACTCTTGGATGCACAACCGTGATATGTTCTGATAAAACTGGAACTCTAACAACCAATCAGATGGCTGTTTCAAAGCTTGTTGCTATGGGTTCTAGGATTGGAACCCTTCGATCTTTCAATGTGGAGGGGACCTCGTTTGATCCTCGAGATGGAAAGATTGAAGATTGGCCAGCAGGTCGGATGGATACAAACCTTCAGATGATTGCAAAAATTGCTGCCATTTGCAACGATGCTAGTGTCGAACAATCTGACCATCAATTTGTGTCTAGGGGTATGCCTACTGAGGCAGCTTTGAAGGTAAAGCAGTCTACTACAGTAGCTTGCACCTTTATCTTCTTAACTAAATAGAGACTACAAAGACTTCTTGTGTGCGTTGTCCTCAAATATTAGTGTGTGTTAAGTGTTAATCTGCATCCCTTTTTCTATTGTTTCTTGTATCCTTGAGCAGGTTTTGGTTGAGAAAATGGGATTTCCCGAAGGATTGAATAAAGCTTCGTCTAATGGCGGCATCTTACGTATGTATTCTGAATTATATTTGTTACTCATGTTTGTCAGAGTTTGAAAGATGCTAAACTCCTGTATTTTACCATTTTTTAACATTATTGAAGGTTGTTGTCGGCTATGGAGTGAACTAGAGCAACGAATTGCCACCCTCGAGTTCGACCACGACCGGAAATCAATGGGAGTTATGGTGGATTCCAGCTTAGGAAAGAAGCTGCTACTGGTCAAGGTCTGTTTTTCTTCATTTAGCATATCCTGCCTCCTGAGGTCGAACCTATGAAACTTTGTACTCTGGAGAACCTGTCATCTATGGTTATGTGGCTTGTGCATTGGTTGACATGAATTCATGTTATTAGTCAGGAAACCCCTTTTTTTCTCTTTTTCAGCACTTAAGAGACCAATTTTGAAATTATGCAGGGTGCAGTAGAAAATGTATTGGAAAGGAGTACACGTATTCAGCTACTTGATGGTTCCGTTCAAGAGCTTGACCAATACTCGAGGGATCTTATCTTACAAAGCCTCCATGATATGTCTATGGGTGCATTAAGATGTCTCGGATTTGCTTACACAGATGTACCATCAGATTTTGCCACTTATGATGGCAGTGAAGACCATCCTGCTCACCAGCAACTTCTCAACCCATCCAATTATTCTTCTATTGAGTCCAATCTAGTATTTGTTGGATTTGTTGGATTAAGGGTGAGTCATGGCCACTGTAACATTTTTTGCTTATTCTTGTTACTCTTTGTTAATTATTCATGCTCTACAGTTTCAATGATCGTAGGATCCTCCGAGGAGAGAGGTGCGTCAAGCCATTGTAGACTGCAGAACAGCAGGTATCCGGGTCATGGTCATTACCGGAGACAACAAGAGCACAGCGGAAGCGATCTGCCGTGAAATTGGCGTATTTGAAGCAGATGAAGATATCTCATCACGAAGCTTGACAGGAAGAGAATTTATGGATGTTCAAGATCAGAAGAGTCATCTAAGACAAACTGGAGGGCTCTTATTCTCGAGGGCTGAACCCAAGCACAAACAAGAGATTGTCAGGTTACTGAAAGAAGATGGCGAAGTGGTTGCCATGACTGGAGATGGAGTCAATGATGCTCCTGCCCTGAAGTTGGCTGATATAGGTGTGGCTATGGGCATTGCTGGCACAGAGGTATTTGTCTCTCTTCTCTCATTTGCAACCATGGGATGATGATACATCTATCAGCTTTCTAAAGCTCTGGGATTTTTGCAGGTAGCAAAGGAGGCATCTGACATGGTGTTAGCAGATGATAACTTCAGCACAATTGTTGCTGCTGTTGGTGAAGGGAGGTCCATCTATAACAACATGAAGGCCTTCATTAGGTGAATGTTCTACTATTACATTTATATATCTCTTCATATTGGTGACTTGAGTTATAAATATTAATCCGACAATTATGAATGAAAAGGTACATGATCTCTTCCAACATCGGTGAGGTTGCATCGATATTCCTGACAGCTGCTCTTGGAATCCCAGAAGGCATGATCCCGGTTCAGCTTCTGTGGGTGAATCTTGTCACAGACGGTCCTCCAGCTACGGCTCTGGGATTCAATCCTCCTGACAAGGATATTATGAAGAAGCCTCCTCGTAGGAGTGATGACTCGCTTATCACTGCATGGATCCTCTTCCGCTATATGGTATGCAAAAACCCATTTGTCTCTCTTGTTAGTTTTCTGGGGTTTTTTTAACTGATTATTGTGGGTACCTACCTACAGGTGATTGGTATGTATGTGGGAGTAGCAACGGTGGGAGTATTCATCATATGGTTCACGCACAGTAGGTTCATGGGCATAGACTTGAGCCAAGACGGTCACAGCCTTGTGAGCTATTCACAGCTCGCACATTGGGGCCAATGCTCTTCATGGGAAGGCTTCAAAGTTTCTCCTTTCACAGCAGGTTCTCAGACTTTCTCATTCGACTCAAACCCGTGTGAGTATTTCCAGCAGGGGAAAATCAAAGCATCTACACTCTCCCTCTCGGTATTGGTGGCCATTGAAATGTTCAACTCCCTGAACGCACTCTCAGAAGACGGCAGCCTGGTGACAATGCCACCCTGGGTGAACCCGTGGTTACTCCTGGCAATGGCGGTCTCATTTGGGCTCCACTTTGTGATACTATATGTGCCATTCTTGGCTCAGGTGTTTGGGATAGTGCCGCTGAGCTTGAACGAGTGGCTGTTGGTGCTGGCTGTGTCGCTTCCAGTGATTCTGATTGACGAAGTGCTCAAGTTTGTAGGAAGGTGCACGAGTGGCTACCGCCACGCACCTCGCCCTCCCTCCGGTAAGCAAAAGGCGGAGTAAGAAAATAAATGAAGCGCATTATTTTTAGACGCATAGTTTTAGCTGAAATTAACTTTGTTGCTTAACTCAGCCTTGGTTATTTAATTTTCTAAACGATAATTTTTGGTTTTATTGATATAAATGTTTCTAATTTTGGTTAATTGGCATGGATATTTCCAACAAAAAGCCCGAAAGAAATAAGGATAAATGTTCGTTCCAATCAAGTCTTTGTTGGTGAAATAATTTTTAGGCACAAACACAGATAAGACATCAGATTTGGCGGTTGTTTAGCGCTAATACCAAGAATGAAAAAAAAGAGATTACGAAAATGGTTCATTCTTAATTTTCTCAGCATAAGACTGAAAAGATGTAACTACAACATCACAATGGCTAACTCCCGGATTTACTTTTACTAATCGAACCTTAAACAAGGATTACAGAAACAAGAAAATTCCCAAAACTTGCAAACCCTAGATATCAAAATCGGTTAACCACCGAAACCGTAGAGAGTGCGTCCTTGCCTCTTCAAGGCATATACAACATCCATAGCAGTCACCGTCTTCCTCCTGGCGTGCTCCGTGTAGGTGACAGCGTCACGGATGACATTCTCGAGGAAGATCTTAAGGACTCCTCTAGTCTCTTCGTAGATTAAACCACTAATACGCTTGACGCCTCCTCTACGAGCAAGACGACGAATCGCAGGCTTGGTGATACCTTGAATGTTATCCCTAAGCACCTTCCTGTGCCTCTTCGCTCCTCCCTTTCCCAATCCCTTTCCTCCTTTTCCTCTTCCTGACATCTCCTCACAGTTTCAATTGATTCTAAAGATCTGAACAACAAAAGGAAATTTTCATCAGGAATCTACTCAATTGTACCCTAGATTTCAAGATCAATCAATTGAAATGATAAATCGAAACACCAAAGCCGAATTCCCTATTTTTTCGAAATTGCAACAAATTGGACATTGAAGAATACGAAATCTTAGCAGTGCATCGGAAAACCGAGGAAAGAAATGGTTCAAACGTCAAATTTTAACGAGCAAGAAGAAGAAGACGACGATACCTGAAGATAGTTTCGGAGAGGAGCAATTGAAAATGACAATGACTATGGATGAATGAAATGTATATATAAACAGAGATGATCCGTGTGAGTTTCAGATCGACCGTTGATTATTTGATCAAATGGTTATTACATCGTTAACAGTAGTAATACATGGATCAATGACGTGGACTGCTACTTCCTTCGTCGTCCTAATTGGAAAAACACTAGCCATATTGGGCTCTATAGAGAAAATGAATGCTACGCTGAAGTTAGTATTGGGCCCAAACTTTCCATCTCTGTAAACCTGGTACTCTCGGAAACGTTTAGAGAGAGAGAGGGGTTTTTTCCTGTGGCCGTGACCGTCGCCGTCAATTTGCTCTCCGTTCTCTATCTCCGGTAAGTTCTTACCATTTTGTTTTCTAACCTCACTTTCTTCATTCCGATTGTTGTTAATGTATCTTTGGTAGGTCAGATTATATAGCTGCAACTTAGCAGAACTCTAGTTACCATGTTTGTTACTCGATTTTTTGGGAGGAGATTCTTAGCGGCTGCATCGACGCGATCGGAGGCCACTGCTGCAGCAGCTGCCTCGACGATTCGGACGGCCAAAAACCCCCTGGAAGAGTTCTTTGAGTTGGACAGAAGCCAGGACGAAGATAAACCTGTTGTCTACGGTGCGTTCTTATCCTCATTTCATAATCGTTTTCATTTCGGAGAGGGATTGATTAATATCTATGATAGGATACTCTGAAATTATCCACTGTTGATATGTATTAAGGCTGTATCATTTGAATCTCTTTTTCTCTGCTGTTAGAAAGTATTTGGAAATTTTCATTTCTCTGTTTAATGCTAGTTTTCACATATCAGTCCCTTAACTACTTGTGGATTGTTCATAGAATTTACTAAGTGAAGAAGTACTTAAGGATCTGTGCTTAAAGAATACACTCTGGCTTAGGATTGTAATTAAATCTGCTTATTCTTTGTCTGCGGTAACACGGTTTAATGTGCTTCAGATGAATACTGTTCCTTTTTTCTTCTTTGCTCATATAACTTTTTTATCCTTTTTGGAATACTTGGAATTAAGGATTGTTGGTTTTGTTAATGGGTTTTAGGAACATTTGTTACCTTCTGGTGTCAGGTCGAGGTTGGAAAGCTTCAGAACTGCGCCTCAAGTCATGGGATGACCTTCAGAAGCTGTGGTATGTTCTTCTGAAAGAGAAAAACATGTTGATGACTCAGCGTCAGATGCTTCAAGCCCAGAACATGATGTTTCCAAACCCTGAACGTATTCCAAAGGTAATACAAAGCTGGCTACAACTCTCAGTTCAATTAAGTTGTTGACAAATTGATGATAGTTATGGAAAGAAATATGAAACCTTCCTTGAACAAGTGGTTATGTATCTCTCGAACCTTCCGAAAAACATATATATACTCTGTTTTCTTTTCACCGAGGGAGATTATTGTTCATGAATGTCAACTTTGTTTGCATCTCAATATAGGTGAGGAGATCAATGTGTCGCATTAAGCATGTGCTGACAGAGAGAGCCATTGAAGAACCAGATCCCAGAAGATCAGCCGAGATGAAGAGAATGGTAAATGCAATGTGACATGTTGTGCTTCTTTTAGCAAGGTATTCGAGTTTTTGGGAGTAAGAAGTAAGGAATAGTATTCAAAAGGCTGAAGAAGACTTGGTATTTTGTCCTTTGGAACTGGCCAATGATTGTGACTGTTGTGTCTGGCAGTAGAAAATGTTTGGTCTGTAGCTATATGCACACTTTTGTAAACCCATGGTTGATGTTTTCTTTCGATCCAACTATGACCTACATCAACGGGAGAGAATAAAAATGTTGGTTACTTCCAATGTTCAAGAAACCAGATAGGCGTTTAGGCGAAAAGTTGACTTCAACCGTACGGATAAGTCAATAACACACCTTAGAAACAGAAGAAGAAGAAGAAGAACAAGCATAAAAACTTTTAGAAGATAATGAGATTATTTTTTGGAGTTGAAATACATACGAAACTGCGGAGAAAATTAGAAGTAGAGACAACCAACGGAGAAAAGAGGAAGATGAGTGGCACCCTAGATAACTACTATACTACTGGCTAACGACAGTGTGGTTAGTAACTGTAACCGTATTTTGGAATGTAACTGTATTATATTCAACTGTAACCGTCAGCCATAAAAATATATTAGTTGATTAATTGTAAATTATTAATTGTAATTTTATAAAAACCGTCATGGTGTAACTTTAAATTTATAACAGTAATTTATTTAAAAAAAACAAAATAAATATATTATTAATTATAACTGTAACTTTTTTAATTGCATGGTCATAGCAAAAACCCTATCAATGGCCAAAACAAATTTAACGAAGACAAGAAAAAATACTTAAAACAGAGTACAAAGTTCTACTTACTACTATTTTTTAAGCATTTTAATATTAAAACAAGGAGTTAGTGACTAGTGCGAAGAAAACTCGTAACCCAAAAATAAATCATTTCATCTCGTTATGGTGATTTTAAAGAAAATAGACGTTAGTAGTTTCACTTGACGAGTACAAATTTTAGCAACTCACACACTCAACTCAAACTCTTTTTATCTTCCGGTCAACTCCCTCCCACGTTTAAAATTTATGGTATCTAGACAACTAGATAATTCACTCTTTACATATTTGAATCATATTATAAAATTTAAGCATTATATTAAATAATTAAGTATTTGTTGATATATCATCGTTTAGTTCTTGCAATAGAAATTAAAAAAATTATAGAAACACCATTGATATTAATTTGTATCATAATCATCAAATAACTGAATTTATTTAACCGTAATAATGGTAATCGCATATAACTGTAATTGTATTAAATGTATATCAAATGGTTAAAATTAAAATTTTTAAAAAAAACTATAATTGTAATCGATGATTAATTAACTATAACCGTGATAACCGTAAGCCTGACAGTAGACCGACTTAGAAAAATTTGAAGATATTGTTATATAAAATTAGCCGCAGTTATGGCCCTAAAGAGAAAATAAGATATTGGGCCATAATAGGCTCAAATATACCCAAAAGTCTAATTTACTGTAGAATTTTTGTTTTTCTTCCCCGTCAAATCTTCAGGCCGGGTTGAACGAAAAACTTTATCTACAAAGCCGTTCTTTCTAGTACGTCGAGTTGATCGCCTGTGACCCAATAACGCTTATGTAACGTAAAAGTATTTTTTGACGATATCCTTTTTTGTAGAATAAGATGGCCCATTATTGGGCCCTATAGGATTATTCTCCATAAACCTTTTTAACTCTTGAGAAGAGCGGTAGAGACTAGAGAGGGTTTCAATAGATTTCTTTCGTCAAGTTCTCTATATCCGGTGAGCTCTTACTTCTTCGTATCTCTTCCTCTGTGAGTATTGGTGTGACAGAACGAGAAATACCGCCTCCTCTGGCAGTGGGGATAGATTATTGCTCTTTTTATGGAACTTACTTTCATTAATTTTGAATACCATTTGGTTATCTTTAATGTTGTATTCAGTTAATTAGTTAATTGGTAGACCCAATTTGGAGGAAAACGTATGGATTGAAGAACTAGCTTATTTTACTTTTGTATTTGGTACTCTTTGGTAGCTTTTCAAAGATCCGTTGTTGGATCTCTGTATAGAGTTTGGTGTATGGCTTGAAAAATATCTGTAACTCTCTGCTATGTGCCAAATCTATATCTTCAGCAATTGACGTATTTTCTTACTCAGTACTATGGTTTCGTTTATCAGTTTATTTTACAGATTTTATTTGGTATTTAAGTGTTAATCTCTGAATATTCAGGTTAGCTTTTTTGTTACAGGATTATCTTCTGTCAAGTTCTGAACTAAGATCATGGAGGAGATCACAGAACCTGGCCTTGTCGGAAGAATAAAGATGTGAGCTATGCTTATCCCTCATGAATAAGATCGTTAAGAGAGCTCTTTTGTTTTTGCCACAAAAAAAAAAAAGCTTGAATAAGCAATGAATCACCTCAATTCTCACAAAAAAAAGAACTTGTGTTTAGATATGCCTCACGTTTTTTACTGGTCTTGTTTTATCATTGTAATTCTTAGAGAAGCTCCACAGTTAGCATCTGTGTTGAGAGAAATGAAGGTAGGCCTAGATGTTGTTAGAAGCAAAGTGGAAGCTTTGACTGCAAAGGTAACAACCCGTGTACTACATCATCTTAATTTTTAGTTGGATTCTACTGTATTGACATCTTTTTCTTGTCTCAGCTGTGAAAACTAGTTTCAATTTGGTATAATTTTAATTGATGGCTTTAATGTTAAAGATCAAAATGTTTGCTCCCTTTTGATTAACCAATTTATTGTCTGTGAACTGCATCTGCCATTACCATTCAGAGACACAATGGGTTTTTCACATCATCCTTTTATATTGCAAATCATAGGTAAAAGCAAACAATTTTCCGACAGCGGATGGGATAAGTTATCTCGAGGCCAAGCATCTGCTACTTCTAAGTTATTGCCAGTACTTTGTATACTATCTGCTAAGGAAGGCCAAAGGATTCTCTATTGATGGCCATCCTGTTGTAAGGAGCCTTGTAGAGATACGAATGTTTCTGGAAAAGGTTTGCATCTTTGTTTATTTTCCAACTATATACCGGACAACAAGATACAGAGTAATAGTGTAGCTTTTTTTTTACTTATGTGTAGATTCGTCCCATAGACAAAAAGCTTCAGTACCAGATTCAGAAGCTCACCACAGCTGGTGGGTCTGTGACAGAGCTAACTAATTCCGAGGGAACGGGATCGAGTGCAGCTCAAAAATCTGAAGATCTTTCAAATTATAAGCCAAAACCAGACTTACTTGCTGACAGAACTGAGGATGAACCAGTGGTGAACCTTATTCTCCCCTTACACTCGTGAAGTAATATGTTGTATGTTCTTTTTCATTAACCATTGTCCTGTGTAAATGTAGGATGGTGTTTATCGACCCCCGAAATTTGCTCCGACTATGGATGATAAGACATCAAAACAGGAAAGAGATGCTGCTAGAAAAGAGAAACACTTTTTAAGGCAAGCTGAAGATACATACATGAAAGATGTGTTGGATGATCTCGAGGACAGGCCTGAAGAGGTGAGTTGAAAGAAATTACTTTGCAGTTGTTATGAGTAGCGATTGATGTTTTGAATCTTAATGGGTGAATGAATATGAACAGATCAGAGAATTTTATGGGGCTGAGAGCAAAGAACAGAGGAAGTTCGTGGCACAGTATGAAAGGCAACAAAAGATAGAAGAAGAGCTTTTCATCCGGGCACCTCGCACTAAAGAGGATAAGAAGAGAGAGAAGCGCTTGAAATCAAGCAGCGGGTACGTTTTAGTTTTGGTTGGAAACTCAAGTGTCTGATATTTGATTGGTCATTATGTGATATGCACTCATGGTCAACTGAATCAGGTTTGCTTGGACTAACAGAGAATTTTTACGGCGAATTCAAGTTCTTGGATAAGGATGGTGAACAGCCAGGAAGCTGTAGTGGCCGTAAAAGGGGAGGAAAATTAAAGAAAAGAAAGGTAAATAATTCTTATTTTACTCTTTTTTCTCAAGTTTTCTACTGAACTATCAGTTATTTCATTTCAAATTCTTCTGACAATGTATTGTTAATTTTTCGCAGACAGGGCACTGATATGGATACACCAGTGTGGTTCGTTTTGCTGCTTCAATACATCAATTTTGTTGCCAAGAAACAAATTTTTTATTTCCTTTAATGATTTGTGTTAACCTAGTTAATGTTGAAAATGGTGAATGTGAGAACTTACCAGAAGTGATCAAGACTTACCAGACAATACCATAAGCACCTCGACCAACGGGTTGAATAGGAGGAATGTGCTTTGAAGACAACTCGAAAATGTTACCAAGTACATTGTACATTACATACCTACCATTATATGTCAAGATTCCTCCATCTTCCATATTTTCCATCTCCTCTTTGGAAGAACTTGGATCAAGACAAGATTTAAGATCAAAAAAGAAACTAAGTTTTTAAAGACTGTTTCATCTCTCAAGTAGTAGTTGTTGTTGCCTTTAAAAAGGCAAAACAGTGAGTAAGAGGGAGAAAATGATGGTACCTTTAGCTTTTGGTGGGCCAAATAAGGACAAACTTTTTTATTTGATCGTTGAGCTTTGAAATTTGAATGAGAATTATTATTCAAGGTTAAATTTGACTTCTGCATCATCAAGGAAAACTTCAAAAGAAAATAAAGGAGAGAAATAGAGCGTAAAAAAGCTCTCTCCTAGTGGATCAATGGGTCCCTAGCAAATCATCTCTTGTGTGAAACTAAAATCCTTTCAAAACCATCACACAAATCTGACTTCTCGATCTGAGTCTCCCATCTTTCAACTCCTTGCACATTCATAATCAAATTTTCTAGCGCATAGTGATTTGAGAAGGTGATCAAACCATATAGTTCTGTTTTATAATTATACAATTGAAGCTAACAAATCAGGCTCAGGAGCTCCCAAAAGTATTAATGAATATTTCAAATTACCTTCAACAGGTTACGAGTAGATACTAAATAACTAATAAAGCTGTCTGTTACACTTGTCATTGGACAATGTACGACTCATCATTTCTAAATTGTAATGTATACAATCTTTTTTTTTTTTAAACAGACCTGAAGAAGCATTTTTGCTGCAGTGACGTGTTTCTCTTCCTCTCTGGTTCAGTACTTCCATCGAGCAGCTTGCGGGCGTAAACCAAAAATATCTAGAGACCTACACAAAAGTACGAATCAATTCCAACACCTAATCAAACCGTACAGTGTTAGCTCCAAACCGAGTTGGTTTATGACTACTAATCAATTATTCAATTTTAAAATCGAGCTCCATCACCCCGAATTAAGAGGAATATTCAAAACTTTTTAAACCAATCAGGGTGATGGGTGAGAAACTTAACTGTGAATTTATTATTTCCTTAGTCCAATTGGAATTTCTTGTGCGTGAGACGCGTTCACACCTGCGAGGGACTGAAATAACGGAAATACCACTCCCGAACGTGACAGCAAGATTCATCTTCTGTTGCCCAATTTCGTCATTTTACTGAAAACAAATCAAAATCGACGCCTTTTGGATATTTTTCCAACTTAGTGGGCCCGTCACACGAACAATGTTTCCTCCAATAGAAGCTTGACAAGTATTATCGTAATTATATTGAAGATTATTCTTTTCCCATCTATAAACTACCACTAGCATTTCTCGGATTTTATTATCCCTTCTCGAAAAAAGGTAAGCATCAACACTCTCTCTCCCTCCGATCCGTTGTTTCTGCTTCCATTTTCATCTTTAATTGATCGTCATTGTTATACCTCGCTTGTAGCTGCAGTCGGCTTAGTAACGTTAGCATTAAATTATACCCCTCATTTCGGTTGTGTGGTTCGGTCTCGCTGGGTCTCCCGAATCGATGAAATTTTTTGAGGCATTAGGGTTCTTCAGCTCACTCGCGTGGTGTTTTTGATATAGCTTGGTATTTATTAGTGATTGATTTAGTTTTTGTCACTCGTATGCCTCTGTTTTAGAGGCTCTTGTTGTTTGCTGAATTACTTGTGTTTTTGGATTTAATCTGTATGTATATTTGCTATTGGGGCTTATATATCTGTGCGTTGGTTCCAGATTTTAGCTAAGATGACGAAGAACTACCCAACCGTGAGCGAAGATTACCTCAAGGCTATTGAAAAGTGCAGGAGGAAGCTTAGAGGTATGATCGCTGAGAAGAACTGTGCTCCCATCATGGTCCGACTCGCGTAAGTAACTAGCCATATCAGCTTGCAGTTTCTGAAGTATTTAGGATTTGTACCTGTCATGGCTAATCTGTTTGGTAAACTGCAGATGGCACTCTGCTGGAACATTCGATTGCGCCTCAAGAACCGGAGGTCCCTTCGGAACAATGAGGTTTGATGCTGAACAAGCTCATGGAGCCAACAGTGGTATCCACATTGCTCTTAGGTTCTTGGAGCCCATCAGGGAGCAATTCCCAACCATCTCTGTTGCTGATTTCCATCAGGTACAGGATTAAAAACTACACAACTCTTTGGCTAGCTGTAATAAGTCCAGGCAGACTTTGGATTCTAACTTACGATGTCCTTTGGTGTGAAACTGATCATTCAGCTTGCTGGAGTTGTGGGCGTTGAAGTAACTGGTGGCCCTGAAGTTCCTTTCCACCCTGGGAGAGAGGTTAGTCATTTCTGTAGATTTGTAGGCTTCTATGCTTTCTTTGAGGAGATGGGCTAATTGATATTGTTAGCTTGTAAGACTTAATTGCTCTGTTACTAACATGCCTATCATGCTTTCAGGACAAGCCCCAGCCACCTCCAGAAGGTCGTCTTCCTGATGCTACAAAGGGTTGTGATCACTTGAGAGATGTCTTTACTAAGCAGATGGGCTTATCTGACAAGGACATTGTCGCTTTATCTGGTGCCCACACTCTGGTTAGTTTCTCTCTATCTGTTTTAACCTTTTTCGTTTTTGTTCCAATCTTAACAAATTTGTGATGAATGTTCCCTAATTATGATAATACAGGGAAAAGCTCACAAGGATAGGTCTGGCTTCGAAGGTGCCTGGACTTCAAACCCTCTTATATTCGACAACTCTTACTTCAAGTAAGTATCGCAAGTTCCCTCACTCTTGATACACATTGGGGATTCAATGGTTGATACGATTATCAACTAATTATTATACATGACCAACAGGGAACTCTTGAGCGGAGAGAAGGAAGGCCTCCTTCAGCTTGTATCTGACAAGGCCCTTTTGGATGATCCTGTTTTCCGTTCTTTCGTCGAGAACTACGCTGCTGTATGCAACCTTTCTTTTATCCTTTTTCTGTTTTATCACTTTGTAGAGAGAAAACTCATGGTTTCTTGTGACTATGTTAATAGGATGAAGATGCCTTTTACGCTGATTACGCCGAGGCTCACATGAAGCTTTCGGAGCTCGGGTACTTATTTTGAATCTATGGATCACCACAAATTAAATGGTAAATGAGTTGTATGCGTTGACTTTGAAATCTGGTGGTTGCAGGTTTGCTGATGCTTGAGAGCTGTGACGTGTGTGTGACTCATGGCTACTTTTGGAGGGGTCGCATTGCATATGAATATTTTTTTAGTCATTTTGTTGCTTAATGTACTACTCTCTCTCGGATTTGCGGATCTTGTATTCTTTTTTTGCACGGATTTTGTGATTTGACGCATATCCGTTGCTCTTTTGTTAGACATTTAAATAGTTATTAATTTCTCTCAATACTTTTTCCTCGGCTATTCATATCTGATGTGTAGCAATTTCATTTCTCCAAGTTATTTGAGGAAGAAACGTTGGCTAAAACAAAAGCATTTTAGCATAGTTAATATTTCCAAGGTACTGAAAAGCTCACACTAGAATACACATGCGTCATACACAACCTTGAAATTGAACGAAACGTAAACTCACAAAGCACATACGGTTTGAGAATTGAAATCACTTGATTTACATCACCAAATGTAACACCCTGAAAGGTGACCGCACACAGCAGAAAATGGTAAGATGGCTGATTTTTTATATAAATATGCATAAAAGCCAAATGGTATTATGATGATCTCCAGCATTTTGTTGAGACAAATCAAACTACAATCTCCCAGTGTAGACGATGCAAAAGACAATCTTTGACCAATTGAATGAATAAAACAAATTAATATATATATATATATATATATATTTTCATGAATTTAATATTAAAAAGTGATACTTCAGTTTTGTGTTTAAAAAAAAAAAATACTAATTAACACGTAAAAGAAATCTCACTTAAAAACACATCAGAAACTCGATCTTTTTTTTTATGTCTAATCTAAAGTAATTTGAATGGGCGTGGACATAAGTACGTGCGATATATGTTATACCCTAAAGTGGCATAAACGAATAACGTACTCTACTCTATATATCCAAATTGTCACTTTGTCTACACTTTGGGCTTGGAATTAAGCTTTTTTTTTTTGTTCGTTTGAATACCGTCGGACGGACGGATAAAACGGACGTTTTCGTTTTCATGTACGTTGTTCATTATTTCCCGTCTTCTTATGCGATAACCAATTCAAACACGTTAGAAGACAAAATGACCAGAAAAAAAAAACAAAGCGTAGATGAAATGACCGCAATTAGTTTACGTCTTAATGAGTTTCTTAAATAATTTCCACATCTTATGTACTGGAATACATCAGCACATTTATTTTCTAAGTTAGAAGTGTCACATTTGGTTTTGCTCATACTTAGAAAACAATTGGGGTGATATTGTTTTTATGATAAATATATATATATAATCATTTTTTTTTCTAACGAAAACAAAGAAGAAAATCTTTAGTCATTTTCAAAAAGGAGTTGAAGAATTGGTTGAGAATAGTAGCAATTAGCAAGAGCACACCCAATAACTCTTTTAAACCAAACGACTAGCGATCCCACTGATTATGTGTCTTTATCCAATCTCATAATTTCTTATTTCTTTCACTTGCATTAAAGTTTAATTATCCTTTTTTTTTTTGAAAATAACGAATGAATCACTCAGAAAAAGAAAATAGAATGATAAATTTAACAATTTAAAATTATATAATTTATATGTTTTAAACATAAATTTGAATTGCATTTACTTAAAATAATTTTTAAATTGTTAAATTAAATTTTAATGGTTTGTATGTATAATTAATAGTTGGTTATATACTAATATTTATTTATGTTACTTAATGCTTATATTTGCATATATGGAAAAATTAAGTTGAGATGGACCAATAAAAAGTGTCGATGTGTCATTCCCTAAAGAGCCCCTTTCAGCCATCATATAGAGGATTTTTCTTATTAATATTGGCGAAGAAGACGATACAATTGAATAATTGTTGCTCTGTGACCGATGGGGATTAACCTATAGTCTATAATATATAAATGATGCTTACCCGCAATTTCCATCTTCTGCTTATATATAAATATATATATATATATATATACGTATAAAAAGGTTAATTTAAATTTGGAAAAATGTGTATGTAAGAGTCTAGTGTTTCTTTGTTTTTTTCACACATACCGATACTTTGAAAGAGAAGTCGTTCAATCAGAGAAGTCTTAGACAATAGACATAGTCACATAGCTAATATATAAAAGGAGTTTCAATGGGTAATAAAAGCAAAATACAATTCAGCGAAGACTAGGCAACCTAAACTAATCACTTGCCCGTTTGTGTTAATGTCTCTACCAGTATTTAAGTTACGACTTACAAGTCACCAGTGAATATATAAATGTTGATAAATTAATATAAGATACACATTACTATGAGAGATAGATAATAATTTATGCATCAAATACTCTAAAAATAAATAGCTGGTTATTACGACGTGTAAAACATGTAGTTCAATTGGTTGTTTTAGGATAATTGAGGTTCTTAAGTATGGCTTCTCCAAACTTGTTGGAGTTTAATATAGTTTTCCTCTGAATATACATAAAATTTTACCTTTTGATTCATATAGTCTTCTAATATCCAGAATCAACCGTACATTGAATTCACAGACGTAAATTATCCACTTCGATATAACTGAAGAAAGGAAAATGGGAACAAAAAAACAAAGCATTAGAATAGTTTTCAGATTTTGGAGTCTCTTAAATCTTATGATCAGAAAGATTATTATAGAATCTAGACATAAAGAGTAGAACACCAACGAGGTATTCTAGATTTTTGAAAAAGGAATTGAAATTATACGTAAGGAGAAAAATCAAGAAGAGGAGAAATTAATTGTACCAAAGTCAAGCCAATCGTTGAAACTTGAAACATGGAATAATTTAGTAGCCACCGTAATGTGCAAATATGTTACAACTTTCAACAAAAAGACGTCATAACTCAAGCTGATGATGTCAGGGTGGTCACCTCCTTCGTTACATCATTTCGTCTCTCTCCCTATATATTGCACTTCCTGTTTTCCCCACCAAAAAGCAATTCACCTCCCAAGCACTCTACTAATACATTTCCCCATTATTCACAATTTGATCAATAAACTTCACAAAAACGCAAACATTTCGATAGTTTTAAGTTGATATAGAGATTAACTGTGACACTTCTGCCGCCACCACTCCAATTATCTCTTCTTCTTCTCCTCCACCACCGCTTTCACCTCGGTTGTACTCAGTCCATGCGCCGCTTGCAAATTTCTGCGGCGGCGTTGCGCAGAGAAGTGCGTTTTGGCACCGTACTACCCTCCAACGTATCCGGCAAGTTCACCATCGCTCACCGCGTCTTTGGAGCCAACAACATCATCAAGTTTTTGCAGGTACCTAACTATCTATCTATATATATATATATACTGGTGTAACAATCAGAAGATAATATTGGAAAGTTTAATTTGAATAAAGACGAGCTTTTATATCACTAATAAACATATGATATTAGGAAGCTAGTGAAAGATTGTTTAATTACAAAAAAAATGGGTTCATAGATCTTGTGACAATTGGACCTTACATGTTCTGTAATGTCAAACAACTTCCTACAACATGTTCAACAAAAGTATTGCAAATCTAACTTTTTCTAAGAAAAAATAAATAAGAAATATATGTTTACATAACTAATCCATGTAGAGTAAAAAAAAAAAATAATAATAATGAAAAAAAAACTTAATCCATATGTCATTTTCAAAGTTTTCCTTTTTATCAACCTTTTGAAAAAGTCCGTGAAGAAAATTGTTCTTTACTCACCTTGGTCAAATACAAAAAAATCACCAGCTTATGAACTCGAATCTTGTCTTCATAAGCCTAAAATAAGATCACTTGCTTCTCCAAATCATATGAACTGATTTATCTACATCTTTATCTTTTTTTGCCATTACATCTTATCTTTATTTATATGGAATTCTTTTTTTTTTCAGGAACTTCCAGAATCATAAAGAACTGATACGGTCAACAGTATGGTGTATGAAGCCGAAGCTAGAATTAGAGATCCGGTCTATGGATGTGCAGGTGCCATATACCATCTGCAGAGACAAGTGAGTGAACTGCAAGCACAGCTTGTAAAAGCTCAAGTTGAGATGGTGAATATGCAGTTTCAAAAATCAAATTTACTAGAATTGATTTATATCATGGACCAACCAAATCAAGAACAAGATAACATGTCCTTTGAGAGCAATGATTTGGGATTCCTTGAAGACAACTCAAACACCAACACATCAATGTTGTGGTGGGATCCTCTTTTGACATGACCATAACTATATATGAGTTTGACTACTACACTTTAATTAAAGCCCTTTAGTACTTATTCAGGGTTAGTTAGCATATACATATTGAAAACACTCGAATGTAATATCAGAGGGTTCATATGTCCAAGAAATGATAATAGTTATGTCGAACAAAAGTAAGAATAAAACAGTTGATATACATGAAAGTATCTAAATGCTATAAAATCATAACGAGAGCAAGCCCAATGAATAATATTGTTTTATAAGTAACTCGTGAGCTGAGCATAAGCTTCACTCACCTTGGATGGGTCAGTGAGATTCTTGTTTTAACTCCTCATTCGCTCTCCTTACCTTACCTTACCTTAGCTCGCTCTCACCGGTTTTAGAATGGGTCAGACACATAGGCCGTTAAATCGAGCAAATGTTATGTGTTATCATCATGGCATAGTCTATGGTTCTCAATTCTCATATTACTTAGTAATGCTACATTCTCAGATCTGATGAACAAGCATTTGATGTTTTCATCAATTATTAATGATTTTGTGTTGTTTATTCCCCTTTTGTTATGTGAAATTCCAATTTCTAAACCTGCAAAATTACATGGTCCAAGTCAAACTTTTTTTTTTACTTGTTCACTCTCAACAAATCTTACTTTTGGATTTGATAAAGATATGAAGTCACTCCGGTATTTATACTATGTTATGGTTTAAAGAACTTTTACTTGAAAATATCAATTCGGAATGAAACTGAATAAATTATACAAGTATGTTTTTATGCATTCTAATGATGTCTTTAGTCGCTGTTAGTGTAAACTGATTATGGGAACACTCAATCTAAATTAACTGGAATAGTAAAAAAAAATTTTAAAAACTTGAGTAATAAGCTATTACGAAGATTTGTTTATTTTTATAAAACACGACCGACCTTTGGCGGCAAGGCCCAAGCAAAAGAGAATTGACGAGGAGACGTAGGGGTATGATTGTAAATTTAGACGGGATATTATGTTAAACCCTAGCTTCTTTTTCTCTCGATTCACCACTATAAATAAACTCGTATCCCGAGGTTGCTGATTCCTAAACACCATCTTCTTCGCCCTAGCCGCTAAACTTTCTGAGGTAAGCGTTTCGCACGCATCTCAGATCTGTTTCTTACTCTTTCTGCTCATCCTTTCTCGAACAATTTCAATTCGTTCTGGTTTTATATCTTGTTATTCTTTTCTTCCTGTTTGATTCTTAGTTTCTCTTTGATTCGATGCTTAATTTATAGATGAATATCTCATTCGTTGTTTAGAGTTTTCGATCGAAGAATCAACCTTGTACAGTTCGAAACGATTTTTATCATGACTTTTGATATATAAACTACTTTCTCGATCATCGGTTTGATCTACTTTCTAGATTTAAAAAAAAAAAAATTGTTGGATTATTTGATTATTAGATCTATCTGATTGTGTAATTCGAGAGCAGCATAACAAATCTGTTGTTTCCTCTTGTTGTTTTCAAGTCGAGAAACTCTCAGATTGTTTGCTATTTTACTCTTGAAATTGCTTTCTATGAATTACAGCCAGCTTAGCTCAGTGGATAGAGCACCACAAAATTTTTGTGGTAGAAATCGGTTCGACTCCGATAGCGGCTTTATTACTATACTAGTCTTGAGATAAATGGTTTTCATATGAGGATGTTTGTCAATTGTCCTGATTGATTCGATTTGATTGATCTTTCTGCAGTTTTTTTAAATATTTAGCCATGGGTAAAGAGAAGTTTCACATCAACATTGTCGTCATTGGCCACGTCGATTCTGGAAAATCGACCACAACTGGACACTTGATCTACAAGTTGGGTGGTATTGACAAGCGTGTCATTGAGAGGTTCGAGAAGGAAGCTGCTGAGATGAACAAGAGGTCCTTCAAGTACGCTTGGGTTTTGGACAAGTTGAAGGCAGAGAGAGAGCGTGGTATCACCATTGACATTGCCCTATGGAAGTTTGAGACCACCAAGTACTACTGCACTGTCATTGATGCTCCTGGTCATCGGGATTTCATCAAGAACATGATCACTGGTACCTCCCAAGCTGATTGTGCTGTGCTCATCATCGACTCCACCACTGGTGGTTTTGAAGCTGGTATCTCCAAGGACGGTCAGACCCGTGAGCATGCTCTCCTTGCTTTCACCCTTGGTGTCAAGCAAATGATTTGCTGCTGTAACAAGGTGATTTAAGTTTCATGTTGTTTAATTTTGTATGCTATTATTATTGATCATCTCTTTTTCTTTGATTCTAGCTAAGTCTTTTCTCCTACTTACAGATGGATGCCACTACCCCCAAATACTCCAAGGCCAGGTACGATGAAATTATCAAGGAGGTGTCTTCCTACCTGAAGAAGGTTGGATACAACCCTGACAAAATCCCATTTGTTCCCATCTCTGGATTCGAGGGAGACAACATGATCGAGAGGTCCACCAACCTTGACTGGTACAAGGGACCGACCCTTCTTGAGGCTCTTGACCAGATCAACGAGCCCAAGAGGCCATCAGACAAGCCTCTTCGTCTCCCACTTCAGGATGTGTACAAGATTGGTGGTATTGGAACGGTGCCTGTGGGTCGTGTTGAGACTGGTATGCTTAAGCCCGGTATGGTCGTGACCTTTGCTCCTTCTGGTCTGACAACTGAGGTCAAGTCTGTCGAGATGCACCACGAGTCTCTTGTGGAAGCTCTACCCGGTGACAATGTTGGGTTCAATGTTAAGAACGTTGCTGTGAAGGATTTGAAGCGTGGGTATGTTGCCTCCAACTCAAAGGATGACCCTGCCAAGGGAGCAGCCAACTTCACCTCCCAGGTCATCATCATGAACCACCCTGGTCAGATTGGTAACGGTTACGCCCCAGTGCTTGACTGCCACACCTCTCACATTGCCGTCAAGTTCTCTGAGATCTTGACCAAGATTGACAGACGTTCTGGTAAGGAGATTGAGAAGGAACCCAAATTCTTGAAGAATGGTGATGCTGGTATGGTGAAGATGACTCCAACCAAGCCCATGGTTGTTGAGACCTTCTCTGAGTACCCACCACTTGGACGTTTTGCCGTGAGGGACATGAGGCAGACTGTTGCAGTTGGTGTCATCAAGAGCGTGGACAAGAAGGACCCAACCGGTGCCAAGGTGACCAAGGCTGCCGTTAAGAAGGGTGCGAAGTGAACTATCATCAACACTCTATCATCAACCGCAGTTGAATCAAAGGACAATGTTTGTTTTTTTCCTTTAGTGTTGTATTTGGTCGCATTTCTGTGTTCCTGTTTCGTTTCTTCTCCTTCAGAGCGCTGTTCTCGTAATTGGGTTCTCGATCGAAGGTGGCGGAGCTACGCACAGATGCTTCCTGTTTTTTACTTTTTATTTGTTTTCTGATTCTGAACTTTTTGAGGATTCTGTTATATTAATGTTTTCCTGCGGATATCTTCTATCTTTTCTTTATATGTTTCGCCTGTTTCAAAAACCGTTTTTGCTAAAAACCTCGCTTTTCGCTCTTGTCGTAGTTAATCGCAACTTTCAATTACGATTCTTCCTTTGTCTCATTCAAACTTAACTTACGATTTTTGCAATCCATATTAGCCCGTTGATTCACCAAGTCCACCTTTTTCAAGATGATGGACACATTTTTCATGATTTCTTGTGATTTCAATACTTCACATCCAACCATCTATATACTACGTAGTATTTTCTTGACGTTCGTTTGGAACACTCCACACTTCATCCAACCATCCAAAGTACTGTCTTCAACTTCTTACTTTAAATATGATATTTTTAGAATTAGACAAATCTCTCTATAAATTAATAAAATACTATAGTTCCAATATTATTAATTTATTGAGGTTTTATTGTAATTTGAAACTTTAACATAGTTTTTTTTCAGTTATAACTTATTTTTGAGGACTTATCGAAATGGTAAAATCTGCTATGATACCAATCTAAAATACTTTTGACTTAGAGGGTGTCTATATTTTTCTCTTCGTCTTTGATTGTTTTGAGTGCACACTTTTAATCTTTGGAAAAATAGCAATGACCTACACTAAATATTTGTATGTATAATAAATACGTAAATTCCGCTAGTCAGCCCTTATACCAACGTTATCATTATGAAGTACATGTGCATAAAATACCCCATGTTGGTACAAATACAATACTTGGTGTAACTATGTGTCATTTTTGTAATAAAAAGTACATAAAGGATATTGATAACAAATATAAACGATACTGTAGCAGAACCTCTTTGCTACGGTTCTCAATATCCAATATTTGGTTCCTTTCTGGTCACATTTCCGGTTTGAATCCTCCGCTCTTCACCGCTGGTGGATGTCCTCCCCTCCCACCTGACCCTCCTGACCTCTCCCTCTCCCAGTTTCCTCCCCTATCCCCCATTGCTCCTCTAACTAGCTCTCAGATACCAAAGTCTCCTCTACAAACTGCTTCAACCATGGAGCCTGAAGTCGTGAACTTGGCTTCAGTCGAGAGTTGACATGCTTCAACTACTGCAGTCTCTATGACTCAGATGAAAGAAACTACCAGTAACAACCCAGATCTGTCTCCTGTTTCGTCCAGATCTGAAGTTGCTACAGTGAAAAATTATATTGTGGTCTTACCTAAGGCCTCATCCCCCTCAACACTAACCTTACTTCTACCTCCACCACTCTCTCTACCCAAACACTCCCACCTACTACCTCCACAAAGAGCCAGTCCCTACTTGCCACAAAACCCAAACATTTACCCTCTGTCCCAATTACCACACCAGGCCATCCTACTACCAAATCCAACCAATATATACCTGTTTACCGAACCATTTCAGAATGATCGAGAAAATTAGAAGACAAGACCCTCAAAAGACATGCTCCTTCCACGATCACTGAGTCTGGAAGGCCACGGGTTGCTGAAATGCATAAAGAGTTCCTAATCAGCAATTTTTGTGTCCGTGCTCCACCCTACAGACAAATATATCAAACCACATGTGGGGTAAAGGAAAAAGGATTGAAATCCATGTCAACAACTATCAGCATTCAATGATGATAAGGATCCCAAATGACTACATAAGAAACAATATTGGAGAAACGTATTTGGTATGTTGGTGACTCTATGTTCCACGCTGCCCAATGGGCCACTTACCACTCCGCAGCAACCCCAGCTCTCATCACCATCCCCATTTGGGCTCATCTCAAACGGGTTCCATTTGATCTACGAACTAATGAAGGGTTTGGCTGGGTGGCAGGAGCTTTAGGTGAACCAAAAGAAACAGATGAGTTCACTAAAAATATCACCAGCCTTCTTCTAGCTCATGTCAAGGTGTAAGTTGAATTTACCAAGCTCATCATGTCATTGAGATAGAAATGCAGAGTGGTGAATTTTCCCTGTTGATGTAGACTACCCTTGGATTCCCCCAACATGTTCCTACTGAAAATAACTAGGACACATAGTTAGGAACTGCTTAAGAACTCCTAAGGACTGGAAACCTGAGACTGGTGAGAGTTCAGTACCTAATCAGTCCAAAGCTGTCAGATTTGTTGAAATACCAGGGGCTGCTGATGCCAAAACTGGGCATGCTCCTTCATCAGAGCCTGCTCCATAGGAAATGTAACCTGTCATACCCAGGACTCAATGGATGTAGACAGTGCAACACAAAAAGACATGCAGTTAACTTCAACTCAAGTTGATTCTGTACCAAATGGGAGCTCAGATGGACATAAAGACACTCAAATGGCTGAGGCTAGTACTGTATCCATCTCCTCAGACCATATCACAGACTCAAGTGTTGTTGATGGCTCTGACTCGGATTATGCTACTCTTGCAAGCAACCGCAAATTACCCCGGACCCAGCGGCTTATGCCCTATCATCATCTTGCTGTAGCGATTACTGCCGAGTGCCGACCAAGACGCCAATTTGCAGTATATAATTAAACAATTAACTTAATAAGCCAATTAGAATTTAAAGATGAATTTCATACAATAAGTAAAATATAGAACGCCCAGAAGGAAAAAATTGAAAATGTAGTAGCTATGGATGGGCCTTTGACTTTTTATTTGATAACAGTCAATCATGAGATTGTGGGCTACGAGATTGGGCTCTGTTAAAATCCAAAAAAATATTATTTATGTGGGCTACGGATGGTTTCAACAAAACCCGTTATTAACTAATTTTATTATCAGGATACTCTGATACGAAACCCACACGCATCAGTCGCGCGTAGAGCGCGTTTAGCAAAAATGCGTGGACCGAAACTTGGATTTCTGAAAGTGCCTGGCGCGTGAAACAATAGATCACTGGACCGAATACCCCGGGCCGGTCCTGGACTAAAACTATTATTTTATAACCTGAGTTTGAATCTATAGCCTATATAATTTACTTAATTACATGGGCTAAAAACTTGTATTGTTTTTAGGCAGCAAAAACCATTGGGCCGGACCTGCGAATACCTCCTGTATACTAAAATTTTATACTATTTTTTTTATATAGCAAACTTAACTATCGTGGCAGTGTTAGTTGGATCATCACTTATATGACACTGTTCTTTTAGAGTAAATACTTGAATCTCAATGGATGCAGGTTCTGAAGAGGCAATTACACCATTTATTCCACACCAAATAAATAATGAAAAATTAACATATATTAACCTCAAAATCCCATGACAATGGCAAAGATTTGTTAACAATATCATGTGTCCCATTCCATGAGCAACCTGAAGAAAGAGCAACTTTCATATCAAATATTCAGAAAAACTCCAGAGGACCTGAGATTGAGACCAGAGGATTTATCAACAAGCGGCTAGCCTCTCCTTCTAAGTAAAGCTGAGGTAATGTGTTGGCCTCTTTCACAGTAACGCCTTTCGCAGTCACAACGTAACATGTGGCCATTCGTTCTTGGAGACTATGGTCTCCCCGTCCACAGATCTGACATGAGCTGTTAGAGCAGCCATCTTGTCGTTGTAGATGACTCAGTGAGCTGCACAGGTACCTCTCTGTTCAAGTGCTGACCATAGCTGGCTAAGGCTGCTACACCGTGGCTTCTCTTGTGGGCAAGTGGCACGTGAGACCATTCAAGTTTCTCCTCTACGCTATTCTTCTTTCCCTCTAGAAAAGAGCTTACTGTTGGGTTTACTACGGCCAACTGATAACAAAAAAATCTATTACCAACAAATTCCATATATAACCTTGAGTTATGAATAAAATAGACGGAAAACTCATGTGGGCTCACATTATATTTGTGAATTGTGACAAATCGGGGCAGGAACAAATCAGATTAGAGTTTATGAAGTTTCAGCCTTAATTTTTTTATGGTTGAAGAGTTCGTGTCACAATAATCTCAAATGTGAAAGAACACAAGGCTTTTTTTTATGGTAGTTTAAGAATTTAGTTGGTTACCTTTTCAAGAAGACTGTGAACTTGGGTAGCAGGCAAGTTGATGGCAGCGAAAACAATGGACCTGTGTTTTGTTTTCTCTGAGCTTGGTGGTTTATATTCAGCCTTTGCTATTCTTTTTAGCTCTTCTTGCACTTGATGAACCGCAGACTCAAATGGAACCCGAAAGTTGCAAACCAGAAAACGAAGACATCATATGCACATCCCTTCTTCTTATGTTCTTTTATCAAGTGCTGAAGGAATATCGAAGCAGTTAAAATACAAGCATGGGGATTGTAGCTTTTCTTGGGTCATCAATGACAAAAAGGATATTTTACCTGAATAGAATTGAGATACTCAGAATTTGCAACTAAATTATCTCGCAGCTGTTTCTCCCATTTGGTCCATTCCACTGCATAAGTTCCTTTTGTCGACTCAAGTCTATGGCAAGAAAAATTAGAAGGAAAACAAAAGGTCATAAGCAAACCAAACCAAAGCTAGAGCTGAAGAGATGAAGTAGAAAGAACTGTCAGAACAAGAAACAAAAATGTCTGTCAGCACACTCGTGTGTAAAATTCTCCAGTATCATGATCCAAGTGCGTCTAATCAAAGATTAAAAACAAATTTGAGAGTTTTTGATGTCTTGCTCATTTGTTTTTGCTAAATTATTATGATTGCCTTTCATTTGTTACTGTCTAATAGATAGTGTTGGGTACTCACCTCCCATGTCTTCTACTGTGGAGATTGAACAAATCTATGCCCTCCTCAAGAACTGATTTAACAGGATCAGGTAGAGGAGTCCTGTAGATGCACAAAGAGAAATCAATTAAGTAGTTAAGAAACCCATTGAATATGAAGCTTCAAATTGTAGCTCTGCTAAGTTCGAGTTTGTTAGCTCGCATGTGATGTCAAACATATACCTGTCTGATTTCAATAGTGGCTCTTGATGAGGGAGCCAAAACGCTCAATCAATTCAAACTCAAATTCTTTACGGTTCTGAAAGTTAAAAGACAATTCAACTAAATGTGAGATCCAATCATAGATTCAGTTAAAGAGCAACTCTGGTGTATGTGATAAAACATCAATAGCACATATCCTGCATTTGAAGATGCCATGTCGAGCTTTCCCTAAAAATGTTCATTGCATATGAAAGAAACGGTAGCTTGTTAAGAGATGCAGGGTTCTGATGAAAGTTGGATGATGCAGTTGAAGATAAACTGTGTATAAGATGCAACTGCATACCGGATGGTTAACTCGCTGAAGTGCACGGAACATGAAAACAGCTAAGGCATCAAGTGAATATGGATTTGAATCGGTTCCTGGGCATTCATAGCGGCCAAAAGTAAATATCAAACAAAAAATGAATCATAGAGTATAGAGGATGAGGCAAGGCAGTAAATGCGAAAACAAAACAGAACAATACTTAAGGTTTTTAAGCAAAATATAAACTTCCAACTATAATCATTAAAAGAAAATTGAGTATCAAGCTTAGATATGAAAAACTATATAGAATGTCAATATAAACTTCCAACTATAATCACTAAAAGAAAATTGAGTACCAAGCTTAGATATAAAAGCAGTCAGTTAGAATATCATAGTGTCAATAAAGGCATTCACATATAGAATGTATATTGTTGTTATTACCTCCAGAGTTGCCAATCCTTTAGATACCATCTCAAACATTCTTGTTCTTATCTATCTGCCAAAACCAAGATAACAATTAATGCTACAAGGGACCAGCCTCATTCAAAGGGTACTATAAAATGTACCTCTTGATCAGTCTTTTCGTTCTCAAATTTTGGATAGAAAGTGGCTCTGATCTGGGCATGACAATAAGTCGAATTGTCCACAGTAAAATTTTCCAACAAATTACCTCCGAAAACTTTGCTCAGATTGAGACCAACTTTTGCATCACCAGGTGAACTTTTCTGTGACACAGCCGATGTTTTACCAACTTCTGTAGCCAAAGATGATCCACTAACCGACTTAGGCTTCCATACAAGATTTTGAACAGTGTGGTTACTTGTAGTTTGACTCGATAAGACTGGGACATGGTCGTTTACTTCTTCTGCAACAATGGATGCTGAACGATTACTGGATTCAGATGGAGCATCCATCTTTGGCTTTACTTGCCACTTCTGCTCAGCGTGGGCTCTCTTCTTCTGCAAACACAAACAGAAATAGTCAAGTCCTGTATACACCCAAAAGCAATAAGGAACTCTCGCAAACCATCGCGCAAAAATGTTTCAATTATGTAAATCCGCAGATGCTTCCCGAGTAATCCATATGCCTAAAAGCAAATCATTCAACAAACACAGCTGATGGGCATAAGCTACCAAAACAAACGCAGATTGAATGAGCCTATAAAGAACCCATTCGAATTGGATTTGATTGAAGTAATAATTATACCATTCTAGAAGCTCGTATCTCCATCATGTATGCTTCGTGAGAGTTCTTCACCGGCGGATCACTCAGCTACCAAAATAAACAGCCAACTAAATTCCAAAAACAGTAGCGAATAGTGATAAATCCTAAGCGAAACTTTACCCTTGAAACATTGACGATTTGCGTGAAGTTATCAATGACAGATGTGATGTCAGTCTCTACTCTCTGTAACAACGCTTTCTGCTTCTGTAATGCAGCGGCCGTTGGCCCGCTTCCTCCACCGGATCCAGCCATACCGCCACCTGAACCACCACCTTTGTTCATCATAGTCGTTGGTTCTTGCGAGAACCGAGGAAGAAAGGCTATGGAGAACTAAACCGGTACATATAGACAACAAATGCATAAACAAAACAAGGCCTGAAATATAGTAATGGGCCTAATCTATTGAGCTTAACCAATAATTATTTGTGTTATAACTTTCTCAAACTAAAACATCGCCCTTTGACATCTCTCTGGCTGCTCGGTTTTGGTTCTGGACAAGGCAAGCGATTCAAATTCTTACACATCTAAGATCCTTCTCCCTATGTGATCTCGCTTCTATTCCTTGGTCTTAATTTTAGATCAGATTGTTTCGCTTCTCCACCTCTTATGCTCTTTGGAATTTCATCCGATCCTAATCCGAATTGTTCCTTGTATTGATTGATAAACCCTCAACTGTATTGAAAGTTTCAGTCTTTTTAAAGTTTTTCATTAAACTCAGGATTGCAACATCAAATCTGTTTTTTTTTGGGGTAGATTTTACAACTGGATGGTAATTCTTATGCTCCTCTTTAGTGCACTCTGTCTGCATTGATCCGTTGTATTGGTTGTCTCAATTTACGCTTGTTTCTTCGTTACATCACAGGTCAGGGAGTGGATATGTTAAGGACTTAAAAGCATATTGACATCACTTTTGAAATCTGTTACTGTTATCAGTCAGGTGAAAGTCATCTATTCTCTATTCAGTTCTCTCTACTGTGATGTTTTCTGATTGCATAGTCCCTTCTATTTGATGAACAAGCTCGGTTTTGATGCCTAAGAAAATACCTAAATGATTTCCCATATATATATATATATATATAAGTCTAGTCAACTACATTTTTCGAAATAGTGGGATTAAAAGCAATTATTTTGCAGTTTACAAAATTGGGAAGAGAAGTTCCAGAACTGGTGAGCTAGAAATATTGGGCTTGCTCCGATGACGCTTGGTGCTCGGCTTGTTGCTCCCATGATTATACTTGTCCTCCTTTTCCTTCCGATTGAATTAATTAAAGCGGAAGTCATTACACTGACCCCAGAAACATTTTCTGACAAGGTAAGGATCTCAAGTCCCGAGAGTTTTTTCATTTGTGTGAACTCAAGTGGTTTACTGGAATTAGGTAGATTTATATTTGTGTTTTGTGCTCCTTTGATGATACGCTATTTAGATCGGACTAGCACAACATGTGTAAAGATTGTTTGCTCATAACTGTAACTACTGATCTATTTGTGTAACGACTCCAATTTCAGCTTAGTTTGGTTTTTGGGTGACCAGCTTGCTTAGACTATCTAGTATCTACCAGGGAAATGTGTTAGTCGATCTTTCTGACTTTACATACTCTATATGGAGCATTCTCAGATTATTATGTAGTTCTCATAGATGCCAATACATTATGCTTTGGTCAAGTTTTGGAGTTTGATTGTTAGATCAATTTGTAAAGTTAGCCTTGTCAAATAGAAAAGTTCAACTTCAGATGGTTGCATCTCTTGGTGTAGCGTATACAGCCTTAGTTCAGACACAGAATGGGAAGTTTACTCTCTCCATGTTTATCGGTTCAGGTGAAGGAGAAAGATACTGCATGGTTTGTAAAGTTTTGTGTTCCTTGGTGTAAGCACTGGTTAGTATTCTTGACTCCTGAAAATATATAACTTAGTAATTTGGCTTGTTTATCACTTGCTGATGGTATTGGATCTGAGTGTCAGCAAGAAATTGGGGAATTTATGGGAAGAATTGGGAAAAGCAATGGAAGGAGACAATGAAATTGAGATTGGTGAAGTAGATTGTGGTACGGGCAGAGCAGTTTGCACCAAAGTTGAGATTCACTCATATCCAACATTTAAGCTATTTTACAATGGAGAAGAAGTTTCGAAATATCAAGGTAAACTTGCTTTACATGCACTCGTGGTTTCCAAAGATGAGATTTTTTTCAAACCACATGCATATATTTGCACCTTTGCTATCCTAGAGCTGAATAATACTATAAGCTGATCTTTTTCATTCATGCATTTATAAACTCAGGGAAAAGAGATGTTGAATCGCTCAAGACGTTTGTTGTAGAGGAAACTGAAAAGGCAGCAGAAAAAGCACAGCTTGAAGACAAGGAACTGTAATTCTACTAGAAGCTTCAAAATTCGATATCTTGCACAATGGAGGAACACATGTTTTTGGCTTTAAAAGCTTTTGCTAAAATTGCAGTTTCCATTTTCATTAATCAGACAAAAAGTTAGTGTACGTAGTCTTTCAAGTTTGTGTTGTATGTTCGTTTTACTAGCGCTGCAGAAAAGGTTCTTGCTTTGAAATTTCATTTTTAGTGGATCGGTAGAACTGACAATCGAAACAATGATAAGGTGAGTGACATAATATAACATTAGTCACCTCGAGTGTGACGGTTTTGACAGGTTAAAAAAACATTATTCTACTACTGCTTCTGCTACTACCCTAGCTACAGCCTACGTATGGCAATGCCAGATCAGCAAACAAATATATAAATTCGTACGTTATCTGATGAATACAATGTCCTCTATATTTACTTATCACAAGAATAAGTTGCTATCCAAGAAAACTAACCTCACTACCTCAGTGATTTTCTCATCTATTTCTGCCAATAGCTGCTCAAGCGCTCTTCTGTAGCTATGTCTTTTGCAGAACTCCGTCTGCCAGACCAAGGACTAGAAACAGCCTTGTCCTGACCAGATGACGCACGGTTAGAAGAAACTGGTGAACTAGAAGGGACAAGATAGAAAGACGGTGAAACCATTTGTTTGGAAGGAGTGGTAAATGGACTAAGCTGACTCCCAATACGGGAATTCAGCTTATCACCACCACCAGAAGACTTATGCGCTGAACCAGTAAGAGTTTGATGTATTGGGACAAGCGGCTCCAATGACTGTGAAGGTTTTGATGCAGGACGACTCTTAGGAACATCTGATATACTCTGGGCAGATGGAACCAATTAACCAGGACCAGCACACAAATTCCAACCTAAATGGTTCAGTTCCCATTTCAGCCTGCATTTGTCATGCCTCTTTCCCATTCCTCCAACGAGACCTCTGCTTTTAGTTTCTCAGGAACAAAATCTGCGTTCAAGGTTTTACACGTTACATTAAATTGCAGTTAGTAAAACCGCAAGGAATTCAAAAAGACAAAATACTTCAGAGGATGTTTAAGGACCCGCAAGGAACTAGTATCTCTCCTTGTTACTCACTACGGATGCTGCAGAGAAAAGAACAGTGAAAGAGATTTCAATTCATCATCTATTTGTTTTAGTATTGATTGTTTTGCAACTAATCTTGCACGTGATAAGAACAGATTAACTAAAATCTTTCTCAGACTGACAGGAAAACCCAAATGGAAACCCTATGCCTCAAAATAAGCAGCATGATATTTTTTCGACATGGAATTCGGAATTGAGGTTAACATCTGCATTAATTCAGATTCCAGATATAGGCAAATATGGAAAAGAGACTATAGCTTACAGAGGCGTTTGTAGTGGATGAATTTCTTTTTGTCCTGGACAGAACTTTCATACGCTTCTTCAGAAAACCACTCAATGAACATTTCCTTCAATTACAAAAGGAACAGTTAATGTACTGACAACGCAATGAACATCAATTTTCAATAACACAGCATGAAATCAAAAGGGAGAAAAGGACCAAAAACAATGCCAAGCTCCAGTACATGTTTATCTACAAGAAAAGCACAATCTTCAGTTAAGCTTTCAAAACAGGAGCTTAAATCATATTATGACTATCTTATGTGTTTGGGATCAATAACTGCTGATGTAACAATTACTAATATACACAAGTTAAAAGCTCCTAAACCTATGAAAACCAAACAGCAACTTCGGCTTCATCGAAACTCACTAAACAGTCAACACACATGAAGATGAAGCAATAACGTTAACCCCAGCTTAATTAACAGAAAAAGCTCATCAATGTAGCAATTTGCAAGATTATAATGCCCAATTAACACTGATTAGCAAATGATACTCCCAAATTCATCAAAAACTTGTGTGGAATAAAGTTCCTCAAGCTATATATATGTCAATACTATAATACCGTGGCTTTGTTAACAAGAAATACAACGTCCTGCATGATCTGAGGAGCAGAATTATTGCTTCTCATGATCCGCCGAATCCTATTCATCGGAAACCTAAACATCTTAGAATCTTCAAAACCTCCCTCGTCCTCTTCCCGATTTTTTCTCCTATTCGTCGGAACTCCTCCGACCTTTCCGTTACGTCCCTTGCTCACGACGCGATTACTTTTCTTCGGCTCATCACCTCTTATTGCTTCTTCCACAGAGTCGCTACTCGAAGATTCCGAGATCTAGTAAACCTCCGGCTCTTTCTTCACAATGTTCACCTTATTTGGCGTTTTCTTCGTTTTGGAACTGGAGCTGCGTGTATTACGACCACCGGCTTTATTGACGCCATCGCTCTTCGCCTTCTTCTCGTTGGGTTTTTTCGACGACACTATTAATTTCTCGGAACTACAGTATGTTTCACCCTTTTGCCTGAATAAAACAAGCGAAATCGATGGACTATTACATGGGCTTAGCCTATTAGGCCCATTTTATCATGACAAATAAATTACCATAGGCCTAGTCGCTAGATGAATGGACAAACTTATCTTTGGGGAGGCATAATTAGTGATTTAGCGAGATGAAATTATACTCCTCTCGATGACATTGTACTCGTGAATTGTTGTATGATTTCGACTTCTTGTTTTTCTATAAGACAGACCAATATTTCTAAAAATTTAAGTTATTATTTAGTTAGTGGGTTTTCATCTGAAACATGTTTGAATAGAGTCATGGACTATATAGCTAATTAATTTCATACCTTTTAATTTTAAAGTAGTTTGTATAAATCAGTTTGAAAAATGATTATATAATTTCAAAACACTTACTTGCAAAAACATATTTAACATGTATATGATTTGCAATTCGCAAGCGTTGTACGGTCAACATTACACGGTAAGAACATTATCTTGTTTCCGACATAAATCTAAAGATATTATAGGGATTAGATTGGAATTATGAGACAGAAGAGGTGTCCACAAACTGGAACCACCACGTTTTACAAACGACACGTGTGAGACTCCATGAACTTCTTTATGCAATATTGAACGTGGCTTGGCTCGTGTCTTCTTTCTCCAGTTGCTCTTTTAAAACGAGAAGAGACGACTTTCGCGTTCGATAAATGTCTAACTATTCCGACACAACCAAAGCTGTGAAACGGTGTAGTATGTTATTAATGGCTGTTAACGTAGAAGAACCAATTCTTTCGAGATTGGATCGTATTGATTTCATGGTGAGGAAGCTAGAGGAGATGAAAGGAAACTCGCCGAGAAGCTCGAGCCCATCGACTCCATCAAGTGGGACCCAACCATCGTCATTAGACCTGTCTTCACCAAGGAGCACAGGGAAGCTACAGTGCCGTTCGATGGAGCAAGTAATGGAGGAGACTGAGCGGAAGGGAACTTTGCTAGACAGACTTAACAATGTAGAGGAGCAAGTTCTAAAGCTGTGTTCACAGTTTGAGGAAGAGGTGGAAGAAGAAAGGAAGAGAGGAGATAAAACGACGGATAAGGAGAAGAAGACGAAGAAGAAGAAGGGATTGAGGAAGTTCGTTGATAAAGTTGTTGGATCTTCTTCTCCCACTAATATCCATTCCAAGAGCTGGCGTTGTTAAGCCATTGTCGTTCTCTATTACACCGTCGATATATACTTCAACCACTTTTAAATTAAGCTTTTTTCTTTTTATCTGATGAAGCACTTGTGAACAAATATCGTTTAAAGGTATCCATTTCAATTCGTTTGTTTGTGGTGGTTTGTCTGTTCAGGTATTGTTTTAGTAAATAATGAATCAATAATTGTAGAAGTTACTTTATGGTCTTATTGAATTAAGTTCTAATGAATTTTGGTAAAATAAATTTTTTATAATATTTTCTAAAAATTTATATTAAATAATGAGATTTTTATTTTTATTTTTAATTAATAAAATTTTTGATGTTTTCAATTTTAAAATTATTAATCTAATAATATTATATTTAAAAAAATATTTTAAAAATTTATATTTCAATAACATAGAATTGTCATTTTAATTCAAATTGTTCCAAATGTTTAGTTTAATACCCAAATTGGTTTCCCATTTTTTTGTTCTCTATAAAATTGTGTAATTAAAATTTTGATTTAAAAATGGGAGTAATCACAAGACAGTACACTGATTTTGCAAGACTTCTATTTTATTTATTTATTTGCTGTTGCCCAAGACATTTTAAACTTAAAAAAAAATCAAATTTTTTGTTTTAGAAAATTAACAAATCTTCAAAAAGTCATCCTTCGGTATTTTTCAATGATATATTGTTTTCAATTTGAACAAGAAAAACTAAACTGTTTACATAAATTCTGCGAAGACAATTAAAGAAACACAAAATATTTTAACTTTTTAATTTCAATGGTTTTTAAGTGACCTCAGTAATCTATTTATCCAATCATTTGCATTTTGTTATCCACAAAATTCCTTGCTGACTGTTCATGGTTAATGCTGTCGTAAATTTGTATTTTGGAACATACGATATTCGCAAACTATTTACCGCGAAAATCACTGACTTTTTAATAAATGTGATCGTCATCATAAGTCACCTGCTGCCTGCTGCTATCCCTTCTCTGTTAACATCTCACGACGATCGTTCAATTGAAGTATCAATAAAATGACATAATGATACTATCATCACCTTTGTCATGAATCATCAGACACGACCAAGAAAAATCACAAATCTGTGAAATGGCGATTTTAATTTAATAATACACCCAACTTTTTAAAAATCAAAAGAATTTTTTTTAATAATACGCCCATTTTTTACTTTCCCCTTCTTTATGCAAATATCGACCTCGATTTTTCAAAATTTCAGCCTCCGATCTCCGTCTCTCTCTGCTCCCATCATCTTAGGATCTCAACCCCCTTTTTGACTGATCGATTTTAGGGTTTTCGAGCTCTCAGCCGAAATCGAGCGATTTACCTAGATTCACTGCTTGGTTCTAGGTTTTTGGCGGATCTAGCCAAGCTTCTCCTTATTCTTCAGCTACGGCGAAGCTTTCCAGCCCAACTCCTCCCTCGCCGCCATGTTTTGGAAGCTCACCTCTCTCTCTGCATCATCTCCTGTGAGTTGAACAGATTCCTTTATTTTCGTCGTTGTCCATTTGTATGACTCTACTGACAATTAGTGGAGTTTCTATCCATCGTTTCGCTTATTCATATAGTTTCTGTTCGAGTATTGGATTTGCTAGATTCAATTTTCTGAATAATTCATACCTCTTACTGCTGTGACGCTTCTGCTCTATTGTCAATTTGTCATCATTCGTTATTGTTCTCGAGAAGTTGTCAATATCATTTGCCGCCGGTTAATGAAAGTTTGGGATTGTTCATGTAATTGATGTTCTTTCATTATGTTACGAGCATAGGTGGAGACAATATTAGACAAAGAAAATTTCACGTTGGAAGAGCTTCTTGATGAGGAAGAAATTATTCAAGAATGCAAGGCTTTGAACAGCCGGCTCATAAACTTGTAAGCTTTTTATCATTTGTGATGTGCTTATTTTCCTCATAATCTGTTTCATAGGACCAGATGAACCCTATGCTGGATATGGAAACCAATGTCTTCTGTATATGTAGACTTTTAGTTTCTAGGAGTCCCATATTTCATTCGTTTTTTCTTGGATAAATTTATTGATTGGGTTTGAATGTTTGCAGTCTAAGGGATAAAGCTCAAGTGGAGCAATTATTGCGGTACATTGTTGAAGAACTTCCACAAGATGCTGATAGTAAACGTGCTTTCAAGTAATATGCCTCCTTGATTCTAACTGGAGTTACCTTATCATACCGTTCTTTCCTTTTGTCTTTTATCAGCTTTTATTTTGAATGGTTTTGGCAATTCCTTCTCTCTAGCTAATAATAGTTTCTTCTTCGTTTAGGTTTCCATTCATCTCCTGTGAAATATTTACATGTGAAATTGATGTTATTCTAAAAACTTTGGTGGAGGATGAAGAGGTATTTTTTTCATTCATCATATTACTAAATAATAGTTCATACTTTTCACCTTTTTCCATCTAGAATTTGTTTTAATGTTAACCTAGATCTCATTTGTTCACTTAATTTTATCTTGCAGTTGATGGATCTGCTTTTTTCCTTTCTGGAACCAAATCGTCCTCATAGTGCATTGCTGGCAGGCTATTTCAGCAAGGTACTCTCTCTTACAATACGTAAGTTTACGTATTAGTCAATTTGCGGTAGTGTTTTTTGTTTATTCCCATATATCATATGGCTTCAATCATTTCAAGGCTCTGAGAAGTGCTCCTTACCTGTCTCTATTTGGTTTAGGTTGTCATTTGCCTTATGATCAGAAAGACTGCAGCGCTTATGAATTATGTAAAAGTAAGTAATAACATATAGAAAAACAGATGGTAATCTTCTTATTTTCTTTTTCCCTTTTTTGCATGAGCTTTACGATTAGATTTTTGTGTAGTGTAGAAATGTATATTTATTTTCCATCACATCTGGGTCGATATGCATACTGAATTGTATAGCTGGCTGGAAATTTAGATAAGACAACTTTAATTCTCAAAGTAACTTTTAATGATCACAGGGGCATCAAAATGTTTTCTGCCAGTTGGTTGATTTGATTGGGATAACATCCATCATGGAGGTAATTGGTTTTCCTAGGACTCATTGCAACTTTGTGCGGTTTCAGAGGTCATTATTGCTATTAAATTTATGTGGCATTCTCTAGGTTTTGGTTCGCTTGGTCGGGGCTGATGATCATGTATATCCCAACTTTCTGGATGTGATGCAATGGTTGGCTGATAGCAATTTACTTGAAATGATCGTGGACAAACTTAAACAATCTGTAAGTTGTAAAGCTTTTCTATAAGCATCCCAAAGACAAGAGGCTCGTGGCTTTTGTTTAATACGTTTAGGTGGTGTAAATCTAGGATATCTGATCTGATATTCCTAGTTTTTTTATCTTCAGTCGATCTGGTCCTTGTATTTTTTTCAATCTTTTCTAACTTGAATCAGAGTCCTCCGGAGGTTCAGGCAAATGCAGCAGAAACATTATCTACAATTTCTAGGAATGCACCATCAGCTTTAGCTACACAGCTCTCTAGCCCTGGGTTTGTAATCTTTTCTTCTATGATTGATTCCTATTGCTTCAATAGATTGATAAAGAAGTGTTTCTCATGGCAGCCCAACTTTTTCCATGTTTTTGCAGCTTCGTTGCTAGGATATTTGGTCATGCTCTTGAAGACTCACATTCAAAATCGGCTATTGTTCATTCACTTTCAGTATGCACCTCTCTGTTGGATCCGAGGAGATCTGCTGCTTCGTCGTCTATGTTCAATTCTTTTAGAGGTCAACATATGTTTGAGTCTCCTATCCCAGTTTCCCCAGAGACTATAGGTGCCATGCTCCCAAAACTCAGTAAGTTGGATCCTATGTGTAATATTTTCACATGACCATCAAGGTTATCCTTTTTCTACCTTTTGTCTATGTTGGATGCACATGATTTAATGGTGCACATGGAAAATAGTCAACCATTTTCTTGTGTGATATTTCTTTCCATTTGAGAGGACTCCTAGTGTATTTAACATCTATCTGCATGTGTTGCTTGATATTCCCTGGTCTCTATTGTGTCTGTCCTACTTTGGTTTATATTGATATAGAGGAAGCTGGTTTTGAATTAATGCCATAAATTTTGTAACGCTTACATAGCACTTCTTGGATATGTTGGATACTTTGTCGTTTAAGTATTTCAAATCAGGTTTGTGTATTCAATGGCGTTAAGTGATTAATATCTTTCTCTGCAGGCGACTTGCTTATGCTTCTCACTGTTGCATCTGACAGTGCAGTATTGCCTACAACATATGGTGAACTGAGGCCTCCACTTGGAAAGCATCGTCTAAAGGTCAGGTTCAAAAATTGAGCATTTCAGGGAAGAAATTATAGGTTTAAGGACACCAACAGTACTTTTAATATATGTAAAGTCTCTATGCTTAATTGGACTCTCTTCTCCTATTTTCTTTGTTTCAGATTGTGGAGTTCATTGCAGTTTTGTTGAAAACTGGAGGTGAAGCTGCAGAAAAGGAATTGGTTAGTTCAGGAACAATCAAAAGGACCTTTGATCTGTTTTTCGAGTAGGTTTTGCTAAACTTCAAATTCTTGATCTCCGTGTTGCTGTTTCTTCTAGATCTTAAATAATAAAAAAACTTTCAACTTGTGAAGGTACCCATTCAACAACGCCCTGCATCATCAAGTAGAGAATATAATCCTTTCTTGTTTGGAAAACAAGAGCGATTTGATGGTTAACCATATTCTTCGAGAATGCAATCTGATTGGCAAATTCCTCTCTTCAGACAGAGACTCAGATCTCTCAGGTGATAGCCAGGTACTACCATTTGATATGTTGACAAAGGTTTAAACTGACATAGTGTCATCTTTAGGCAGCTTCATTAAGCTAAACAAACATTCTCTGGCATTTTATTTTTTCTTTGTGTGAGGTAGCCCACTGTAGCCGCCACTGGGAAAAAACACCCTCGGGTCGGGTATCTTGGACATATCACAAGAATATCAAATAAAATTTGTCAGTTGAGTAACAGCAATGGCCAAATAAAGGCATACCTTCAGGTCAGTATTACAATCATACAATCTCGTGCCATGTACGTTTATCATCTGCTGCGTTTTTGTCACTTTACACGCATAAAACTTGCGAAACCATTAGTTGAGTCTTGTGATGGGTAGTCCTCTTACTCTCAGCACACTTGTCTTGCTCACTGACTGGCTGTGTTCGTTCTCAAATCTTTAGGGAAACAGTGAATGGAACGAGTGGCAAGGTAGTGTTCTGCAGGAACGCAACACAGTTGAAAACGTCAACAGATGGGGATGTGGGTACGTCTCCATTGACCTCTGCTCACTAATTATTTAGTAACCATTTAAATGATTAGTCACTGTTACCTCACGCTGATTATGGATGTAAAAGTTAATGTGTGATCCCTGCTCCCCTTGGACGAAACCCTTAAAGATGATTCTGCACTGATGAGACGATAGAGTATATATTGCTTGCGGGCTTTCTTATTTTTAGTTTTAGCTCTGCTGAAGGGTCATCAATCAATAAAATTTCTCCGAATCAGTAAAACCTGGAAGTTGCAGTTTTATGCTCTATAATATATGCCAGATCCGTAGAGCTACTTAATCTTGAGATTATCTGTCGTAGGACTTTGGATTACTCTAGATATTGCACAACTTACTATGGTAGTCAAATATTAGTTCTTCTCATGCTGAGACCATGCAGTGAATGCATTGTGGCGACTCCTGGGTTTTGGATTTTATATTCACTCTGAAAATTCCTTTAACTCACTGTTACATGCAGGCGTCCAACTACAGTACAAGATAGGACAAGAGATAGCGATGAAGAAGACAGGGATTACGATGTTGCAGCTCTGGCCAATAACTTAAGTCAAGCATTTAGATACAAAATGTATGGAAACGATGACAATGAAGAGGTATATACTCATCCTAGTACGTTTTTCCTCATTTATGAACGATTTACCTGATACTGAATTTATCATCTTTTTGGTCAGGACCACAATGCCCTCGATAGAGACGATGATGTAAGTGTTGCACACTTTCTCTTCCCCCGCCCTGTTTTTTTTTGGAAAAATGGAGGAAACCATTGACATCTTTTATCCCACTATGATACATATGGAGATGTATGCTAATAACATTTTTGCTATTGAAATTTGGAATGTGTTCATACTATACAGGATGTTTACTTTGACGATGAATCCGCTGAAGTAGTAATTTCATCCTTAAGACTCGGGGATGACCAAGGAAGGTGAGTTTTTCTTTCTTTTTACTACTAATACTGGTGTCCTCATATCCATACTTTGACCCCAGTTGCTGGTAGAATTATGACATTCTCTCTAAATAATGACTTAGAAATCTTTCTCATTACTTTGTCACAGCTTGTTTACAAATTCGAACTGGTTCACATTCCAAGACAGATTCGGCAGCACACCCTCTGACTCGGCTGGCTCCAAGATGATAGAGGATGTGGAATTGAACAGAACCTTTAATAACAACAGCAGCAGTGACGATGATGAGGTTGTGGTTGGAGAAGAAGACGATGATCTAACCGGAAATCCTAAAGAAAATGTGTTGAACACAACTGAAACCAACTTCCAAATGGAGAGCCCAATGGGTTTCTTCGACTTTAACACGTCGGAGAAAACCGAAGAAGCCTTTGCTGAACAGCCACCTGAATGGGTCGGGTGGGGCGAACCATCCGATATGCAAAGAAATGGCACGAGTCTGAACCCATTCATTGATGATGACAATGACGACAGCAAGACCATGATGAGCCTCGACATGATTCCAAACGGATCATCCCCCACAGAAAGATCGTTATTCGAGAAGGACGTGGAGTTTGTGGGAGTGGAAGCGGAAGGGACAGAGAAAGCGATGGAGCTAGCGTTGAAAGAAGGGATAGTAGGGGAAGCTGGGGCAATAAAGAGGAACACGGAAATGGTAGAGGACCAAAAGGCGGAGGAGAGTTCGGGAGTGAAAGAGTTCAACGATAACAACTACTGGAAAGTGGATCAAGAAGTTGGAGTTTTGGAGTGATAACTCAGTATCTTGTACAGTGTGATTTTGTATGAGAGTAATGAAACAAAACTTGGTTTTAGTTGAAATGGAGTCGGTCTCTGAAAAAAAGCTCTCTTTTATCATTAGGTTTCTGTGGTTGTCAGGTAGAGGAAGTTGCCTGCCTGTTTTTGTTGTACTATGGTTTACCACAAAGTTGCCCGTCTTTAAGCTATTTAATACTCTTTTGCGGTTTAGTTTCGCTTGATGAACATCAATGTCAATCAGGGATGGACCTACAGATTTAAGGCCGATGAATGGATTTTGATTACTTTTTTAAACATGCATCATTATACGGGTTTAATAATGCATCGACATCTCTATTCGCCGACACAAAAGCCCAGTCCAGAGTAGGTAAAGATTAATTGTTCGAGTTATCTAACTGTTGACTATTATTTACGAATAGCTTTCCACATATATAACTAAACTTTTTAAAACCTTTTGTTCTTATTAAGCGAATTAGTGTTTTGCAGTTAATGTTTCTCTATATAACTTCAATATTTTAAGCTAAAGTTGGTTTTTTTGTAAAATATACTAAAAGAAAAAGAGGAAAAAAAAAGATGTTATGATATTGAAGAATTAAAGAATATAACTCTTTGAAAGAGCTAAAAAAAGGGCAAACATTGGCTTTCACCTATCTTCCTCTGATACACAAATGTCAGCCAAACATCTTCTGCAAACATATTGCTCGCAAAATAAAAGAGAGAGAACATGAAACACATAATCAAACAATACTATGTAATATTCCTAACTTGAACTAAACCCCTAAACTCTCTTCATCAGATTTTAAAACAGTCACTAATCCTTAATTTTATACCATATTCCTCCACTGAGTTCCCATTTCTGCGGATCAGAGACCAAACTTAAAACTGCCCTGCCTTGTTGTCTTTAAGCTCCGGATATCACTGCATGCATCATGCTGGTATCAAACTGGTCTTCCTTCCTTCTCATCTCTATGATCTTCCTGTGTGAGTTTGAATGCACAGATGGGATGAAGGTCGGGCTTGAGGCTGGTCTGTATTCTGGAACTAGACGACCAGATCTGAACCGTACCCCACAAGCGTTGCAGAGGGTCTTTGGTCCATTGGGCCCTTCCCTCCACTGCGGTGTCTTGGTTGTCTCACAATGAGTGCATTTCCGGACAATCCCATCCGAGTTACCTCCCTCTAAACCAGAAGACACCATGTGGGTGGTCACATGAATCCTGCTTTTCTTCTTGGCATGTTGCTCAGGGGAATAGTAACTCTCGGATTCTGATTCGCCCCGAGTTAACTTCTCAGGCTTTCTGTGTTCAAAGGGGAAAAGGTGGCTAAATTTCAGTGTTGTGGGGCGTTTGCGCTTGCTTCTCATGCCTTTCACTGGGAAAGCCAATCTCTGAGATTTAGAGTTCTGGGGGGAGAGAGAACGGTAACTGTTCTCGAGAACTGATACAGGACTTAGAGACTGAAATAGCTTAGAGACTTTGATAACAGGAGGCAATGAAGATTGGTGGAGAGTGATATTGTTGCCGGACAAGGCTTGAGAAGAACTGGACTGTTTCTGCACCCAAGAATCCAAACAAAGCAGATGGATTGAAATTCAGGAACACATTCAATTTACCGGTAAAGTAATACAAGATTATTCATAAAATAGATTAATGACTCAGCTTTACCCTCTCTACATAAAAGGATCTGAAATGCTGCTAATCATGGTGTAGTAAACACAGCGGAGAGTGAGATTTAAGTCAGTCAAATTATGTGAGTAACTACTAAGCAGACAATTTCAGGTTGAATAAAAAATCTAATGGGGTAAAAGAGCTATGGAAGGTTTGAGATCTAACAAGTAAATAATACAAACAAGCAACCAAAAGAGGAATGGTCTTCTGAATCCCAACACGTCCAACCTTGAGATAGCCAGAAGAAGTGAGCTCAGAAGGCAAAGTAGAGAGCATATCCATGGGAGGAGGCTCAAGGTCTTGAAATTTGGAAACCCAATCACCCTCACCATTGGTGGTATCAATGTCTTCAAGTGGGAAATCCAAGTGATTGATGAGATCATCAAAGGAATCATCAGAGAGAAGACCTTTGAAATCCTCCTCAGCCTCAGGTAACCAACTCATAATTCCTACTGTAGCCACAAATGTAAAACAATTAGCAAATTCACCAAAGCTTTCACTCTAAACCCTTTACTCTGATTCATGCCATGTCCTTTAAAATTTGACCTTATAATTCAAATTTAAGGTTTCACTCAAAACCCTGACACAGACTAAGTCATACTAGAGCAATTTCAAAAAACAGAAATAGAAAGAAAAAGAAAAAAACTGTAAATTCCTTCAACACATACAATGGCTACATTTCAAGGTAACGAAGACTTGAGTTTAAACCACAAAGAGAAGTGTCGGTCGCAAATTTCCCAAACCAACAAAGATAGAAAAACAATCCTTTCTACATTTTCCGAAACGTAGAAAAATAACGCTAACGAAATGCAACTCAAAGACACAAAGAGAAAGCTCTCCACCTCAAGAGGAAGATACACACACGAACCTTCAAATATAAATGACTACACAGAGAGAAGAGAGTCGTACGATGACGAATTGGAGTTGTCTCAAATTGGGGATTTAGGGATTGCAAAAGAGAGAGAGAGAGAGAGAGAGAGAAAGCCAAAGGAGAAAGCAGAGAAGAAGGGACTGAGGGAGAAAGGTCGATGGAGTTTTCAATGTCTCGTCAGATTTTTTTTTTTTTTTTCCTCTTTTAAATTATAAATATGAAGAAAATATGGGAACTGTTTTTCATGTCAACATTTCTTAAACTTTAAAGAAAATCTTTAATCAATTTGTGGAAAGAGATGAAGAAAGAAATAAAAATCTGTATCGACGCGTTTTACTTAAGCATTCAATTAAATTTTTACATTCAATTCAAACGTTGCACATTAAAATTTCCGTACAACTGTAACAAAACCTCTCTAATTCAGTAAATGAAGATATTTTCATTATTTTTTACAGACATTTGAATCAATCTATAAGGTAACTAAATGATAAGAATATATGTCGGAGTAAGTAAAACATTTAAGGATAAGAATTTCCCAATTTTAACGTGGTAATTGTATGTTGACATAAAAGAAAAAAAAGGATGGTAATTATAGTCAGATGAATCAAATATAGAAAATGATTGCGTGGAATACTTTAAAAGAAAAATAAAACAGCAAAGCACATGCCAAATCAGGTGACAAAAAACCTTGAGGTAGGATGGTTCGTAGATATCGATCTAATAATATTATTATGTTAATATATTTAGCAAACAAATAAGTTGGGGTGGGTTTAACATTTAAAACTTTATAATATAAAGTTTTGTCAAAGTGAAATGGAGAGATCACCGACGATTAATTATTATAGCGTTTCGTCATGGGAAAGTGGGTCCCTTTCCTAACGCTTTGCTTCCATCTTCCACATGATGTGTTCTTCCTATGAATTATTTTTATAAACTAAATATACTAATATAGGATATCAAGATATCTTGATTCGAAAATTTGGATATTTGGAGGATATTGATTCTTATCACTAGAGCATGATTTTTAGCTTATGTAATAAGAGACAATGTTCTTCCACACTATATCAACGTCAAAACCATTTCGACCTCTTTTTTTTTTATCATACTCAGATTCTACATTCGGATTTTTAACATCCAAAATATTTTTCTTCAAAAAAAATTTCACGATCAAGACTCTCTGATCACTTTCATAAAAAAGTAAAAAATATTTTGTCGATAGACTTATGTTTTTTTTTTAATTCTATTTTTCGTTATTAATTAGTAAAATTATTTAAAAAGTTTGCGACATCATTAAAACAAATATGTTTGGTAAAATCTGATGTAACATAGACGCAAAAATCTGACATATTAAGTCTGCTGACATTAAAAATATTTTTGATGTATGATGTAAGAATTGCACATTTTGTGACAATATCTGTGATAACTAATGTTTGAAAAAAACTTTGCGATAATGTAAAATAAATTTACGGTAACGACGAGGTTATTTTTCGTAATCAAATCTGCGGCCACTAGTAGAAAAAAAAAGTGCGGTACAACTAAAAATAATATCTTCGGTGAAAAAATAAGTGTGCAACAAGAATTTGTGAGGAAAAAATAAATATGTCGTAGAAATTCTACCATTTTGGAAAAATGAAAAATCTGCAATGAATTAAAACATCTAAAAACCACTAAGATATGTAAATTTGCGACAAAAATTTGCGGCAAAACTTTAAATCTGTCATACAAAAAATCTATCATAACATAGAGGCGTAGATTTATCTGTCAGCGGTGACAATGTCGTAGATATTTGTATTTTTCTTCAAAAAAACAGAAAAAATATTGTTGTAGAATTAATTGGTAATGTTAGTTTTGTAATTATTTTTTCTAACATATGATTTTAAAGGCACTTTTTTTATTAAAAAACTCATTTAACCTTATTTTCTATGTTACTTTAGTAATTAAATTAATTGTCATATTATTCTACTTATTTTCCTATATATATATATATGTAGACGTAGCATGGGGTGAAAAATCAAATCTTATTAACAAATTTTCATGGCTATTTATTTGCTGCATTTATTAAATTTCATCCTTTCTTTTTGCCAATATTCATCCGAGTTTTAAGAAAACTTTAAAAAATCTGAAATTTTGGTCCATACATCACTCATCCCAAATAGAGCTACATTAGTGATTTTTTGTATTTTTAAAAACTACTAAACCAAAACCTATTCGATATTATCCAATTATTCATAATATATAGTATATACTAATGTTGGGTTATTTGACTGGTAAAAGAAACTCTGGATTAATTTATAAAAATTAACCTTGATAGTATATTTTTTGTTGTCTATAAGAAAGCACATGCATATGGCTTTGAATTCGAATAATAAAAACAATACTAATACAAAACACTAAAATATATGCTGTCCAATCACTGTTGAACATAGAAATCATATGCATTAAAATATATGCTGTCCGATAATTGTTGAACATATATATCATATGCAATTTTTAAAACTCGTTAATAAATTCGGTGTCAATCGGTAGGAAGACTTCAGTTTTGAAGTTCTTCGTGGGCCTAAGCTTATTCCTAGCCCACTATAAACTGTCATATAAGCGATGTAAGGACAAACTAAACCGAGGAGATATATCGGGTAATAAACCAATAATGTGCCAAACATCTAACTCATCTAACACTAGAAACTTATGAACTTAACTCCGTTTCTTTTCGGAAATAGTCTTATAATAGTTTAAGTTGAAAAACAGTTTTAATAGTTATCTATTATACATGTAATTTGGCATGTTTTATCAACAATATCCTAATAGTTATCTATATGTACTTTGCTATATATATTTTTGTAGATAAAAATATATCTACCATATGTTGTAAATGTCTGCATATACAAGAAAACGCTATACGGTGAATCGTCAAACCATTATTTTGAGACACTGATTCTGTATGCAACGTCAAATAAAATTACCACTTGGATGATTGTTTCTAAATACAGTCTTACGGTAGTATATGAAATGTAAATATGTGGTATTAAGAAAATCGGTTATGTGTAAACCGGAATACTCTGTGTATATAAAGAGTTTTACTGTAACAACTTCATTAATAAGAAAATAGCAAACTTTCGTCGTGCTTCTTCTTTTTCGTTCGCCTTCTTCTTGAAAGCTAACTTAGTATCAGAGCTTTTGCTCCGTTTTCTTCTGCGAAATCGACTGGAAATTGAGTTTTCTCGCTAATCAAGCTCGAATTTCTCAGAGATTCGTCGAATTTTCATCTCAATTTCATCATTTTCTTTTCAATTTCAAAAAAAAAAAAATCGAATCCAATTGACAAATGCGATGGTTACTGTCAAAAGAACACGGCGTCGCACAGTTAGATCGAGTTCTCCGGTGCAGCAAGCATCTCCACATCATGAATCAAATCACATTCCGCCGCAAATTGCTTCAAATTCTTCAAATGATTTCACAGAAGGCATCTATTCACCATTCAATCTCACAAATGGTGATAATCTTGATAGTGTGATAATATCAGAGGTACTAGATGGAACAAATTTTTCTTCATGGAAGATTGCTATGACAATTGCTTTAGATGCCAAGAATAAGATAGCCTTTGTTGATGGATCATTACCAAGACCTCAAGAAATGCATTCTAGCTTTAGGATTTGGTCTAGATGTAATTCAATGGTTAAATCTTGGTTGCTTTCATCAGTTACAAAGCAAATCTATCGAAGCATACTGCGATTTGATGATGCATCTCAGATTTGGAATGATTTGATTCTAAGGTTTCATATCACAAGCTTACCTCGTTCTTATTCAATAACGCAACAATTCTGGTCTCTGCAGCAAGGAACCATGAGTTTATCTGAGTATTACACCACATTGAAGACTCTCTGGGATGATCTTGATGGAGCGGACTGTACTATAACTTGTCACAGCTGTAAGTGTTGCAATGCAATGGATACAAAAACCGAGCATTCAAGAATTATCAAGTTTTTAGTTGGGTTGAATGATTCGTATGCTACAATTCGAAGCAACATCATTATGAAGAAACCAGTTCCATCACTTGGTGAGATTTATAACCTTTTGGATCAAGATTTCAGCCAACGAAATTTCAGTCCTGTTTCGAATATATCTACAGCTTCAGCATTCAACGTATCATCACCAGCACAATTCTCGGTTAATGCTGCTCAGAATTACCACAACAATCCAAAACAAAACAAGGTTTTATGTTCTCATTGTGGATATACAGGACATACAATTGACAGATGTTACAAGATTCATGGATATCCGCCGGGTTTCAAACATAAGACAAAAGGCAACAATTCTTAGGAAAGATTTCAATCTCAGCCTTCGAAACCAATGGTTGCAAGTCTTACTCTTGAAGACAATGACACATCTAGCAAGAAACGTTTAAACTCCAGTGATATATCCAGCCTTGTCTATGGAATGACCAAGAATCAAATACAAGATGCCATAGCATATTTCAGTACTCAACTCCAGACGCCACTTGCTCAACCAGTCACTCTTGCTTCTTCATTGCACAGTGACATTAATGGTTCTGCTCCTAATGGTATTGAGTTTTTTTTCTCTACTCTCTGTTTCATTGGAATATTATAAGCCTCTAGGAATGTGATGTCTTCTCAAACATGGATTATAGATAGTGGAGCAACACATCATGTGTCTCATGATCTTAATTTGTTTTCTATTATCTCTCATGATTTGAATTCATCTGTTACACTTCCTACTGGTTCCAATGTAAAGATCGCAGGAGTGGGAATTATTAAGTTAAATGATCAAATTAAACTTGACAATGTACTATACATTCCAGATTTTCGATTAAATCTTCTTAGTGTGAGTCATTTGACCAGAGATTTGGATTCTCGAGTGTATTTTGATGCAGATTCTTGTGTGATTCAAGATCGTATCAAGGGCCTGAAGATTGGCAAGGGTAAGCATATAGCAGGATTATATGTGTTGGATACTGATCCATTAATGAATTCACAAATCTCTGTAAATCCATCATGTTCATCTATTGTTGTTGATGAAACCTTGTGGCACAATAGACTAGGACATCCTTCTTATTCTAGAATAGATGTTCTCAGTCCTGTACTTGGTCTTTCAAAGAGAAATAAAACAGATTTGACTCATTGTGAGACTTGTCAGCTAGCTAAACAGAAAAATTTACCTTTTCCCTCTGAAAATAATATGTCTTCAAATGCTTTTGATTTGATACATATCGATACATGGGGACCCTTCTGTGTGCAATCAAGAGATGGTTTCAAATATTTCTTAACCATTGTTGATGATTTTTCAAGAGCCACTTGGGTTTACATGATGCAGACCAAAGATGAAGCTATTCACATACTTCCTGGTTTTCTTGAGATGGGTTTGACACAATACCAAGTCAAAGTTAAGGTTGTTCGTTCAGACAATGCCCCAGAACTAAGATTCACCAATTTGTTCAAAGAGAAAGGTATCTTTTCTTACCATTCATGCCCTGAAACTCCTCAGCAGAACTCGGTAGTTGAAAGAAAACATCAGCACATTCTTAATGTTGCTAGATCATTGATGTTCCAATCACATATACCTCTTGAATACTTGTCAGATTGCATTCTCTCTGCTGTGTTTCTCATTAATAGGATGCCATCTCCTTTGTTACATAACAAGTCTCCTTTTGAGTTGCTTCAGTTGAAACCACCAGACTACTCAATGCTTAAAGTTTTTGGTTGCTTATGCTATATATCAACTTCTAAGCAACATCGACACAAATTTGAACCGAGATCAAAAGCATGTGTGTTTCTGGGGTACCCTACTGATTATAAAGGATATAAGGTCTTGGATTTAGAATCTAACAAGATTTCTATCTCTCGGCATGTTATATTCTTCGAAGAATTATTTCCATTTACCAAGACTGATCAACATTCTGATTGTTTGTTTACTCTACCATCAACAGATATCTCTGCATCTTCACCATTGTGCCAGCCACGTTCTGTTCTTCCACAACATACACCAGAACAGAATTCAGAAGCATCATCCCCTTCTAAGCGTCAAAGCAAGTTACCTAGTCATCTAAAAGACTATTATTGCAACAATATCTGTGATGCAAGGTATCTTATTCATGCTTATGTCAACTTGAGTAGATTATCACTTGATCATCAAGTTTTCACTTGTGCGGTTGATAAGTTTTCTGAACCAAGATGTTTTAGTCAAGCAAAGAAGCTTCAGGAATGGTTGGATGTTATGGCTGTAGAGATTGTTGTCTTAGAAGATACGAATACATGGATTGTCTGCTCATTACCTGAAAACAAGAATCCTATTGGCTGCAAATGGGTTTATAAGGTAAAGCTCCATGCTGATGGCACTTTAGAATGGTTTAAAGCTCGTCTCATGGCAAAAGGGTACACACAACAAGAAGGTATTGATTTTATTGATACTTTCTCTCTTGTTGCAAAGATGACCACTGTGAGAATACTTCTTGCCATTGCTGCTGCAAAAGACTGGTGCTTACATCAATTGGATATATCGAATGCCTTTCTTAATGGCGACTTAGACGAAGAAATCTACATGGAATTACCTCCTGGATACGCATCAAGAAAGGGGGGGGATCATTACCTCCTAATGCTGTTTTGAAATTGCAAAAGTCTCTCTATGGTCTTAAACAAGCTTCACGGCAATGGTTCTTAAAATTTAGCTCTATTCTGGCTGCTCTTGGTTTTCATAAATCACATGCTGACAATGCTTTGTTTATCAGACATACTCCTGATCACTACATTGCTTTATTAGTATATGTTGATGATATAGTGATTGCTAGCAGTAATGCAGATGCTGTTGATCGATTAAAGGCTGATTTGTCTGCAGTTTTCAAGCTCCGAGACTTAGGGTCTTTAAAATATTTTTTGGGATTGGAGATTGCCAGAACAAGTGCAAGAATTTCAGTTTGCCAAAGGAAATATGCCTTAGAGTTGCTGGAAGATACATGTCTACTAGGATGCAGACCTTCTAGCATCCCGATGGAACTAAGTCTCAAGATGACTCAACATAGTGATGAACCTGAAGTGCCTAATCCTGAAGTTTACAGACGACTTGTGGGGAAACTTATGTACCTGACGATAACCCGTCTTGACATCACTTTTGCGGTGAACAAGTTGTGCCAGTTCTCTTCTTCACCGAAAATGTCTCATTTCAATGCAGCTCATAAGGTTGTTCACTACATCAAAGGTACTATTGGTTTGGGTTTGTTTTATCCTTCCACTTCTGACTTATAACTCAAAGCATTTTGTGATGTTGATTGGTCATCATGTCCGGATACAAGTCGTTATACTTCTGGATATTGTATGTTCTTTGGTGATTCTCTTGTTTCATGGAAATCAAAGAAACAAGATGTTGTGTCACGGTCATCTGCTGAATCTGAATATCGATCTATGGCTCTAGCCAGTTGCGAAATCTCTTGGTTAGTGAACCTTCTCGCAGAGTTCCAGATTCTTCAACAGACTGTACTCCTATTTTGTGACTCAACCGCTGCAATATATATTGCTAACAACTCAGTTTTTCACGAAAAAACAAAACATATTGAAAGGGACTGCCATACAACACGAGAAAGGATCGAAAGTGGCTTACTAAAGACTATGCATGTTCGAACACACAATCAGCTTGCAGATGTGTTTACTAAACCATTATTTCCTACTCTGTTTTATGATTTCACTGGCAAGATGAGTTTGTTGTCTATATTTAACTCATCTTGAGAGGGAATATGAAATGTAAATATGTGGTATTAAAAAAACCGGTTATGTGTAAACCGGAATACTCTGTGTATATAAAGAGTTTTACTGTAACAACTTTATTAATAAGAAAATAACAAACTTTTGTCGTGCTTTTTCTTCTTCGTTCGCCTTCTTCTTTAAAGCTAACATAGTAGTTTGTATATTTGATAGTCAACGAGGATGTCTATATCTAAAATGTGAAAAAAATTTCAAAAAGTCTAATGATACGTCATCATCAAATATCTGAATTATTGACTTGCCAGCATTTGATAAATCGGCGGACTACGATGCAGGTCAATGAAACCATTCTCACAAAATATGATCAAAGTCTCTCCAATAGCCCAAGCGCTAATTAGAAAAGGTCTGAATTTATTTATTTGAGTGTCTTCATGTAATTGAAATTATATGTACATATGCAAGTTATGTACACCCATACAATTCGAAAATATAGTCATAACCTATTCTGAATTGAGGATATACTCCTGGTCGATTTGGAATCGTAATCGATCTGCACGGAAGATACCTTTAAAACAAAATATGTGTACCCCATAATTTTTATTACTGAATTTGAAAATCGTTGTTAAAATATTAATTAGCGCTAAGATACGAGGCTAAAAGTAACAATAAGTCGATAACCACATTTCAAGCGTTTTCATTTTGCGGTACAGCGACGCATTATTTATACTACCCGAAAAAACACTGATCAATTAGAATAAATAAGTTGTATAATTTATAATTGTAATTAGAATAAATAAATTATATAATAATTTACAGATGAAAATTAGTTAGGAGGTAATAATACCATGGCTGATGGATAATAACTATCTAACTTTTTACGTTGATAATTATAGGATTTTCTTTTTGTTCATTATATGTGTTTAGAGAAAGTACACATGTAACAGAGTAAAGATGCCACCTGATCAAAGTAGTTGACTTTTCAAGTTTAGACATCGAATTTCTGTCTTATCCCAATTTGTTGGAAATTTGACACGTCAGCAAGATTGACTTTTTCAAATACACTTCGCGACAAACCACAGTTTGCTCAACTGGCCTGACGTTACGGAACGTAAGAGTACGGAAATTGCGTGCGCACACATTTCACATATAAGATTATAAGCATATCTACATATCAACGGCTAATTTATATGATATTTTATAGACCTTTTGAAAAATTCAAATTCGTTAGCTGTATTACGAAAACCTAAATGGCTAGAACAAAATTTTAATCGTTAAAAAAAGATAATAGCATAGATCCGTATCTTAAATGTAATTGCTAGTTTGATACGTTTTATTTTGAAATTTTTTTTGAAATGGTTAAAAAATAATAGAACTTAATTTTTTTTTTACAATTACAAAAATTGTCATTTATGTTTAGCAAATTTTTTTTTTTTATGTACAAAATCGACGACGACACGACGATAGGACGACGACGACGACGATGACGACGACAGGACGACGATGACGACGACGACAATACGACACGACGATAACGACATGATAACGATGATACAATGATACAACGCCGATGACGACGACGATAAGGTGACGATAACTCAATAAATCTGCAGTAACTACTCAATAAGTTTGCGGTAACTATAATAAGTGCCGTAATTACTCAATAAGTCTGTCGTAACTATTCAATAAGTCTGCCATAACTACTCAATAAATCTGCCGTAACTACTCAATAAATCTGCCGTAACTACTCAATAAATCTGCCGTAACTACTCAATAAATCTGCCGTAACTACTCAATAAATCTGCCGTAACTACTCAATAAATCTGCCGTAACTACTCAATTAATCTACTTTAACTACTCAATAAATCTACTTTAACTACTCAATAAATTTACCGTAACTACTCAATAAATTTACCGTAACTACTCAATAAATCTACCGTAACTACTTAATAAATCTACCGTAACTACTCAATAAATCTGCCGTAACTACTCAATAAATCTGCCGTAACTACTCAATAAATCTGCCGTAACTACTCAATAAGTCTGCTGTAACTACTCAATAAGTCTACCGTAACTACTCAATAAATCTGCCGTAACTACTCAATAAGTCTGCCGTAACTAGTCAATAAATCTGCCGTAACTAGTCAATAAGTTTGTCATAATTACTCAATAAATTTGCCGTAATTACTTAATAAATCTGTCGTAACTACCCAATAAGTCTGTTGTAACTACTCAATAAGTTTGCCGTAACTACTCAATAAGTTTGCCGTAACTACTCAATAAATCTGCCGTAACTACTCAATTAGTTTGTCGTAACTACTCAATAAGTCTGTCATAACTACTTAATAAATCTGTCGTAACTACTCAATAAGTTTATCGTAACTACTCAATAAATCTGCCGTAACTAGTCGATAAGTCTGCCGTAATTATTCAATAAATCTGCCGTAACTATTCAATAAGTCTGCCGTAATTAGTCAATAAGTCTGCCGTAATTAGTCAATAAGTCTGCCGTAACTAGTCAATAAGTCTGCCGTAACTACTCAATAAATCTGCCTTAACTACTCAATAAGTCTGCCGTAACTACTTAATTAGTTTGCCGTAACTACTCAATAAATTTGCCGTAACTACTCAATAAGTCTGCGGTAACTACAATAAGTCTGCCGAAATTACAATAAAACTACGGTAACTACAATAAGCCTGCAGTAACTAAATAAGTCTGTAGTATCTACAATAAGTCTGTCGTAACTACAATAAGTCTGCAGTAACTATTCTTTAAGTCCGCCATAACTACTAAATAAGTATCTCATAACTACTCAATAAGTATGTCGTAACTACTTAATAAGTCTATCGTAACTACTCAATAAGTTGACAGTAACTACTCAATAAGTTGGCAGTAACTACTCAATAAGTCGGTTGTAACTACTCAATAAATCGGTTGTAACTACTCAATAAGTTTGTTGTAACTACTCAATCAATAAGTCTACCGTAACTACTCAATCAATAAATCGGTCGTAACTACTCAATCAATAAATCGGTCGTAACTACTCAATCAATAAATCGGTCGTAACTACTCAATCAATAAATCGGCCGTAACTACTCAATAAGTCTGTCGTAACTACTTAATTAGTCTGTCGTAACTACTTAATTAGTCTGTCGTAACTACTCAATAAGTCTGTCATAACTACTCAATAAGTCTGCCGTAACTTCAATAAGTCTGTCGTAACTAAATAACTCTGCGGTAACTACAATAAATCTGTTGTAACTGAAATAAGTCTGCGGTAACTAAGATAATTCAATAATTCTGCGACAACGTGAAATAAGTCTGCGAAGAAATAAGTCTGCGATAACGTTCACAGAATGACATTTTTGTAATTTTCTCGTAGCGCTGAAATTAAATATTAATGACACTATCGTAATTATTTTTTGTTACACACACCATTTCAAGAGTGTGTTTGGGATTTAGATAGCACTTTTCATCAAAAATTACAACGAGTTATTCTAGCAATAACACTATAATTCTGAGTCATTCTGGTCATGTCTCTTAAAAAAAAAAAAATTAAGAATGGAAAGATTGGGACTGGCAAACTCCTTTGTTCAATTCATTAAAGAATTACACCAGTGTAAAGATATTATAAAAGAAAAAAGTCTCAACTCTCGAGTCTCGACTAATGCCCAAAAAAATCCTAGACCTCTATATTCCAGAATTATCTTAGTACTCCTAGCATTCGGTCAAAATTCAACACTCAACTAATTATAAGGTCTATTATATAGCAAATGATACTATAAGAGGTAGATATTATGGTTAAGAATTATGTCAAAAAGGTGCATGATTCTACTACATGTGAATTTTTTTTTGACGGCACTGCATGTGATCTTATAATCATTGTATCCGCAGAAAAAAAAAATTTGGCAAGGTTGGTAAGGTGGAAAAAGTTGGAAAATTTTAGGTAGGGTAATTAAGAGATCATCATGATATTTTTATTTTCATCTATTTACAGCTTTGAAATTACCGACGACTACTAAATGGTCTGATTTCGATAACAAACTCTTCTAAAAGTAGAATCCAGTGTATGAGTTTTTGTTTTGTGTTTGTTTTATTAGCAGATACTTCAGTCCGGTATGACCGATGTAGATAACCAATTTTGATCCCATGCTTAAAATATTTCAAAGGCTAAAACTATTGCAAAATGTTCATTCTCTGTTGTAGCGTAGTTCCCTTGCACCTTTTGCAGTGTCTTGCTCGCATAATAGCTGGCGTGGATTTTTCTACCATTCCATTGCCATAGAGCAACTGAGACACCAAAATCACTAGCATCACTTATAAACTCAAAAGATTAGATTATTGGTGTTGTGATCAAAGTTTACCATCACAAATTGATCTTTGGGTATCAGTAGGATCTTCAATTAGCAATCCATAGAACTTTTTAACCATGTTAATGAGTCTACATTTGATCTCAAAGTTTTTGTTCTCAGTCGAAATTAATATAGGTTCCGATCTAGATATGATAAAGTAAAGTTTTTATACAAATCCATTCGAACTGGTTGGGATCAGGAACTACATCGGTTAGGTAATCAAATGAGAAAACCGAGTATGAATCGATCAAGTCCTAAGGAAAGACCTATCTATCCAAGTGATCGATCTGGATGCAACTTCTCTGAGGAGTGAGATTGGCCACTCCTTTGATCAAAGTTTTCGGTAACTCGTCAATCTGGTATGTACACGTAATGGTAATGTGTGAAAGTCTTGAGGAATTTATGTGCATGAACGTGTAAATTCGGGATATAACAAATATAAGTATAATTAGTCTAAAACTCTAATCAATTTAATTGACTTCTACAAGTATGGATCGCCAAGTAACAGTTTAGCTTTCCTCTTCTTATTAATAATTCTCAACACGTACGCACACTTCAATCAAAAAGATCTTTTAATTAAAAATTAAACATACAAAACATAAAAATCAAGAAAGGCAAAAATAAAAAATAAAAACACAATAAAAGCATATGAAGAAAGAAATGGATGTTTATTTTCCAACAGTTTGTTTCCATTTCACATAAGTGAAATTATTCATTTTTTTAGCAAAAAAAAAAAGAAATTATTCATTTTCTTGACATCAAAGGTATGATCAAAGATTGTTGGGTGTGTTCTCAGGCGGCGTAGCAGCAGAGCGGACGCTGCGGCCCCCCTCAGACTTGGCGTTCTCGGCAAACCGGAGGCTTCCTAGATGCATATCCTTCTGCTTCTCCTGCTCATTCCACTCGGAACCATAATAGTGAGCCTCTGTACCTATCACTGGATCAGAGGACGGAGGCAAGAACATGCTTCCCCACTGGGGAAAGTGGATTAAGGTCACAGGAAACGTGCAAGCAACTATCATCACTCCCATCCACGTTAGCCCTTGTTCAGTTGTGAAGCGTGAGGTCGAGAAGAAGATAAGCTGTGTGAGTCCTGACCCAAAGTTCCCTCCAGCCCCGGTCAAACCCGAGATGATGCCTAGAGCTCGCCGAGAGACAAAAGGCACGATTGCAAAGGTGGCTCCGCAAGCGGCTTGTGCTCCTACAGAGAAGAGGACCATAGCTACAACGGCAGTTACGAGGGTGTTGGCGCGGCCGAGCCACACGCAGAAGAGACCACCAGCCGTCTGAATGATCCACAACGTCCATAACCTCCCTCTCATCCCGAAGTATTTGGCTGCAAAGTCCGATGCATAGCCTCCTGCTGGCCGAGCAAAGAAATTGGCCATTCCGAAACATGCTGCTATGAGCCCGGCTGTGTGAAGCTTCAAGTGAAACCTGAACAAACCATATATAGATATATGTTTAGTCTTACATTTTTTCTGACTATAGTCTATATGTAAATTCTTCTATTTCCAATCAAGATCTGAAACAAACCTGTCAAAGAAGTACTCCGCGATAACATTGTCAGTGCTCAACTCAACTCCCATGGAGTATCCATAAAGAAGAACGAAGATCCAAGCCCTATAGTTTGTAACAGCGCACCACAAAATCTACACCATTTGTACAAAATCATGAGTTACAACTTTTATCCATCTAACATAGGTAGCCTAAATTGTTTTGACACATTCATATAGATAAAAATACCTTTCCGAATTTGTCTTTGGCAACTCCTTTCGCTTTATCAACGGAAGATTTGTTTCCATCTGGCAGATCTTGACCTAGCGTGAGCACCAAGATTCCCATGATGATGTGCAACCAACCGGGGATAAAGAAGGCGATCCTCCAGGCCGTGAACGCTGTGGCACCACAACGCCTTATAATTTCATACACAATGGGCATGAGCAATTGCGTTATGCCACCACCCATGTTTCCCCATCCGGCGGCTGTCCCGTTCACCAAACCGATGATCTGACTAGTGAACATAGTGCTCATCCAGAATTGACAAGACACAAACGTCGCCAGACAGAACCCAATCATGAACCTCACCGTTATGAACCCTGCGGCTCCACTCACGAAGCTCATTGAGAACACCGTTGGCGCTGACAACATCACAAGGAAGGCACAGCCGTAACGAGGACCCAAAAGATCACACACGGCTCCCATCACGAGCCTAGAGAAGATACTCCCAGAGACGGAGGCAACTCCGGCGTTTCCGATGTCTTGTTTGGTGAGGTTGAGATTTTCCCGGATGATGGGGACAAGTGGTGCAGCTGCAAATGTCGAGACAAAACATGTTGAGAAAGAGATCCACGAGAGGTGGAATGTTCTCATGTGAGGTTTGGCGAAGGAGAAGAGCTTGAAAACAGTTGCTTTATGCTCTAAGTCCACCGGCAGGTCGAACTTGGCCGTCTTGTCGGTGTGCACAATTGGTGAAGCCACCGAGAAAGCAAAGCTCTGTTCTTTACCGGTGACTCCATGCATGGAGCTTCCCGGCTCGCCAGTAGAATCACCCATTGATCTAAAATATATCAAGTTCCTTTACAAGTTTGAGATTTGATTCAATTTTATTTGATTGATGTCTGGATATTAATCACTCGAAGGCTTTTATAGGAATCATAGCGTTGACAATTTGAGAAAAAAGCATTCATTGGAGATTCTCAACGGTTAACTAACGATTTAAAAGTAATTTTTTGGCGGAATCCATGACTTCCTCCTAGTCTCTCGCTTATCCCAAAGGTTGCTCTCAAATGACCACTCTACCTCTTTTTCCTCTTGATACCCGGTCTTAATATTTTAATTACTATTGGATAAGCATGCAATTAAGACTATGTATGTTGAATGTCTAAACCCACGCATGCGATTTCGTTAAACAAAACTTAAGAAAGTAGTTTTGAAACCATACGGTTTTTTCCGTTCTCACAATTCTTGAATCCTAACACTTTAGTGCGCATAGTGAATCTTACAGTTTCCACCATTTTTTTTGTTCTCTTTTATTACTTTTCACTTGTTTCATTTGAAAGTATACTTTGTTTCAAATTTGCACTCAATCTCATTTCTCGCTCTTTTCTCGGAACGAGATCAAACACATTGGCATCATGCTACCCATTGAAATCTACCTTACTAATCATTCTAAAGTGTGATGCCATTGTAATTCTCTATTATGTTCTTAATAATCTCTCAAGGGTATCAATGTAATTCTCTATATCGTATAGTATCAAGGGTCTGAAATATAATTCATTATAGTGTATAGTATCTAAGGATATGAATAATTATGATTTAGTGATTAAACTAATTGCTGTCTCCCGGACGGTCGAATTAATTGTGGCCTTAGCTGCTTATTAGTTGTCTCTTAAAATTCATTACGATCGCTTATTACTTCAACAAACTTATATATATATATATTCTAAATGTAGATCTTTTCCTTGAGAGTTACAAATTTTTAAAATATTTATTTTTGGAGTTACAACTTTGAAGAACAAAAATTTCATATTCACATTTTTTAATAATACTGATATAAAAATTATGTTTCTAATTTAGTATATAAAAGATAGTTTATGACGGTTACTTTTGTAAAAAGATTGTAGTGCATCCAACTCTAATAACGTCATCGTACTTGGTTCGAATCCTAAAATTATAATTTTAAATCCATACAAATGGTTCAACTGGTTTCCACTATGCCTTTAGACCGATGGTTTATGTGTTCAGCTTAAATTTTTGGCTATTTAGATCCAAAGATCGGGAGATGAAAATTATATTATATGTCGTAGAACTGCAAAATCGTGGATTAAAATTCACGATCAAATCTGAAAAAGACGAATATGCAAAGGTGGGATTTGATTTTTTTTTATTTAATAATTTTTTTATAGTGTAGCGGTTCGATGAGATTCTAAATTTCATGATATAATTGTATTTGAGAGTATAATCGCAATATTCGATTATACAATTTATGAACCAAATTTACGATATACTCTTGAAATTTATTTTTAAGAAAAAGACAAAAAATTTATTTTTCTATTTTGATAATCGGATATATTTGCTGAAATTTTTTCTGTTTTGATAATCGGATGATTTTTGAGAATAATACGAGAGTTTATTAGGAGGAGTACCGTGATCTGCAAGTCAAAGAAGGATATGCTCATAAAAAAATATTCGCGAATATTTTGCCTTGTTCCGTAACGAATAGAATTCAGAAATATTACAAAAGTATTTTTGAGATAATCTAAAAACTTTTAGATCTATAAGAAATAATGCAAAAAATATTAAGAAAAAATTAACAAACTTGTTGGTAAAAATTTCCTATAAAATAATTTTTGTGGATTAAAGGCTTACATTCACCAAAACCCAAATCAATACCAAGCACAAACCCCGCAACGCGTTTGTACATACGTATATGTGAATTTGCATAATAATCATTTATCTCTTATATTATAGTGTTTTTTTCCCAAAACTATTAAACATTAGTGTAAGCGTAATATTATATATATTAGTGAAATTTTTTCTAGTTTTTAATATGAAATATTTGTAATTTTGATATTTAGTCAAATTTACAAAATTTATAAATTTTCTAAACAACTCATTTTAAATTCTCATTTCTCATTTAAATTAACTTTAATTTTAACATATAAATATATTATTTTATAATGTTCATAAAGATTTCAAAAACTCCAGTAACTTTGCAATTCGATGACGAATTTCACCTAAAAAATTATAAGAAATTTGGTTTAAGATATTTTTGTCAAAATTAAATTCTAACACGTGTTAGATGTACCTATTTATTAGGTCTAATACCTGTTGACTAAAATGAAAATATAAAAAAAGCGATTCTGGCGAACTTATAGGTGATATGCGTATATTGTACTAATTTAAAACCAAAGATGTACGATAAATACTTGTAGAGATGACAAGGAGCTGCCAAACGTGTTTATGTGCATATGTATGCATGTCCACCAAGTTGCCGTATCATATTCCTGGTACTGGTATAAATCAATCATGCTGACGTGTCCGCTGTTCCCTCTGTTGAGGTTTGAGAAAAGACAAAAATTCGCTGTTCCCTCTGTTGAGGATTGAGAAAAGACAAAAATCAGCTGTCTAAATTTGAGAGTCAACTTATTGATGATATCACAACTTTTATATACATATAGTAATTTGGTGTGTAGCTATCAGGTACTTGGAAATCAATTTGATCATATATTCAAATAACAATTTTAGATTGCGAGTCAAAACAACATTTAAAATCTGGAAACGCCGTTGGCCAAAAAAAAAAAGAATTTTTTTTCTGGAAACGCCGTTGGCAGATTTAGAACAATGATATATACTCCGATTATTATATTGATTGCTTTATTAATACAATCCGCTAAGTTAAATATAAGGTCAAAGTTATTTTATTTTTATCAAACAAAAAAGTTACCACTTTCAATCCAATGTTGTTTTCTTTATTTAACGTAATGACAATGTGACTAAAAAAGAAAAAAAACGTTATGACAACGTATGTCTTCTTCTTCTTTTTTTTTTTTGGTTTTGGCAGCGTATGCATTTTCTTTTCCTTTTTATGGTAAAACAGCTTATGAGTTTTTTTTTTTAATCAAGAAAACTAGAGCCCTAACTAGTGAGTGTCCGTATTAATGGAAAAGTATATTTGATTTTCCATCATCATCTTCATCTCTCTATTTCCACCTCAATTATCTCCGTGTATCTTCCGCAGAGGGTTTATCAATTCCTGCAACAGACAATATTTGAGAAAGGACGTTCTCAACTTCAGTTTCCTCTCTCGGTACCAAACAAAGGTACTCCCAACAACGCATGTCCTATACAACACTTATGTGGCATTCTCGTGCCAATGTTTCTCTCCTACCAAATACAACACAGTTTCCGAGCTCTCTTTTTTTTTTTTTTGATAAGTCTTACCTAGCTCTTAGACAATGGAACTACTCTACCGTATCATTTAAAAAAGACATAATTGAAGAACTTATAAAATTGATTACTCACATCACTAATTCAACCCCATTAAAAGGAAGAAAAAAAAAACGTCCATAGAACTCTTACCCACGGACGTCGCTCAACTTAGTAATAAACTCATCATAGTCACAAACCATATTCACTAGCAAATACATATTTTCACTCACCAACAATCTATCGCCGTTTGTTTGATGACACAAAAAAAAAATATATCGCTGTTTACTTAGCCCCATACTATAGCGTCGCTATAAGATTACGCGTTCCAAATTAATGATGAAACTGCAACGACGTCGTTTTCAACTAATCCCGTAGCCTCACAAAACGCATCTGAAGCAGACCCATCTCTTCCACTGCTACCGGTCAGTTCGTCGTCTACAGCGGTTAAAATCTCTCCTTTTCCTTTTTTTTGTTCTCAAATATTTTCTGTTGCAAGTGCTATAACTCGAATTTCGCCTCTAATCCGTTTTGTTAAACCTTATTCCATCGATTTTTCTTTCATCACTTGCGCTTGCAACAGGACCCGGAAGCCAAAGGCTTACGCTTTTTTGGAATCCCTTTGCTTGGAAACGTTTATTTGGACTATTTGTGTTGTTTAATCATCTGGGTCTGTTCGATTTTTGTAGAGATTTGCTCAGCTTCGTGTGTTCTCTATGGCGTTGGAAGCTAGGGAATCACCAGCAAACAACCCTGGCTTGTCAACGATTCGGGATGAGGCTACAAAAGGGTATATCATGCAGCAAACTGTAAGATTCCTCTGCTTCGATTTGCAATTTGGTTAAACCATGATCCGTAATTTCTATATTGAAATCGAAAGTTGTATATCTTGGGTCCCTTAGGTGCCTATATACACTGGTTTAAGGGTTTCGTATTTCATTATGTACATAATAGGTACTTGTTTTACTGAGATTTCTAACAAGTGTTGTTTGAATCTGCCCTAAAGCTTGACATTGTGTTCTTGATCTTAGCATACTATTTGTAATCTGTCTTTTTTCTTCTTTGTTTAGATATTGATTTCTTTTCCTTTCTTTCTTCTACTTCAACAATTGATATTGTTCCATTTCCCATAACTCTCAGATGTTTCGGATCAAGGACCCTAAGGCTAGTCTTGACTTTTACTCACGTGTGCTGGGAATGTCGTAAGTTTTTTCATCTCTTGAATGCTCTTTTCTCTTAAGTTCTAAGGGAAGCAAAGGGGTTCTTCTGTTCTCAAGGTTTATGGGCTCTCTATATTTTACGGTTTTCCAGATTGCTCAAGAGGCTGGATTTCTCTGAGATGAAATTTAGTTTGTACTTTCTGGGCTACGAGGTAGAATTTTGTTCTGTAACCCTTGCTTAGTTATACTCTTTACTTAGCTAGAGGTGGTCCTAGAAAAATAAAAAGTATTGATGTTTTAAAATGCTTATTGTAAACATGAAGTTAAATTTGTTAGTTTTTGAAATATTTGTTTTTCTTGTTCTGGATCAGTTAGACGAATAGATATATTTCTCGTGGGTGCTCAATCCCACTGATATTTGTGGAGAGTAACAACAAAGCTGGGTTTGATTCGTTTATTATGGTACAGGATACTACAACAGCTCCAACTGATCCAACTGAGAGAACGGTTTGGACCTTTGGTCGACCTGCAACAATTGAATTGACTCAGTAAGAAACAAATATTAGTGCCTCACTGTCGCTCTCTCTTTTCTTACATCGAATGTTCCTTGCATATGAATGCCTCTTTCAGCAACTGGGGTACAGAGAGCAATCCCGAGTTTAAAGGTTACCACAATGGAAACTCTGAGCCTCGTGGATTTGGTAAAGTCTCTACCTTGTTATCTCTCTACATTCATAAGTAACTGAATAGTTTCTGTATGTTACCTTTCGGGTGAGGTTCTAAATTTAGTGGTTAGGATTATCATGGATACAAACCAGTCAATAAGCCTAAAAATTGAGGCTTTTGTTGTGGCAATTACTACAAGAGAAGACCTGTATGTCAGTTATATTACTACAAGTGTAAACTTTTTGACTTTTTTGCTACAGGGCACATCGGGGTTACGGTTGATGATGTGCACAAGGCATGCGACAGATTTGACCAATTGGGTGTAGAGTTTGTTAAGAAACCAAACGATGGTACTTGTTGCGACTCTTGTTGCGACTCTCTGTTTGGGGAATCTGGTTTCCTTTATTGAATTAAGATAGTTTTAATCCTCGCAGGAAAGATGAAGAATATAGCCTTCATTAAGGATCCTGATGGCTACTGGATCGAGATCTTTGATCTCAAGACTATCGGGACAACCACCGGAAACACAGCTTGAGGTAGCAACGGTTGCACTATTTTGTGTTCTTGTGCTCATTCCACCTGATATGTTTTTAGTCATTATAGCTATTTTTTGGATTGAATAAGGGATGATCCAATGGTTCTCACTCAGTGAATTTTGCTAAGTGGAAGAAACTAGTGTTTCTACAACTCTACCACCCAGTCTTTTCCATTCACTCGGATTTCTTCCATTTCATCGATTTTGTCCAGATGAATTTGCATACAATTGAAGATGTTTCCCGTTTCAACGAATAATAGAAACATAGTCGTCGTTGTCAATGTGGTGTTTTTCTTGATATATGTAGTGACTAAGTTAAACAATTCAGTATCACTGTTGAATAACATAGTCGCCCATTATCAATGAGTGTCAGTTTGATGCTATGATTACTGTTTGAATCTGGTCTGTTTCTTGATATGTTTAATGGTTTTACTTTTATGGTACAGGAATAATGAACCAAATTTTGTTAGTCTTCAAATTGAATACACATTACAGAAGCACAAACGTCTAAATCATTGAAAGAAAGAAGTCTAAAGATTATTTCATTGTGTACACTACACGCTATCGAAACCAAAAATTAAAACGGTGACATCTTGAGGAAAAGTTCTATGGAAAGTCACTTATGCCAAAAGTCATTTTTTCACCTACAGACAAAATCAAAGAAAGTATTACCCAAGAATGATTTCACTTTTATGCAAGGACACAGACAAATTTCAAATCAACAATGGTATATACGCACTTGAACATCTATCTTAACGTCACGGAGAAGCTGTGCAGCAACTGTACCATACCTTCTCATCTCCCATTCACTTAGCTTTCCGTCCTGTAATCCCAACAACAAACTATCTTCCTTAAGACGAGGATGATGTGTTGCAACGGCTTCATCTTCCAACCGGTTTGGTAACTCATGGCATGCTCCAGTTGGGACTTTCATCTCACACTTTGTTTCGTCTGTGTCAATAACAACTTCATCTCGGCTCGCGTTTCCAGAGCTCTTGGCAGGAGATTTATGTGCCATGATATAAAGAAGAATGCTCGGATCTTGGTATTCACCATCCATCTGCAGATTTATGCCAGAATAAGTGGTTGCGTAGTTCACTAAACTTTAACAGTGACTGTGCCATCAATGTTGTTGTGTACCTTTGATCTAGGTATGGTTTTGACTTCGAAGTTGTCTTTCCACATCTGAAGCATTTTATCATGAACACTAGTCGAACGTATCTCATATCCCAACTAAAACAACAATGATTAATCATCTTGTAGTTCCAATGATTTCTTAAGCAAATCCCATGTATCTTAATCCATACCATAACTGTTGTCTTTGGCCCTGATAGCGCAAGTATCGTACGCAACAGAGGTTCCAGAAGCTGCTCAGAATATACCTTAAACAAATTTAAGGTGAGGCCAGTCACTCCCTTGGTCTGAAACCAGTCTTATTAAACTGCACAACTACAGTGAATCATTTGAAGATTCCGATTGACTTACAACATCAGTACCAATGACATAGTCAAAGGGTGGCTCAACGGCCTTTATCTGATCTTCGTTTCCCCAGTCGAGTTCTGCAACTCGGAGCGAGCCAAATGATGCTACAGGAATGACAACTTCATTAGACAATGATTAAAAGAAGAGAACAGCTCAATATCATCTTGTAGCTCATAAAGTAAGCTTCACATCGCGAGCTGGTTCAAAAATCTTAACCTTGGTATAACAAAATGAAAAAGTTGTAGATACCACAGAATCAAGCAGTAAATGAAGTGAGATGGCTACTTAGAGAAGAAATTATCGACATAAACCTGAACTAGGATTCATCTGCAAGATTGTTGACGTATTCCATTCTATATTCCTCTTTAGCAGTGGTAAAACCTCCTTTTGGTCAGTTGTAACCACATCACACCCCAGCATCGCCATAGCTAACACATGAACATTAACTCCAACTTAAGACAAGCAAAGATATAACCATACATAAGAAAGGAGAATCTTCTAGATATCAATACATATATGTATCTACATACCCAATCCTGCAACGCCGCAACCCGCTCCTAGTTCAATAGCACGTTTCCCTTTTAGTTTAGACGGACTAAACCTTCCTTTCCTGCAATTTTTCCCCTGAAATATTTTAAGGCGCCAGGAAATCTGAGAAGGATTTCTTGTTAAGTCTAGTGCAGGACTATTGTAGCTAGCATAGAAGTTGAGCAGGGAATTCTAGCTTGAGCAAGTAGACTGCACTGTAATCATTATGGATTGCTCTAGGATCTTGGTTTTTCCATTGGTCGAGAGTTAGAAACTTCCACGTTAACTAAGTCTCTTCTATGGTGTAGTTCAATGGTAAATTGAATAAAGAGAGAACAATATTAATGAGTAAGTCAGCCCCTTGTTACCAATCTAGATTCTACCTGAGAGAGCAAAGCAAAGATCTACTGGGACAGAGACTTGACAATAGTTCACTAAATAACAACCATTAAGCTTCTATAGCAAATATGATCGTTCCGTAACCAAACACTATACTGATTATGTAGATAAAGTGGAGAATACCTGTCGGGATTCATTTGTTCTTCGTCCGACGAAACAAAAAGCTACGGCGATTTAATTGTTGCTCGCTGGTGAAGGAAGGGAGATTTTTAATAAAGGCGTTTTAGTTTCAGTTCGGAGAAAATGGAAAACGACGTCAAAAACCTCTGCGTGACCAAGAGGTTTAATCGTATTTGAGGTTTCGCTTTAAACGCTGCTGCCCCAAATGGCCTAATATAACTTAACGGCGCTGTACCACTAATAAAGCAAAGAAGACTTCGGGTATTAGATGATAATCACTCTAATTAATGAAATAAACCAATGATGTAATTTGTTACAGGTTAAAATTTCTAGATCTGTTACATGTTCACGGATTTAGGAAAAAAAATTAATCGTTTTATCCATTTATAAAATTATTTTTTAAAATATTTTTGGTTGAATGGTAGACAGAGACATAAGACATAACCTTCCTGAGCTAGAAGCCTAAAACAAACAAGAATGAAAGAACTTTTTCATGTGACTATGGGTGTATACTGATTAACGTTGCAATGAATCAGAAGCTCTTTTCCAAAACCTCTCATTAACTTTTTCCTAAGACAGTTTTACACAAGCAGTTAGTAGCAATGTCGTACATACAAGAAAATACGCTCCGAGAGCAGATTACCGTCGTTCAATCATCATCACCATTGACTTGATTGCTTGGATGATTGTGTTTCTGAGCTTGGTACATTTCAGCAATCTGAAAATATGCAGCGGAAATAATATATTAGAAAGGGAAAAGAACTTCAAAACCAGCCTCGTATGAGTGTGGTTAAGATGAGACTTCACCTGCTCAGATGATGTTGCTTCCTCTGGCTTCTTGTCTTCCCGTACACGGAGTAGACGAGGAAAACGTAGAGAAATTCCCTTTCAATAAACAAAATTGAAACAGTCAATAGGAAACAGTTTCCAGGTCAACACAAAAGTAAATCAAATAGCTCAATGGTTTATAAGAAATGACATGTCAGAGAATGTTAAACCTTAACAGGGTCCACAATGCCGGTAGCTGCACGGTGCACAGGGCTAATTGTCAAATCAGCTGCTTTAACTTCCCAGACCTTTAAGCAAGCACATTATTATTTAGCTTTAACTCCGTAAGATTAAGATGTCCAAGCAGTTAAATAACATATAACATTTGAAATACAATAAAACATAATCCAACCTCAGTGGGCTCAAACCAAACATCTGGATTGAGGCTGTCTCCAACTCGGTAGTATTGCTGGTTATTTGAATCATTACAATTAACAAGGACTCAGGCAAGAGACATATATGATATTGCAGCAAAAAAGAGGCCAGAGAGAAGAGAGGGATATCCTACTTTTGGAGTAGCAATCACTTTAGAGCGAAGACTGGAAGACCGCTCGTCAAGCACGGCATCAGAAAATCCAGTACCTAGTAGCACAAACCATGAAACTGAACACAACACATACAAAATATGAAATGTCGGGGTGTATAAGACTGACCGATTTTGCAAATGCTCTGGAACTCTTCCTTATCAATATCATAGCAAGCTAGTAAAAATGCACCATAGACGCCTAGAAGGAAAGTATATAGCTTTGTTAAGAGCATAAAGGTTGAAAATGTATCATCCAATATATTATTAATGGTTCTCACCTGTGCGTTTGCCACGTCCATGGAAAGCAGCAATTGGTACAAGATCCATAGAGTCCCCAATACTGCATATACAACCCTAGAGTCAGTAACGGACTGTTAGATGTAAACCTTTCTACAAAAACTGTTCGAGAGTATTATTGCCTGTCCATATAGTCTTTCTTCAGTTTTAGCCAATTATTAGATCGCTTTGCAGGCTCATAGGTAGCATCCGAGTTCAATGTTTTAATGATTAAACCTTCACAGCTGCAGATAAAAATATATAGATGAAGAACTGGAACATCATAGAGATAACAAGGCAAAGGCCGATGTAATATTTATACATAGGAGTGTAGATATTCACAACAGATATGGGTCAAACTACTATAGATGCAATTTTCATCCTGAAGACACATGACAAAAAAATGGAAACAGGAAAAGGATAATGAAGCAGAGGTCAATGTCGTATCATATATCACTACAGGAATGGTCAGATTGCTAATTTATCATATCCTTAAATATGTAACAGATAAATCTATAATATGGAATACCGAAATATGTAATATTTACCAGAATTTCTAATTTTCTGTGAGCGCAGCTGAAGGTGAAAGATGCTAGGGAATGACTACTACAGGCAAGGTCAAATTGCTAACTCTCTAAAACAAAATACGCGAAAGGAGCAAACTCTACCAGAATCTCTAATTTTCTGAGTGCAGCTGAAGGTAAAAAGATGCTAGACAACCATTTACACCAAAATTTACTGCATTTGTTAGAGATACAGAAAAGTGTCAAGATATATACCCAATATCAACGGAAGCATCAAGAAACTTTTGTATTTCATCAATATCGCTCGATGTTAAAGCAGTTGCAAACTGGAAATACCCAGGATCTTCCTCAAATGATTCATATAGCTTCTGCTAGAAGCAAGGTGCACACAAACGATTACATATTTGAACAAAAATTACTTCATCGAAACCAAAGAAAAACAAAATATTATGATTTACTGATATGACTAACCTCTCGGCGTATATTAAGATTCTCCTGGATAAGTTGTTGGCCATTTAGATATAACATGTCAAAAGCAAATATGCATACGCCAACCTTGATATCATTGACATTCACATTTTTACGGGCTCGAGTGCTCAAAATCTGAAGGGAAACAAAAAACAAGAAAATATAAAAAACTAGACATCAAGTCAAATAGTTAAAGTAGTCGCACCAACACTAAACTTAAGCATGATCAGAACCACAAATTAGATGAATCATTGAAACTTCCCACAAAAAGTGCCATAAAATATACATAACTGTAACAAGGTTTTTTCAGTAATGTTGGTTAAACAGTGTCAAAACCGGAAAATCTGGTCTAAAAAAGAGCATTATTACAGCTATGCTTACCTCGATAATTCACGGGCTAACAAGATGAAAAGTAGAACACGTGGACATTTCTCTATCAGTTCTTTAAAATAGCATACTTCAAGTGAATAGACAGAATTGAAGACTGCTACCATACTTGAATATCAAACCTTGCTACTCGCTTATGAGTTACCTGGAAGGGAAGAATTTTCTTTTTCTCCCTGTCAAAAGCAACAACCTCACAATCCAGAATAAAAGATTTCACGGAAGGCTTCTTTAATCTGCATAGAGATGATTCACTAACTTCAGTAGAAAGAGATTGGCTCTTTTCTAATGGTTTGAACAAGTTGCATCAGAAGTTTACCTTGATAACGCAAGAGCAACGTCAGGGTACTTCCCAGTGTTTCTTTCAGCATTTCGACTGTATATCTCAAATGCACCATCCTCCATAAAATGTATCTGCAGTAATTGATTGATGATAAGCCAAGACATAACGGCATATTTAAATAACTCAGCTCTAGGAATTGCATTCATCCAATTTAAGTAGACACCAATATATCACCTGTGCACGTTCTCCATCATATTTGTATTCGCATGTGAAAACAATGTCCTGGAATTTATTCAGTATCTCTGCTACACCTTTAGTTGGTTTTGCAAGCATGGGTCCAATTGGAACACCCAGTGTAAAGTTACACATTTTAGGAAGATTCCACACACCACCAGTTAGAAGAGCAGGAACAATAATGTCATAGACAGGAAGCACGGTGAATACTTGTTTAACAATCTTTGCAGCCTACAAAGACAGAGCAGAAGGATGAATCCAGGAAAAAAGTGTAAATGACATTAAAAATACACGCATAAAAAAAAAAAATATATATATATATATATATATAAACAAAAACAGAAATGCAGGTAACTTGTGACGTCTCTCAAAGTTAGAGAGCCTAAATCCACAAGTAACATCCTAATGGTAGCTCAGAAAATCTATTGTGACTCACAGAACTCAGAAAGAATGGATTCTGATATAAAAATGTATGAAATACAAAAACCAAAATAGAAAGCAAACCTCTTCTAAAGGAGACTTAATATTTGGGGGTGGCTTTGAATGCTCTTCATTATATACATCAGCTTGTCCCAAGGCAGCTAAGACAGTCTGACCTGAGAACCCTAACCGCAGTTTTGCCTGCAAGGTGAATTCAGCAAGACGGAATAAGGAACCCAAACAAATGAGCATTAAAAATGTGAAGATTTGATCTGCATACCTGAAGTAAACGAGTTAAGTAAAGAGGTTCACAGTCTGTAGTTGCCACAAGAAGTGCCTTCATTCGATTCTTCTTCTTTTCCGTACTATCTTTTCCAGTTTCCTGCAATAATTATCATGTAATAGTCCCACTCATCTCTTATGCAGTCAAACAACAGAAGGTTGATTGAAACTCATTCAAATCATAACAAAATTCCAAGCATTCAAAAGCCAGAAACAAAAATACCTTAGCAATTTGTCGAAATGTATCAAAAACCTTGACGACAGTCAATGGTTCGGGTTTGAACATCATAGTCTGAGTCGAACGGCTTCCTTTTGCTACAAGGCCCAAGTCTCCCAGTTCCTAAAAATCAAGTTCAATTTCAGAAATGCTAACTTTTTATTCAAAAACCTTATAGCAACCACATTCCACCAGACAACCTTATTGGATTATAAAGCAACCAAATTAAAAAATCAACATACCGTATTCTGTTTCTTAACCTGATCCTCGGTTCTACCGAAAGCTTCAGAGATTGCCTTGATAATGGAACCCTCACCAATTCCCAATTCAACACCTTCATGAGCAGGAGCAATCTCATTAGCCGCAAGATAAACAGTAGCGACCAAATCTTCTGGAGTGGTAGCAATAACGGTTCTCAGCATGTTACACAGAATATCAGTGATCACAATTCGACCACTTTCGTTTGAAATCAAATCAAAAGCCAATGCGAGAAACAAAAACGGAACTCTATCTCCTTTGTCCCAACAAGACACTTTTTTAGGATCGAAATCACTGGGCTTCTTCTTCAACAATCCAATTTTGCTCTTCATGTCATCAATTTTCTCCGTCTGGCTCAAAGACCTAGACTTTTTTGCTCCGGTCTTTGAATCTCCCGCAATTGACAGGGTATCAGATCTGGGTTTTGCAGAATCAAAAATTGGCTCCACTGGATCCTCCGTTTTCGATATTGTACCTTCCGTAACAAGAGGTTTGGCCAAATCAGCGTCTAAGGTTTCCCCAATTTTCCTTTTATTCGGCGAGCGAGACGAAGCAGAAGCCTGGGGAGTCTTCTTCTTGGCGGCTGCGCGAGCATTGGACATAAGAGCGTCAAATGCAGAAGGGCGGGAAGAAGACATGGCTCTGTGAGACGACCTTAGGCTCAAAGGGGAAACTTGGCGGTTAAAAGACAGTAAGACGGAGGAGAACTGAGAAAATTGGGTTTTAGTAAAGAGACAAGGTCTGCATCGGAAGTGATTCGATGCTCGAATCGCTAACATTAAAAAAAAAAAAAAAAAAATCGTCAAAACGAGAACGAGAAGAATTAGGGTTTAGAAGGACATGTGTTGCACAACTTTGAAGATTCCGTAAAATGGCGGCAGGATTTCTCCCGCTTCTCTCTCTTTTGGGCCCAAATGATGACCAGCTGAAACGGGCTTAAGACATCTTACCGTAACTTTGTGTTTCCGAGGATTAGATGGATACTTTTACCAGTCGGGCAACAATCTCATTGTAATAAGATCGATGTTTTTTTACCTTCTCATCACCTAGTACACATATTTTCCCCTATACATGTGTTTTATAATCATTCCAACACACAAGTCTACTTTTGGTTTCCTATGTGTGTTACACTTTTGTTGTAAAGGATCTCAGTGTCAATAAGGAAAAGCTAATTTAATTTCAGGAAAAATGCTACTCATGCTTGTTGTTGGACGATCAACACGGAGGCTTTAGAAGGATAATATTCAGATGCTAACAAATCTCCAATGATTCCAAGTTCATCAAATTCCATCCATTCCCAAACCCACTTCTTCTCCCAACTAAGGATAAATCATAGTCATAAACCACGGAGTGCAAAATCTTGGATGTTTCTGTGCCATCTGCCACCATCCAATCAATGTACGTGACGGAGTCATCTCGAAGCCTATCATCATGGCGGTTCCTGTCTACCATTTGTCTCACACTCCGTTTGCTGTTCTCATCGGGGTGAAACGCAGGGATCAGTCGCAACACCGTTAGACTCACGTGCTTGTTACTTCTCATGTGGTCAGCTAATACCAAGGCCTCTTTGTTGTCATTCCCACCCACGTAAATCAAGCACACCTGCAACCAGTATGTGGCAAATTAGAATGAAAGTGAGCAACATAGCAAAATGAAAGTTTATGTTAAGTTTGATGGGTTTTAAATTCACAATGAAATTAGTAATGAGTTACCCGTATCACTTATATGCTAATCTAGAACCCATCTTAATTAATTTACTTTTTGGCTATAAAGAAAACAAAACTGAGAATGCAGAGTTACGTACACGGCAAGGAGATTCTATGGATTTGGGTTGCCAGATTGGTTTCCGATAAACAAAGATTCCGACGGAGCAAGGGGCTCGTTTCCAGTATTGCACTGAAACATGTACGGGTTCAGGAAACGAGGACGGGAACGGGGACGGAAACGACAACTTTAAATTTTACAAAGACGGGTACCGTATAGTGCATCAATAATAATATAAGAAAAATACTCATAATTTAAGATATAAAAAATCATACATAAGTTTTAATACTTAAAACACTTAATTTAATATTTTAACAAAAACAACAAAAACAAACTAATCAACGTTGCGACTTTGCGGAAGATTTTACCGAAACAAACGTCACATTCAATTAATTCTATCAAAATCAATTTTACACAACATAACTTCGTTGAGACGGATTTTATAACTTCTTTTATCGTCTTCCTCCTTTGTTCTATAAAAAAAACTTCTTTTATTAAAAAATCAACTTTCTAAATCTCACTAGCCAAAAAAAAAAAAAAAGATATCAGAGTCACTCTATGTCTCTAAAACCCTAATTATCTGTGGGATTCCCAATAGGTTACATAGAAATATTATTACCAAAAAATTTACCGATACGTTGCGACGATGTTCCGTACCCATACTGTTCTATTGGGTGCCGTCTCAGTTGTCTCGAGACATCGTGGGGACGTTTCGACAGTGTCCCCATGGTGTCCCGGTACCCATACCGTACCCGGGATGGGTTTTTCATCCATTTTGAAGTACCCGTGCAACATAGCTAGTTTCAAGACGTTACGATTAAAGACTTCTCAGGTTTTGATCGTCCGAGATAATTCCAATTCCGTTAGCCCCCCAAATGCGGTGAAACGAGAGGAGAATAAGATTTGAACTTTTATCAAGAGCGAACCAACATATGCGTTCATGCATCTCTTTAGCGGCAGTTAAAGAGGTGAACATGTTTATAGTAGTGGAGTCCCGATAAAAATCTTGAAACAGTTGGAAAGAGCTTATGACATTTTCGGAATAAGACCTACTTCCAGACTTTGGTTTTTGAAGCTGGTGGGAGTAGCTTGACCTACTAGCTCGATTAGGTGAAGAACACAACACGTTTTTAAAACCTGATAAATTTGCGCTTAAATGATTAAGAAATTTAATTAAATTCAAATAACAAAGCATGCAAATGAAGCCATATACTGCGGTCTAATTTCTCCAAAATTCATATTGAATAGAGGTTTAATGCTTCGATCTTATGTAAAGCGTGATCACATATGGTTAAGTTTCTTCCAATTTCCCATTAATTATACAGGAATTATACTATTTTTTTAACAAAAAATATAGGCATTAGACTCACTACTCTTATTTTTGGTCACAAGATAATAAAGTAAATTATAAGAACAAACGTAAATCATCTATAAACGATATTTAACTCAACTCCCATTGATTTGTAATACATGCTCATATAAAGCTTTTAGTTGGAGAATTTCATTGACAATTTTCTTCTCTAATATCATTTTTGAATGATGAAGTGGGTGAAGCTTCTGTGTAAAAATATGTCGGATATTTTAAGCCTATACGAGTTTGCTGTAGAAAATTTAATGCTTATTTATTCGTTTTCCACTATAAAAAAATCCACTATTTCTATCTTCGAGCAAAAAAAAAAAAATATATATATATATATATATATATATATAGTGGAAGTTACATTCACATTAGAAAGTTAATCGCTCTAAATAGTATGTTATTTTCTGATTTTATCCCTTTTTGAATATCAAATTTGGAACTAAAACAAAATAATTTTATTTTATTTTGTTCTTCTATTTTGTCTCGTGTTCCTCCACCTGTGTGTGGTTTCTATTACTTTTCGGTGTTTTCTATGGGAAAATCTGACGACACCAACAAATCTCCGATGACACCTAACTCATCAAACTCTGTCCAATCAGTCAATGCTGCCGTCCCCATTCCGGTGCTTCTCCCCACCACGAATAGATCGAAAGAGGTAGCAAGCGAGAGAAGGATTCTTGCTATGTCGGAACCGTCATTAACTCCTCTACGTATTCCACAAAACTATGTTCTTCTCCAGCAGTTGTGTTATTGTTCCTCAGTACCTCTTTGAGCTCTGCCGAGTCCATCATCTGATCCCATCCTTTGGACTAGCCTAAATACTGTTAGGCTCACATTCTGGTTCCTCATCATTATGATTGAGGAGATATCAAGTTTTTACCCAAAAATGTCACAAATTGAGCGGACCTGTTAATTAGATTTTTCTTGCATAATATTTCATTTTTTTTAATAATTTCACTTTAAAATTCAAGCAAGGAAATTAGCGTTTGAAACAGCTAAAACTTCAATATGTGTACCTTATAAGAGGGATCGCTTTTATGCGTAGATAAAAGGTTTTGGCGGTGGACAAAGATCCCCACGGAGCAAGGTGCTTATCTCAAGACATTGATGTTAACGTTCCTACGGGCCACATCGACTGAGACCACCGTTGTCTGGTCAAGGGACCATACTCTGTGGAAAGGGAACATTATAAAATAAGCTTGTTGTCGAGAGCGAGGGAGTAAATCTCCTGGTGCATGTACTTAGGGTTTCAGATGGATGTGAACAATTCGAGCGATATCGATTTCCAGAAATGTTTGCAGTAATCAAAAGCGATGAGAACGTTGGTTGAATAAGAGCGGATTCAAAGGCTCAGCTTTCTGCTTTTAGTGGAGATGAAGAGTGGATTGTCCAAACCCACTAGCTCGACGAGGTGAAGCAGTAAGTGATTGAAGAATCTTGTAGAGGGAATGAGTGTCCTAGAAGGTTGGTCATCCATGCGATGTGGTCTGCCTTATGAATGCACACTAGAAACTTCAGCTCTGATCCAGCCTTCCAGCTCATTAGATTCCGCTTCTGGAAACAAATGAATCGTTTTGACGCATCATATAGGTAATGAATCACCACTGGTAATATCGTGGAGTTCAATAGACTCATTAAAGCCATTGTTGTGAAGGACTTCGCATGAAGAATCTGTAAATTAAACACCACAAAAAAAAACACTCAAAAGTTGGAGAATTGAATTGTCTTGAATATAAAGAAAAATATTGGAACTCACTCTACTTCCAACGGAATACATAAAATAACACAACTCAACGATTCCTTTGTTGCTGAGAAGAAGTGACATAACGAAAGAGTCGGTTAGAGGCATTTTGGCTAGCAATGGAGGAATTGTTGTGAAGAAAATCTTGGCGACGGAGACAACGATGATGATGGCTAAGGCTTCGTACAACTGACCTTCATAATTCTGTAGTTGACGGATCTGGTAAACTAACCAAGGTCCATCGATCTGCATCATTGCGAAGAACAAGAAAAGTGGCAAAAGGATTCCAGTGTTAAAGCTTTCAAAATTTTGTATCAATAGGGACCCTAAAGGAGGACCGTGAGGGACACACAAACCCAAAACGAAAGGTCCAACTGCTGGAAACATGTGAAGCATTTCCAAAAAAATGTTACCAAAGAAAGCAAAAATGATGATGATGTAGCTCTCCTTCACCGGTCTATCTTCCGGTGTCCGTCTGATCACCCAAAACATCGCTGGTCTCGCTACCCAAATGACGAAGATGACATAACCGATCAGTCCTACGCCTTGCACCACGGAAACCCTCCAGTCCGACCACGCCACTAAGGCAACTAGATGAACACCAAAACCAGTAGCATCCGCCACCATAGCTGTCGAAAGAGCGATCCTACCGAACTCCGAGTGGTTGATCTCCAGATCCCTTATTAGCCTTTAGATATCTGTGGATGCCGAGATGCTCTGCATGAAAATGATTGTTCTGTACTCAACTCCTGTCAAGTTCCCCCCCCCCCCCCCCCCCCGGGTCTCTCTAAGCTTATCGAACACGAAGTTAGCCGAGAAAATGGGGAAAAGAACGGTGACAATCCCGGTGACAATCCCGGTTACAACCGCTTTCGAACGTGTCCTGTTAATCATCCCAACATCCATTTTAACACCTTCGAGGAACCAATAAAAGACATAAGCAAACACACCAAGCGTCTCAGGGATTTTGGCCTAAAATCATCAGGAAAAAAATGCGTTGGACCAACCAGTCATTCGGCAAAAGGCTCGTCTGGCTCAACGCTGCCCCGGCCTTCAACATTTTCAAAAAAATTCCGATCAATCAAAGCATACGATTTTGATACAAAAAAGAAAAGGAAGAAAACTCTTACAAGCATCATGGAGGTGATCTTTGGAACCGGAAGGTGTATCTTCTTTAGCAAGAAATAGAAAAACTGCCATAAGCAGAGTACTAGGACAATTGTAACCTCAAGATTGGGAAGAGAGTAGTCCCATATCAGCAACCCTTGACGATACTGTGATAGCTTCTCCCACACGCCAAAAGAAAACACAGAAGTGGGTGGTTCCTCGCAGAACTTGGTCCCGTCGTCACTAAAGATATATCCACGCCATGCCAATTCGTCAAAGAAGGTAACGTTATATCCATCCACATCTTTTTCCCGGACGACTAGATTCATTTCTTCTTGGGAGAAGAAGAAACCAAGAGAAAGGGATTTACAGTTTCCAGAAAAATACAAAATACAGAAATCTTCATGTTACATTCTTTTATTACAAGTAAAGCGCTGTGTAGGTACCAACCCAGCTAAAAATAGTCCATAATCTCTATATGTTTTTTTTTTTTGCTGTCTGGTGGTTTAATTTATGTTTTGTTTTACCTCTATGCTTATTTGAGAACCTCCATCGCATTGCGTCTGTTAGGGTTATATCAATGTTTAGTTAGAGAACCCGACATCTCCGGGCAACATCTCTCATCCAGTCAGACATATAACCAAATCAAAAACCCTAAACCTCTTGTGCAGTGGCATAAACCCAAAAGAGGAATTCCCAAGGATAATACATCTAACCTTCCCCTGTTTTATGACTGAAGCCCTAATTCTGGATCAGCTTCTCTCATTCTAGGGTACCAATTCGTACCACTCTCTTCCCTTTCTCGATTAGAAATCAGCGATGTATGAAGTCGGGCGTGAGAGAAACGAAGGCTACATAGCTCAATTTCTCGGCCCCTAGATACAATTACAATCCTCCTTTGATCGACACTACTGTGAGGAATCGAGCCTCCTCCCTTAGATTGAAGCACCCGAAAACCTCCGGTGATCTCTTGAAAACGTGGTTTTTTCTTGGCTAAATTCCTGTAGATCTCCATCGTGCTTCAACAGACTTGATCGCTGCATCTTCTCTGCTTCGAATTTGATTTTCTCCGCTGAAGCGTTTTATCGTCCATTTGGGTTCATAAGGGTTTCAAATGGGTTGTACTGTTTTTGGTTTAGAGTGGGCTTATGTTATAGCTTACTGGGCTGACTACTCTTATTGTAACGTAATTGTTTTTTTTACATGGATAGCGTTATTGTTTCATTCGTCATTTAATATATATATATATATAAATAAATAATTTTATGTGCATTTTAGCCTTTTCAGTTATTTTATTTATGTCATTTATTAATAATTAAAAAAATTAATTTGGGTTTGCATCATATAGAGAGATCGTTGATGAAAATCGTCATCAAAATATTGTTAATTGAATCTTCAAATTTTATTAAAATTTAAAAAAATCCATATTTCAACAAATTGAATACACTTAAGGACCAAAAAATTTTTAAAGCATTTTAACCCCCCCCCCAAAAAAAATAGTGAAAAGACAAAGACACTATGAATGACTGGCAGACAGGAACAAGAAAAATATAAAGAAACACACACATTCAATCAAGGCTACATAGCAGATTTTCACACAAATGGAACCAATTCAAGTTGATAGTAATTCTAACTAAAGACGAGTTTTGCATAACACTCTCTGGCCATTTAATGAGCTCGCCCTAACGTTGATCATTACCGGCGTACACACAACCTTCAATGTACGTCTCCTCGACCGAAAAATCCATGTCTTGTAGCTCGCTCTAGTCTTTGGCATTGAACTTAGACAGTGCCCTGTAGTGCTACATAAGCTGCGTATCAATCCTTGTCTCGTTCTTAGCACGCTGCTTGAAAGCAGAGATTTCCTTGTGAGCCACGGCTTGGTTATGGTGAGCCGTGGAGATACGCATGGAGTGGTATCTTACGGAGACATTTTTCTCCGGGTTGTATGATTTGATCACGTGGTTGAATTTGGCGTTAATGTGATCGTCATTGCCTATGGTAAAATTCTTGAACCGACGCGGCTTCTACCGTATAGATGAGTCGCTTTGGCCTGAGGGTGAGTTATGTGATCAATATGGCGAGACCCACCAGGAGTCCCAAGAGGATGAGTGCAACGAGGCATAGGACGGGGTTCATACGCCTGCCTGGCAGCGGTTGCGGTGTCGCTGGCGTTCTCCGGGGCGGTTGGTTTGGAGGAACCATCGTCAGAGAAGATTTTGATGAACTTCTAGCTAAATGTATGGAAAAAGGATAGATAGCAAAGATTAGTTTGAATGCTTTGCTTATGGTTCGATACACTATATATAAAGGGTCTAACACGCAGTAAGATTATTTGCCTTTGTATAAGGATTAGTTCCAAAACTGTTGATTTGAAATTCTTAAGTCTTTAGCATTGCTTGTGAATAAATGAAGAAATCTTGGAAGCTGGAAGATTCCTACTTTTTAAGTTTTTTTGGTTGTTTAATTCTTTGCCTCTTGGTGCAACGTTGTCAATAAAACTAATTTGGATGTGAATAACAAAATAATTTCTTCCCGATTCTACCTGTTTATTTGATCGTATATATATCTAAAATCAACATTCTCATTCACATGTAAATATTACAGTTACATCAACACACAAGAAAACAAAGGAAAGGGAATCTGTGAACTTGGTTTCGGTTACTTATTAACAAAATTAATATTCTGATTCACATGTAAATATTACAGTTTCATTTGCTGAGTTAAAAGTTCTTCTTTTTTTTGGCACCAGTTAAAAGTTCTATGTACTTTAATCAACACCGTTGTCTTTAATTATGCCCCTTTGCTTTGTCCGAAGCCTTTATTCCTTTCCCAAAATGCGTAAAGGAAAGAAAGATAGTCAGAAAAAAAAATTGTGAAGAGAATAAGAAAAAACTAACAACATTAAGAAAGATGGAGCTTGTATGTTTTTTGCAATTTAAACTAACACTTTCGGTCTGATAAGAGTTGATCAATGGCAAAACCATTTTTCTTGATCATAGAAGAGGCTTCTATACTTATAAAATTGATTATACATAAACCTAAAATAATATGTTAAATTTCCTTAAAAATGTTACACTAATTATTTTCTTTTTTCTACGAATTGAGTGTAAATTATATTTTTATTATCCGTTGCAATCCTAAACTATTATGTAGCAATGGATTTTTCGGTGTTCAGATTTGTTGTTGTTACGCTGCTTTTATAGTGGCGCACCATTTACAGTTATATTGATTAATATATGAAAATGATAGCATGATGTGTTTTACCCAACACTAACTAGTAACTATTATGTATGTCAAATTACAAATTTATGAGATCCATTGGACTAGAATATTTAAAAACGATGTGTTCTTGTGTGTGTTTGTAGAAACAGAGCTATTGACAAGTGATGCAGAAAAGGGGAAAGATAATGGGAATGGAATAAGTTAAAGTAAAAGTAGTCATTGCATGCTGAGCGTTGAAGTTGGTCGCCGCATATCCCTTGGAAGATCCGTTGATCTCCTTCACCTTCTCCACCACGTACTATACATATTGATATATATACACACGTTCTTACGACGTGTGCGTGTGCGTGTGTGTGTTTGTATATAGACTTCTATATCATATATATAGAGAATGCATAGATGTAGTGTAGAGAAACAAATATCAACTTATACATAAGCATCACCAACAGGAATATTCCACTAGTATATCGCACAAAAAAGGTCAAAAAGCAAAATAGGTCTCACTTGAACTGTAATTTTTCTGTTTGAGTTTATATACTAATTACAAAAGCATACTTTATAGTGCAAAAGGCATGTTTCATCACTCTGCAATAACTCTTTTCAAGTTTTACTATTCGTGTCACATGTATTTTCTATAAAACCCTCTTCCTACTCCTTTCACAACTTCACCATCTCTCACCCGAAAGCATGACTAACAATACGAGCCAACACGAGCCAACATCTGAAGACGAAGATCTTTTGGTTAGTCGTTTAATGATGATTATGATTATGTATTCTTTTTATCTTGTCCCGAACCAGTATAAGAGATCACCAACAGCTGCTATATGGGACAACAGTAAGAAGAATTGAAGAACATATTCTGATGAGAAGAGAGATCGAGATTTTAACCAACTTGAAAACGTACGTGTTGGTCAACGGCAATCACAATGGACAATAGTACTTGAACACTATGTCTCTTTTTGTCTTTGACCGGACAATTTCGGAACCTTTGGCAATGTTTCTCTTGGTTTTGATTTTTGTTATTGTTGATCTATTTGTAGTAGCGCTTCTTGTTGTATTGGTTGAACGAAACATTTTCCTCGTAATTCGCACTTATGTATTTGTCTTGAAGAGCTAAGCATATAATATATAATCTCACAAAGATTTATTTCGCTGTGCAGAAGATATAACTTTTAACTCGATCAAACGCACACTTGAGTCACTTGACGGAAATTGAAGAAAACAACGGAAAGAACGCCAAAGTTTTTTGGTTTGATACATCCGTTATGATTTATGAATACAAAATTTGCAGGCTTTGTTCTGATCGATCGTGTTTCTTGTTACACGAACAAAAATTTACATAAGAGAGACGGAGTTACAAGAAGAAAGAAGCTCCCACGTTGCCCTGTTCTGTTTTTTCTGGTACTTAACGGCTCTGTTAACGAGACAGAAGACGAATGGACCTGGACCCAAGTGTATTCAGTTACTTTTTAAGCCCAAAAGTTATTAACTTGTCGATTTAACCGTGTAATCTACTTTTTGTTACTAAGAAGTTTCGGAAATCCATAATTCGTGAATTCTTGATTAATGTTGTGAAATTCTTAATTAAATGGGTTTTGTCATTTGTGTAATCTTCCGTTGATTGATAATAAAATCAAATGTAAAAAAAAAGAAGTTTTGTTTCCTATTTCGACATCAAGTATTATGTTACAGAACGGAGGACACAAAACGACGAATCAGATATAATAACGTAATTATAGAAACCATGTTTTCTAAGTTGAACCATACCCTAACCGTCAAGATGAAAAAAACATTACAAGAATAACGTAGTAAGTGAGAAAGTGAGATCTTGATTGATCATTCTCTGTCTCGGTGATCACATTCGGATCTCCTCCACCACTTTCTTCTTCTTCGTCACCGAAACCAGCTTCTTTGGTTTTCTAGACCCCATCGGCTTCGTAAGTTTAACCGTAAATGTTATTAAGTGATTAAATATAAAAAGGCTATTTGGGATGGGGTAATAGTAATTCTTCGATTGACAGGTGGTGACACGTGTCTCTCGATTACCTTCACGTCGGTGCTTAACTGCGTACTACGTGGTGGTTGTAAGAAGGTACGAAGACTTATCTTATATCCATGATTCGTATATGTTTTATATTTGTGGCCCACATGCTAACGGGCTTACTCTAAACGAGCCTAAAGATTTGAATGGGTCCTAAACGGCCTTATGTGAATTGACAAATTTTCACTACCAAATCAAAGTAAATATTTTTGTAAGTCTAACGACCTAAAGATTGGATGGCTATCATAATTCACCTACTACTATTCTCTCATCTCTAAGTTCTTCGTTAATTCTAAATTTTAGAAACAAAACCCCACACCATCTTGTGAGACATGAGGAGAATCAGATTGTTGAAGATCGATATATACGATAAATCATGTACACAACCAGAGTTAAATCCCATAAGAAACACGAAACGGAGTAAAGATTATTATAGCTATAGAAAGCGATTGAAATTTATGTGTAAAAGTAAAGAAACAAGAGTATATGCCTACAGAATCAAATTTGATTCAGGCGCTATTACTCCTCTGTTTCTTAAGGACATGGTTTGGGTTGTGAACAAATAAAGTCTCCACCTCCTGGCTTCCGACTTCCGTGGCTTCGAAGAACCGAAGATCTTTGGACAATTTTTTCTTCTTTGTCAGAGAAATCTCACGCGGTCGCTTTCTTGGCGGCGGAGGACATGTCTCCACCTCCGGAATCTTGTGATCGCTTGAAGTTGGTGTACACAGAGATTCTAACAACTCTTCTTTCTTCGATATCTCTTGATGATCTTCTGCTTCTTGGATTCTGGGTTCCTGCTCTTCTGCCTTTTCTTGTTCTTCTAGGGGCTCGAGAACCTTAGACATGGTCACATGGATGTGAAAGTTTCGTGGGCTTTTTACCTTCCAGTGGAAAGAATATTAATTTGAAAGTGAATTGGTATCTAAAAAGTGATAGGCAGAGAGAGAAAGAGAGGAGTTTGTATTTTGCGAAATGTCTGTGTTAATCTTGAGTGAATATTCGGATATTCAATGCTTTTTCTAAAACTTAAAAATGTTTGGGAATTAGAAACGAAACTTTTCAACTGCTCTGTGTCCAACTTTTAGACCTGAAGGAGTCAATAGTAAGATTCATTTGTGTTTGCATAATTAATTTAACTCGGATACAAATTTGGTTTTAACCATGAAAGAATGAACATTATTATGTATTAGAATTTGTAATTTAACGGAGAAGCTTATCCAAATATGTCTCATATGTCACATCATTCTTCGATGATATGTCTAGGTACGTACAAATGCTTCGCATAGGATACCATTTCATCACTTAAAAATAATATTTTCATTTCATAATTGATGTCCACTTCTCTGACTCGCCCTTGGACTTATTCGCTGCTTCGCAGCCTATTATATAAACCAATTAGATATGGCCATGTCACCTCCACTTTGGTGTATTTGAGATTTGCTCAAGTTACTATAGTCTTTTCTCGATAAACAAATACCTACAGATACAAGGCTTAAATGATGTTTTCTTTGTGTAGGTTTTACATTTAAATTACTGTGTTCTGTATATAACCACAAGCTGTCAAGTTTACTTGATCAATCAAACTGAAACATGTATATTAAGTTTGTCCCCCATTGAAGTCTATCATTTTTTTCTTTTTGATAAAATTTGGTCCCATTGAAGTCTATGTTGTTGTTGGCATTTAGTGTCTGCATCGAATGGTCGTTTATGTCTGCCCAAGACGTCCCGTCGCTGGCATTTGCATTGAACCTAAAAAAGTCGGATGCTATGTGTGTGTGTTTTTTCTTGGTTTATGATTAAGCATTAGACTTCTAATTTTTTAAAGAGATGGTTCAGATTTTTAACACTGTTTTATATAATTTATCTTATAGGCTATATAGCTCATCCCTCTGCTCTCTCTTTTTATTCTTTTTTTTTTTTTTTTTGCTGCATAATTGTTGCATGTAAAGATTTGGTCACTAGCTTTATCGTATATAGATGCTCAAGACAATAGTTGGAAGGCCATATTGATAACTCTGAGATGGTAGGGGCCATGACTGTACATTCTTTTTTGCTAAACCGTCCTATTAAAACGCGATTCTCTTCACCTCATTGAATTTGTGGTAATCCTGCATCTTGAGAATCAAATGGGGATAATAGAATAAGTATGTTGTAAGATATTTCATGGCTTTTTTTGTCAAATGTATATATATTATATGGGTTTAGGTTCATAAGTTTGTACCTTTTTAATTAAATGTTATTAATTTTGTTGAAAAATGGTTAAAACGATTGGTTTAAACGTACAACACATTGGTTAGGATTCCACAAAAGACAAAACAGTTACATTACTAGCAAAAGGAAAACAACAAGACAGTCATATTTGTGAATACCTGTCTGAGCTTAAAAGGAAAATGAAGGCAAGAAAATGACATTTTTTTTGGTAACAAAGAATAGAAAGAGTCACAGTAGTTATGCAGAAAGTAATAGAGAGAAAACTTGTAATGAGAATGAAGGAGATAAAACCTAGAGACTCAGTTTAAAGAAGTTTACGAAGACAGTGTTCCTTGGCTAAAATATGTTTTTCTACTTGTTCTGTTTCTTCCGTACGTCTTCTTTGACTGCTGTAACACACAAAGCAAAAGTTTAATTTGTAAGGTGTATGTGTGATGTGTGAATCTTGTTGTACGTGTTTAAGAACGGATGTTGAACGATAGCTATACAGTCAGGGATGGATATTTTGGGTGATAAATAGTTAAGTTTGTAATTAACGTATATATAGTCTGTTAATTAGTGTGTCAGTTAGCTCCTAACTGAATCTGTTAAACTCCTAACTAACCATCCGTGTACACAAGTGAATTTGATTTTGTGAGAAATAATGAGAGAACTTTCACTTAATTTTTTTAGGTTCATTCATTTTGTTTTTTATTTTATTTTAGTTACTCAGAGGTTCTGGGTTAAAGTCTTTAATTTCCCACATTATCTAATTTTATTAATTTCAATCGTCATTCGATCTTGTAATTTCTAAATTTTATTTAGAATAGATTCATTCAACGGATTGTTGAACATAATATGAATCCGTTTTTACGTAAATCAAAACCTAAACACAAAAACTTATTTGCAGATAAAGAGTTCATCTTGGGTCTCATCTCACAGAAAAAAATAGAAATTCTTCTCATTGTTAGAACCAAAAGTCGTCGTATATATCTCTGTCTCTAAAAAAATATTCTATAAATAGATAGTGTGTAAACAAAGGGAAAAGTTTCAATTTCTGTGTGGAAAAAAAAAAGAAAAAATGATTGGGACAACTAGGTTTGATTTCTTAAAAGAAAAAAACCTTTAACAAGTTGAAAAATTCAGTAGTTTAAAGTTTAAAGTTTTCAAGTTTAATGTTGCGGAGACTAGGCCACGTCTCTATGTTAACAGAAAGGGTCAAATAAAGAAGTTAAACAAAAATAACAGTCATCCCACCACACATGGCACCTTTTTCTTTGTCGCCTTCCAAATCATTAATTAATTTTCCATTTTTCTTGTCTTGTGTCAATTTTTACTGATACCAAAACCTGAATGAAATTTTGAAATTCAATTCAGAAGAAAGAAGGAAGCAGATCTGTGTTTCTGTTGAAGTCTGATAGTTCTGATCGGAGGTATTCGGGCAGGGATATATATATATATATATATATATATATATATATATATATATATATATTGCACGGTGGTCATGGCTGCGGTTCCGCCTGAAAACGGCGTGGACGGAGATGACGAAAGGGAGGAAGAAGAGGAGGAAGAGGAAGAAGAAGAAATCGGAGATGAGGTCGAAGACGAGCCACGTCTTAAATACCAGCGGATGGGTGGCAACGTACCTGCGTTGCTATCTAATGACGCTGCTTCTTGCATCGCTGTTACTGCGCGGATGATCGCGCTTGGTACGCACGACGGAACCGTGCACATCCTCGATTTCCTCGGGAATCAGGCCAGTTTTTCACTGATTTGAGTTTTTTAATTTTTGGACTTTCGGGTCAATTTCCAACATTTTAAGAGTTTTAATGTCAATTTCAACATTTTAGGAGTGTTATTGGTTTGGTGAAAATTCTTATGATGAACTGAGGTTGATAATGTGCATTTCGTTAGGTTTCTTGGTTGCTGGTGGAACAGTTTAGTTACTTTGCTTTAGCTATAGTTTGGTCAAAGTTCTATTTTTGTTGCTTTATGTTTTCTTCAGGTTAAAGAATTTCGTGCCCACACTGCTCCCGTTAATGACCTCAACTTTGACACAGAGGGAGAGTATATCGGAAGTTGTTCAGACGATGGGTCTGTTGTCATAAACAGCCTTTTCACTGATGATGAGAAGATGAAATTTGATTATCATCGACCCATGAAGGCTATTTCCTTGGATCCTGATTACACTAAAAAGCTATCTAAGAGGTTTGTAGCGGGTGGCTTGGCTGGTCACTTGTATATGAACTCCAAGAAGTGGTTCGGTTTTAGAGACCAGGTTTGTGAGAATGTGGGTAAATTACGCTTTGCAATACAACCTACTTATCCTTAATTTGATAGAGCCTGACCTTGTAGGTTCTGCATTCTGGGGAAGGTCCAATCCATGCTGTGAAATGGAGAGGAAGTCTCATTGCATGGGCTAATGATGCTGGAGTTAAAGTTTATGATACAGCCAAAGATCAGCGTGTTACATTTATTGAAAGACCGCGAGGAAGCCCCCGGCCTGAGGCTTTGCTTCCCCACTTAGTTTGGCAGGTTAGTCTGGGTAACTCTTTTTATTTTATTTACTTCTTTAGTTTCACCCGAAAGAGTTCATATGTAACAGCATTGATTTGAAGGGGTATTGTTTTACTATTTCCAGGATGACACTCTCCTTGTGATTGGTTGGGGGGCTTCAGTTAAAATTGCTTCAATTAAATCTGATCAGCAAAAACCTGGAATGTATAGGCAGATTCAGATGTCTAGTTTAAACCAAGTAGATATCGTGGCATCTTTCCAAACCAGTTTTTACATTTCAGGGATTGCTCCCTTTGGTGATTCTCTAGTTATTCTTGCTTATATACCCATTGAAGAAGATGGTGAGAAGGAGTTTAGCAGCACCACTACTCTGTCGCGTCAGGTACTCTCTTCGTGCTGGTTTGGGACAATATTTGGCATGCCTGTTGGGCAGTTTTTGAGTCTGATTCTAAGTAATCCAGGGAAACGCCCAGAGACCTGAAGTACGCATTGTATCTTGGAACAATGATGAACTTACAATGGATGCTCTTCCAGTACATGGCTTTGAGCATTACAAGGCGAAAGACTATTCCCTTGCTCATGCTCCTTTCCCAGGTCGGGGTTTTGTCTATTAAGTCATTTGTGGAAAGCCTACGTTTAAGTACTTACTCGAAAAATTGATGCGAGTGTAGGTAGTAGCTACGCTGGGGGACAGTGGGCAGCTGGTGATGAACCACTGTACTATATTGTTTCTCCAAAGGATGTTGTGATTGCAAAACCCAGGTCAATTGTGGTCACTATTTCTGTTGTCCATGTTATTTTAGTGCTTTCTAAATGAATCCTTAATTATTCTGGTTTGTTACTTGTTAGGGATGCTGAAGATCACATTAACTGGCTTTTGCAACATGGATTCCACGAGAAAGCCCTAGCAGCTGTTGAGGCTGGTGAAGGACGAACCGAACTAATTGATAAGGTACTTGTTCGAAAATAATTAGTAACTAAACCTTCTCATTGTGGTTCATAATTTTGTTGTGCACTTTCTTTTACTATAATGGGATGAAATGCATAGTAAAGTGCTGTTCATGATTTTGATTTTATCTATATATATATATATGCGAATATCACGAATTCAGTTAGGTAAACACACTTAATCTGGCAATACCCTAATTTTTCAACCAAATAATTCTTTTTCCAGATGTTTCATAAGCCTAGCAGATGGTGGTCTAGAAAACAATTGTTAATTGTCATATGAATAACCCCTTTCCACATTCTCTTTCTGGGTCTAATGATATTTGAGTTTAATCGAGTTTTGCTTATATAGGTTGGTGCTGGGTATCTTGATCATTTGATTGTGGAAAGAAAATATGCTGAAGCAGCATCTTTATGCCCCAAATTGTTACGAGGATCTGCTTCAGCCTGGGAGAGGTTTGCACAAAATTAATCTCTTATTTGCTTAGTGTTTACATTATCTAATAATGTGGTTCTCTTGTCAGGTGGGTTTTCCATTTTGCTCAACTACGCCAGCTCCCTGTACTTGTTCCATTCATGCCTACGGATAACCCAAGGCTTAAGGATACTGTGTATGAGGTTTGCATATATCAACAACTTTGTAGTTTGTACAGATAGCAATTTTTTTCGTGTTCCTATTCCTTTGGAATTGTCTTTATCCCTATATTCATGTGATTGACTAAAGAACCAATAGGAGAAAATATAATAGTTTTAGTAAGGAAAAATCCAAGGAATACAAGATACCCCATATTATTCAAAAAAGATAACTTGCAAACGCTAACTTGTGTTTGAGACAATTGACGCATAAATTTTATCTTCAAGTTTATTTCTTTATGATGTAGGTTTCTCTGGTTGCACTGGCAACCAACCCCTCATACCACAAGGAGCTTTTGTCAGCTGTTAAATCTTGGCCACGTTCAGTATATTCTGCTTTGACTGTTATCTCAGCAATAGAGCCTCAGCTGAACACATCTTCAATGACTGATGCCCTCAAAGAGGTCAGATTGTCTGACATGTTAAGCTAAGGTTTATCAACATTTACGGATTGTCGATTTAGAGTTGCTTTATCCTTTCATGTATCAGGCGCTGGCAGAGCTGTATGTAATTGATGGACAGTATCAGAAAGCCTTCTCCCTATATGCTGATGTATGTGTGTACTAAGAAAGATATATATTTTCAAAATTATTTGCCCCTGATCTTGTTCATAGCTTCAGCTAAAATTTTCTTTTCCCTTTTTCTCCAGCTTCTCAAACCAGAAGTGTTTGACTTCATTGAGAAATACAGCTTGCATGAGGCGATTCGTGGAAAGGTATACTAGGGAATTTTTTTCACAGTTTGAGACTTCTGAAAGCACTACATATGCTTTTCCTGGACGATCTAAATTTCCCCATCATCCTTACTTTTAGCAGCTTTGGGGTTCATGAATTAATCGGATTTGAATCTTTCCCTTTTTGAATTATGTGGATCCTGAATCTATTTCTTAGATATAGGTACCCGAAACTTTTCTGTGTAATACCTAGTTCAAACAAAGATGGAGATCCACAGCATACGATTTCCAATTTTGTGGTTATGTGATGGTGTAATGAGTAATATTATCTTGGGGACTCGGGCATATCCACTGTTATCCTGTCATGGAACTCTCATAATTTTTTCATACAGACCAGTGAACTTTGTTTCTCTTATCTGCTTCTGTAGGTTGTCCAGTTAATGTTGCTTGATTGCAAGCGTGCCACTGCCTTACTTATCCAAAATAGGGATTTGATTGCTCCATCAGAAGTTGTTCCACAACTTCTGAGAGCTGGCAACAAATGTGATTCAAGATTTTACTTGTACTTATATCTGCATGCATTATTTGAAGTCAGTCCTGATACTGGGAAGGATTTTCATGATATGCAGGTATGTGTATTTAGTTAACTCAATATATGGAATGGCTGTTTCCTTTCTCTTTTGCTTAAGTATTTTCTTAAATACACACATGCTGCAGGTAGAACTATATGCAGAATACGATACTAAGATGCTGCTTCCATTCCTACGTAGTAGTCAACATTACAAGTTAGAAAAGGTAGTCAACATTACAAGCTAGACAGTTTACTGAAATGAACTATATCTCGGTTTTGTCTTTGTAATTCGATATTTGCAACATCTCAGGCATATGAACTTTGTGTCAAGAAAGATCTGTTAAGAGAGCAAGTGTTTGTATTGGGGAGGATGGGAAATGCTAAGCAAGCTCTTGCAGTCATCATAAACAAACTGGGGGATATAGAAGAGGTAAATTCTTAATACTCTATGTTCAGTAAGTTATCTTCTTACCGCAATCCTTGTACTCTTTAATTGATGTCTCACTGACTGGTTATATATAAAACAAGCTATGGTATTTAAAATTGATCGATCTCCTGCAGGCTGTGGAATTTGTGTCCATGCAACACGATGATGATCTATGGGAAGAGCTGATTAAACAATGCCTGAACAAGCCCGAGATGGTAAAAACTGTGTTTGCAAGTCAAATCGCCACACAAACTGGCCTTGATTCTTGGAAATTTGTGTCCTTGTAGTACTTATTCCTTAATCTTCTATCCTTTCCATCGATTTTAGGTGGGCTTACTGTTGGAGCACACAGTTGGCAACCTCGACCCTTTGTACATTGTAAATATGGTCCCAAATGGTTTGGAAATACCTAGGTTAGTTTTTACTATTACTCTGCACTGCTGTTATTCAGTTCTTGAGTTCGTTCAATAACGTGTTCCCCCTTAAGTAAACATGGTACCTTTTAGTTTAACTCAAAGCTATGTAAGCACACAGAGCATTGGCAGAGTCATATGCTTTCTGATCACTTTTTGCCAAATATTGTTCTCGTCATTGTTTCTTCTGCTCTCAGATTAAGGGATCGGTTGGTCAAAATCGTAACAGATTACAGAACTGAAACATCTCTTAGACACGGTTGCAATGACATCCTCAAGGTACACATTTAATGTCACCATTGTCCCTCTGATCATATATCTGGAAGAGACCCCAGGGAATTTGACATGTGGGGGTTGTTATACAGACGGACATTGTTAATCTTCTGGTCAAGTGCTTCAACGAGGCGAGGCGTGGGGTCTGCCTAAGCAATGAAGAAGATGATTCTCGTGCGAAGAGAGAGGACAATAATCGCTCATTATCACAGAGAATGATAGTAGATAAATCTGTGAGCACAAAAATGACAGAGGTGAAGTCGAAGACACGTGGGAACACACGGTGTTGCATGTGCTTCGATCCGGTCTCTATAAGAGGGGACACGGTGGTGGTCTTTTTCTGCTGCCATGCTTACCACATGACGTGCCTCATGGATGCTGCCTTCAGCAACAACAATAACAAGACAACCAAAGGTTCTTCAGGATATGAATATGGCTACGATAACGAAGTGGAGGAGGATGAGGAAGAAGATGACTACGGTGACGGAGACAGGCCTGGGCGGTCGCGTTTACGGTGCATATTATGTACAACTGCCGCCGCTGCATCCGCTCGGTAGCGATCCCTTTTGTGCATGTGTTTTATGAAATGTTTTTGGGGTGCTTGGAAATTTTTTAATTCTTTTTTAAAGTAGAAAAAGTTAATTGTGTTCTGTAGTCTAATTTATAGCAAAAAGGGAAAGGCGAGAGATTAGTCAAACATATGATGTGTGCCAGAATTTGTGCCTTTGTATAATTTCCGGACAAGTTTTTCGATTGAATTGTCTAAAAAGTTTTTTTACAATGGCCAAGTTTGCTTCTCTCTTTCTCTTCACGTCTAATTTCTAAATTCCGTTATTTCCAAGATAACTCTATGAAATGATGAATTAGAGTTTCATGTACGCAATGATTTGCTACATGTTGCTCGACCTGAGATTTTGACCCCAAAAAATATCTAATTTTCAGTAATTTTCATATTCAGTGTAGTGTTGCAAGTCGTATAGCATAGAGTGAAACATGGTTCTATCTGTTTCACATCAATCTCTCTCGCTCTTTGATTTTTAGTCATCTTATTTTGTTTTGCTCGGCGATGTCATCTTTTCTAGATGTGTTAATTTATATACATGATAACTACTTCACCCTACTTTTACCATCCTACGATTTTTTCATATGTACACTTTTTGATAAGAAACCGTTTATACAAAAAAAAAAAAGAAAAAAAAGATCAATTTTATTAAAGTATTCATAAATCCTAGGCGTTTCAAAAGTCAACATAAATTCACAAAACACAGCAACAGAAGCAAAATCCAAACTTTCTCCTTCATTCCAACCAACCAGACAGATAAATAAAATGTGAAATCCACCAAAGAGATGTAACATATGAAGAAGCCTCTCATACAAAGTAATGTTATAGTTTGAACAAACCATTCCCCTTTTAGTTTCGGACAAATACAAGATATAATAAAAGCTTCAACAACGAATTAAAAAAACATTAACAGTGATACTATATGACAATAAAACGTAAACTAGAAGCAACCACCATCATATATCATTTGCTTAGAATGGCTTAAAATAAGGGAATAAAAGGTTTCTGTTGGGTGAATTAAAAAAACAAAAAGAATGAAATAGTAGAAGCCCAAGTGACTGAGGTGTTTATAAGAGTGATGACCTCTAAGATGCGACTGGTTTTGAAGTGGCTTTCTTAATGGCTTCCGCGTAGGTCCTGTGCTGGTATGTTAAGGTCGACTCCAGCAAGTCCCAAAGAGACGTCTTCGGGTTCCATCCTAATTATTTGTCCACACCACATATCAGAAAACTATTGGTTATGTTTGACGAGAAAAAGCTGACAAAACAAGAGAAAAATACCAAGTTGACGGTTGATGATGGTCATGTCTGGGATTCTCTTATCACTGTCATCATAACCTTCTCCATAAAAATCTTTGGAGCTCACATCTATCGTTGGACTCTCTATAGCTGTCTCTCCACTCACTTTTGCGTAGACCTGTCCATTTTTTGTTTTGCAACATTTGAGTGTGCAGTAGTATATATGAAAAATCAATCAGAGTCCTATTTGTGACCAATTTTTCTCACCTCAGTCATCATTTCAGCAAGTTGTCTGACTGTCACTTCATTGTTTGGGTTGCCGACATTGAAGATATGCCCATTGGCTCTCTCTGGGTTTTCCTGTTAAAAACCCCGCAAGCAAATTCAGATGCAACTTCTTTTGATGACATTACAACAAACGAAATCAGCAATGAATGAAACTCACAATCATCAAAAGGACAGCTTCAATAGCATCTTTGATGTAGATGAAGGTTCTCTGTGATTCTCCACCATCCACAAGCTTGAGAGGCTCACGCCGCAGAAGGTTCTGAAAAAACCCCAAAAAGTAAAGAAAAAAAAAGTTACGCTGCAGCGACTAAAAGAACCCGGGTTATTGGACTGAGCCTGTATACTTACGTTACTAAAGCACGCTAGGACCCTAGGGACACCCTCGCTAGGACCATCAATGCCAGGGATGAAATCCATCCTAGGTCCAATCCAGTTAAACGGTCTTACAATGGTGAACTCAAGTCCGTTCTCAGCACCCTCAGCTGCAATTACAATCATGTGAAGTGAGAACCTTTGTGTCCATATACACTGAATTTTCTTATCATGTAAAACAAAACTGCATACCGTAGACAAGTCTCTCAATCAGTTGCTTAGCACAAGCATATGACCACCTTTGCTTCTCAATAGAACCAAATATACAAGGGGATACATCTTCTTTGAGTACATAGAACTCAGGATCCTGTAGAAAACAAGATGAGCATCATAAGTGAGTACTGAGAAATACAGAGACAAAAGCATTAATAAGGTTTCGTTGACAAAAAAAAAGAGCATTAATAAGAATCACAGGTTACCAAGTAATTTTTGCTTGACACAAGAAAGCTAAGCAAACAAGGGGAAAAAAACATCATGTAGTAGTTCGGGGAAAAAACCATGCTCAGGTAATATAAAGAAAAGAAAGTACATTTTCTCTCTGAATCAGAAAGTAGATAGTGATAGGCTTATAAAAATGACTTTACGCTCTGAATCATAAAAGAAAACTAAAAACAACAACAGTAATAGAATATAAAATATCCGGATCCATCTTCAGCGAGTGTGCCAATGTACAAAAAAAACATAGTTTCTTGATCCACTTGACAGCGACATTCAGGAAAAAAGTGATGCTTAAGACAAAATGAGATAATGATCAGAGTGAAGAGAAGGAAAAGACTGACCTGACGCAGAGGATGATCCTTGGGAAGAAAGCTTCCTATGGTTTTTCCATACACTTCACAAGTGGAAAAGTGAATAAGACGCTTGTTGTTCTCTGAGCAGTATTTAACCTACATGCCCAAACCAATGACCACTCAATGTCACATTACAGAGTAATAAACATATCTTAAGCATCCTTTTCTTTGACCAAAAAAAAAAAAAAGCATCCTTTTCACACAAAAATAAAGGAAAAACATACCACAGGGAGAGCATCGATGAAGTTGCTGTAGATAGTGTCAAGAGGACGCGTATTGTAATCTGCTGGAGTACAGATCGCAGCTAGATTTATCGTCTGCAAAAGCAAAAACAACAGATTAAAGAAGACATTTCACAATTCAAAATTCAATATCCCATAACGGATCAGATCTGAATCCCTAATCAGCAAACGTAACTAACTACACTTGGAATTTTCCACCCGATTCTAATCATCCCGCATAAGCATGAACAATAAAGAGCAGATAACGATAAATTGGTAAAGAAGAGCTACACACAATCACATTCACATTGACATTAATGATAAGTGAGAAGAGACGGAAGAAGAATACCAGATCTGCCATCTTGATCAGTCCTTCGAGTCTAGAATCATGCTTGATGTTGATACGATGAAACTGGATCCGACCGGCCCATTGAAGCGTATCAGGCTCAAGCAAGTGCTTGATCTTATCATTGTAGACATCGAGGGCGAGCACCTTATGCGGAGTCTCGGTCATGAGCTTCTCACAGAGATGAGAGCCGATGAAACCTCCAGCGCCGATCATGCATATCGTGATCGGCTTAATCGGTTTGCCGTCCAGATCCAATCTACCGGCTCCGTTGGCCATAAATGTGTCGGTGGTAGAGAAAATAAATGAAATCAGAATAGTAAGTCTGGGAAGCGCGTGACAAAGATAACAATGCAATCAATGGATGGAAGAGAAAGAGAGATTTGTGGGAAGTAATGGAAAACATGAAGAAATGAGAGATGGATATTTAAAGGCATATATTGTGTTCCCTACTCTCACAACTTGCAAATACTCTTTACTCAAAATGTTTTCGTTATGTGTCAAAGTATGTATGAATCGTTCACGTGCAATCATTTTAAATCTACTGATTAGTACTTTTAATTATTGGCTTCTCAATTTCATAATTTTGGGTATGTCTTGTCATGATCGTGCTTGTGTGTCGGTGGCCTACAGTGTTGGATGATAAAAAGTCATAAACACGAGAAACAAGACAAGTGGTGGGTCGTAAGTCAGAATTAATTAGTAATAGTGTTAAATAAGCTTACAAAGTCGAACCTCAATGGAGCCAAATATGGACAAGGAAGGCTATTGGTAACAACAAGTAATCACTTCTATAACCACTCTCCGAACCGCTCTCTCTCCACTGCCCTGTGTTTATAACGTCTTTGCTTCGTCCTCCTCTTGATGCTGAAACGTTCACCTCCAGAGAACCTGCAATGCAATTTCATTATCTGCAATCTCAAACCAAATCGTAAACCGGAATGTGCAAAGTTGATTGCTTTGTGGTATAATAGAGGACACACTTACAGTCGTATTCTGCCCATCCTATCCTTTGGCGAACAAGATCATAGACCACCACTTTGTCTTTAAGAACCAAATCTGCAAAGCAATCACCCATTGATAAAAACAGTTTTACTGTTTCAATTTCACTTGATCGAGTAACAGAAAAACGAGTCGTTACCCCCAAGAATTGTTATACGACGATGCAACATTCTCTGGAAACCAATGCACCATATTGAGCTTCCTGACTGATGATAGCAAAATAAAATTTATCTTAAGTTTTTGTGGTACCACCAATAGATAATGTTTAGCTAATGGCTGAAAATGAATACAAAAGAGAACTGTCTATAGATTAACTCAGGCTCGGATTCGAGTTCGTCTGATAAGAACAAAGTTATGGAAACTGCTATTTTTATTCAAAATCACCAAACCAGAGAGACTGGATTAATGAGAGACTCTAAACTCCCAATTAAATGCCCGACAAAACCCTAAGAGATCCACACCCAAAACAATATGCGGAGACATCCTTATAAACCATCCCTCACTAACGCCTCTCTCACCACCTCCTAACAGCATCTGCTAGATTCAGTCTTAGGCTAGATACAGTAGACCTATAACTAAGAGTTGAGCAGCTAAACTTTTTCAAAGCTTTTCATTGACACACTACCAATACAACTTATGAAGTAGTGTAAGTGTATGAATATGCTTACACTAGAAAAAATCTGAAGATAACCACGGGGTTGTAAGACCATTGATGCACCACCAGCAAAGCTCAGACTAACTTCGGGAAAGACATCAACCGCACTGCACCATGGATTCAAGTTATTTTTTAGCAGTTAAGCATTCAAGAGATAATAGCTTTCTATATATATGTACATGTGAGAGAAACATTACCCAGCTGCAATATCAAAGCACTGGTAACTCTCATAGGTAATGGGACGCCCGTACTGCGAAACAGCACTCGAAATCTGCAGGTTGAACAGTTTATGAATCTTCTTTCATGTAAGGTAATAACATTTATCCTCTAAATTCGATTGTAGTCTCATTCCAAAAATGTACCATTTGAGGACAGATACTTCAAGAATGGCAGAAAGTAGACTGAATATGGCATACAACTGTTTGGTAATAGGAAAACCTGAAGATGAACTGAGGAAGAGAAAACACTCACAGCTTGGATGAATGGACCATAAGCTTCGACAGGAAGATAAGAAAGAGTCGTCCCTGTATCAATTATTGTCCCATCACCAGTGGCTATTGTGAAAACAGATGGATCAATCGGTAATATCTGACCGTTCACAGCAATGGTCTGCAGGTTCACATTATAATGTGGCCTGAAATAGTTTTTGCAGCATATTATCTGAATCAAGACGTGGGTTTATATATTTTAGTTTTCCTATCCCAAGATGAACAAACTGCATTTTATTTCCTAGGGTCAGCTACAAAAATGTCTATTTCTAGATCACATGGTTCCTACAGCAGAATAGGATGGCAAAACTGGTAAGAAATGTCGCATTTATATCTGTGTAGTGACTTTCACAATCATTAGTTAAACCCTGATCTACCTCCCTTTCTTATGAAAACAAATTCTGGGAATTCTACCCTAACACAGAAGTCTGCTTCATTATGATAATAAGTACCCCCCAAGGTTTAGGCAGTGCTTTTACTTAGGTAATATGATAAGAACTGAGGTGTATAATAGAAAGATTGAGAACTCACTGTGATGAAACAAGAGGGGTATAGACGGTATCTGGCCTTTTAATTTGACCTAAAACCATTATACCTCCACCGTTTTTATCTCCCTTCAGACAGTGCGAGAATACTCGTGGTGCAAGTCCTTGCACAGCAAGCTGTGAAATTACAGATAAACTCCCTTGTCCTAACCCAAAGATGCCATCTACTGCTCTCCTAGGCCTCTGTAAGTCTCCTGTTTGTAAATTACTACACCTGTTTGTCAATATTGAAGACAGGCATCACATATTATGAAAGTTAAAAGACATGAATATATACATATATATATATATACACAATTTTTTGCTGCTAGCTTACCCAAAGACAAAGGGAGCAGAGGAATTTATAGCCAAGGTACTGGTAATAACAGTATCAAAGGACATGAAATCTGAGATGTAGTAACCAGAAGTGCCACTTCCATCACCATACTTAAACGAATAGGAACAAAGATTGTTCGGAGAACAGCCCGATTCTGTCTGGAAATTTGAGTAACATCTCTGGTCTGAACATGAAACCAGTGAAGCTGAGGATGAGACTCCAGGATCAAAGAAACTTAGCTGAATCTGGTAACCCAAAAAAAAAACCACAAAAGAGAGGCAAAACAGGAGATCATATAGATGTACCTCTCATAAAGATGAAAATCAAGACCATGAGGAAAATGTATTAAAATGCTATTTGAGGAAAGTTAAAAATAAACATACTTGGAGTTCACTAGTCTTGGGGCAGCCATTGCAGGAAGTGCAGCTAAACCATAAAACATCGCTTCCAGTGTCAATTTGAACATTAAATTCTCTTGGGGGTGTCCCAAGTTTAACCTTTGTGTAATAAAGTCTGTCATGAAAGCAAAATAACAGCAAGATTCTAAAAAAAGGAATGGACTCAAGAGACAGAATCAAAATTCTAAATTGAACACATGGCGAGACAATATTCTAAAATGCTGCTAAACTTGTTTTCCTATATTTAGATCTAATCGTGCTCATTTGCTAATAGAGAATCACATTTGATTCAACCAGGATTGTGATTACTCAGCCAAACCAGAAACAAAGTAGTTTATTTGATTCAATTTGGTTGGGGAAAATGATTTTTTTTTTCTTTAGATAACAAAAGAAAAAGAAAGAAAAGTTCGAAATAAAGTGCATAAGCAAATGAGTAAAAACAGTAGTAGTTACCCAACGAGAAATGGATCGGAGGCTCCATCAACCGGAAAATTAACAACTCCGCCGACAGGAGACTGCAGCAACCTTCCATGGCGAGCTGAATCAAAAGCTCTGAGCTCAGTCAGACCAAGTTCATGGTTGGGCGGAATCAACCTCTCTAGCTTAAGAACCGCGTCGGAGCCGTAGACCATGGATGTCGCAGCATATAAAAGCACGGCGGCGACGATGATTACTCCGGCAGGAGAATCAACCGCCATTTCTCGAGAGTTCGAACTTCTCTTCCGAAGGAGAGAGAGAGAGAGAGAGAGAGAGAAAGCCGCCAACTGAAACGTTCTTGATATTCTGATGACAGTACTAAAATTTTTGCACCTTTTGCGGATTAATTTAATAAATGTGGAATGAAGATTTCCATAAGTTATCCTTTTTAGTTTTTGTCATTTTTGCGTGTTTAAAAATTGGCGTTTTTGTTTAATACTTTGATTTCTGAAGTTCAATTTTTAATGTTTGTTGAGTAAAAATTTAAAAGAGTACAAGACTGATGTAATGTCTTTTTATGACGCGTCTACGTACGGATATAACTTTTCTTTCTGGTAGAAGGTTAAAATAACCCATGTCTAAAAATTAGGTAGAAGGATTGGCTAAAGACATAAAGTAGCCAATTAATAAGAAATTTAACTAGAGATTAATTGGATATTTCCTTCCAGATTTGCTGTTGTCGTAGACTACTTCTGACTGAGATTCTAAACTAAGCGGACTTACTCGAAGAACTATAGATGTTTGGCTTTAATTTATTTTTCTACTTAACTCCAATTGTATGAGCAAAAAAAAAAAGATGAGGACAATAAGCAATATCTGAAAGAGAAATAAGAGAAGAGTGTGATTATTGACCTCAAGCAACGAACACCAATATAAATTGAAAGAAAAGGATTTCTCCTCTATTGCTTTCAAATTGCCGCTAATACCTAACCGAGTCCAACTGAAAAACCGACAGGTAAAAGCGTTTGTTGTCTTCTGTGAGCCCTTCTGAAATTTAATTGTTCCACTTCCTTACAAAAGTGTAAAGGAGCAGTACTCGTCTTTATCCTTCATCTCCACCATCGCCGAGCTCGGTACTTCCATCCTTATGAGAGAAGATATTGTATTCAACGAGACATTGCTCGAATTTGCCCCCATTGATCCCTGCGAACCTAAATTCAAGCAAGACGTCGATCTGATTTCAGATTACGACAACACACGGAGAATCCACCGCCGCCATTTCAGCTCCATGTCAAGACCAATCGAACAACAACGCAATGGGAACAGAGACATTGCTTCCAAATATCCGGTAACGCTTCGTTCCCCTCAGGTTTATCGTAACTGGTCAGAGTTCAAGAGAAATTTACAGCTGTGGGTTCGTAAAAGAGCTTACGAACCTAATGTATCATGTTTGATTTGAACCTAATATCTTTTGTTTTCATTTTGTTACTAGAGGAGATTCCCGGTATTAAGTCGGAATTTTACAATGATATCATTTATTAATTTTAGAGTAAACACTCTTTTAAAGCTTAATTTTGACTATTTTCTGTTTAAAACGTATACGTACTATAAAAACCATAGTCATTAATCCACGTATCTATTATGTATTAAAAAAATTTGGATAGTGGTATGAAAAGGACATGGCATCCATGATTTAGGGATTGGGATAAGGTCCATAAGGAATATTCGAAAATCTCAAAGAAAAAGAGTAAAAACAAAAGTTTTTTGAGTCTTTGGACAAAGATGCTGTTTCCAAAGAATAATAGTCATGGGAAGTTTCCGAATTCATATGCATAATTTTAAAAAGTTAACTTGTGGGAGAAACAAGACTGAGATTGGTGAGTTGGCAGTGGCGTCTGGGGTTTCACAAAGATGTAAATTAAGACATCGAAAGGATCACATCTGAAGCATCAGAGTTGGAATATTTATATTGCTTGGTCTTCTCAATTCTTTTATTCCTTCTAAATCAATACACCAACGAGGCTACTTGCTTTTTCTTCACCAATTCTTCTCTATAAATCCTTTTGACAATTCTTACCGTTTTTGCGTTCCTCCCAGATTCAAAGCAACTATTTTCTCGTCTGGTATGTTTTACTTTTTCTGTTTATTTTGAAATTAGTGATGTTCTTGGTTTTTTGTAGCCAATTTCACATCCAAAAGTCATTGCTACTCTGTCTCTTCTTGTAGTGACTGTATCTGGGTTGATGGGGGATTCTTCTGCAAGTTCAAATAGAGTTAAGCTTCGGGATGGGAGATTCTTAGCTTATAGAGAAAGAGGAATTGCTAAGCAAAAGGCCAAATACAAGATCATTCTTGTTCATGGCTTTGGAAGCTCCAAAGATATGAACTTCTCTGCCTCAAAAGTAAAAATGCTCTTTGGATCTTTTCTGGATGTTTCAACGCCTGTGTTTTTATCTTTGTGATCCTTAAAACAAATAAGCAAGTGAAATTATCTCACCTGGATTTAGTTTTTCAGGAGCTGATAGAAGAGCTTGGGGTGTATTTGTTATTCTACGACCGTTCTGGATATGGAGAATCGGATTCAAACACGAAACGGTCGTTGCAAAGCGAAGCTGATGACATAGCAGAACTTGCAGATCAGTTGGAGTTAGGAACCAACTTTTACCTAATTGGAATATCCATGGGATCTTACCCTACTTGGGGTTGCCTGAAACACATACCTCACAGGCAATTTAAAAGCATTCCTAAAACCCAAAATAAAGGACAAGGCTTTATAACAAGTTATTGAGTATTCCGTCTTCTTTTGCAGGCTATCCGGCGTGGCTTTTGTTGCTCCGGTGGTTAATTATTGGTGGCCCTCGCTTCCTAAGAAACTTATCAAGAAAGATTACAGAAGGGGTATTATCAAATGGGGATTGAGAATATCGAAGTATGCACCTGGACTGTTACATTGGTGGACTATCCAAAAGCTCTTCCCTTCAACTTGTAGTTCAGTTCTTGAAAGCCATCCGGTTTACTTCAACAGCCAGGACATGGAAGTGCTCAAGCGAAGAAACGGTTTTCCCATGCTTACTAAGGTCACTCCTAGTTTTCTCCAATCTTGTTTAGTGATTGATCAATTGTGACATATCTATATATATATATATATATATCTTTCTTATAGGATAAGTTACAAGACAGAAATGTTTTCGATACTCTAAGGGGTGATTTGATGGCTTGTTTCGGGCAATGGGACTTCGAACCCGCAGATCTAAGCATCAGTCAAGAGAGCTGTATTCACATATGGCACGGGAAGGAAGACAAAGTTGTTCCATTTCAACTTCAAAGATGCATTCTGCAGAAGCAACCTTTGATCAACTACCACGAAATCCCGCAAGGCGGACATCACATCGTGCATTATGATGGCATTTGCGATGCGATTCTACGCGCCCTATTGCTCGGGGAAGAACAACAAAAGCTCTATAAACCAACTCTTGAACTCACCATTTGATGCAAACATGTACATTGATTTGTAATGGACTGATTCATTTCTAGAAAACAAAATATGTTCATAAGTGTACAATGACATACATATGTGTGAGTATTATATATATATATATATATATATAGTGTGAATCAATGAATGGATTAGCAACACAAACAATGTGTGAGATTTTTCTGCATTCAGCTACTTCTGCTATTGGGATTATCATTGATCAAATAGTCGAAACGGGAATCGCCGCCATTAACGAGCTTCAACAGATCAACAGCTTTCTTCCTTCCTTTCATACTTCCGTTCTCCGCTACGAACACGATCCCTTCCACGGCTCCTTCATCCGCACCAGACGCAACCGCCGCCGCAACTTCCGAACGCGCTTGGTCACTTCCGCATCTAGCCAGATTAAGAAGCGCACCAACGGCGTTCTCCTTGATTCGTAGGCTCGAACCAGTGCAAGGATCTAACAGATCCGCGAGAACGGTGGCTCCTGAAACTCTCCTAAACCCTTCCTCGCTCTCTTCGCATCCAGCGACTTGCGCCATCACCGCCGTCGCATCTTCCACAATTCCGCTACGTGAGTCCTTGACGATAAGCGAGAAGAGAGCCGGAATCGCGCCGAGAGAGATCATCGTCGATCGATTCAGCGGATAGAGAGCGATGGCGAAGAGTGCCTTGAGCGAGTCTTTGATTGATCGAGGATGCGAATCTGGATATCTAACGATGTGGATAAGGGAGAAGATAATGTCGCGTTTGGATCCGATGATAGGTCGATAAGACTCTTCGGCGATGAGGAGGCTGTAAATCGTGGCGGCGGAGGATTGAACTGCGGCGGGGGGAGAGGTGGTGTCGTGATGACGTAGCGCGTGAGAAAGCGCGTCGAGTAAGCCGCGTGAGGACATTAGGGATCCACGAGAAGTGATGGAGAGGTTGAGGAGAGTCGCGGCGGCGTTTTCTTGAGACAAGTGTGAGGACGAGTAGAGAGTTTCGGCGAGGTATGGAATTGCTCCGGCGTCGGCGATGATTAGACGGCTATCAGGATCTTGTTTGGAGATGAGTCTGAGTTCGGCCAAAGCTGCCGCTCTCGTTTGCTCAGAGACAGAGCTAAGCTTGGAGACGATTGATTCCATCGTTCTACGCTTTGCTGTTTCCATTGCAATGAATCCTCTCTCTCGCTCTCTCTGTCTCTCTGTTTCTTTTGCAAACCTAATTTAATTTTCTCTTTAGGGGATGAAGATGTTGAACTTTTTGAACAAGTCACTTTTTGTATTGAAGAGTCTGGAATGGTAAACAAAAACGGAAGAGTCAGTAGTCAAGTCACTTTTTATATAGATTGATTGATCATTTCTATAGTGCTATAATCGGATGACGTACTTATCCAAGAAAACTACTTTTAACAATTCTAACTTTGTTCACAGATTATATGGATCATTAAACAGTTGGGCTTCATCATGATGTTATCGTTTAAGCCCATTTAGCTTCATCTCTTGCTTGTATTTAGCTGATCAATGAGTGGGGTTCTCGATGTTCTCTTCTTTCTTTTTTTCTCATTTTACTTGGGCACATAAATCGGGTCCATTTACGTGGTAGGTTAATTTCATAGCATAAAACTATAATAAAAAAAGAAGGTGAAAAGAAAAGAAGATCCTATCTTTTCTAGTACAACTTAAAGGAAATAGAGTGGCCGATGTGTGAAATTAAGACAACGAAACTTGGCCACTTAGTTATAAAAGTTTCATTTCATTCAGAAACTGGAGAAGTGGTTCCGCGATGACTGAACAATCTGCAAATCCGTAGTCGTTTGGCAAGATGTTTCATCACTCATCAGCGTCCTGTTCACATTCATTATTCACTTAATCAAGTTAATATTTTCTCATTATACATATCTGAAATGTAATTATGTAAATATGCATTATATATATGCCTTACTCTCGTGGGCGAGACAACCAAAGCGAGCTAAGAGCTCTGAGCCGTCCATAATACTCTCCAATGACTAGAAAACACCGTGCAGCTTGCCGGACGGTCAAGATTCGCCGCAGCTGGTGAACGGTCTGCTGCCTCAAGTTATCAGCCTTCATTTAAATTAACAATAGAAATTAGAAAGGAAACAAAAAAACTCAATTAGGAATCATGGTTTATCTTTTTGAGGTTTTAAACTCACTATTTCTGTTGATACTAATATATAAAAATGATAATTGCACACCTACTGCATTGGTGGCTAATGGGTATTACGTAAGTCAATAACTTGTAACTGATCATCAATTTGATCATCGTAATGTCTGAAAACAAGAAAATATTATATGTATTTTATTGAGTTCAAAACAAAACTTTGAAAGAGATGGGAAATACTTTTAAGATATCCTCTTTGTTTTTTTATAGCTATTTAATATATAAAAACAAGTTGGTAAAAAAAATTGGCTCTTGGAATAATTAAATTTAAGACCAAAAGAACATATATTATTATATGACAGGAGAAAAATAGCGGCGAGAAAAAGGAATTAAAAAGACATGGCCAATTGGGCATAATCCAGAAACAGACAATACGTGAAAGCAACATTTGATCAAATTATTTATTTTTTCAATTAAACAAATTTAGCCAACACATATGTTTGTACATATATGTAGGCAAAATACATGCACGTATTTTCGAATTTTAAAACATCTGTACGACTAGAATATATGCTCACAAAACGTTAAATCTACCAAACATATTGGAAAAGGAACATGCACACATATTAAAGTTCTCCATTTTTCTATCTATACACCAAAATATTTGAAAATTTGTCAAAATTTATAAATATATAGTATTATAGTTAGTTAAGTATAATTAGAAAAACGCAAAATTCTATATCACTGTTCTTTTCTGTTTGTTTTGTAATTTTCAAAATATGTTCGAGAAAGAGACTAATATACTTTTTTTAAAGAATAAAAAGACTAATACGCTGTTTTCTTTAAATGTATATGTTATAGTAAGAATATAAAATTGATGAAAGTAATACGTAGAAAAATGGAACCTGGCGGATAAAGCCTTCGAGATTAGAGATCTTGCCGAGAGCGACGGCCATTTGTTGCATTCCGTCGATGACGGGAGAGACGGCGAGAGTATCGATGAGAGATTGCTGAAGCTGTTCGAGGCCTTGCGAAAGAGCCTCCTCTGCTTGTTGCGACGAGCGTTGTAGACTATATATTCCCATCAGTTGTTGCTCCGTCAATAGATCCATTTGCGTCACCAATATCTTACAAAATCCATTCATATATCTCTTTTAGTTTTGACATATATAATTAATATCCTTTCTCTGTGGTTTCGTTTTAAATGGCTTTTTACACGTTTTCGTATTATAAGGTTACTTTTAGTAAAAAAATGAAAAAAATTACTTTAGTGAAAGATTCCACAATTTTTTGTGTGTTTAATCAGAATTTTCTGTAATTTGTAAATGCAAACTGAAAGAAAAACTCATTTTCGCGTTTACATTTTGCGATAATGCTATTTTATGGAGTATTTTATAAACGTGAATATTATTTTATCCAAAAAAAAATCATATGAAACGCAAAACCTATGTTTGGACATAAATAATGCATCAAGTAAAGCAGAAGACAAACCTTGATGAGGTCAGATGGACGGAAACCGGCCATCCAAATAAAACAGCGTTCGGCTGGGGACAACCATGTTCCGATGATGAGGTGGAAAATATCGGCTTTAGCGGCCACGGCTTTTAATCGGCATATCTCATCAAAGTGAGCAATGTAACCGTCAACGATCAACCTTAAATCATTGTCCGATAGATGAGCCTGAAGACCGGTCCGGATCTCCGACATATGTCGGTTATCATCCTCTATCCATCTCCCATATTCCATGTCAAATATTGCAGCTCCTACGTTCATTTCAACATATTGTTAATCATTGTTGTTGTATTATGATGAAATAATACCCCAAATGGTCAGGTTTCAGTACCGGAAGTGATGTTTGGTCCTGATGGACCACAGCCACCCATGAACATCCCCTACGACAGAAACATTATATTAAAATCCAAAAACAGACATATTTGATAACCAATAATCAATTAAGAAAATCAACAACTGACAGGTTTTCACAACCTAAAATCAATTAATTAGCAATATGATTATGAGAGTGTAAGTAATTTAATTTTCAACCTGAGAACGAGCTCGCTGAAGTTCTTGCTCTAACTGGGAAAGCTTTATCCTACTTGATTCTAGTTGTTGCACGTAAGCCTGCTCAAACCATATGTACACATTTGTTATTTAGATATTTATATTCATCGATCATACATATAGAATAACAAAACATAACGAAAAAAATATCTATCGTAATTTAATCAAAGTTTTCTCATCCGTGCATGGCAATTATAAATGAATTATTGAAGACTGGTAAGTGGTAGATATAGAAATAAATGCTCATATAACAGCAGTTTCTGAAAACAAATACACATTGTAACAGTAGTGTGCAACACAATATTATTTGAATACTTGTGATAAATAAATTTAAATTAATAGGAAATATAAATAAATGATAATGATTTGAGGTGAAAAGACAATTGTTTTGTTTACCTTTTTCCTAAGACGGCTTTTGCGAGCAGCTTCTCTATTTTGGGCCAAACGTCTCAATGTCTGAATCAATCAAATTTTAAGAATATTTTAAAACAAGAGGTTAAGTGGTTAACTAATTAATTCGGGTAAAAAGGAATCTGAAATAATACTACAACTACTTATAAAAGGTTATTAAGTATGTGTGTATATATATGTTTCCTCGGGGGAGTCAAATAAATGAATAGGAAATAATGACGATGAACTTAAAAGTACCTTAGCATCAAGCTGTTTGCCTGAAGTTGTAGCCTTCCTCTGCAATGTCAGTGAACAAAGATGAGAATAGAAATTAATCCAGTGGGGGAAAAAAACAGAAATTAATTGTCTAAAGTTAAGCTGACTCATGTGATATATATCTATATATACTTATATATACAATATTACAGAACTAAGCGATATGTGCTAATTTTATAAGTAAGTGTAACAATAATTACTAGTAACCAGTAGATTGTATGATAATAATGGATGTAAAGAAGTAAACATATTTTAACAAAATAAATAAATGACAGAAATAACTAAACATAGAAAAGGAAAAGATGGGACGGTTAATCGTGTAAAAAGGAAATAAGAATTTTTTAAAAGAAGGAAATTAGAAAAATAACACTCAGGAATAATCTGCTTTATTTAGCTTTTTGGGGTTTTATTTATTTGTATTTTAAATTTGCCTGTCTTCATTTTTTCAGCGAATTGAGAGGTAAAAAATATGAATTTTCTCTGATCCGTTTCCTTTTTGGGATCTGTGTATGTTTTTGTTTTATTGGAAGATTTGTTAGGACATATACATATATGAACGCATGTACATACTAAATATCTAAGTATGACAATGATGGAGAGGGAAGCTAATGATATACTTATATACATACCATGTTACATGCATCAAAGCATACATGTTTCGTGATGACTCCAAGTACATGCATATATCTCTTTCTAAAATTGACATTAAAAAAAAGTGATGATGATGGTTTGCACAAAAAAAAAGAAGTGATGATGATGATGGGTACCTTATCTTCCGAAGGTTTTGGAGGAGCTAAAGTTCGAGAAGTGGAGGGAAGTCCCGATGTTGGACTTGAGTTTGCCATGTTGTTATTATGATGATGATGCTGAAGTATGAGATGATGGTTCTGTTTGCTACTCATCGGAGACTCCGGCTGTTGACTTTCTGCTTTGCCGGAGAAATTCGCCGATCCTGAATCTGTGCTTTCTCCTCCTGACTTGGAACTCTCCTGCAATACATATTCAACATAAGCATACTCATCATGAACATATAACAAATTGGATAATTAATAAAAGTCAGAAAAGAGTTAATTAATGTAACTAAGGAGGAATTGACTTTATAGTGTATAAATTTTGACAAATGGGTGTACTTCAAATTGCGTTTATTATTTGTTTGATCTAATATAAAGTCAGAAGGAAGGAGTAATTAAACTAGTTTAAAATCGCTTTCAGTTTTTTTGAGGGAAAACACGTGAAATGGTAGATGGTAAAAGGAACAAGAAAGCTGAAACATGTATATGAAAGAGTGTAAAATGGAAAATTTAAAAGCACACATAATAATATTGATGACAAAAAAAGCACACATAATAATAAGAAAATAAATATTAAATTTAATTAGGAATGCCGGAAAAGGAGAAAAAAACAAGAGGAAAGGGTCAAAGAGGAAGAAAGGGTACAGTAGGAAGAGTTTGGTGAGTTCTGATTGGCCATGAAGGGAACATCTCTAGAGTCGTAGCTCCTCCTCCTAATAAAGCTGCAAATTTCATCATTACATTTATATAAATATCAGATGAGATGTTATAATAACCATGTCTGATATTAATTGTGTGCATGGTGTGTTTGATGTAACCTAACAGGCTAATAGTATTCTATTTAGAATTAACAACATCGTCTATCACGTGAATCTATATACAACATGACATAATTACCAATATAACTATGAATACTTGTCATTATAAATATATATTGTGAATATATGATACAGAGGAACTTAGGGAGTTGGTAAAAGATTTATTTTCTCTTTTTATGAAAAGAAAAAGAAAAGAGAGAAGTGAAATAAAGAAACAAGTCACGCCATCTGAGACTCTCTTTTGCCTCCGTATCATCACCAAATCACAAACCCATCTAAAGACTTGTTCAGACTCTCAGCCTTTTCTTTGTTTCCAGTTTCGTAAAAAAAAAAAAACTTTATAGGAGTTTGTAAAGGAAAGCTCACGTCATGCAGGGATTGAGAGAGGGCTTACGTGGCTTTGATTCGTCGATCCTATTATACTTAACACCTTGTAGAACAATTGCTTCTTCTAGCTCATCTCCAAAATCGAAGCTGGACGATCCATCTTGGTTACTGTTTCATTTAATAATTATATATTTAGCACAAAAAAGAATATTCATGTGTTTACAACTAAACTTAGAAAAAAGGTGAACAAGAAGGACAATTAAATCAAACAACCATACCTAGACGGTCACATACAATGAAATGTTTACACCACATCTATGACTACTATAACCTATTTTGGGTGATCTATATAACACATTATTAAGTTTCTGTTTTACCTATAGATTTTCGTTGACCATTTATTATCTTACAAATGAAACCGTCTAATATATAATATTCGTATTATAATATTAAGAAAATGACAAATTGAAGATAAACAAAGAAGAGCCATATAAAATTTTAGAGTTTCAGACCGGATATTATTAAGAAAAAAATATTAGCTTTAAAAATGAGCTTTAAACTTATGTATGTATATGTAAAGAAGAAAATATGAGGTTTATGTATATATATACATATGTAAAGAAGAAATTTGTTACATGAATCCATTAGGTGGAGGATTGTTGTTTAGGCCGTGAAGGAGTGAATAAGAAAGATGATGATTATGGTAATGGTTTGTGGCTTCGCCGCTGATTCTGTGGTTGGCCATCTCTCTAAAAAAAGCAGCCCTAGTTGAGAATATCTTCCTCTTTCTTGATCTCCTCTTCTACTTCTTCTCCCTTCTTAACTAATATCTTTTTTTTTCTGTAAAACATATGTCTTGAAAAGATGAAAGAAACACAAGAGAGAGGGAAAGAGAAAGATTGAAATTCTTAATTAAGTCTTGATCAAATGATTGGAATCTGAAAAGAAAAAGCTAGTAGATGATGAGCATGAAAGTAAGATATATGTATGTGTTTAATTTATTACCTTTGTGAAGTTTTTCTATTTGCTTTGGGTGTTTGAGAGCAAAGAGGAGAGAAAAATAGAGAGAGAAAGTAAGATGTCAAATGTTTTTTTTGTATGGATGAACAGAAAAACAAAGAGGGTCCAACATTTCTGTTTGAGAGATACCATATACAAAATATGTGGGCGTGTATAAATGTAGTTAGAGAGAGAAATGATAATAATAATCATAATTAGTCTGAGTAAATATGTCTAATTGTATAGTATTATTACTCCTTTCTCTCTACTTGTATGCGAAGAAACCTTTGTGATTCATCCGACTCTCCTTTTCACCACCTTTAATTCTCTTATCTATTTCCACAGTAAACACAAATTGCACTTGTTAAATTTCGTTTAAAAAAACAAAGAATCTCGATAATATTTCATTGCAATTCTCTCAAAGATCTTGTCCTTCCCAGACTTTGTCTTTTCGAGTTCTGTGTGTGTCTTGCTATATTTATCTTTTCTGAATAATGTTGGGTTTGAAAAGTTGTACAGAAAATTGAAATTTTACTTGACCAACTTTATAGCTGTCAAAAGTCAAGCTAGTACTTTGCTCTTGATCAGATGGACGATTTTTATACGTTACCCATAAACCGAAATTTTACAAGTTAAAATAGGAAACAGATTAATTAAAAGAGATTTAACCCTTGTTTTAAAAAGTAGCTTTATCCTTGCTAAAGAAAAAAAAAAGGAGAGCCATATCCAATACGTAGAAAATAAGAAGATTGGATATAAGATTAATTGGACCGAGCAGAAAATCATCAAATTGAGGTAGTTGATCAAGAAAAAATATCGAGGTATTAATAAAAAGTCAGAATAAAATTAAATGAAAGAGAGCAGAAAAAGAGGAGGAACCCACTAGAATCACTGACTCCTACTCCACAATCTCTCTTGTTTACGCTTATTGGCTCCTTCTCATCAAATCTCTTTTTGGGCTTATTCAAGTACACTCTTTTTTTTATTATGTTACCATCTTTTCTATTTTTCACATTCACGTAGTTCAGTAGCTACATAAACTATTCGTTTATGTGTATGTGAAAAGAATGGTAAAAATTTGCAACGAAAGAGAAAAGTGTTTTCTTTTATCTTCCTAGCAGCATGGACCATGAAGTTATTTTTTAAACTAGTTTGTGTGTTTTTCTTAAAACCAAAAGTTTTTAAAATTAAAATTCTCTAATAATATCAAGGAATCTTTGAATGGGTACAGCATACTTTATACAACTTCTGCCAAAGAAATAATGATTAAATGAATACAACTCCCCCCAGCTAGATTATCTAACGTAGTAATGTGGGATAAGGAATGTTTGTTGATGTGCATATTAAAATAGCAGATTAATCGAGTGAGTTTCTATTTCTAAACTAGGGCTCTTTTTGTTAAATGACCTTTGGGATAGAGTGGGGGATCACAATAGCATCAATATAATACGTCTATATATATATATCCCACATACATATAATTACCGGCCAATTTTAGTTACGTTCATCTTCAGTCTATTATCTTCTACGTTTTGAAAACAAGGATTGAAATTATATGTGACAGTTTCGGAATCTGAGAAAAAACCAAAAAATCATGCATAGCTTTGTATTTCAAATTTCAAATTTGGATATAATAGACCAAGAACACCTTCCTCTAGTCGGTTAACCTACCATACTTAATTAGGTTGAATAAACTATTTTTGCTTCTACCAGTTCAACCAAAAAAACCCTTAGAATAATGACAATTATGTAGACCAAAAAGATAACACTAAATGGCCTTCTTGCATATTTTCTAAATAAATAGGAAACTAGCATCAAAAATATCAATAATTATAAAAAATCTCGATCAAGTATTACTTAATTTGATTAGTTTGGTATTATCCTCAATTTTGTTGATGGGTCAACATCCACTCCCTGTCATCATCTAAATCTTAATGCCACATTTCAGATTCCTTTCCTTTATTAGAAATTGTTATATGTCTCCCTTGATTCGTATTGCTAATCAAGTCAATGAGCTCTTGCAAATCTACTTTTTCCTTGCTTTCTTCTTTAGTTTGTGTCATTATGAATCCCTTAAATTGAGATTATTTTCACGGCTCTTTAGATGGTTTTTTTGTAAAAGTATATTCCACCGTTCTAGTTTATATAAATTCAATGTTAGTTTGTCTGTCAAAATAGTGTTTACATTATCAAACTCAGCCCAATATCTTAATTTTATTTGAATAGTGCAAATTAGAATTCTTTGCGTATACATTTGGTGGATGAAAATATTTCTTTTTCCCGACAGTAAAATAATATAAAAACCGGGTTATAACAAAAAAGAAGTATATGCATATACAACATGCATTGTAGACATTTAGAGATTTGTTAAATAAGAGCTCTAGACGGAGAGAAAGGATGGTTTGAGTTGGAAACCAAAACTCCAAAAGGAAGTTGATGCTTGAGGCCTAAAGACTATATTACAGCAAAAGTAGCTCAATCTGAATTGGTCACAACTACGACATGTGGAAACTATAGTCCAAAGTATTTAAAATTAGTATTGTTTCACAGATTTAAAATAGGCATCCAAATTAGGTCCGGCCTTGATTTCAAAGTCCAGCAAGTTGATCCTTGAGGCCTAAAGACTATATTAACAATTAGTGGCATACTTTTATAAAAACTCATATTAAACATTGGTAGAAGAATCCTCTTTTTTTGGGTCACATTTGCAAATTTTCTTTAATTTCTGGCTTTGTAACAGATATAATTTATATCTGTGACGGGCCACATTTTGTTTAGTTTGCTTTAGGCCCGTTGTTTCTGAGGTCGACGGTGTAAACTAGGGTTGGGTCAGAATTTTTTTTATTTTTACTAACTTTTAAAGTAAAATTCATTTAGATTTCAAAACTTATGTTATTAAAACTATTATACATTACTCACGTGTTTTAAGTAAGACTCTGGAGATACAAAAATTAGAAATGGGAAGGTTATGGAAATATCTTTTCTTTACACTTTTAATAAAAGAAATATATACATCGTAAAAACTAAAAACACAAAATATAAGAGACTGTGTAAAGAAAAAAAAAGGACAGATGTCATATAGTAAGGGAGAGTAAAAGTCACTCAAATAGTTTAAATTAAATAATTGAGACCATTAATAGACTTAGAAATGAAATAAGATAGAGTGAGTGATTCCCACGTTCCACCTTCCTCCTAACCCTTTTCTTCATCGCCACTCAATCTCTGCAACATTCTCTGTAACGTGTAAATTGCCAACTTTTATTTCTCTTAAAATATTATTATAATGTTTCCTATGTTTGCCGGCCATGACGATGACGATTCCTTCCTCTATCCCATTTCTCTTTTTCCTTCTCTTTCTTCTCATTGCCAAAAAAATTCCAACTTTTTTATTTTCTCCTCCTCTCCCTGCGTAAAGAGCGAGAATAGTCTATTGTGAGAAGAGATAGAGAGAGTGAGAAGGCACGGAAAGCTCCAACTTTGGCGGTTCGGAGGCTCCGCGTCGTCGGTGGGTCGAATCGTCCTGGAGCTCTCTCGTTGTTTCTCGACGGCGGAAGAGGAAGTAAACGACCGGCGAGCCATGGACATTGGTGGTCCAACCAATGTCCGCCACGTGGCTCACGTGACCTTTGATCGCTTCAACGGCTTCCTCGGCCTTCCCTCTGAGTTCGAGCCTGATGTACCCAGAAAAGCTCCCAGTGCAAGGTTGTCATGCACTTTAATTCCTTCTTCTTTTTTCATGTAATCACTAAATGAATTGGCTAGAGATTTGTTAGATTTTCATATCATGTTGTTTGTTTGGCAGTGCAACAGTGTTTGGAGTATCGACAGAGTCAATGCAGTTATCATACGATTCGAGAGGGAACTGTGTTCCTGTGATACTGTTGCTTTTGCAGAGGCGGCTATATGATCAAGGTGGCTTGCAGGCAGAAGGAGTTTTCAGAATTACAGGAGAGAACAGCGAGGAAGAGTATGTTAGAGAGCAGCTTAATAAAGGGAACATACCAGATGGGATCGATGTCCATTGTTTAGCCGGACTTATTAAGGCTTGGTTCAGAGAGCTGCCGAGAGGGGTTCTAGATCCTTTGCCATCGGAGCAAGTGATGCAGTGTGAGTCAGATGAGGATTTTGTCAAGGTTGTGAGACTCTTACCTCAAACAGAAGCTTCTCTTCTCCATTGGGCAATCAATCTCATGGCCGATGTTGTTCAGTTTGAGCATGTTAACAAGATGAACTCTCGTAACCTTGCTTTAGTCTTTGCCCCCAACATGTCTCAGGTCAGTTTTTAATTTGTTGGTTAAATAGCAGAGAATGATTCTGCAACTTTGGAGGTTCTATTGTTAAGATATCTTGCAAGGGTTTTTGTTTTTTTTGGGGGGGAGGGGGAGGGGGTGAAGTAGTGTTTCGGTCTTGTGAAATGTGTTGGCTCTGTTTTGGATTTTTGTGTGTAGATGGCAGACCCTTTAACTGCATTGATGTATGCGGTTCAAGTGATGAAGTTGTTGAAGAGCCTCACAGAGAAAACTGTGAGAGAAAGGGAAACAACATCTTCCAGGGTTGACAGAAGATGCAGCAATGAAGCCGAAGATGGCGAGAAGGAAGAAGACAATGAAGAAGAAGAGGAACAAGATGGTGTGTGCATAATTAAGGAGGAAGAAGCATCAGAGAGAACAAGAGTGGTTGCTGATGAACACAAGTCAGGAAGCATGAAGAATGAGTTTGAGGGATCTGATGCTTCGAATTCAAAGGGAGATGATGGAGCTGTGCAGCCACCCATTTGAAGTTCAAACCGTATAGGAAGCAAGTGAATTTGATGGGTTTTTTTTTGGTGTTGGGATTGCTTGATTTTATTGCATATGGAAAATCTAAGTAATGGAGTTTGTTGTTGCATGGTGATATGATATTAGACTAACTCTGTGGGATGTATTTGCCTTTCTGTTTCTAGTAACATAATTTGAGTGAACAACTATAACAACAAAAAGTTACTAATATAATTTGAGTCAACAACTATACCAACAAAAAGTTACTAATACAGAGATGAAAAGAAGAGTACGATCATCTCCATTGGTAAACGTGTTCTTAAAAAAAGATTTTAAAAATCGATTTATAAGACTTTTAGTTAATAACCGATTTTTAAAATTTGTTTTTAAAACACTTTTATCGACTCAATTTATATTTTTTTTATTTTAAGAACCTCTCCTAAAAAATTCCAATGGAAATACTTGGAAGTTATTCGAGCTTGACAAAACGATAGATATGACGAATGAACATCCACTAGGCCAAGAAACTTATTGTTCCAAGAACTAAGAAAGACCCTAACATAACAAAACAATATATCTCACTATTATATGATTATCCGATGACTTTTATATAGTTACGGTTAATAATTTGTTTTAACTATAATTAATATATTTTTATGATTAACCGTTACAATTACAATTATTAATTACTTAATATAGTTATGATCCAGTTTGAACGGTTAAGATCCGAATACGATTGGATTACTAATCCATTCATAAGCAAACTCGGCTCATAATATATTCAGCTATTTACAAATATAGCGTCAATTATTTATTTTATGAATTTTTAAACGAGACTTTTAGATCAAAAAAATGAAAAACTAACCATACCCTAATTTTTTCCCAAGAACAAAAAAAAAGTAGGGAAGCGTCCGTGCGTTCCAAAAGTTGAATCTTTACGTAATTCAGAATTCTAGGGTTCTTCCGATTAGGCTAAATCAGATCGAGATTTATTCACATCTGATCTTCGATGTATAAAGATGCCTCAGAACGGGAAGCTAATACCCAATCTGGACCAGAACAGTACGAGGCTCCTCAATCTCACAGTTCTCCAGCGAATCGATCCTTACATCGAGGAAATCCTCATCACAGCCGCTCATGTCACTTTCTATGAATTCAACATTGAGCTCAGTCAATGGGTAAGTTTCAATCAATCATCTTTAGCATAATTTGATTTGATGGTTGCTTTGCTACCAACTGATCTGTGTTTTTTTTTTTTGATTTTTTTCAATCAGAGTCGTAAAGATGTTGAAGGATCTTTGTTTGTTGTCAAAAGGTAAGTACTTTAACTAAGTGTGATGTTATCTATGTTAACTTTAATCGTCTTAAAATCCGATGGATCCTTTATGGTTTGTGGCAGAAGTAGACAACCTCGATTTCAGTTTATTGTGATGAATCGTCGGAATACAGGTCAGAATTTTCTTCTCGGTTTTGGTTTAGGAATTTATTGCGAGTTCCTGATTTAGGAGTCGGTATTAGTAATCATCAGTGTGTTGTTAAATTTTCCTTAGCAGATAATCTGGTGGAAAATATCCTGGGAGATTTTGAGTATGATGTTCAAGGTCCATATTTACTTTACCGTAATGCTTCTCAAGAAGTAAATGGCATTTGGTTCTACAATAAACGTGAATGCGAGGAGGTTGCAACTCTTTTCAACAGGTATATATAATTCACTGCATATCACTTAGAAAATGTTTTTGTGATTGGACAGATTCGTCCTGCCTATTGCGAGACAGATTCTTGTTGGCAAAGGTAGTTCTTTGATGAAGGCATTTCTTGCAGATGTCTTATACCGTTTTATGACTAGAATGCTCAGCATGCTGTATATTTATTTCCATATGCGTTGTATCTCCGCCTAATGGTTCTTTGGAATGACAGAATACTTAGTGCATATTCCAAGGTAAACCAGAAGCCAAAGACGACATCTTCAAAAAGGTAAGATCTTCATGTTTAAATTTAGACAATTGCGTCATTAGTTGTTTTTGGATGTCTTCTGGAGGTGGAAACTTGATAATCTAGATCATTTTTTCAGCTGGTATCTTTCTCATAAGTTAAATTGAGTTAAAAGTTTTTTATGTACTGCAGCGAGTTTGAGGAATTGGAAGCTGTGCCTACAATGGCAGTTATGTATGGTCCTCTTGAGCCATCTTCAACTGCTAGGGATGTCCCTGATGATCCTGCATTCGTCAACTTTTTCAGTGTAAGTCTCCAAAGCTTTTGTTACACACTTACACTATCGTCTTCACCATGACAGTCTCAGCATCATATACGACTAATGGCAGGAGGGCTTTCTATTAGTTCTAGATTTTTGAATTATCGTCATCGTAGTTCTAGATTTTAGGGTCCAAACTGTTGAGTTTCTTTCAAATTCAATTCAAATAGTAAAAACTGATTTTCTCAAAAATGTTGTTGCCTTAGTAGTCAGGAATGGCTCTTGGGAACAGTGCGAGTGGGTCAGCTAGTGGACCACCATATCAATCATCAGCCATTGCTCTGCAACCTCACCAACCCACCATTGCCCCTCCTGCAGTGGCAGCAGCACCTCCACAGATAAAATCACCACCAACTCTTCCATCCTCCTCCCCTTTGATGCCACTCTTTGACAACAACTCTGATCTTATCAGCAGCAACTCCAACGTTCACACTGATTTGGTAACCCCGTCTTTCTTTGGGCCCCCCCGGATGATGGCACAACCGCACCTCCTACCTGGTTCATCTATGCCCACTGCTCCTCCTCTTAACCCTAATAATGCGACTCACCAGCAACGGCCATATGTTACTCCACCACCATCACTCGCCCCTGCACCCACCGGCCCGGTTATCAACAGAGACAAAGTGAAAGAAGCCCTTTTAGCACTGGTTCAGGTTTGTACTTTTCCACATCACTTTGCTTGAGCTGCTATCCAAACCTAACGAGTTGCTTTTGACTGGAGAATGAATTTATCGACATGGTGACCCGAGCTTTACAAAATGCACATCAACCATGAAGCTGCGCTGGGTTGGGATCTACGTGTGGGAACAGTATCGGCTTGATTTAGAATGTGTAGTTAAAATGTAGGTTTTGTTCCCTCTTTATACCTTTGAACCAAGTGTTGTCGGAACCTCCAAAAGGAATTTATAAGATACTGCACTGCTCCCCTTGTTAACTCATGGACCTACTTTTCATTTTTTTTCTACTTTTAAGTATTAACCTTTTCTCTTATCATTTTTTTCTTTGGTAGTCTAGAGACGCATATTAAAGACTTTATAAGATTCACAAATCTTCATGCATATATAGAGTTTGATGGAGCACAAAAATCATATCACAAAACAGTGAGAAACATTTATTGAAAGATTCGAGATCATTAAGATTGTAAAAACATGTTTGTATGCGTCAAGTCAAAGCCGTATTGTATTCCTTCATTATATAATATCCACTCTACTTGTTTATAAAAGTTGGAGTAATGTTGTATGGAAAGAGTAATCCTCGTTTTTAAGTATTATCCAATCATCTGTAAGCTTTCCACTTTATTTCAATTTAAACTGACGCTTGTAGATATAAAATGAAACATCAAATAGCAAAGAAAGCTTAGTTTTGATTAATAATATTACACATAACCAAGAGAAAGGACATAGTACAAATGGAAGATAAATGATTATTTCTCGAAGTAATCCTCAGTCCTGCCCTTGAATCCGATTTGTCCAAAAGTGAGGCAGAGGAAGAGGCCTAAGTGCCACGTAACCAACCACAACCAGAACTGTGAAGTGAGAGCTGGAGGAGTTGGGAAGTGCGCGAGCTCGGTGCCGATGCTCTCGAAAAAGAGACCTGTCAGGCTCTTACCGTTTATAGCTGGAATACTCGACGGAGCTAGCCATCCGATCAGCCCAAACCCCACCACGTTCAAATCTCTCCTCAACCAGTTCCTCTCAAAACTTTTTCATTTTTGAAACAAACAAATTCTTTTCAGAAAACACCCTAAAATACCTCAAAAAAAGCTTTATTGGTTCCTAAGATCAGTTAGGACTCATTCCCAAATTTTTAGTAACCTAAATGTGATATTTTTTGGAATTTAAGGATTTTCAAGTCAATTTTAGAATACAATACATAAAATGTGATACTTTTGAGAACTATCTTTATTATTACTAATACTATGCGTTAGCAAGTTAATTATGAGAAGAAAATAAAAAATAACCTACCAAGTGACTCTTCCTCCCGATGCCCCGGCGAGTCTCAGAGGGTTCTTGGCGCTTAATGTTGGTTTTAGAAAGGCTAAAGCATCACGAGAAATAATTACAATTAAGATTATGTATATATGTTTGATTCAGTAATTCAAAAGACAGAGAGAAAGAGAGTACCTGAAGAAAAGGGTTTGGCTTTGATGGATGATCCTCCAAGGCCTATCACCGTCGATGGGGTTGCAAATGTTGCTGCCATATCCTTTTTCTTTGCTTCTTTCTCGCAAAACCGATTTGTAAGTAAATACACCACAAACAAAAGAATTTGATATATTTTGTGGACGAATAGAGAGATTTCGAGGATGGGTTATCAGTCAATAGCTTTGTGACACCTCACTATTTTCTTTGATATTGTGGGTCTACCCTCTATTTCTTGGATAAGATTGATATCAGATCTTCTTCTTTTTTTCATTTTCATTTTCATTTTTGTCTCCAAATTTTATTTTATTTTGCACTTTCATTTTTACATCTTAGTTTGCATTAAAAGAAATTATATCCCGCCAAAAAAGGATTTTTACATATTTATATTTGTCAAAAACACTCTGCTCTACCAAAATCAAATTACTGTACCATTTGCTCGATCCGGTTTGGTCCGGTAATCGATGAGTAAAGACGTAATAAGATTCGTGAATTTGATCAGCCGAGTCGGGGATCGAGAGGAGTGTTGGGCGGGTAAAATGGACTATAGCTTAGCTGCGGTGAAGATGCTTTGCTCCCAACTCCGCCACGCTGAACCGACGCCTTCACAGAACGCCACCGCCCTAGGCGGTGTACTTTTCCAACGTGCTTGGTTACAGGTTCCAAATCTATCATCCTCTCATTCCCTCGCTCAGTTGATAATTCCTATTTCGATGACATCAATTCTTGCGTTGCAGGGCGTTTTAGTCTCCAATCCGGTCATCTCCGGCGGCGGAGATAAACGTGTGGTCCTTGATGACGGAACCGGTCTTGTTGAGCTCGGCCTCTCCAGCGATTTTGCTCTCCGTCAATGGAAATCAGGTTTCGTTACCATTTTTGATTTTGACCTTAGTGGCTATTGTTTATTCGTATGAAACTGGTAAAGGATATTCATGTGTTCAGGAATGTACCTGATGGTGGTTGGTGTATACCATATCCGTACTGGGGAGATACCTCTGCTTAAGGTTATAATCACTTCTTCTTCCATCGTTGATAATATGCAACTTTGATAAGCTTTCTCACTTGCACATTGCATCAGTCAATGTGATTTTAGCTTGAGACGTTAAATTGGCATTTAGAAAATTTGTTTAGCCAACTTTTATGCTCCAAAAATGAACTCAGAGCTTTAGATGTTATGATCAAAATTGGTTTATGCAACTTCACTCTCTTCTCCACCAATTGGTAGAAAACATGCATCTAGGTTGAAGTTAGATGTTGACATGAAGATGCATATAATTAGTGATTGAGTTTCATCTTCTCTTGTGATGTTAGAGTGGGGGTATCACCAAAACAACAGCCATTCAGTTGTCCTGCATTTACATGCAATGGTTCGAGTTGGTGCTATATTACTGAAACCGTCATTGTTGTTTTTAACTGAAACCAGGTTCATAAGATGGTTGAGCTGTCTGGAAGCCCAGATCGTGAAGCCATGTGGTATTTAGAAGTCATGGATGCATACAGACTTTTCTATCAGCCCTTGATCCAAGAGTTTTCTTGATTTTTCAGTTAACTTATTTTTTTTTGGAGAATTTCCCTTAAGAGAAAAATCAGTAACATGACTATGATCAACCAGACCATACTAATCCATTTTTTGTTGAAGAAAATCATTGAGTCATGGTTACGTAACTTTTACGGAATGTAGCTCATCAAAATCAATGTTATACCAATTTCTATCACTCCATTGCTTGTTTTTTGGTTTATCCAAATTCTTATGCAATTCTCATCTTCTTGGTCATGGACTGAATACGACACGGTTTTACATATTAAGCTTCTTCCGTCTTTCCTTCTGGGTATTAAGATGCTGTAAACCACAGAGGAGAAGAAAGCTTTGGGAATAAGAATCCTTCTGATCTCCTTGCATCAAGAGTAGAGGATTAGGGATACTAGATCAGAACAGTCGTGGTTTAAATTGGACATCAGACTCGAAGCGCGGAGGACTATATCTTGGAGGTCCTCGAAATTACCGTCAACAAGGCCTAGCGCAAGACCGGTAAGGTCGGCTGGATTGGGCAAGACGAACGACAGTGGAAGTGGATGTTCCATCGGAATCATTTGCCGGGAAACGGTTGTTTTTTCTGTTCCTCGAGTTGGATGAGTTATGTACTTATGGTATGATATGAATGCTTCCCCGTGCAGCCAATGCGGTCGGCGGCTGACGTTATCTTACCCTAAGGAAAGCCCAACACTTTGAAACAAATAAGAAAAAGCGCCTTCGAAATCCATCTTTTAAGGACTTACTGAGAGGAAGAGGCTGCTGAGGAGAGATGGGGAAGAACGAAAAGACTTCGTTAGGGCGATCACTGGTGAAATACCACAACCATATGATTCAAGAATCCAAAGACAAAGGCAAGTAGTACAAGAATCTACAAAAGAAGGTTCTCGAATCCGTGACGGAGGTTAGCGACATCGACGCCATCGTCGAGCAAGCCGAGGAGGCAGAGCGTCTTTTCACCATTAATCACAGCTCCTCCACTCCTTTGTCCATCAATCTGTAAGCTTCTCTCCTTCTAAATCCCTCTTTTCTGTCATTTTATTGATTAGGTGTTTTATGGATCTGTGGATAAAGTTGATAGTTTCAATTTGGTAATGGTGACCAGAAACAACCACTGTGTTCAACTTATTGTTTTGGCCTTATCTGAATACATCTAAATGTTCCTACTGAACAATTTCATTCGCTTTTTGTGTTGACTGGCCTGTCTCTCTTATGTTTTTTTGGTACAGAGACACAAATTGCAGCTCAAGTACTATAGCAGCTGAAGAATGGAGAGAGCAACAGAAGATAGAGGAAGAGTTGCACGCCAGTAGTCTTCAAGTACCTCGAAGGCACGTTGTTTTCTTCTCTTTAGATTTATTGTTTTCTCATCTTTTTTTCATAGCTCTGAGAGACAGAGTATCATTTTTATTCTATTCTTCATCTTCAAGACCTCCTTGGACTCCTGAAATGTCAATGGAAGAACTTGATGCTAATGAAAAACAAGCTTTTCTGAACTGGCGCCGCATGCTTGTGAGGTTAGCTTATTTTTGTTTTACCCCATCTTATTGACCCTCTTATCATTTTTTGCTTTCATGATGCTTGAGTTTATAAAGTTGCCAACTTTTAATCAAATTTTTTTTGATAGAGAAGTTATTGTTTTTCACACCTTGAAGCAATTTCTATATGTAATAACAGTTGAAACTGTCGTAGTTGTTTCCTTCCATGTTTTTTTTTTGTCAACAGTTTCATTCCATGTTTTTAAAGTCTTTATTTGGGGAAAAAGAAAAGGATGGAGGAATGCCAACTCAAATCTGGTGGAAAGTGGAATTGTATTGACACTTGCTTATGCCCCCTCCTCCTCTTTTGTTGAGAATATCATATCCATCAAAATTGTAAGGTTTCATGCAATTTGAAATTATTTCTATTTGATTTAGTATTCATTCTTTTTTTTTAATATATATTATAGACAGAAATTTTAAACTTTTTATGACCAATTTGTTTTGCTAATATGTCACCACCAAAGTAATATGATAACCATACGAACTTTGGTTCTTGTGGTTGTCAAATGTTTTTTCCTTATAATTTTTTTTTTGAAATTAAAATGTTTTAGTAAATTTGTTTCAGCAAAATAATAAGTTTTTTTCCCTTTTCATGGAAATATAATAACTAATAAAACAAAAATTATTGATCGAAATAACGGTATTTTAATTCGTGTAGTTGTCAAAAAAAATTCTTATAAAGATATAAATGTTTTATTTCTGTCAAAACAAAAAAAATTGATAGAAATGTTTTAGTAATGTAATATTCTCCAAAATTGATGGTACATATCATATATATATATATATATATTTAGAGAGAGATAGGGAGTAGTGGAGGCTTTGGTACGTTTGGCGTTGAGTTCGTTCGTATCTCTCTCTCTTCCCTCGTTCCTTTCGCATTCTCCAGGGTTATTACTTATACTCATTAGCCTTTTGTACTTTATAGAGAGGAGAGAAGAGAGAGGAGATAGGAGAGAGAAACTTGCGAATACAAAAAAAAACATTTCGTTTTCTTAATTCTGTGAATGTTTTAAATTTCTTTGAAAATTAACTGTTTCTACTGTTAAGAAGCTCCAGGATCTGACCGGTGCAGAAAGCTAGGGTTTCGATTTCTTACCGGAAATTTTCACGGAGGCGGGAAGTTTAACATCGGAGATGTTATTGACTAGAGATGCGCTTTTGTGCGAATTTTAGCTGGATCGGTCTTAGTTAGGTTAATTTACTTTTGAAGCTTTGAGGTTTGATAATGGATGAGGATTCGTCTATGGTGGCTGACAACGATCAGGATCGGGAGTTTCAGAACCTTGATGGAGCCCAATCTCCCTCGTCTATGCCTATGGAGAGGGAGACGTCTCAGCAAATGAACGACCAATCACCGGCCGCGCCTTTGGATCCTAATCAGACGAGTTCTCAGCAACAGGCGGCTGCGGTTGTGGGACAAGACCAGCCGGCGCAAGTGGTTGGTCCGAGGTGTGCACCTACGTATTCGGTGGTGGATACTATGATGGATAAAAAAGAGGATGGGCCTGGCCCTAGGTGTGGTCACACGTTGACGGCTGTGCCTGCTGTTGGTGACGCGGGAACGCCTGGTTATATTGGTCCTCGTCTTGTATTGTTTGGAGGTGCGACGGCCCTTGAGGGTAATTCTGGGGGCACTGGAACTCCTACTTCTGCTGGCAGTGCTGGCATTCGTAAGTTTGTCTTCTCCTTTGCCTCACTTGTTAAATGATTTTGAGTATCTCCGCTCTACATTTGCCTTTCTTCTTTCACTTTTAACACCTCTCTCTAAGTTCTCTCCTGAGTTTTTGAAAAAGTTTGCTCGTTTCTAATGCCTCAACTTTTCTGATAGAGACCACCTGGCTCTTGCCAAGCCTTAAACTTCTGAAGATTTAGCTATTACAAAGACCTTGTGAGTTTGTTTCAGTTTGGAATCTGTTAGTTTAGCTGGTGGTGTCTGAGATCCAATATTTGACCGAATTTCTTATATCATGAATTTTCCGTATCAAGATTTTGTATCCCAGTTTCACATCCTTCTTTAAATTATACCCTCAAATCATTCTGCAGATTCCAAGTTCTTGTTATGTTGTCATGTCAAGTTTAAGTTGCCAAACTTCATTTCTTCATCTTCTTTGTTGCCCTGTTTATATTTTCTAATCAAGCTAAGCTTGTGAAGTGGAAGTGTTTGACTGTTTTCTCAACTTTTCTTGCTTTGTATCCTTTTTTCATGTGAAATTGGTAGAGTCAATAACTTGGTGTAGCAGAACACAGCATCGGCTGTGGAATATTATTAGCATTACCTAGATCTTAGAACATTAATTCCATTAGTTTGCTGATTGATTCTATGCTCTAACTCTTGCTATTTCTTGTATTCAATAATTATTTGCTGTGCAGGGCTAGCTGGTGCAACTGCCGATGTTCATTGTTATGATGTCCTTTCTAATAAGTGGACTAGGTGAGCAGAAAATGTGAATTTTCTTTGGTTTTTCGTCAATTTAACAGTATCCTGATTATGAAAACTGCATGAGGTCCTACCCGTTTAAGTGTTATTACCAATTAATTTAATGAAACGAGGCTACAGGCTTGCACCCTTTGGAGAACCACCAACTCCGAGGGCTGCACATGTTGCAACTGCTGTTGGGACCATGGTCGTTATTCAGGTAGGGAAGAAACAATGCTATTATTATATTATGTATATGATGTAAGCTTATAATTCAAGATGAGCATTTTCAGTCAGCTATGAAATGCTTCTAAATTCTTTCTGTGGTGCAGGGTGGAATTGGTCCTGCTGGTTTATCGGCCGAAGACCTTCACGTTCTTGATCTCACTCAACAACGGCCACGGTGGCACAGGTTGGAAAAAAACCCTGCCACTAGTGGCTATCTCGATGTGAAATTCATTTTACTAGTTTGTATCTTGATATAGACAATGATCTCTATCCAGGGTTGTTGTTCAGGGTCCTGGACCAGGACCTCGTTATGGACATGTCATGGCACTTGTGGGACAAAGATATCTCATGGCAATTGGTGGAAATGACGGTAAGCAGTTTTCCATGTTGGCTTATTCTCAATGTGTTATGTTAGGGCATCATATTCTCCTTAAAGCTCCTCGCTCCTGAACTACATTTTTAACTACTAGGGAAACGCCCACTCGCTGATGTATGGGCCTTGGATACTGCCGCCAAGCCTTATGAATGGCGTAAGCTGGAACCAGAAGGAGAAGGTCCACCTCCCTGCATGTAGGTTTGGTTACATTCCTTTATGATTGTGTGCTTTGCACGGGAATATTTTCATTTTTTTTTTTCTGTTTGGACGTTGTACCTAGGTATGCTACTGCAAGTGCGCGTTCTGATGGTCTTCTTCTCCTGTGTGGTGGAAGGGATGCAAACAGTGTGGTAAGTTGAAGAGATTCGTTACAACCTTGCTCAATTGTCCCTTTGAACACAGACACTGAGCCACTTATAGAGGCATGATTCTAGAATTTTTGCTTTTTCTTTATTGTGAGATAGAAATAGGACCATGAGATTTAGTCCATTTTTATAGAGGTTGAAAAGTATACTATTTCGTCCCAGCTACAAATTTATTAATGGTGCAATGAATAATCTCCGTTCTATGTTACAGAGCAGATGAGGATGTACCACCTCTCTGCAAAGTAAATTAGACAAAAGTTTGTATTCAACACACACACACTTGGTGAAGCTTCTACAGAAAAAGGAACTATAACTTCTATTGGCCTCAAGGAATGAGCGTATTAAATTATTTATTTATATATGATTATGAGAAGTTGTCAATTCTGTGTAAAGTAAAATTTGAAACTCAATGGACTGCCTTGATCTACAATGCTTGATTGAGGGGATTAATATTTTCTTTTTACATTTGAATTTATAGCCTCTGGCCAGTGCATATGGGCTTGCAAAGCACAGAGATGGACGTTGGGAATGGGCCATAGCCCCCGGTGTCTCACCATCTGGCAGATATCAGCATGCAGCAGTACGAAATGATTCTTCCTCTTTGGTTCTTTTATGTGGCCTCATCAGAATAATTAAAATGTTTGATGGATTATTTAGGTCTTTGTAAATGCAAGACTTCATGTGTCCGGTGGGGCACTTGGTGGTGGACGAATGGTTGAAGACTCATCCAGCGTTGCAGGTTAGCAAACAAAGAGAAGTAATCTGATATTTGTGATCTTGGATTTTCAATGAGGAAATACTTATGTTTCCATGATAATAAGTGCACCACTTTTAGTCGTGAATTGTGTTTCATGTATAGACGAGAGCTGTGTAGAGGAGTATGCTGTTGTTGAAATGTCTCTCATGTATAGATGAAAGCTCTACATAATGGTTGTATACTAAAATGTGCATCAAGTGCATCTACATTTCTCTGATTATTTCATCTATTTGCTTTGTACAGTACTGGATACTGCAGCAGGTGTATGGTGTGATACGAAATCAGTTGTTACTAGTCCTAGAACTGGCAGGTACAGTGCCGATGCATCTGGTGGTGATGCTTCTGTTGAACTGACTAGGCGTTGTAGGCAAGCTGCTGCTGCAGTCGGTGATTTGATATTTATCTATGGCGGTTTACGTGGAGGTAAAGAGAAAAGCTTGGCAGAACTTGTGTTAATGTACCTAATAATGTTCTGATACAGACCACTGATATTTATCTATGGCGATTTCACAATTACTTGTGCATGCTTCTCGCTGAGGATGAACCAATTTCTGTGGTTGGATTGTTCTGTAATGTGGCATAATATACATCGTGTAGCCAATGTGTGATACTGTAGAATTACATTTTCTTAACTAGGTATTATTTTTCATTCGAATCAGAAATAATAATTATAAACGATGTTTTAACTTGCCGGCTTTCTCTAGAATTTAGTTCTCTCTCTCATTTAATCCGTTTGCACCTGTTTATTTTCAAATTATGGTTTCATAACTTAATTATATGTTGTTGATACTTTAGGGGTGTTACTTGATGACCTATTGGTTGCTGAAGATTTTGCTGCTGCGGAAACAACATATGCTGCGGCAACGAATTCGTCACCAGGTCGATTACCTGGAAGGTATGGCTTTTCAGATGAAAGGAACAGGGAGTTATCTGAATCAAGCGCGGATGGCGCTGTGGTGCTGGGAAGCCCTGTTGCACCTCCTGTCAGTGGTGATATGTATACTGATATAAGCTCTGAAAATGCATTACTTCCAGGAACTCGGTTAGCTAACTTCCATATATATTGATTTATCTATTTCTGTTTTGTTAACACAGTAATGTATAAAGTGACAACCATTCAACACAACTTTGTAGGAGGACGAGCAAGGGTGTGGAGTATCTCGTTGAAGCATCGGCAGCAGAAGCTGAGGCAATCAGTGCTACTTTGGCTGCTGCGAAGGCACGCCAGGTCAATGGTGGAGTTGAACTCCCAGATAGGGACTGTGGTGCAGAGGCTACACCTAGTGGGAAACCTACATCTTCACTAATCAAGCCAGATTCTTTGGGATCAATCACTCTTACTCCTTCAGGGATTCGTCTTCATCATAGAGCCGTGAGTGTCACTCTTATTGTATTGAATAAAATATCGTCTTGCAATATATTTCTAACACCATGTTCTTTACTTACTAGTATTTTTTTCGCCAGATTCTTACCAGTAATGCATTTTGGTTCATAATGTTTTTGGCACTTTGTTATTAGGTGGTGGTTGCTGCAGAAACTGGTGGCTCCTTAGGTGGAATGGTTAGACAGTTATCCATTGATCAATTTGAAAATGAGGGACGGCGTGTCAGTTATGGGACACCAGAGAGTGCAACAGCAGCAAGAAAACTATTAGATCGACAAATGTCAATCAATAGTGTTCCAAAGAAGGTAAAGATTTTGGCTCCACATGAAGTGCTGCAAATTCTTGTGATCCGAAATGTGGATTTATAAACAAAGTAATACATTTAGTATAGCTTATGATGAAAAGGGTACAATCTTGAACTATTATATGGCACTTTCGTGCTGCGGCATTGGTTAATCGTTTGGTTACTGTGATAGAAATCGAAAAGTACCATAAAAATGCGATTGTAATCTTCTGGTTTGCATTACTGGTAACTCATCGGTGAAAATTCCTATGCATCCTCTTTTTTGTACTAGTGGAACTGGCTGCCTAAAGACTCTTAGTGATTTGGCCTTGTCTATTCGAGGGTTTTAACAAACTGTTACCTAAATATATGTTAATAGGTTATAGCTCATCTTCTGAAGCCGCGTGGGTGGAAGCCTCCAGTTCGACGCCAGTTTTTCCTAGATTGCAATGAAATAGCTGATCTTTGTGATAGTGCAGAACGTATCTTCTCAAGTGAACCAACTGTACTACAGCTTAGAGCTCCTATCAAAATATTTGGTGATCTGCATGGACAGTTTGGGGATCTCATGCGCCTTTTTGATGAATATGGTTCACCATCTACAGCTGGAGACATATCGTAAGTGCACCTTAAGCGCTTCTTCTTTTTCTATTGCTATTTTTGCTGGGACATTGCTCATGCTGTTGTATATTTGTCAGATACATCGATTACCTCTTCTTAGGGGACTATGTCGATCGTGGTCAACACAGTCTAGAAACAATCTCCCTTCTGCTTGCATTAAAGGTAGTAGGTAGTTCTAAGCGTATGATATTAGTTTTGACTTACTGCAGGTGTTCTAGTTGCTTGACCATAGAGGGTTTGACGTTTTATTGTTGGTATGCAGGTTGAGTACCAACATAACGTACACTTAATTCGGGGAAACCATGAGGCTGCGGATATTAATGCCCTTTTTGGCTTCCGAATAGAGTGTATTGAGCGAATGGTAATGTGTATTCTGCTTATGAATCTTTTGTTTCCATGTTTAGTTGTCTCATGTTGTGGTTGCTTTGCAGGGGGAACGTGATGGGATCTGGGTGTGGCACCGAATTAATCGTTTATTCAATTGGCTACCTCTGGCTGCATCAATCGAGAAGAAAATTATCTGTATGCATGGGGGTATTGGTCGTTCTATAAATCATGTGGAGCAGATAGAAAATATCCAACGTCCAATTACAATGGAAGCTGGCTCCATTGTGCTTATGGATTTATTATGGTCAGTCCATGTCTTCTATACTGTTCTGATTAATTTTTTGGTCTAAGTCTGACTAGTTGGTTCATTTGGAATTCGTTAGGTCGGATCCAACTGAAAATGACAGTGTCGAAGGTTTAAGGCCCAACGCTAGAGGCCCTGGATTGGTTACTTTTGGGGTGAGTATTTTTCTTTTGTTTCATTTTTTTCCGTTGTCTGAATTTAGTTTTCCTCCGTTCATGAAATTGAGCTCGTCTCTTTCTTTTCTCAGTATATTTTTTATGTGAAATTAGATGCTGCTATTGTTAGACCCTTGGTCTCGGATATATATATATATATATATATATTTCTGTATGATATGCTTTTCGTTGAAACCGAGGAATATTCTCCCAATAACTTACCATATGAAGAAGTGGTAATTGGTTTAGCATTTCATTTTTACCTGTTCTGTTATTCACCAATACTTGGCAATTGCAGCCTGACCGTGTCATGGAGTTCTGCAACAACAATGATCTTCAGTTGATTGTACGCGCACATGAATGTGTGATGGATGGATTTGAGCGGTTTGCTCAGGGACATTTGATAACGCTCTTTTCCGCTACAAACTATTGTGGTATGTGCATGGACTCACCAGTGCCATAACCTGATTAGATAGTTCGATGGGATTATTTCTGTTTAGTTAGTGTTGTTATACTATCCTCAGGTACTGCCAACAATGCTGGGGCTATCTTGGTGTTAGGTAGAGATCTTGTAGTGGTTCCAAAGCTCATTCACCCGTTACCTCCAGCAATTTCATCAACTGAAACATCACCAGAGAGACATATAGAAGACACATGGATGCAGGTTCCTATTGCTTCCTTCTCATTACTGAGTCTTAGTCTCTTAGTCCATAGTTTGACCTGAAAAACTGGTACTTAGCATAGTATTCGCTTTTTGCAGGAGCTGAACGCAAATAGGCCAGCGACACCAACCAGAGGACGCCCACAAAATGCAAATGACCGAGGAGGTTCTCTGGCGTGGATGTAAGGCAAACAAGGAGGCACTCTCGTGCACATACATACCTGCCTCCTGGTGTTCCTCATGTTGTGTACAGAAAAAGATTGAGTGATTGACGAAAAATCGATGAGGTTTGGTGATATCAGGGGGTGTGTAAATTGAGATGATGAAAGGTTAGAGAAGTCAGTTTTGGTGGTGGTTTAGTAGTGATTTGTAGAGTTTATTTGTCCGGGCTTTAGTCCCCTCTTTTCATTTTTTTCCCAAAATATTTTTCTTTTTACATCTTCAATTGGTTACCTTTTCGTTTTCGTTTGTGGTATAGTTTATTGGCGAGTGGATATGAGTTCTTAGAGTGGTAATATGATATCTGTAGTCGGGTGATTAGTTGGGGGATGGTCTACTGTTTTTATTTATTCTGTATCATAGAGATGTTGGGGCGTTTCTGTATTTTTTTTTAACAGCTCTCATACATTGTAACGTGTGTTGAAATCATGATACGAAAAATTTTCCTGGCTCCTTTTGGGTTGTCTAAGCTATAGACAAGAAAAAAAACGACCTTTTTTGTGCGTCTCTCGTGAGCGTTTTATTACCAAATTGATAAACATGGGCTGGGATTTGAAAAGAGTTATGGTGCTTAACCGTTGTAGTGTTCCGAGTGTGCTCGTTGTACGATCAGAAAAGGCTTGAATCAAACTTTGAAATCGTGCCTTGTTTCATTTTATCATTCAATATGGTAATACAACACAATATGGATGTTCAAATTAAAATTTAATGAGAAAGTCGATTTTTTTGTTTATGGGATCTACAGTGTTAATGTCCTTAAAGAGTGACTCTAAGTTGGTTTATAAATTGGGTTATGCATGAGTTACGACTCATGACTCAGTCATGAATAAATCCGCGTGGTGGCTGCAAGATGAAAGAACGTTCATGTGAACGTGATTTGGCATCGAAGCGATGCTGTCATTGGCTCCGGAGTTTTTACTCTCACGGGTCTCGAAACACATGAAAGTGATTGATCTAGCCGCCGTGTTGTCTTATATTGTCTCTGATGTCTTGTCCATGCTCTCCGTCATCTATGTTGATTCCATATTTATCTGTTTATGTAGGCATCTGGACGAAATGAAGGAGTAGCTGAAAGGAAAAGTTGAATTCATTCGTTAGTCGAATGCACGATGTATAATCCACTCTAGTACGGTATTATACGTACATTCACTTGGTATGATAGTTAAATAACTAATATCCAATAAAATCCTACCAGTTCATCTAACTAATCCAGCTCAGCATAAAAAACTCTCACGCATGGCTCCAATAGAGGGGAGGACTTAATTAACTAGTACCCAACCAACTGGGCTAGTTTCTAACGTTTGAATATATATAATACTGAGTGCGAGAATTTTGCTGTAAAAATGTGGCCATAAATGGTTTATAGTTGTATTGAAAGTTTAGCTATAATTGTAGGGGTTTTTTTATAGAAGTATAATTGTAAATTTAAAATGGGTGTTTAAATTTGGTTTGGCGTGTATTTAGGGGCCACACTTGGAGAAGCAGTAAATAGAGGAGTGGCAACACTAGTAGCCGGAGGACTAGGAACTGGAGCTCATCAACTAGGAAGTTTGTCGGGTCCAACAGTAGAACCTATTCTTTTGGTCATCTTTGTCTTTGTGCAAGGTAAAACCTGATCATAACATGGAGATTAGACCATATAAGTTTTAGTCTCTTCCACAATATCAAAACTCGAACTCGTGATCTTAAGGCACTGTTTTATTAGAAGGTTCTCTAGTACACTTGTAGAGGTACGGATGCTTGATAACACCTGTGCGTATTTCCATATATATATATATATATATGTGTGTGTGTGTGTGTGTGTGTGTGCAGCTGCAATGCCAACGTTCGTTAGGTTCTTCCCATGGGTGAAGACAAGATTCGATTATGGAATATTGATATTCATATTGACGTTCGCACTGATATCATTGTCGGGGTTTAGAGACGAAGAGATATTGGATTTGGCGGAAAGCAGACGATCGACAGTAGTGATAGGAGGAATCAGTTGCGTCCTCATCTCCATCTTTGTCTGCCCTGTCTGGGCTGGCCAAGATGTTCATTCTCTCCTCGCCTCCAACTTTGAAGCGACAGAGGATGGGGATATCAAAGAGGCGGAGAAGAAGAGAAGGAATCTTGAGAGATATAAACGTGTTCTTGACTCAAAAAGCGATGAAGAAGCTTTGGTGGGTACTCTCCCTCTCTTTCCCTTCTCGCTTTTCCTTAATTAATAGTTATACCATTTTCGAAATTACTTGGATTGTATTCTGTATTACTTAATATTTATTAATTTGTGTTCAGGCTAATTTCGCAGAATGGGAACCGCCAATTTAGGTTTAGGCATCCATGGAAACAATATCTTGTCGTGGGTGCATTACTCCGGCAGTGTGCCTACAAGATTGATGTCTTGAGTTCCTACATCAACTCTGACTTGATTGAATCATCAACAACATGTACATGCGATTTTTCTAGAAGATGTGGACGGGAATGACTTGGTGAAGGGTAGTGTTTAGTACGTACGAGATTATAGAGAAGAGAACATCATTTTATCGGGTGTTGAGATATTTCATATTTGATGTTTTCAGAGTAAGATTTTTAAACGGTATTGTAGCTTTAATTTCATGAATTTTTTGAACTATTGGTCACATCTTTAATAAAGTTTCGTTTTTTTTTGTTTTTTTGTTGCGCTTACTCTTTAAATTAGTTTTATACCAAAGTTTGAAACTGAAAACAAAATAAGATAGTACATATTTGTCACAAAAGCTAAGTGTTATGTATATCACATAATCTGACAACTGTTATAGACCTCACAGAATTTTTTTTTTTAAAAAGACAAGGTTATTACAGTACATACTAAAAATTTTCATATTACTAGGCTCGTCTATCATTTTTTGATGCAAAATAATTGATGATTGTGAATCGAAAATGAAAAGTCAAAATTTCATACTTAGAATAAGTAACAAAAAAATAACAAAAATAACAAAAAAACGTTAAAGAAATATGTAAAAAAACAGAAGCTGGAAATTGTATTTAGGTTTTTATATTATATAATAAAGGTGCCTTGTACGATTGGGTTAATGGCTTCCGTACGTTGATGCCAACTTGGCACCGGCAAGGCTGTGTGTAACTCGGTGCAAAAATCATCATCTGTTATCTACTTTCGCGTTCTAACCATTACCTTTTCATATATTATTATTTTTTACAATACATTAATCTCGTAATCTCCCAAGTTTTACTCTATGTCGGGAAGGTATGATTTAATACTTAAACCCCCAAAAAAAATAATCATAATCCATATGACGTTTTTGGTAAAGAAGGAGAATACTGGTGGACATGGTCATTATACAAAATTGAAAATTAGACTATTGGCCAAATAATTTATAAGATAAGGTCCAAAATTGGTGAAGACATGTATGTGGGACTTAATTCGCCGAGTGCCATACGTGTCTGAGTCCAATTGGACGGAATGTCCGTAGCTTTGGTAGAGAGAAACTATGTCAATAACTGGCAAATGGAGTATCTTTTTTTTTTTTAAGTTTGTCATGATAAGTCATGTCAAATAGGCATGGACGGATCGGAATATTTGGATGTTTTGAAGATATGTGGATCTGAATTTGGTGGATCAGTAATTTTATTATCCAGATTCAAATATTCTAAGTATCTGTAAAGAAAATTAGATATTTGGATTTGCTCTGTTTTTAATTAAATATATTATAATAATTATTTTGATAAAAATTATTATAATAACTATAAAATTGAGAATTTTCAAAGTTTTTTTTAAAATATACAAAATGGATTTGAATTTGAATGAAAAAATATGGGCTAAATTTTAAAAGTACAAAACAAGAATACAACACATTTTTGTTCTAATTGTTTTATATATAGGAGGATCCGGATATCCGTTCTAAAATTTTCTCGTGACTTATATCTAGCAGATCCAAAATTTTAATTATGATCTGAATCCACCTTTTCTATATGTCTGGTTATTCGGATTCAGATATCTCTTCCCATCCTTAATATCAAAAACTTTAATAGAATGTTTATTTCATTATTTTTTGTTACTCTAAAAAAGAATGTTCATAATTGGAAATATAACACATTTGAATTAAATCAGAGCATTTTTCAAGAAATTATATGTATTAAAAAACAATAAAGAGAAAGATTGTGCTAGTGGTACTTTTTGGGATTATATTTTGTGGATTAATTTTTAAAGACAACTTTTATGTTAATAATAATGAAAAAGCTGCGAATTACAATTCTTTCTTTTAATGAATCAAATTTAGTTTTAATATTTATATAATGTACACGTAGCCACTTTTAAAATAGTATAGATATCAAATTAAATGATGGAAAGCAGTGTTTAGTTTTTATATATAAAAAATTCTCTTGAGCGTGAACATTTATTGGCAGTTTTGGATACAAATTAAGAACTAAGAATGCTTTTTTTTTTTAAACAAAGAATGTTACTAATGGTGCTTTTAATTATCGTATAAAATCAGCAACAAAGTAGAATTTGGTTACGTAAGAACTCCCTGCCTCTAATGAATAAGACTGTCAGTAGTTAATATTTTCATTTTTAATTTCTTTAATTAATCCTAAAAGTTGGAAGTCCAACGCACCACTAATTTTCTTTAAAAAATAATAGCATTTCACGAGTCCCGAATAAGAGTCTCTCTTGCTCTTTATAAATAACGTCGATCCATCTTCATAAAACAAGTCATCTTCGACTTCTTCCTCTTTTTACTGAAACTAATTAGAGAATCAAAAACACTTGAGAGCTAAGTGATCAGATCAAAAGGTGTGATGGAGAAAGTGAGAGAGAAAGTGAGAGAGATAGTGAGAGAAGGGAGGAGAGTAGGAAAAGAAGACCCGAGAAGAGTAGTGCATGCTTTCAAAGTGGGACTTGCTCTTGCTTTGGTCTCTTCCTTCTACTATTTCCAACCTCTCTACGATAACTTCGGTGTCAATGCAATGTGGGCTGTCATGACCGTCGTTGTCGTCTTTGAGTTCTCTGTAGGTCAGTTCGTCATACGACCAGAACCAGCTACTTTTTAACATCTGAATATTGGGACTTAACAGAGACGAATGCGACTTTAGATCTTTGCTGTAACCGTTAATGGATCAGCTGCTATAGTTGTAGATTTTAACTTTGGGTTGGTGTATATTTAGGGGCCACACTTGGGAAAGGACTTAATAGAGCAATAGCAACATTAGTTGCGGGAGGACTAGGAATTGGAGCGCATCACCTAGCAAGTTTGTCGGGTCCAACTATAGAACCTATTCTTCTCGCCATCTTTGTCTTTGTGCAAGGTAACCCAATAATACTCGTGTCTTTTTAGATTATCAAGACTTTTTGGGTCTTTTGTTCATAATCTCTTTACGTGTGGGAGACCAAGACTAGTAAATTTAGTCTCCTCCACAATGTCGAGATTCGAACTCGTGACCGTAAAGCATAGTACGTTCTTTGGAAGATCTGCTTAGTAAAACTACTGATGACACACATATTTGCATATATACATGTAATATCTAGGAGTAACGGTGATATATGTATGTGCAGCTGCATTGTCGACATTCGTGAGATTCTTCCCACGGGTAAAGGCCAGATATGATTATGGGCTTTTGATATTCATATTGACGTTCGCACTGATATCGGTATCCGGGTTTAGAGAGGACGAGATATTGGATTTGGCACATAAGAGACTATCGACAGTGATGATGGGAGGAGTTAGTTGTGTCCTAATCTCTATCTTTGTCTGCCCTGTCTGGGCTGGACAAGACCTTCATTCTCTCCTTGCCTCCAACTTTGACACACTCGCCCATTTCCTTCAAGGTTTTTTCTTTAAATTCATTATATGTGTGCTAACTCAGAATACCACTAATATTTTTCCAAAAATATAACAACTTGTTTTAAAAAAATCTTCCTAGTTTTTAAGAAAATTTTCTAAATATTTTGTGTATATATATTCGATTATGAATTAAAAAGTGAAATTTTGGCAGAATTTGGAGACGAATATTTTGAAGCGACAGAAGATGGGGACATCAAAGAGGTGGAGAAGAGGAGAAGGAATCTTGAGAGATATAAAAGTATTCTCAACTCAAAAAGCAATGAAGAGGCTTTGGTAAGTACACGCGCCTCTTTCCGTAATCGTTTCACATTTATAATAATACCCTAATATTTGAAATAACTTGCATTGGATTTTGTATTGATAATTTGTTAACTTATGTTTAGGCTAATTTCGCAAAATGGGAACCGCGTCACGGCCAATTTGGATTCGGGCATCCATGGAAACAATATCTTGTGGTGGGTGCATTACTCCGGCAGTGTGCCTACCGGATTGATGCCTTGAATTCCTACATCAACTCTGATTTTCAGGTATTACTTTTCCTACAACTTTGTTAGGTATTTACATTTTTAAATAATATTTCAAAAAATAAATATGATTAACTATGTTTAATCAGAACAAAACATTTTTTATATGTAAATATAATCAGAATTAAATGTAACAAAAAGAAACATAATGAAATTCTTAGTCTATGTTTTAAACTTATTATATACGAAATGTTCATATATGATTGCCATACATTATATTTGTTCCTTCTGACCCTTTTATTAATCTCTAATTTTTCTATTAGATCCCAGTGGACATAAAAAGGAAACTAGAAGAACCATTAAGGAAAATGAGCTCGGAGTCGGGAAAATCAATGAAAGAAGTGTCCATTTCAATAAAGAAAATGACAAAATCATCTTCTTTGGATATCCATGTCTTAAACTCACAATCTGCCTGCAAAGCTCTTTCTACTTTACTTAAATCAGGAATCTTGAACGATGATGAGCCTCTACAAATGATCTCATTGCTGACGACAGTCTCTCTACTCATTGATATTGTTAATTTAACCGAAAAAATCTCAGAATCAGTACACGAGCTTGCATCTGTAGCAAGATTTAAGAACAAGAAGAAGCCGAGCGTCTTATTCGAGAAGTCGGATTCCGGAAGCATTAGTCGTGGCATGCCAACCAAATCTCATGATGATGAACATCATGTTGTTACAATATTAGGTGATGTTGATACATCAAACAATGTTGATCAATCGTGTGGAGAGAGTTCACAGGACTCCTGTCATCATGTCGCCATAAAGATTGAAGATGATTCGATCCATGAAAAATCTGAAGATGGAGATATACATGTACATACGAGTTGTGTATAGTCAGACTAATGCTAGTGATGTTTTAAATAGTGATAAAAAAAGAATTAGTAATATCTAACTATTTTATCATGGGATTTAGGAAACTAATCATGAATATTAAATAAAGTTCCTTTCATCAAGATTTCTTCTTTTTAGATCCAGCCTAATTCGACAATATTCTTTTCTCTATTTATCGATATCTTTTTAGTTTCCAACCAAGTTCTATGTTTTAAATTTATTTGAATCTCGGACATGTTCACAAAAAACATTATACTGGTGCTCAATCGACGAACTAGCTCAGAGTAATTCCAGCAAAAATACTAATTATATAAATAATTGAAACAAAGTTGAATTATTAATCACAATGGGAAATAAATAAAATATGATCAAAACAATAAAATAAAAATGTGTCTCTTAGTATAATCTTGGCAGCTCGGTATTTTAATAAGTATAGTATAGACAAGACACTAGTAAGAATTTTTTCATCCAAATAAATAAAAGGGTTCTATTATACACTACAAAAATATGTAGCTTAACATCAGTTTTTTCTTTTTTTTTTCTTTTAATGTTAGCATCCGTTTTTAAATATAGTTATATTTCTAAAAGAATTTGATAGACGGTATCTAAGTTTATAATAAATATAATAATTATAGGGACATTGACTATAAATTAAGTTATAATTGCTTAAGTTGCTAAATTTATGTAAAGTCAGATAAGTACAAAAGTGTTATATGTGGCACTTAGATGCAAATACGAATATCTGTAGAGAAAAGTAAAATCCTTCCTATATAGATTACGATACGTTCGTTTTGCCTGCGAGAAGTTGTTTGATTAGTGTTTTTGTTTTTGATATGATTGATTAGTGTTATTGCGAGATGTAATTATTGACCCTACGAAAATGTTAATGAAGGTGCCCATGTTCGCTTAAATTCACGGGCTCATGCTCGTTTGTTTATTGCCCTTTTATTTCCAATTGCTTTTTTCAAAACTATTGAACCAAAATGGGGGGCAAATTAAAGTGGAGGGTATATAAGTTAATAAGTATTAGGTATATGTCTCCATTATTATTAAACCTTACTTTCATTTTATTTTAAGCCTGATTTTTCTATGAAGATCCGTCATTGATTCGTTGAATAAAAGTCCCTCGAGTGGGGAAAATAATAATTTATCATATTACATGGGTGGTCAAACTTGTGGGTGCTAGAAGCGCAAACTTACTAAATTTGGAGAGGTCAAGAGTGCTTAGTCTGGATGATTATTCGACTTATGAAGTGAAAATGCGACACTGACTAAGATGTGACATGACTAACTTCCATATAGAGGAAGATATTTGTTTTTGGTGGGAATATTATCACGTTTCTTCTGTCCGTTAAGTCGATCTCTCACAAAAATGTGTGATATCTTGAGGGATCAGGTAACAATTAACACGTCCCCCTGTACAATCAAAACCAAACCCTAGCTATAATTAACTAATGCAGTCATTGGATTCCAACTTTAATAAACAACTTCGCTTATCATGAGTGCTCCACTTGCGTATCAAAAGCTCTTCAGATGCACCGTGAACCATCACCTTAAGACTTTCCGCAATTAACATATAATATTATATCAACGCATGAATACTTAAAGGACGTTCTCGCAATAAACAATAATCAATCAGTTGATATGCACCGTACACGCCGTCAATCCCATAGTTATTCTTACATTTTAAGGACGTTCCAGATCAAACGAACCACTAAAGAAAATAAACAAAAAAAAAAGTATATTGATAACGACTTTAATGCGTATCGCGTCAATTGAAATAATCCTATTTCCTAAAGTCTTCACTGACGTGATTTTAACCGTACATTTCAAAGTGGAGAAAAGGTACACTTAACATTTGTGCCCAACAGAACACGCGATTAAATATCTTCTTTTTTTTTTGACTTTTGCGTACGTTTTCACAAAATAAATTATACTAATCTATCATTAGCCACACAAATAGATGACCTTCAAGCATTAGGTGGAATAGCACCTGACGATGGTCCTCATGTATTATTAGACTGTCCAATTTGCATGAGGTGATGTCGATGTCTCGATGATACTATTCATCAGACGTATATGATGATGCCGCCATAAGTAACTTATTTAAACTTCTTGTTGAGAATTAAGGCCAATTATCAAAACTTTAGAAAGCAAAAACAATGAAAACCAAGGGGAATACCTTTTAGCCTCTAGGATTTTTTAATTGTTCATGAACGAATATACAAACTCTTCATATATACATCAAACGATACAATCCAAACAAACAAAAATAATGATTTTAAGGCACACCAAATTAACAAAATCGTCAAAAACGATCCCTGCTCAATTAGATCCTCTATCGACTCCCGCTACAAATTCGAAGTTAGTTCACACAAACTTGCAAATTTCTTAGATGTTTTTCCCTGCTCATCTACGCTTAGGGTTGAATCTTGTTAGATATTTCAATCAGGTTGATATCATAATAGATTAGCCTTGAATAAAACTTAGATTTTTACTGCCCTAAAACTATGGGAAAATGTTTGAGGCAAATCTAACTCAATGATTTCATTCTTGGCCAATGAAATTAAAGTTTACGAGACATATTATGTTTTCGTCCAACAAAGGAAAAAAAAATGAGAGATATTATGGTAATGCATCAGATAGTAATGGCGATTAAAGGAACTTGTTTTTTTTTTGTCCTGGTAATTTTAGAAGATTATAATTTTTTTTATTAGACATCCTTGGTAGCTAAGGATATTTCAGATAATATTACGAGTCATCAAATGATACATTTTAGGAGCATGGGCATGGGCAAGAAGCTTTATAACCAAAGGGTTAAGTGTGGTCTGAAAGAAAATTCAAAATTAGAGGCGATGTAAGCTTTGAGAATATGTTTAACAATTCTTCATGCCAGAATACGGATACAAACGGTTACAAATTACAATCGCACAGACAAACCAAAATAGTTAAAAAATTCCCAACGCTCTATACTCTCATTTCCATAAATAATAGCTGCTTTTATTGGTTGCCATAGCCAAATGCCTTACAGCTCGTCCTACACGAAATTCAGAATCATACCATTTTATAACAATTAAGATGATTCAATACTAAAATGCATATAAACCATTTTTAAGTGGTTGAGATAGAAAACTACTTACATGGTAATCATCCATGTAATCACGTGCATTTGGCTGCAAAAACAAAACAAACCATTTCCAACTTATTCACTCAGTTTTTCCCCCAGAAATAACAGAGTTAAGAATGAGAAAAACTAAAGAATTGATTTGATCTCAAAGTGTACGTACTCGTTTGTAACGCCTCCTCCTGCCTCCATACCGGTGGTCCCTTTCCTTTCGTCTGCGTTCGCCTTCTTCCCTTGCTTTCCGAGCTTCCTGTAAATGTCGATTTGTATGGCCATGCTCGTAATTAAGATATATACAGGAGAGTTGAAAAGGAAACAAGAACTTGTTTGTAAACTACAAACCTCATCTTCTCTAGCTTTTCTTTCTTTCTCAGCTTCCGCAAATAACTCCTTCTCAGACTGGTGTGTATGGCCGAGTATATAGCATATCAAATTACTAATTAGACATCTTGTTTACAAAAGTACGTAGAAATTCTCATTTGTATTTACTAAACACTTGTCAGATGGGGAAACTTCTTTGATTGTATCCAAAAATAAGCAAAGAGATATCCAAAGGCTTTGGAAATCTACCTCCCTGTGCTGGGCAAAATAGTCATCGACGATGCTTCTTGCATATTCCGGGTCATCGCAGATCAAGATATTGTCAAATATTGAACCAGCCTTCACCTGCAGTAATTAACATCAATGTCTTCATTCACTTGTTCTACCCTAAACAAATTCATGGTGTATATGTACAAGCTACATATATTTGTAAAAATGAACAGATTTAGAGTGACTATTATATAAATATTTGGTGATGGAGTGATTATACTAGTAAATATTGGATAGAATTCAAGAAAGATCTAGAACTTACCTGCCATACTTCAATGCCTGCATATCTTATAGGCTTAAGAACATAAAGATCTGGATCATCTTCAAATTCTGAGGAAGACCGAGAAGCTCAAGCTTTAGTATTTACAAGAAAATCCAGCCCAAACCGCAAATACACATTAAATAGATTGAAAAATGCCTGGATTATCTATCCATGTGGTCTTCCATTTTCCCTTGTAGTTCGGGTTCTTGATTCTCTGGAGAAAATAATGTTTTGAAAAAATGTCAAATTCCGTAGAAGAAGAACTGAGAAATCTATATAACCATTGATGACTGTCAAGTCAATTACCTTTTCTTTCCAAGGACCTTTGAACGCAGGATTTGGGATCTTTGGAGGTTCCCAGAGACCGTTTTCTTCCTCATCCCAGTCCTCAGGCTAAACAAGGAGATAGATAGATACAAGGCATAAAGCTTATTAACATTATAACAAACCAATGAGTTCCAAAAAAGGATAATAATTTCGGAGTTTGGGGTGATAGAGGACGAAGAACAAATGATAAATCTCTGAGACTACTACTAAAAAAACGATACAACAATCACTTAAAGTATCCAGTTAAACATTACATACCTCTGTAGCTTTTTTATCTGGAATTTCACGCGGAATTGAATCAAAATCCTGGTTACAAAGAAAGGAAGAACCAGTTGCACGAATCAAACAAAGAATTACAAGTATGGGAACTGAACACTTCCTCTCAATACAAATAGTAGTTTTCTATATTGCTACCATGTTTATTAAAAAGGTTACCTCGGGTTTGACATCGTTAGGGTCATCAATATACTCTCTATCATCCCAGTCCTCTGGCTGCAAAACAGATTGGTAAACTCTATCAAGGTAAAGACGACAGCAATGTACTGTAAATGCATATCTTAGCTCAGATCAAAACCATAATCCCTTTTTCTCGTCATAAGTTATAATAGCTGAACTAAGTATAATTATCTCAGGAAAAGACTATCCAATCTTGCAAATGTTTAGTTCAGCGATTCACATAACATTTAAGAATGACTCTTGGAAACCTTATGAGCAGCCAAACAGTTACCTTCTTTGCATTCTTAACCTTTATCTTCCTTGGAGGAAGGATGTCCCAGTCTGTGTACATACTGCCAAATTCTCTCTCTTTGTTATCAACCAGAACGCTGTAAGAAGCGTCAGGCTGCAGAATAAATGTGTAAAAATGATTTAATTTGTCTGTTTCACATTGCAAATCCTTTTTAATTGGATAATTCTGTCCCTGATATGAAAGAATAACATGAAGCTTCTTCGTCTGTGTTCCGCATATATCTGGTCCAAACATTAGACTGCGTAGAAAAAGAAGCAGTAATGAAAATCCTCAACACAACACCATGTGAAGATCATGTAGTAAAAAGCATGAACCATTTAATCAATCATTTCATTAGTTCACTGAATCCAAAAACATCTCCACCTTTTCATAAGATCAACTAAATCAACACCTTCATCATTGTTCTTCACACTGTGGTTTTATAGCAACAACGATATACCTAAATCTAGGCAACTTGACTAAGATTCAACCTTGTAGGAACTGATGTTCATTGAAAAGGCATAAAGGTATAAGGCACAAGATTACCTGTAAGGAGTATCACCACCAAACTGCTTCTGGTTAACATAGCCAGAAAGGAGCTTGATATAAGCGCCACCACATTCTATGTCTTGTTCAATCTTGACTGAGTACTGGACAACAAGAGTCCGGTTTTTGTTGCTAAACTCCGAAATCTTTGCAGAAATCGCATAATGCTTGGCATCATTATAGGTCTGAATACCTAAACATATGAAGAAATTTTTTCCTAAGTCAAACCAAATAAAGATTCTATTTTCCTCAAGTTAACTTCAAAGATAGAAAGCCAGTACACATGACATGAGAACTCCATGTGTTTAGTCTACAGAACAAAGACCCAAGTGCCAACAAGAACATATCAAAGAACTAAAACACTGCAGCATAACAAAGATCTCAGGCAACCATGTAAGCAGAGAGAAGGGAACTTAATATTTGCTGGTAAAATCTACTTAGCATTGCAAAAATCAAGTGAAGCCCTTAACGCCAAAAAGATGATAGATAAGCAACTTAGGAGCGGCGAAAGGAAATACCTTTATTGTCAGGATCACCGGGCCATTTGCCGGCAGCGTGCTTAAAGGTTCCGGCTTTGCCTTCGTTTCTTTTCCAATCAGATAAGACCCATCTGCTTTTCCATCCACCTGAACACATCTTACTCTGTTAATTGCATAAATCTATAAATAGAAACCAAAAAAGGAAAATCCAGAACCATATAATCGTTATATTAACCAGAAAAGGAAAGCCTAGAATAGAAGATTCTAATGAGGAATGGATTTGGCGTCACTATCCTAAATAACTCAAATCTACCAAGTAAGTTACTACTTACTGATCATACCAATAAATTCAAAAGGCAACTAAAACCCATAACAAAGCGATGTTTCGTTTCCCGGAAAAAAGGGAGAAAGAGAGAAGAGTGTTGTTATATATACTTCACCTTCGAAATGCTCCTCCAAGAAGATCTCGGAGAAAGCCAAGGGAGCAAGAGTGAGAAAAGAGAAGAGGAAGAAGAAGCATAAAGAATTGAGCTTATTTTGAGGCAATCCCATTTTTCAGAATCTCTCACTCATTCACCACTGTGCTTCGGCCTTTCAATCAGAGGAGAATGTTGACTCAGAGTCGTGTGGGTTAATTACAGAACTACCCCTGGATTCGTCTTCTTCTTCCCAAGTCTTTTTTTTTTTTCAATTCGTCGCCTGGTGGACTGCTGAACGTTCAAAGTCGTTTGATCTGCGTAAGATATGGGCCAAAACAGAACCCTTCAGGTCCCAAATTCATAATTGCTATGTTTATTGCACTCATCTTCTATTGCCATTATGATTTTTAATAAAAGGTTGGTCTAATTCTATCCACTAATCCTGCATAACAACATATTTTATCACGTTAATGAAAATCGTATCTCATTAATGACGAGGATATTTAAACTAATGTTTTATACTACTCTAGTATGTGCGTTACACTGTTACTATCTAAAATTCTAAATTCAAAAACCCCCACCCAATAATAATACACCAAGCATGTTCAGCCCAATGAACACAACATTCCTCTTCCTAAAATTTCCCACTTAATCCATGTTATAATCTTTGTGTTACTTATTTCATTATTTAATCCTAATTAAGACCGATTCTTTTCGCTGAAAAGACATATATACCCTCTATCCCAGTGGCGACTCACTTACAAAACACGTGCGTGGCGCGTGACCTTACCACTGATAGCTTCTGACGCCCCATGCCTACTCTACTCCGCTGCCGGCTTCTCCGGTGGATATCAGTCGCGTAGACGTCTTCTGGTATGAAGGAATGCTCCAACACGCCGCTGTAGAAGGCATCTTCGACTCCGGACTCGACCCGGGATTCCTCGACGTATTGGAGAAGCACCCGGAAAACGCCGATCGCGTCAGGAACATGCTTTCAACGCCGTCCCATTGCTTCCTATATCAATTGGTTTCCCGGCCGTCCTGCAATCGTTTCGGAGCTTCTAAGGTTTCACAATTCAGGTACATCGATCAAAGGTTCGAATTAGGCCAGAAAAGAAGGGACTTTATGAAATATGTTTCTGAATTTGGCAGTTTAACCATAAAGAATTCGACTTTGATCTGTGATCTTTGATTTCTCATGTTTGTTTATGTATCCTTGTACAGAATACATTAACAAGCTAGTGGAGGCAGATAAATCAGGAGAAAGGCGTGAAATTGCTGCAGGTACTTTCATGAACCCAGGCTCGTGGGAAGCTGCTCTTCTTGTAGCTGGAACCACTATATCAGCAATGCAACATATTCTTGACTGCCATGGGAAATTAGTATATGCTCTGGTGCGTCCTCCAGGCCACCACTCACAGCCTACTCAAGCGGATGGGTATTGCTTTTTCAACAATGCGGCTCTTGCTGTGAAACTTGCATTGAATTCGAATTCTTGTTCCCGAGTTGCGGTTATTGACATTGATGTGCACTATGGAAATGGCACAGCTGAAGGGTTTTACAGGTATGATAAGGTTCTTACAGTGTCGTTCCATATGAATCATGGGTCATGGGGCTCGTCTCATCCGCAGAAAGGGTCGATTGATGAACTTGGTGAAGATGTGGGACTGGGTTATAACCTGAATGTTCCTTTACCTAATGGGACGGGTGACCGGGGTTATGAATATGCTATGACAGAGCTGGTGGTTCCTGCAGTTAGAAAATTCGGACCCAATATGGTTGTGCTCGCTGTTGGTCAAGACTCCAGCGCTGTAAGTTCTTTCTTTGCCCAAAAACATGTAGACTATCTAACATAGTTGTATCTGACTGATAACTTCTGCATGTTTTGTTCATAATTATTGTCTTGGTTACGGTAAATGTACGCTGCTCCAATGGCTCTGCTGTGATAAGTGTGCATAAGAAGTTAGAAGAATGTAGCTCTTCCATCAGTTAGGAAAAGATAAATAAAAGAATTAGTATAAATAGAAGATTAGTGTGCTCAAGAATTCACCCTAGGATTTTTATCTTTGCTTCCTTTTTGTTAATCATCGTCGTTTGTATTCTGAGTCTTATCATCCTTATTAACCGAGCTGTTCACTTTTCGGCCCGTGGCAAGAGTCTGGTACACAGGGAAATCTCTTTCAAAGTTCTTCGGCTTAAAACAATTGGTAGAGATCCTGATGTCCAGTTTGCAGGGTGATTAGAATATGGTGGACTCGATGATAACCAGTTTCTATTGTCGGATCTGCAGTTTATCCAAACGGAAGACAATGCCTCACGATGAGTGGATATACAAGGATTGGGGAGATAATGAGGGAAGTGGCAGAAGAGCACAGACATGGAAGGTTGCTGATTGTGCAAGAAGGTGGGTATCATGTAACATATGCAGCCTACTGCTTCCACGCCATGCTCGAAGGCGTGCTGAAGATTCCAAAACCACATCTATCTGATCTGATTGCATACTATTCTGAAGAAGAAGCTATTGCTGATGCAGCTGTGAAATCAATCAAAAGACACCACTCAGAATTTGGTCCATTTAGAACTTGAAAATGTGTCGAATGAATGAGTTTAACTGCTTCCTCGTTGTGTTGTGACTTTTAGAACACAGATCCCATTGTAGATTGAAATGGCTAAAGAAATACTTTTCTGCAGGTATACTGAATCACATGTTTGGTCCTTTTCTGCCACTCCAAATCAATATATAAAAATACTTGTTGAGCAAACTTTGTTTTGGACGACAGCTTAATTACACGATCCAACCACTTTAAAAAAAAAATTACACTAACGAAGCTCCTTTTGTCCGTTTGTCCGTTCCGTTTATTTTTGTGATGTTTGTTCAATTGTTCTACTGCAACACTCAAACATATAAACTATTTCGGGAAAGTGACAGGAAAAAGTTTACATAAAATTTAATTTGAGTAGTTTGAAAAGATAGTTAGGCTTAAAATACAAGAAAACACCTTTTCTGTCACGGAATATTTGTTTGGAAAATAAATTTATATATATTCCAGATTCTACAATTCAAGAGCCAAATAAGATAGGCATAGTCGTCAGGATTGTTGTAGATCCTTAAAAAATGCATGTCGAATTCGAGGAAATATGTTCGGATAAGATCGGTATTCTCACAAGATCGAGATAGGGACTAGAGCCATCGAAAATAAAAGTCTAGATTTTGTTTTACTTCTCTCAAATATCTTGTTTTTACATCTTTCCGTCTCTCAAATTCACTAGGAAAAACACTTGTATAAATTATTTTAAGAACTGTATGTTAGATGGATTCCAAATTTGATAACAACAAAAATTTGATTCCAAATACTTTTAAATATATATTTTGTTTTATTTTATTATGTACATCGGATAAGTACAAACCCCGAACCAAAAATATAACCATCTAATATTTTACCGAATTTTTTCAAAGATACGTCTATCTCTGTTGATCGTCGCTCTAAATATTAGAATGTGCAATACTGAGAACTTGCAGAGGGAATTGGATTTTCTAAGCTTTATAACTCAATTTCAAGTCAGTATAGATCATCAATCCTATCAACCTGTAACAATTTCTAAAGGAAGTGGGAAAACGAACTTTAAATTTTGAAAAGTGTCCAAGGAATATGTTGTTTTTTGGGCTAGTTCACAGATTAGAACATAATTGTCATTTTAAATATGTGATTCCTTTAAATTGTCAATTTTGTTTTAAAAGTGACCTTACGTTTGTTAACTGAGCCAACCATAAATAAATTCATAACGAAATTTACATTGAAAATTTGAAAATTTAGTTTAAAGTTATATCAAATATATTAGTTTGAGACAAACAAATAATGTTTAAAATGACATTTAAATTGAAACGGGTAGAGTATATATTTAGTTAATAAATTTCAAAACAGAAAAATGATTAATTGCATATTCACTAGTTTGTAATGTTAGTATTAACTAATATATTCGTGGGTAAATATATTGAGCATACATGTGTATGAATTAAGAATTTCAGAAGCAATAATATTTATATTAGCTAATTAACTAGTAACTCGCTTAAACTGAATCAACGATGTAAATAGGAAAAAATTCACACGGGAGAATGAATATTTCACTTTATAATAGTTTTTTTAACAGCTTATAGTAGATTATTTAACGCTCCGAGTTATCTAAAAATACTGTAGGAACAAAAAAAGAGAAGAACATTGTAGTATAGTCCCCACTTGTCTCTCTTCCTCTCCAAATAAACCACAGTAGTCTTTTCAGATTTTTTGTACATTTCCTCCACCCCACCCATCTCTCTCTCCTTCTTCTTCTCTTCTTTGGTTCCCCTTTTCTTTTATTTATTCTTCCAAAATCAAATAGTAGTTCCTTCTTTGATCTCATTGGGATAGCTAAAGCTTTCACAAACCCAAACGAGAAGTGAGATATCATTGAAGACAAGAAGCCACAAAAAATGTCTATAGATTTATCATCTGAGCGTGTTTGCTATGTCCACTGCAGCTTCTGCACCACGATTTTAGCGGTAATCTCCATCTCCCTCTCCCTCTCCCTCTATTTCTTTATATAACAATGAAAATCTTTCTCGAAAGAAAGAGTGTTGATTTGATATTTACTCAGAGCTAGATCCCCCTTTTCTAACTTATATCAAACAATCATATAAGATATTAATTATCTTGCTATCTAAGTTTGGCGATATATTTATGTATATTGTATGATGAATTTTGCATCTGGGTCATGGATCAACGTCTCTTTTCCTGTGATTATTGATGAAGATAAATAGGTGGTTTTTTCTTAAGTTCAGAAAATAAAGAAACCCTAAAATTTATTTTAACTTTATTGATATATAACGCGTGATGAGATACCCAAAGAAGTAAAAGAAGTTCGGTAACTAAACCATAAATTTCAGTGCTCAAACAAAGTAAACTCAAAGGAAACAGCTCCTGATCATATTTAGGGTTCTATGAAGTAGGTTTAAAGTCTACAACAAAAGCATCTTATACCCTATTTTCACAATATTAAGAGGGGGGGGGGGGGGGGGTTCGCTTTTAAGGACAAGTTTTCTTTGGTGTTTCAGTAAATCCTTCGTTTTTTACTCTTTTATTTACATATATATATATATATATAGAGGTGATATTACTCATAATTCCCTAAGTTTCAATCGGCATTAATATTTCCTGTAAAAGGAATTGGTAGATAGCATCCATGTGTGATGCAGGCTGCAGAAACTTTCACTATGTTTTCTAGCTTGATAGGTTGACTTCATATATAACTGTAGTGTTTGACACATGTATACATATATGAATATAAGATACATCATATCAATCATAGAACTTTCATCTACAAGCGCACGTGATCCATGTAAAAATGTTTACATCACATCACCAGCATGATAATTTTAATCATTTTTTGGTTCTCCAGATTTTCCTTTTTCTACAGTACTAAGCTGAAGCTAATTTATTATATGTATACAATTTCAAAATTTAGCTCATTTCCCTAATTTTAACGTTTTCTGTGACTATTTAACAATATATATCCACACTTGATGTGTGTGTGTATATCTACCACACAAATCTTTGTTCTATATGATCCATAAGCAATCATGAGAAACTAACTACATCATGTAACTTAATAGTTTATACTAATAAGATCGAATCATATTTCGGGTTCAAATTCGGTAAGTATGCGAGATTTAGAAAGAAAAAAAAAACAAATCATGAGAAAACTCTTCTCCCTGATTATTCATAAACGTTATACTACATATAAATAAATAGTGGAGATATAGCATGAATCTGATTAGCGTCAAAAAGGCCACATTTAATAAAAATGTTGAAGGTCGTCTTGCACAAAATAGGGTGATTGGAGTAGAAAGTACAAAAGATTTGTTCTACCCAGTTCCAGTAACATTTTCTTGATCTATACAAAAGCTGCAAACTGTTAAATCATGGCCGATCTTGACCACTTCGGATCGGATCCATTCTCTCTCTCTCTCACACACACACACACAAACACATATATACACAAAAATAAAATTAGAAGATGATAATATAATTAAAGATGGTACCATCACATATATGTTAAGGACTTTATGGGCTGTGGTTAAGGTCACGTCGTTTTCTAACATGACTGTCTTCTCCTTACAAGCTTCATCTACCATTCTTCATCTCTTTACCATCTTTTATCATGTTGCCTTGAGGCTTGTGTGTCAGACATAGAATTCATCAGAACCCACCATACAGAAAAATACACGCTTTCATATATGTGTGTGTGCACATATATATATATATATATATATATATGGATTCTTAATTAACTTTTACAGATTTATTTTACAGTAGATGCATAAAAGGCTTAATTAATCAACTGAACGACCCCAAGAACCAAACGTAAAAAGATGGTTGGTAAATTTAACTTTTATGTAGCTAGCGTATGTATACTCCCTATACTTGGTCTAATTTTTGGAAAATTTGCGATATGTTTAATTAGTTTTACCCGCAGAAAACACATTAAGTTGTAGGTTTTAATATAATTACGTAGAAACCTGAAACGTAGAACACGAAACTAAACTTGTTCATAAAATATTCAAAACTATTTTTATTTAAACCCAAAAAAACTATATTTTCAATAACGAACACCACGATTCTAATTTGGCAGACAATTTAATAGAAGCTGCATTATTCAGTAATTTGGCTCAGAATAAAAGAATTGGTAAACTCGATAATCTGTTGGTTCGAATATTAGTAGTGACAATACTTCTATTAATTATTTTATTTTCTATTTCATGTAAAAGATATTTATAGGACTGTCTTTTCTATTTCATTATTGCATGCACAATAGAGATTGGGCTAACCAGCCTATCGAAATATAAAATAGTGACAAACAAGAAAATAACTTGTGCCTATATGTAAATAATTTTCAAATATCGATACTATAATAATTTTCAAAATATATATATTTGATTTAAGAGATCTTAGAAACCAAGACATATACTATCAGGTAAGCGTACCATACGCAAGTTTGTTCACACTTGTGACGGTGAGATGTGGCCATTGTACCAATTTGCTCTCCCTCAACATTGGAGTTTCACTTCATCAAACCTCACCTCCTCCCATTAATCAAGATCTTCAGGTTATAATCATTAGTCCTTCAACATTCTTTGTTACCATGTAGAAATCTGGCTTATCTAGTCACTGTAATCATGAAGCCGCACAAACAACACATAACCTCTTCGGTAAGGAAAGATTGTGGATCATCTTCTAGGAGCACCAACAACTTATCCGAAAATATCGATCGCGAGTCTCCTAGAATGCCTCCTATTCGTCGTAAGTCACTCATTCCACTCACATTTAATACACAGGAATAATTTGAAGTTATTGTAATACATGCAATCACCTAGCTATGTGAGTCCATAATTTTATCTAGCAAGTATTTTTATTTTCATGGCAGCGCCGGAAAAAAGGCAACGCGTGCCTTCAGCCTACAACAGATTCATCAAGTAAGTGTCAGTTGCAACTTTAGTCTCTCTATTAATCAATTTCTCTCAAGATCCTTCACTTCAATTTTAATAACCTTTATTGTTAATTAGAGAGGAAATCCAAAGGATTAAGGCTTGCAATCCAGAGATTAGCCACCGTGAGGCGTTTAGCACAGCTGCTAAAAATGTAAGCTTGCTTCTTTATCATTTTTTCACAAATATATAAAGTAGATGGTCTACGAGAGATAAGTCAAAACAAAACTCCTTATAGAATTAGAAGATGCCATTATCTACTCCACCAAAGCTTCACCGACGACGTCAGAATTAGAAGATGCAACTAAAATAATATAATATTCTTAAATGACGTAACTAAGCTATATAAAGTCTTCTTTAATATACTATTTTCTAATACTATAAGTAAAATGTATTTCTCAACATTATTTAAAATTAATATTATCTTATATATAACCAATAAAAGAAATCAAAACGAAAAACTGATATACAGAGACATGATTGGATACAATCTTATAGTTAGTTTTTCTAATAATTAGTACCATGTAATAAACTAATTATAATAGCTGTGGTGGGGAAAGTTCTAGGGCTAGTTCTCTTTCTCTGTTATGAGCTCCGATGAATTTTTCGAAATATAAGTGTATATACCAATAAGGTAGTGGATTCTACTATGCATAATTGGTGGAATGCTTATTAGTTATTACAGTATATGTTTAATTTTTTTTTTGTGTGTGTGTGTAGTGGGCACATTTTCCTCACATTCACTTTGGATTAAAGCTGGATGGCAACAAGAAAGGCAAGCAATTAGACCAGACAGTTGCAGGCCAAAAGTCTAATGGCTATTACTAAAGCCTTTATATATATATATACATATATATATATATATTGATAATGGCTATTATGTATGTGTGTCTGCTTTTTTGTTTATCTATGTACGTTCGCATTTATGAATGCGTAAGCAGAGCTGATAGAAGGTGAGGAAGAAGAAGCTCGTAAGCTTATATATATATATACATGTATGTATGTATATGTCCCTTCTTTTTCTGGCGCGGACGTCATATGTAACTTCGTTTCAAGCTTATTATCCTAATAAGTGAAGTCTATTATGGTTTTCAAATTTGAACCTAATTATTTAGGAAGAGCCTTCTTTACGAAGATTGTAATATCAGTTTCCTCTTTCCTCATTCCTCATTCCTCATTCTGAAAAGGTGTAGCTTTTGTGTGGTCACAACTTTATATTTATAATAAGTAGTTTCCTATAGTTGCAAATACATATACATGAGCTTACAGGTATGTGGAATTCGATTGATTCTACATCAATTTCAATTAATGTATAGTATTTGGAACACAAATAAAAAAGGAGTGAGGATGTTGGACTTTAGATATTTGTCTATATATATATATATATATATATATATATACATACATGCACATGTACAATATATACATAGAGTGAGTGGTAAAAGATAAATAAATTCCATCTTGGGATGTGATATGGTAACTTTTATGGTGCTGAGATAAGTCTGAAACTCACTCATTCCAAAGAAACATTCTTTACAAAAAGCAAAGGCTCCCAATGAATAGTTCAATTGGTTGTTTTTATTTTTATTAGGTTTTTATTTTTATCTATGAGAAATCAATACTCGTTTCACCTCTAGGCAGCCACAAAAATCAACAATCCGGTTGAGTATAATGAATGATTCATCTTAATCACACTTTTATGCTGCCATGAGCGGCTCATTATTTCAAAGTCATTAGCAGCGTTAAAATCTGGTTTTGAATTGTTGAGCGGGCTAGACGGAGTAGTTCATGGTCGATACATTTTTATGCAGATGTAGATAAAATAGAGTTATTTTTCCACAGTAGACACCTGTTTTTGGGGAAAAAATTTGGTACGTAATAAATTATTATCCGTTGAAATAATATAATCGGCCAGTTCGCTAATGTATTAATCCGTAGTGATCGTTTTCGATAAAAAACGACATTGTCATTGTTATTATAACATGGAAGATATGACTTTTCATACTCGTTTTGTGAAATTTTAGTATGTGGTCAACATAATATATGTTAACTGATCGGCAATTATTAAAAATCTTCTTATATGAACTCTTCTAATAGCTACCGAACAAAAACGCTCTCTATTTTAACATTTAATGCAGCATACCATTTATAAAAAGTAATGCCATAAATATTTGTGTAGCTGTGGTCAACTTTTGCTAAAATAATGCCACTTTGTAAAAATGACTCAAACATAGACCAAACAGCAATCACAATAGTTTCCACGTCGATATCAGTTAGCTATTCAAAATTCCGTATTAATTATAACTTCATTTACCATTGTCCAAAATGGACACGAACTGTGCTTGTGTCTATGTCTAATGAAACTCATCTCTATATCTCTCTCTCACCATCGCTTTTTGTATATCTACCACTCGAAAATTTTCGCGACGAAGGTTAGAGATGTGGGGTCCTCTCCAATGTGTGCAGCACTAGCAGAGACACTTACGTACACCTTCCATTGTCCATGCACAGAGAGATACACCAATATTTCTTAAAAAAGAAAAATAGAAAAGCTTGAATATAAGAATTATGAAAAATATAAAAATAGAAGGGGAGAGATGACATTTTTAATTCGGGTCCAAAGGAAAAACAGAATCTGAAACGTCAAATCATGTTAGTTGGGGTATTTGTATGTCTTTGGCCGTTTGTGTCTCTGATGGGTCTTGTCCACACACTTTAATGTTTCCATTCTTTCTTTTTTTTACTCCATTTTTTCTTCTTACATTATTATGTTTTTTTCAATCTTCATTTTTTACCTTTTCCTTTTTTATTGTTTGTTCAACGATAATATTTTAGGACAATTAGTCCAATTAATAGCAAAAAAAAACATAATTTTTTAATAAGTTGCCATATTGAATTATGTCTATAACAAAACGGTATTTTCCCCTTATTTTGTGTGTTAATTCGCTAACATGGTTGACGACAAAAAAAAATAAAAATTGCTAACGTGGTTACATGTGACACATAAATGACATGAAACAGATTTGACATAAACCATATAAATTCTGCTTTACGAAATTCTAAAAATAACAAATATAATTTCATGTTGTCAAAAAAAATCATGTTATCTATATATAGTTATTAGAATTCTATAGTTAAAACATATTATACATCTAATTAAAATGACATTATATTGATAACCCTAACAAAAAAAAACATTCTATGAAATTATTTGAGTTTTTATTATTCTTACTTCTTAGCAATAAGATTTCATACCATTCTATTTTTATGGTTTATTAACATGTTTAATTCTATTTGAGACATAATTATTATTTTTGTCTTCATGTATGTAGCGTTGTAAAGGAAACGTGTTTTTTTTTGTAATTGGTTTATTATTAAATTGCAAAGAGAGAGAAAAAACAAATGGCCAGCCGAGCGCACTAATAGATTATTTTGTTTAGCCCAACAAAATGAGAGCCCGGGATATGAACAGTTTGAACTAGAAGGGAGTGGAGCTCTTGATGTCAGTTTCGGTGATCAAATTCCGACGGAGACTTAGGGGGTGTAACGAAATAGGGATTTGAGAGGATTTGAGATGATTTGAGTTTAACTGAAATTTGAAAATATTTATTTGAAATTTGGTGAATTAGGAAATTTGTTATTAAATTTTTGGAATTCTCACTTAAAACTATAGTTAATCATTTATAAGCCCACCAGAAAATAGCAAGACCATATATATTGTATTATCATTTATTGTTTGCACTAACTGCGTCAAAGACAGAGTTTGATATCCCGTGGCCAACTAGAAATCTAAGTTGATTAAAAGAAAAAACATTAAGGCACGTCATATACGGCAATGAAAGACATCAATACACTTCCCATCCAAAGCTTCCCATCTTTCTCCTCCACTTCACTCACTGCCTTCACCACTTTCCCTTGCTTATCCTCCAACACCTTGAGCACTTTCCCTTCTTCACTGTACTTCACCGCCACAGCATGAGGCCAACCACCTACCTGCAGCAAATACTGGAACTTCACTGTTATTGGCAGCTTCAGAAAGAACTTCCTCACTCTCGGGTGATGCGCCATCACGTGTGTGAATATGTTGCGGTGGCAGTGGACCGCCACCACCCAGAAATCCCCATCTCTGTTTGTGCGGATATTGTCCGGGAATCCATGTAACAGAGCTATCACTTCTGAGGTTCCAGCTTTTTCTCCTTTCAACCAGTATTTCCGTAATCTGAATGAACCAATATATGGAAACAACATGAGAGTCCTTCCATTTTAGATACAGTCAGAAACGTTGATTGCAGAAGTTATGCCAAGTATATATAACAGACAATGATGTGGAAGTCACAGAGGAATTAAGATGAAAGACTGACCTTCCAATTGATCCTTCACAAAAGATGAAAAAGAGCCGTTCTTTGCCGAGGGATAGTCCATTAGGAAACTGGAGATTTGTCAAGAGAGTGGTAGTTTCCTTTGTTTTTGGATTGTATTTCAACACCCTCCCAGTGTCTTCCCCCGAGACAATCAAGAGCATGAATTTCCTAGAACACAATCATCATACTCACAACACTGAGGGCACAATAAGTCAAAACACAAGTAGTGGTAACTAGGCATCAGAATCTCATTGCTACTTCCTGCAAATTCTTAATAGATAACAGAATTCAACATCAAAAAGGCTCTCTCAAGTGTTAGCCGCAGTCCCATGGGGTCTAAGCCCTGGGTGTAGCTGGAAGATATAAAAGAAGCAAAACATGATAAGCAAACAGGACCAAACTCCAAGCTACCCACCGAGCAGGAGAGCAAAAAGATGAAAACTTGAAAAACATACATACCTGCGTTGGAAAACAGAGCTGCTATCTGTAAAGTTAAGATTGCCTTGTTCATCAATGTCAAGATCATTGGTAAATCTCAAAGGCACACTGTCTGCCTCGGTTGTAAGAGAAGTTGCTAAACCTCCTTCAGGACCAACTTTCATAATCCCCAAATACGCATCTGCAATGTATAAATCCCCAGTTTTCTTGTCGAACCGAAGACCCAAAGGTCGACCACAGATGTGTTCATCCTCTAAGTAATCCAACAGTGATGGCTTTGGATCACATAGCTCTGATCTGGTCACATACACAAACACCAGAGTTTGAGAAACTTTACTGAAACAAATTGGCCAAATAGAGCCATGATCTGATCACTTGACAAGACTCACCGATTGTTGGAAGTATACGCGAAATCGGTCCAGCGAGTTCATCCCAGAAGAGAATGCGACCGTCGGCGACGCCGGTGTAAGGACCACGGCCAAAAGGATCTAAAGCAATACTCTCGGGGCCCTGAACCTCGTTTAGAAACCTGATCTCTGACTTTTGCAGCAGATTCTGATGGTCTCTCTACTTGGGAAGTGCCGATAACGGTGGCAGGTCAATTTTATGAGTCTGGAAGTCCGGGAAGTTGGAAATGGAACTGTAATTGAAGGGATCAAGAGCGCAATAGATGGCAAAGACGAGAAAGATCTTGGCGACTATGTTCATGGCTATTTTCTATGGGGTTTGTTTTGTTCGGTGATGGTGACGATTTGGAGTTTTTGTACGAAGAAGAAATTGGTTGGGAAGTTGATGGTTGAAATATTTATTAACTTTCCAATTGCATTTTTATAATGTACTGCAGTTTTGCAACTCTCGAGAATCCCAAACAGTAGAGATGAATGAATCTTCCCCAACACATAGACGTTTGGTCCCCAGGAAGTTTTGCTAAAAATTGCTAGGGAAGCTGTGACATTTGGTGTGACTGGCGCTGTCTCTACCGGTCCTATTGCCTGGAAATACTCCAGGAGTCCACATGGTACCACTTTTACCCTTGTAGAAACAACTGGTGTAATCTTGATAAACCTCACTTGTTTCTTCAAGGATTACATGTTGCCAAATACTGCCGAGTTGTAATGTAATATTTTTTCTCATGGTATCTTCGACACCTCTTAACTACTGCTGGTGTGACAGATGCTGCATTATCATTCTTAGGAGGAGGTGTTTTTGGTTAGACCTTTGGGCAAGAAATCGCAAACCACACCCTGCAACTCTATAGGCTGGACACAATGGCTGCCCAAGTTAAGTTCATGGAATGGTGGGAACGCAAGAGTCAAGGAAGGTCTTGAATCCAAAATGAAGACAGTGTGCTGCTTTCTCAGTCAGAGAGTATCTTGCAAACAGAATGAAATGCTGATAGTTTTCCATCCATTTCCAGACTCCCCTTTGAACTTTTTTCTATTCTTACTCTTGGAACATGTTTACCTTGTCGCAATAATCCACATGCCTCACAAATGTTTTGAGGAAATGAATTGAAAGAAAGCAAAGAGCATCGACTTCCTCGATGAAGCACATATCGTAGACTTTCTTTTGATGATTCATAGCAATAAGCTCCATCATTCTGAGTTTGTATTTATGAAACTCGCAAGTTCTCTTTTTGCCCCGTTTCTACACTAGTTAACGAGGAAGCATTTGCCTTCATGTTGGTTCGCACAAGCATTATCAAGGAGAGGCCTGTAATTATTCATGACTACAGTTGGTCTGCTTATTGACAGTCACCAAAACCATTAACAATTAGGAAGCTCGCAAGTTAACAATGAAGCATTTGCTTTCATGTTGGTTCGTACAAATACGATCAAGTAGAGGCCTGAAACTGCTCAAGACTACAGTTGGTCTATATTTTAATACAAAGTGCTAACTACAACACAAATGGCCCTTGGGACTTGAAGAACAAAATCCACTCCATTGATCATATGTAACAGATTTAAATAAATAGTCTTTGAAGTAATATACCATACAAGCAGCCGAGAGATCCACCAGGGAGGTGTCGTTCCACTTATTTAAAAGAATTGAAGAAGTTGACAGTGTCTGCAAGCGCAACGATGAAGGAGTCAACATCCTCCTTTGTGTTGTAAAAGTAGAGGCTGGCGCGTGCACTTGCATTCACTCCAAGATACCGGTGGAGTGGCTGTGCACAGTGGTGTCCTGACCTTATTGCAACTCCATGCTGCAACATACAGTATTTGCTTTCAGTTATCATCCTACTATGAATATTCTGATGAGTGAGCAAAGTAGACATCACGAAGATATGCCAGATCATCAAGGACCTTAAGGTTTACGGGTTTTACCGCTGAATGGTAACATTACCCACCCAGAAGTAAGGGAAGTGTTGCAACTACCATTTACTGAGAGGTAGTAGGTAGTGCCCTTATCCTTCTCGAGGTGCTACCTCTTATCCAGAGAATAAATATCCATGAAAGATAAGAAAAAACACAGCATGCAATGGGAAAGATTACAGATAGCTCCCAGTTATAACATACCTGTTGATCAAGAAAGGTTGCTAGATCAGTTGGGTGCAAGCCCTCTACATTGAAGGAACAAAGAGCACTCCTGTGAACACTTTCAGAAGGTCTGGGGCCATATATCCGGACATCAGGCACGGAAGACAGTTTCTCGTACAAATACTTACCAAGCTCTACCTAAACATAAGAAATTATAAATTACAATTAGAAAGAGAACATGTGAAAATCAAAACATCATGGCTAGCGTCTAGCTGTAGGAAAATTATGTCCAACCTCATATTCATGGACTTTTGTCATGCCAATTTCTGACAAGTAATCAACTGCAGCTCCAAGGGCAATTGCTTCTCCTATTGCAGGTGTTCCAGCTTCAAATCTGGTACCAAATTAAATCTACTTATTTCCAAACTGCAGCAAATATGCAAATTAGTAACTAATATAAGTTGAACCCCAACCTGGATGGAGGTTCCGCATAAGTTGAATGATCAAGAAATACATCTGAGATCATTTCTCCACCACCTAAAAACAGAATGGAAACAAAAAGAGAAATTGATACGGGATTCAATCCAGTCTCATGTCTCATCCTTGACTAATGAGATAAGATGATTATTTTCATTAAAATATATACCATAGACGGCTTACCTAAGAACGGAGGCATAGCATGTAGAAGATCACTCTTACCATATAAGAACCCAATGCCTGTAGGTCCACACATCTGAAGCATGATTATCATTTTTTAACTATAAGCTTTCCACAAGGCTTATTACGTATCTCAGGAAGAAAAGTAAACAATTCCAACCTTGTGAGAAGACGCAACTAGGAAATCAGCATTTAGCTTCTGGACATCAACCACCATGTGGGGAACACTTTGACAAGCATCCACAAGAACTTTGGCTCCAACATTGTGTGCCCAGACCACAATTTCTTCAATAGGAAGAGAAGATGCTAAACAGAAAGAAAGAAGAAATAGTTAGATACTTACCTGATCCCGTTTCTTTCTCTTTCACGGAAAAATAAAACACTTACAAGTTAAACAAATTGAATATAATGAGAAAATGAAAAGGAATCTACCAAGAACATTTGATACGTGATGGACAGCCACGAGTTTTGTCTTTGGAGAAATCATATCTTTCAACTTGTCTATGTCTGGAATTTCATCTTCATTCAATGTTACAAACTTTAAAACAGCTCCAGTCTTTTGAGATACTATTTGCCAAGGAACAATGCAACTATGATGTTCCGCAACTGTAAGTATAACCTGAAAAGCTAGCATCACTCACAATCTCACTTGCTATAGGTAAAGGAAAACAAAAAAAAAACTTTGAGAGCGATACCAAGATATCTCCCCATTAAAAAAAAAAAAAGTATTTAAGAATTGACAAAGTAAGGGCACAAACCTCGTCTCCTGGTTTGAGATTTAAAAGACCCCAAGAATAAGCTACAAGATTGATGGCTTCAGTTGCATTCCTTGTGAAAACAATCTCTTTACTATCGGAAGCATTGATGAAACGAGCAACCTTTTTCCTAGCCAACTCAAACTCATCTGTAGCCTTGGCACTACAATCGGTCATAACAGATAATGAGCATGAACCATATCAATCAAATGATCAATCCTGATCCTCTCTAACGATAACAGAGAAGAAAATAAAACACCTTAAATAGTGGATTCCTCTATGAACGTTTGAATTATAGAACTCATAGTAATTCTGTAAAGCATCCAACACAGCTGCCGGCTTCTGAGAAGTTGCAGCACTGTCTAAGTATACAAGCTTAGACCCATTCACTTCCTGAAATGTTTAACTCTTTAATTTTTCGAAGTAGAAGCCAACAACATACTTCACTATTCCTAATCCATACTGTTTTTATATAATTCGTAAGTTAATCTGGTTAAGGAATCAAGTAAAGTGGAAAAACACCTGGTGGAGAATTCTGAAATCTTTTCGAAGGCGATGACCGAGAGAGACGGATTCGGAATCGGCGGCTATGGTGGCAGAGGAAGAGGCGCTGGAATAGACGGATAGCGAAGAGGAGCGACGAACGCGGGAAAAGCTACGGTGTCCGATGGAGATGGCGTTGGGGGCGAGAGATTTGAAAGAGGGGAGTTTCATAGCCACACCTTCCATGGTGGAGAAGACGAATGAGCTGACAGAGGCAGAGTGAGTTCTCAAACCGGTGTAAAGGCGAGAGTCTTCCAAGTCACTAGTTGGATTAATTTAATCTGAAATGTTTAGTGTGGATATATGGGCCCCAATAGGCCTCTTACGCCCTTCAATGGGCCGGAGTTTTTCAGTTTAAACATCTAAAGACAATTGGTTTTTAGGGTCAAAAATCAAACCAGAATACACGAATCGCTGGTTTACCGGTTTAACCGATCGAATCCGTCAGGATTTAAAAAAGTTGGAGAAAATGTTACTATCGAATTTCCAGTTTTAGTAGATAAGACAGTTGGCAGATATTTTTTGAAAGAAGGAATAGAGTAACGAAGACAGCAAAAGTAAGGTGGAGTTAATTATAGGGGCTAGATCACATGGGGAAGAGGAGTTGGAATTTGATTGGGCCGACCATTTTGTATCGATTCATGTTTCTTCGTATCTCCAATCTTCAAGACTTGTCCACATGTCTTATTTTTATCATTTACGCAATCATATACCTTTCTTTATTACAAAGAAAGATCAAGCGAAGAGATCATAATTTAAAATCAAGAAAAAGGAAGAGGAAGAGAGAGGAGAAGAAGAGTTATGAGATCTTTTTCATCCTATGTTAATGTTATACTCATCATATGCCTTATGCTTTTGAGTTTGTCAGCTGATGCGTACAAGAACTACACTGTGGGAGAGGCCACGGGATGGTTCGATATTCAGGAGAGACCCTCTGCTAATTATCAGAAATGGGCCGATTCCAAATCATTTTCTTTGGGTGATTTCCTCAGTAAGTTCATTCCATGATTTAGTTCGGTTTGTCTATATATAAGTATATGATCAAACCTTTTTTTTAAAGAAATTTAATTCTGTTAAAAATGTGTCTTTTTCTTTATATATATATATATATATAGAAATTACAATATTTTAGCAAAATGTATAGTTTGTTTTTGGTTATGTTCAGATTAACTCAGTTTATCCAGATTTAAAGTCTCAACGTAACTAACGTCTTTGTGTACTTTGAATGTAGTTTTTAACACAGATAGCAACCATTCGGTGGTGCAGACATATGATTTCAAAACATACAAAGAATGTGATTACAACAATGGCGAAGACAATAGTACAATAGAGTGGTCAGCTGCAAATCCTTCAGCAACATCTCCCGTTCCCGCCTCAATAAGTGTTCCTCTTGTTAAAGAAGGTTCCAATTACTTCTTCTCAGGGAATTATAATGGCGAGCAATGTAAATTTGGACAGCATTTTATGATCAATGTAACACATGGTCAGGGCTTACCTGATTCATCACCACCAGATGAAGATGATCAGACTGCTCCTGGACCCGGCCAATCCTCGCAATCCGGTGATGATGAAGTTGCTCCTGACACCATCGTCCCGGCCAATTTCGACCATCCTAAAGATATTGAGAGTGATGATGATGATAATAAGGTTGATGGTAGAAAAGGTTCTTCTTCCATAACAAAACCTAATTTGTTTTGTTTTGTCTTTATGGGATTCTTTGCATCTTTTTTTTCTCATAACTAGAATTTGTGTATGTATAAGTATTATGTTTTCTGGAGATACCCTAGTACTTAGTGGAAGTTCAAAATACAGTAAAGAAATGAAGAAAAAAACAGAGTAAAGAAGTGAATTTTCTATTTTTCTAACGAATATTAGCTTTTATTATCTTCAGTCTTTACTTTCGGATGTTGCTGTCAAAAAGTTTTGACTACCACTATTTCTCTATCTTCCGGAGTCTCATTCGTGTTTAAACGTAGAACCTACAATTTTGTTTTGATTGGTAAACTCTATAAAATTAATTAATTAAGTACGACAAAAAGATAATAATTGCTTACTAAGTTGTACGAAAAAAAAGAAGAGGAAAAGTTTATTCTTGTTTTTGTTTATCACTTTTATTATAATATAGTTTAAAGTAGGTGTATTGGGTCATAGATTTTGATGGGGGTTCTAGAATTTCCAATCACTGGGAAATTTACATTTTAATATACAAATACACCGCCAACTACAACTCTATCACTTTCTTTCTAGATTATACAAAGATTTGGTTTTGGCGCATCTAGTAAAGGAGAGGTTCCAGTCCAAAGGAAGTTAAAGTTGATTCAAAGATGAGAGCTCCATTTCAAGTCCTAAACAACTAGATTTGATAGGTGAATATACTGTTTCTGATTTGAATTTGATGCAGGTGATGAGCTTGAGGTCAAATCATTTTCACAAGGATAATAAGAACATCAAGAGCACTAATATGATGTATTACATGTATGAGTTGGACCAATGACAAGATCTCGCACCAAAAAAACTTTAAAACGTACTTAAGAGTTGGTTGAAGAGTATATGGATAACGATAACATCTACAAATCTATTTAGAATGATGTCTAACCCATTTCAACCTCTTAACGAGTCATAAAACCCTCAGAATACTGTAAAGTGACTTCTATTTGTGGTCAAGACATTAATGAAATTGAAGGTAAAAATTTCACTTTATAAGTTATCATTTATGGAGAATACCAAAAGTTGGATCACCTTGCAAGTTGCAACTCCCAGTTATATTCATGCACAATTTTAATTTAATTTCTGTGTCGAAAACTATCTTTTTTTTTTATCGTTTGCTTCATTTTCTGCAATATTTTCTTTTAAATCTCTAGTGGAGAAAAAGATATTTTGTCTGCTTTCATAGTCTATTTCCGGATTTAGTTACTCACTCGCTATATTAGATTTCACTTTCCCAATTATGCGGTTGCTTTATGCTTTTATGGCTTTTGCTAAAGCCATATGCTGGATAAACCGTTTTAGTTGTTCGTGTCTATTTAATAGCCTTTCGTTAAATTTACAGACACAAAGCATCACATTCCTTACAACATTGTCCACGTGCTTGGTTAGCTGGAAACAACTACAAAAACTCAACAAAAATACAATATAAATTTGGGATGAGAAAAAAGTTGATGCCCTGTCTGGCGCTGGCACATGGGATACATAGCATACTCGTAATGACACGACACCCATTTCCCATTAAGCAACAAAATAAATAGAAAGATTAAATAAATATAATAAATCTCCATCGAAAATGAAAGAAAAAGAAATATACAAAGGGTGGCCGACACTTTGGGAGGAGGAATTGAAATGGTGGTGGTTGCATGCAGAGAAGGTGGTCGCAGATATAGTTACAAAGGAACCAAATTAGCCACTTGTGGGGTTTTTACGGTGTAGTGCCCCAAGTTGTTGGTGTTTTACAACTCCACTCTGTTCTTCCTCTCACCACTTCAGCTCCATCCTCAAGTCGGAGCAAATGCTGACATTCCACATCCCCTGCTTTTCCGAGATTACCGATATCACATCCCGAAACTGCGGTCAGGGACTGAAGCACACTGTCTCTTCCACATTCCCTCCGGTACTCCAGAGTCATGCTTTTCAGCTTCTGCCTCTCCATCATTCCCACTGGAGCACTCTCCAGAATCCACCCGATGTACTTCACATTATTAACATGCTGGTTAACATCTAGGTCACTCCAGCGCGGCTGAAAAGGTTCATTACCAAACCCATTAAGAGTTTTACAGGCAGGTGGGATCAGTTGTTGAAGCATGCAGCAAACAATATATATATATGTATATATATATATGTACTCACAGTGAGACCAGATCGAACATAGTCAGCAGTTTTGTCATCCAGTTTTGCTAACTTTCTCCCGTCTTCGGCAATGACTGGGTCAGAATTCACAAAATAAGGCTCTATTTCCCCTCGAACCTCTTCAGGAATCTTTGATAATCTCCTTGTCAGTTTATTCATCATCACCCACACACTGCAAAAGAATATTTTGCAATACAAAGATGATTATAACTCTATCAAATCTGAAATATCTAACCCATGAGACCATAAGATCCCCTAATTATCCACAGCATAAACTTGTGTCCTCATTTCTGAATTGATGATAGAGCAAAAAACAGAGAGCAAAGACATCAGGTCGCTTCATCAGAAAGACAAATGAATGGTCATATGCAGAAAATCAGAATTACTTAAGTAAACCAAAAAGAAGATCTAACCTTGATGCTCGCGTTAAGGTTTCTCCAGTATTGCAATCCCGAACTAGCCAATCACGACGCATACCATTCTTTCCAGACTGACTGACCCAGGTATCTACTTCAACAACATCTCCCCTATGAGGCAGATATTGAATAAGCAAATGAGTTATGATGCAACATAATATGCATGCACAGCATGTAATGCAGGGTGCAAAAAGTCACTAGTCATATGGGCATATTGTCCTACTGTAAAAGCAATACCAACAGAGCAATTGATTTTTGACAGAAAGAAGCAAAATACACATCATTTTCTCAAACCTGGTTAAAAAAAGTGAGAGCATGAACCTGCGTACAGGTTTAGCAAGAGAATAGCTTACCAAGTAGGATATTTATCAACCACAACCTGCATACGAGTAACAACCCATATCAGATTCTTCTTAAACATTTCAGGGGTAGAACCAAACCCATCTCCCAGCAGGCCAGCAGTCTTAACATGGTTAAGCGCCGTTTCCTGTCATGAGCATAAGAGCTAAATTATGTGTATCAATGAGAGCAGTGACAACATGAGGCTGTAACTAAAACTTATAACCAAACAGTACCTGCAAATGATTCATGACTGTTTCTATAGATGCTGAGCGATCAGCACCTATTTCATATGACCTAATGGAGAAACTCTGACGGAACACAAGGCCATCCTGAACGATTCTCCCAATACCAAAAGGATCCATTAGCATATCAGAACGCCTAGGTTTCCAGTCAAGCATCATCCATTGTTTCTCAGCAGCTAAGAAAATCGTTGTTATAGCAGCAAGAAGCATGCTCCAGTCAGGTAGTTGGTTGATGAAAGTTCTTGGAGCAGGCTGTGACGTCTCAGTATCAGTCTTTACAATCTCTACTGAGCCTGGCAAACCAACCTTTTTCCCATTTATCTTAGGTGGAGCTTGCGCGTTAGGTTTAACCTTCATCCTGCCAGAGTTTGGTGCTGAATTGAGTCCAGCAAAACTCGTAGAGCCAATCTTGTTGCCTTTTCCATTAGGATCAAGCGAAGGAGATGGTACAGGAAAGAACGACGACGTAGCAGAGGTGGCCACCATGACGAGGAAGATGAGCGCTCAAAGACACTGACACCAAACAAAAATTCAAACAAAGTTAATTCAGTGAATGTCATTATATTAAAAAGATACATCTTTAGCAATTAGTAGGATCTATCTAAAGCAGATATGATCTCCAGTTAAACACGGCACACTTTTAAAAAAAAAAAAGTCTCTGGAATAAAAATAATATATATGCGCAAATTCTCAGTAAACCAAGTTTGCCTACTGAGCTATATTCAAAAGACAAATGGCTAGAGGTCGAACAAAATATCCAAATTCTAGCTCCAGGAAATAGCCATAGAGCTGTCATTTCATTCCAACCATTCAACATCCTCAAAAAAAAGTTTCCCAAAGTTGTAGGGGACTCCAATTTGACGCAGGTAAGGAAATTTTTGTTTTTTAAGGAAAAAAAGCCAGATCTGAAATCCAACAATAAAGAACAAAAGCCAGAAGACAGTAACGCCGAGATAATCAGATCGTAGAAACCACCAAAAAAAAAAGCAAAGACACAATTTTTTTTTTAAAGGTAATTCAAAAATCATTTCTTTCAATCAACCATCGATTTGAATCAATGAGATAAGAAATCTGAACCAGCGATGAAGAGATTCAGAAGGAGAGGAGATCCTACCAAAAACGAAGACAGAAGATGAAAATGAATGAAGAAATACAAAGGTAACGCCAATTTCTCTGAGTCTCCAAACCCTAAGTTCTCCTTCTTCGGGTGCCTCCCTGGCTGGCTCTCTCACGATCTCCTTTGCCTTTTGTTTAAATTTTTTTTTTTTTTGTATTTTGTATTTGTTTGCTCAAATATTTTTGCGACTCTCACAATACTTTTTGGGGGAAAAGAAAAATATTAAAAATACAAATTTGGGTAGAGAAAAAAATTGCTCAAGTCCGTAGGGTGGGTGAGAGAGAAATGTGGATGAGATGATGGGTTTTATATATTTGCATTTGTCCTCCTCTCTTCTCGCAGTTTCAAAACTACATTTTGTTTCCTAAATTTCCCGTTTTGCCCTTTTCTTGTTACGGGATTGGTTAACCTAATTAGGCAAACTTAAATCATTTTTATTCATATCTGGACTAAAAATTCTTCGTATTTTAATTTAGCACGCAAAAGGCAAAACTTGATTGCCGCTACCGTGGATTTGATTTACCAGAAAATTTTCTAATCCCGGACTAATCATATTTGAAAAAGACACATATCAGAATGTGTTAAGACTTGTCAATATTGGCACCGACGCTGTGCAATAATAAATGGGATGAGGTACATGTGCATCTCTCTCTATCTTTACTTGTATTTATTTAGACGAGATAAACAACATTTATACTAAACTTAACATTATGTGTTGGTTATGGATTCTTTTTTTCTTTCTAGTTAAACCATAAAATTTTGTAGAACGTATATAAATACTATTAAATATAAATTCACGTTTTAAAAACTATACCAAATACTTTTTGTAAAACGATATTATTCTAAACAACGTTACTTTATCCGTCAATATGCAAATCACAAAACAACGTGCGTTTGACAAGTCGAAATAATAACCAAACCATATGTCCGATACTTCCAAAACAAGACTATCACTTACCTATTTGGAGAATGCTTATATGGAGAGCATCAATTTTGCGCCGACGAGGCTAACAAGAAGATATGATTAGCTGTTGAAGACCAGGTTCATGGAATTGACTGTGATGAAGATATTGTCGATGTTTCTGAGAACAAAAACTAGCATATGAATCTATGATCCACCACCACATCCGTCTTTTCTTTTTTTTTTTACTCTATGTTTGGGGTTTTGAGGATCGTATGAGAGAGATGCAAGAGATGATGACCTAATTAACAATAGACGTTTGACAACACATATTATCGACATACATGGCTTTCACGAGAGACGTATTGGAGATGCACACTCGCATAGACATGATTAGCAGACAGCTAGATGCATATAACAATCGGTACCTCGACTTGTAGGAGATGGTCCAACACTTTTAGAGCATGTGACCTACTAAGAACCATATGGTTTCAAAGGATAGGGAGACCTTCAGAAGAACTTGGCTTGGAACAATTCTAACATGAGACATATGGGAGCAGCCTAATAGTCAGCTCATACATCGCCAAAAGACCCTGAGACCATATGATAATCATTGAGAGACAACTACCGTCGATATAGACTAAATCCCAGTAAACCATTTTCTATCCTTTTATTTTATTTTAACTATTTATGTCTATTTCCCCCCTATATGATATTACTTTATCTCAAATTATTTACCTCTCATTTACAGCTAATAATTCTTTTTTTATTTATCTTATTTTTTCTTTATTTGATTTTGTAACGTAGTCTAAAAGAAACAAAAATATATATTCCAACTTAAACCTGAGAAACTCAGTTCTCATAATTTGTAAAGTTAACTTGCTTAATTTTGTTCTAGTTTCAAAACTCGTGCTTCGTTATATTTTTATAAAATAATAAACTAGTATGTTGTTAACAATAATAATAAAAAAAGAGTAAAACAATACAAAAATAATCATAATTTGTTTAGACACATTTTATTGAAATGAAATCTAAATAAGGATAGTGCTCCAATCATAAGGATGAGGAGACAAAGGATAGAAGCGAAATGAGCCGATAAGGTCGAAACAGTAGAAAACACACTCTTAACAACTTCTTCTCATATCTTAAAAAATGGCGATGACTCCGGTCGCTGCATCATCTCCAGTTTCAACTTGCCGTCTCTTTTGCTGCGCTATCCCACCCGATCTCTTTCCTAAGCCTCCTTTTATCTCCCTCACCAAACGGAACAGAGTCGCCTCGTGCCGGTTCACAGTACGTGCCTCCGCCAATGCTACCGTCGAATCCCCAAACGATGTCGTTGCGCCGACCTCAGATACAGATACCGCCTCCTATGGCCGTCAGTTTTTCCCTTTGGCCGCAGTCGTTGGCCAGGTCAGATAAATTGATCCTTGTACTAATTAACTTCTGTTTGCTGCAATTTGATTCACTAGGTTGCAGAATTGTACTCAATATGTCAAATTTTCTCTATCAAGTGCAGCTACAAAGTCAGAATTTAGTGTCTTATAATCTTGGTATACGATCATCGACATAAATGGTTTGATTTAGTTGGATTGGGTATAGCGGAAGCATCCTAAAATTTGCATAAGCGAAATGTGTTATGGGACCTTTACGTAGAAATCCGCACAAAGTATATGTAAATGTTTTGCTTCAATTAAAGTTGTCTGTTATTTTTTTATAGGAAGGCATAAAAACTGCTCTTCTACTTGGCGCGGTTGATCGTGAAATCGGTGGGATTGCTATTTCAGGTCGTAGAGGGACTGCAAAAACAATCATGGCACGAGGGCTACATGAAGTCCTCCCTCCTATCGAAGTTGTTGTAGGCTCTATATCAAATGCTGACCCGGCCTGCCCAGATGAGTAAGAATCTTACAACCTGACAACGAACTAATTTTTTTCTTTTAATCCCATCCTCTTCTCAATTCAGACACTGCTGATTTGTAGGTGGGAAGACGACTTAGCTGAGCGAGTGGAGTACAACGCTGATAAAACCGTGAAGACTGAGATTGTCAAATCTCCTTTCATTCAGGTACATTCAGTTTTGGGATCCACTACAACCTTTCTGAGATAGTTTTCTTATTACTTTGTTTTTTTCTGTCATTTGTATGACACAGATTCCTCTAGGAGTCACGGAAGATAGACTCATTGGGTCTGTTGATGTTGAGGAGTCTGTGAAAAGGGGGACAACTGTTTTCCAACCTGGTCTTTTGGCTGAAGCCCATAGAGGAGTGTTGTATGTTGATGAAATTAATCTCTTAGATGAGGGAATTAGTAATTTACTTCTCAATGTATTGACGGATGGTGTTAATATAGTTGAAAGAGAAGGAATCAGCTTTAGGCACCCATGCAAGCCACTTTTAATTGCAACTTATAACCCTGAAGAAGGTGCTGTTCGAGAGCACTTGCTAGACCGTGTTGCTATTAATTTAAGGTATTTCTGGAGTTTATGAATCAAGGATGAAAACGTTGTTTCTTTTGGGTTATTCTCAGTTCTTTCTCTTTTTACATCATGATGTTAACATTTGCAGTGCAGACCTTCCTATGAGTTTTGAAGATCGCATCGCAGCAGTTGGAATTGCTACACAGTTTCAGGAATCCTGTAATGAGGTTTTTAGAATGGTAAATGAAGAGACAGAAACAGCAAAGACACAGGTATCTTCAAATGAATTAAGACGAAAACCCAATGCCCCATTAGCAAAAGTTGGATAGGATGCTATGCTTCTTATCCCACTTTTCTCGGTCATAATCAAGTGCATTTTCTCTGACTGCAGATTATATTGGCTAGAGAATATTTGAAAGATGTCAAGATAAGTAGAGAACAATTGAAGTATCTGGTTTTGGAAGCTGTCCGAGGTGGTGTTCAGGTATTCAGCAAAAACTCTAAATTACTTGTCTTTATGGAATAATTACTCTATACTAACGTATTTCCGGAAGAATAGGGATAAACACGACAAGATGCATGCAAGATAATGTCACAATTATAGTCTTCAACTAATATAGTCTGTAAACAGGAATAAATAAGGTAAGGGATGGAATGCTAGAAATGGCTCACCACAGCAGAAAGATACATCTAGATAGAGTTGATTTGATTTATAAATAGAACTGGATAAAGAAGGGCTTTGCATCGAGTGCCTTCATGGCGCTGTTGATTGTGATATTTGACCATGTTATGATCATATCACTATAATAATATGTCGTGTTTGGAGTACTTGGTAGTTAATTCTAATTGCCTATTTTTCTGTCTATGACTATCTGGCATTTGTTTAATACTCCTTTCCCCAATAACAAATTTATGATACAGGGACACCGTGCTGAACTGTATGCAGCTCGTGTGGCGAAGTGCTTAGCTGCAATTGAAGGGCGAGAAAAAGTCACAATTGATGACCTCAGAAAGGCCGTTAAGTACTCTTCTCTGGCTCATTTATTTATTGTTTGTTTTCCAGAACGATCAAGCAATCCATAAACTTTTAAGTTCTCTAGCAGAAACATTTTCTCGTTAGAATTAGTCCCTTTAGTTTTGGGCCCTTTTCCTATTATTTCTGTATGACTTTTTAAATGTACTTTTCATATTTACTTCTACTTTCCTTGTATTGCCTTCGTCTATAATTGAACATCTTTATAATGATTCGGATGGAGTATTTACTTCATTCTCCGTTATTGATTAGCAAATGTGGTGCATTTTCAATAGGTTGAACTGGTCATTCTTCCTCGTTCATCACTAGATGAGACTCCACCTGAACAACAAAACCAGCCACCACCTCCTCCACATCCTCCTCAAAATAGCGAGTCTGGAGAAGACGAAAATGAAGAAGATCAAGAAGAAGAAGAAGAGGTCAGTGGATTTGGAACTCATTATTGTCTCTCGTTGGACACATGAACAAGGTTCTCTAAAGTATAAATCATTAACCAATGTAGGATGAAAACAATGAAGAAAATGAAAATGAGCAGCAACAGGACCAAATACCTGACGAGTTTATATTTGACGCTGAGGGTGGTCTGGTAGATGAGAAACTCCTCTTCTTTGCTCAACAAGCCCAGAGACGCCGGGGCAAAGCTGGCAGAGCCAAGAATGTCATATTCTCAGAAGATAGAGGACGCTATATAAAGCCAATGCTTCCAAAGGTTTGCCCTCGAGGTCAATTTCAATCTGGCTAGTTGATACAAATGTAGATAGATTTAGTTGATCTAGCCTTGTCTCCTTAGTTGAATCAGCTTATATCTAAATTATCTAGCATTTTCCCTTAGTTTATTGGTTTTCTTGGTTTGTTCTAGAGCACCTTCTGTTGAAACTCGCTAGTTTGTTTCCACTTTAGCTGCGATGCTCCCCAATGGCCACTTGAGGCTCGGTAAATAGAAGCGGTCAGGCTCCCTAACATGCATAGCCCTTAAAAAATTTTCTTTGACAGGGTCCAGTAAAAAGATTAGCTGTGGATGCAACCCTTAGAGCAGCTGCACCATACCAGAAATTGCGCAGAGAGAAGGATATTTCAGGAACTAGGAAAGTCTTTGTTGAAAAGACAGATATGAGGGCCAAAAGAATGGCAAGGAAAGCTGGAGCCCTGGTACTGACCTTTGTCCATGCATTCTTCTAATAGATTGTATATAGATAGTATCCTTGATACAAAATTATTCTCACATAGATTTTAAACTCAAAGATGTTTGGCATGATAATTTTGACAGTTTCCTTGATGCAGGCGTCAGTGAAAACATAGATAATATCTGATTAAGCTTCTGGCAGGTTATTTTCGTGGTTGATGCAAGTGGCAGTATGGCATTGAATCGTATGCAAAACGCCAAAGGTGCTGCACTCAAACTGCTGGCAGAGAGCTATACTAGCAGGGATCAGGTAAAGGTTACTCTATTGAATAGTAAACGTGCCTTGTTGATAGTTTGAATGAATCCGTTGGGCCTTCAGATGAGACTCATACTCCAGTGATTTGTTTAGGTTGCGATTATTCCTTTCCGAGGAGATGCTGCAGAAGTGCTATTGCCCCCTTCTAGATCAATTGCAATGGCAAGAAATCGTCTTGAGAGACTTCCCTGTGGTGGTGGTTCTCCTCTTGCCCATGGTTTAACAACGGTATGTCAAATATGATAGTGTTGTTAGTATGATAACTACGAAGGTGGTCTTTTCATCATTATTGTAGGTGGGCATAATAACAACAATAATATCTATATTAATATTAGGCGGTAAGAGTCGGACTTAATGCAGAGAAGAGTGGTGATGTGGGGCGCATAATGATTGTTGCAATAACGGATGGTCGAGCGAACATTACACTGAAAAGATCAACTGATCCCGAATCTATTGCCCCAGATGCTCCGAGACCCTCGTCCAAAGAATTGAAGGTAGACAGATTTTTTGAAAAACATAAAGCTTATGATAAACACAAGCTCTCTGTCCTTGAAACAGTGATTACAATTGCGGGTGCTTGTGTTTGTTTAGGATGAGATTCTGGAAGTTGCTGCGAAGATATATAAGGCTGGGATGTCTCTTCTAGTGATTGATACTGAGAACAAGTTTGTTTCAACCGGTTTTGCCAAAGAGATCGCAAGAGTTGCTCAAGGTTTGGCTTCTGCAATTGATTCTGAGGCACATTTTGTTATTTGAAGCTGACAATCACATTGTATTTTGATTGTTCCTCAACAGGAAAATATTATTACTTGCCAAATGCTTCGGATGCTGTTATCTCAGCCACCACTAGGGATGCGCTATCCGATCTGAAGAATTCTTGACCTCATTTGTCTAGAATATTTGCTTCTATGACTCTGGATCTCATCAGTGTATATACTAATTTGTACGACACATTTCAGTCATTAAAACATGAAAACTATAAGAAATGAAATTTTGCTTTAACCTATTCATCCAACGAATACTCGCATGGTTTCTAAAGACTTGGCAAGATTTAAGATTTTAACGATGGAATTAGCAAGGATTTAGTACATTTTTACTGATGGATTAACGATGAAATCATTTCCCAACCGTTGTTGGCGCCAAGTTGTGGCGGATAAACCGGCCTGGACTGATTGTCTTGTCTACTTGGAGGAGGGGAGAAGAGTTCCAGTAAGAAACCAAATTCAGCTTTCCCCAAAGAAATGAAATCTCTTTGCTTCATTTCTGTAGCTCCACCAATTCGTTCGTCTCCATTTCTTTCTCTTTCTCGAACAAGCTTGAATAGGTTTGCCCTCAAGATTCCAAGCTGCGGGAGTTCAGAGGGATTGTTAGATTCCCATGGTGGAATGTCTAGGGCATCGATCACTGTCTTGGAAGGTAATTCGCTTAACAATTTCAAGATGCAAGTGGGCAGCCCTATTTCTCTGCATTCAATCAATCCATTAGCTAAGCTGAGTTTAAGTGATCAGGCATTTCTTCTCTTGGCCTTCATAGCTTGCACGGTACTGTGTTCTACCACATTTATCTTTTCCTTTTCCTTTATATCTGAAACAACTTCGAGGTTAGGTAAGGATAGATCAGTACTGCACTTCTGAATGTGTTTGTTTTTGACCTTTTTGTTGACTCATTGATTAAAAATGATAGGCTTGTTGATCTTTTGATGGTCCTCTGTTTACAGACTTCAGTGGCTTTTACAAGTTTTGTGATTACAGCAATTCCCACTCTTCTCGTAAGTCTCAATCCTTTTTCTTCAGTTATCTTTCCCCTGAAATCTATTGCTTCATCACTCCCTTTAAAACTGTTTCAAGCTTTGAGTATCTGTAATATGTTATCAAATTTGTAAAACTCAGTGAAAACTATGAAATCTATGTTATCAAATATATGTGTAGTCCTCAACATTAAATTTCTACTCAAAACTTGCCGTTGAGGAAAGCTAAAGACTAACATTGAAAGGAAAATAGCTAAGGAGCAACATAATCCTTAACTGTTGAATTTCACACTTGACTCTTCTTTATATGTGTCCTAGCTTTGCTTCAGCTATATGATTGTTTCTCTTAGATTTGGCTTAACTCAACATATTATGTTGAATTTTCAGTTCAAATATGTATCTTTGTTCTTGGATTGATATCTATTCAATATATCCTAAGTTTTCTTACACACCTCAGGCCATGGATGGAGCTGCAATTTCCTTTGCAAAGTTAGCCGACACTGCTTGCAAAAAACTCCCTAGTACCTTGGCAGTGTAAGGCTCTCCGGAATGGAAATAAGCGATCTTACTCTTGAACTTAGCGATTTAAGGTGATAACCATAGCTCTTTTCTTTTCTTTTATCGGTTATGCTCATCTCAACTGTAAAAGAAATGAATGCTACGTGTTTCAAAACAATGAACTCAAACATGATTCTTTCGAATCACCCTTTTTATCTGTTTGAATAAGAAATTTGTCTATCATTTTTAAGCTATGTAAATGGTTTCAGCGAAGATATAGCTGATGGGGTAAACAAATCAGCTAAAGCGGTTCAAGCAGCTGAAGCTGGAATCCGACAGATTGGAACACTTGCACAACAGCAAACTCTCTGTAAGCTTCTAATCTTTTGAGAATCTCTCTTTTTTCGTTAATGGTGGCAACATTTAACTTTGATCAAAAAGAAGCTGAAGTAGTGATGTAATAGTGAAGTTGTTCTTGGTTCAGCAATGATTGAAGAGAGAGCAAATTTACCAGAGATATCGCTGAAACCTGTTGTGGCTGGTGTGGCCGAGAAGACTTCTCACGCAATTGGCAGTGCAACCATGAGACTAATGAACGCTATAACCGGAGGAGACAATGATGAAGATTCCAGAGACCTTTAGAAGCTTTCACTTAGACTTTATTTTGTTGTTGTTGTCTTTGTTTGAAGGAAGCAGTACAAGGTAAAGTTCATTAAGGGAAACATAGAATCTATGAACAAGACTTTTGGTATATTTGTAAAACCTGATGAGTTTACTTAACCTTAAAATACTTAACCTGTTAAGGTGACACTATAAGACAACATAAACACGAGAGCTCTAGCCAACATAAAATAATCTTATCCTAGTTATATGCAAATCTGGTAATAGTGAGATGGGATTGGGCCAAGTTATTAGGCCCAAGAAACTGAAAGAAGTAATGAAGGAGAGCCTTTGTCAAAATTTTATCCTCTTCTCTCGTCTTCATCCGCCATCACCAGTTTTCTCTCTCTCTCTACAAATTCCTTAACGGCCATCAATGGTCAGACTTAGCTTTCGAATTTAGCTAAGAACGAGCATGTCGTCTTGTCTTCTTCCTCAGTTCAAGTGCCAACCTGATTCCTTCTCTTTTCACTTCAGAACCTCTTTCTCTGCCCGTTAGTATTTCCTTGTCTATCCCACTCACATTTCTCATGTTGAAATTTTGAACAATTCCTCCAATTTCATATTTCAGTTAGTTTTATCTATCTTCTTTTGGATCATGTGTTAGCTAGCTGTATGTGATTTTTGATGCTTTCGCTGTACTTTATTCCATGTTAATTTCCTAGCAGTTGCTCTGTTTCTTACTATCTGGGAATGCCTTGGATGTTTAAGATGGAGATTTTTTTATCGAAATTAGTGAATAGATTCATATCAATTTGAATAATATGGCACTGAAAATCCAAAATTATGGATGAAGGGTTGTGTTAGTTAGCACAGAAGCTGATCATATGGATTTTTGTAGAGCCAACTTCCAGTGAAAATTGAATATGCAATTTTAAGTTAGCATTGACTTGGAAATTAAAAAATTTCGTCTCTATAGGTCTGATTTTTTCGGGCTAGAATGTCCCTTACTTGTTGGATTATGAAAATTCCTTGAATAGTAGTAGCCATTTCTAATTCCTTGAACCTCAACTGTGGTTCTCATTATAGATTTCAGAAGGAACACATTTTCTTGAAAGCGCACAATGTCATATTTGTTATGTCATTCTTTATTTCCCAAATGCTCACAAATATTTGGATGTGATGTGATGGAAAATGCAGCAAAGCAAAATAAGGGTTCAGTCTTCTTCCAACCGCAATGTGCAGTGTCCACTTCACCGGCGTTATTAACTTCTATGCTTGATGTGGCAAAACTTAGACTACCCTCTTTTGATACTGATTCAGATTCCTTAATATCAGACAGGCAATGGACATATACAAGGACCAATGGTCCTTCCAGTGAGGTATTTAATATTCGTATATTAATAATGGTTCCCAAAGCTTCAATGAGATTACTGTTTCAATAGCACTTTTCACAACTGTTCAAATATTACTGCTTTAACTGTAGGCAAAATATTTAGAAGCTTTAGCCTCTGAATCAATTCTCACAAGTGATGAAGCAGTAGTTGCAGCTGCAGCAGCTGAAGCAGTTGCCCTTGCAAGAGCTGCTGTCAAAGTTGCGAAAGATGCCACATTATTTAAAAACAGTTCCAACATGAAACTACTAATACCATCAACCGCCGACAAACGCTCCAAATGGGATCAGTTTACAGAGAAGGAACGAGCTGGCATATTGGGACACCTAGTGGTTTCAGACACTGGAATTGTGAGTGATAGAAGCACTGCACCTGACTCGAACAAAGAGTCGTCTGGTGATTTAATATCTGAAAAACAAGAAGTTGAGCTTCTGGAGGAGAAACCTTCCGTGAGTTTAGCTGTGAGATCTACACGCCAAACTGAAAGGAAAGCACGGAGGGTAAAAGGTTTAGAGAAAACTGCATCAGGTATGCTATCTGTGAAGACAGGTTCGAGCCCTAGAAAGAAACGTGTTGCTGCGCAAGAAGTTGACCATAATGATCCTCTGCGTTATCTAAGAATGACAACAAGCAGTTCCAAGCTTCTCACTGTCAGAGAAGAACAAGAGCTTTCTGAAGGAATACAGGTTTGTAACCGATATTCTTTTTTTTCTTCGTATTGTGGAATTCTTTAACCACCTGTTTGGCATCTATAGAAAATGGGAAACAGATGTTGGGCTTTGGAAGAATCAGCATTACTTAATGATCAATTTCAAATTTGAAACATTTTTCCTTCTTCTCTGTAACTTTCTTTATCTTCTTTCTTCTGGTTTATTGATCACGAATTTTGGGTCTTTCGTTTAGGACTTTCTGAAGTTGGAAAGACTTCAAGCAGAGCTTACTGAGCGTTGTGGCCGTCAGCCAACCTTTGCACAGTGGGCTTCTGCTGCTGGAGTCGATCAAAAAACTTTAAGGAAACGTATAGATCATGGAACACAATGCAAGGACAAAATGATTAAAAGCAACATTCGTCTCGTTATTTCGATTGCAAAGAATTATCAAGGAGCTGGGATGAACCTCCAAGATCTTGTCCAGGTTTGAGTTTTAGGCTCCTTATTTCCTTTTGTAATAATCACATCTGTTACAATAAACTGATGAATGTGATAGATATTGAACATCTTGCTAACAAAAGTAATGATGAACCATTCAAAATGTTCATAGGAAGGGTGCAGAGGGCTTGTGAGGGGAGCAGAGAAGTTTGATGCCACAAAGGGTTTTAAATTTTCAACTTATGCGCATTGGTGGATCAAGCAAGCAGTGCGGAAGTCACTCTCTGATCAGTCCAGAATGATAAGATTGCCTGTAAGTCATCCCAAATGTTTTAAAGTCTTTTGACATATTTAAACAAAGATGTGGGTCTTACTATATTAATGGGGTGATTGGCAGTTTCACATGGTGGAGGCAATATATCGGGTGAAAGAGGCGCGAAAGAAACTGTACACTGAAAAGGGTAGGCATCCAGAGAACGAAGAAGTTGCAGAGGCAACAGGACTGTCGATGAAGAGGCTCATGACGGTTATACTTTCTCCTAAACCTCCGAGATCACTAGACCAGAAAATCGGAATCAATCAAAACCTCAAACCTTCGGTTTGTCCCTTCTGACACAACACACCATAAAATATAGTCTTCTTGTTTGTTCAAAATAGTAATATGAGATGGGTGTGTAAAATATGCAGGAAGTGATAGCAGATCCTGATGCAGAAACATCAGAAGATATTCTGATAAAGCAGTTCATGAGGCAGGACTTAGACAAGGTGTTGGACTCATTGAGTCTGAGGGAGAAGCAAGTGATACGGTGGAGATTTGGGATGGAAGATGGGAGGATGAAGACGTTGCAAGAGATCGGAGAGATGATGGGAGTGAGCCGCGAGAGAGTGAGGCAGATCGAGTCCTCTGCTTTCAGGAAACTCAAGAACAAGAAGAGAAGCAACCATTTGCAGCAATACTTGGTTGCACAATCATAATTTTAATCTTTTTCAAAAAAGGAATGTTTTGTGCATAGAACCCGAGTATAACCATTTTACCAGAAATATGATTCAAGTTCCTACTCATCGAAAGACAATGATATTCATGAGGGACGGTGCGAGGGGTTCTCTCTCTAGAGAGAGATTTCCTGTAGGTGCCTGTCCGGCGTAATCCGACCTTGCCGTCCAGTGAAATCTGGCTTTCGTTTCCGACGTGTCCGGCTTTTGTGTTCGCCTTGTGCGATTTCTCTTCTGATTTTACTCCGGCTTCGTACCCGCTTATCCTTTACCATCGTTTTTGTTTTTATCTTCTTCTGGTTTTGTTCTTGTGAAAGATGCTCCTTCTCAAACCGGTACCGGTGGTGGCTTTTCTCTGGTTTGGAGAATCCACTTCGAAAGCTTTTCGTTGGTGCAAATATCAATTTGAGATTTTAGATCTATGGTGGTCACCAACTTCGATAGCTCTCCTTGAAGCTATTGCTGCTTGTCGGCGAGTTTGACCTCCTTCTCTTGAAGGATATCTAGATCTTCGGTTTTGGCAGAATGCGAGAAAGTGAATGAAAAAGGAGATTGCGTTCTTTTGGCAGTTTAAGGATGAGTTTGTTACCTTGGAAATTGTTAGGACTTGGTGGTTTTGAAGGTTCTGTAGTGTTTTCAGTTCACCTTTTTCTTGGCTGAATGTGCAACACACTTCAATGCTCCTTATTCCCTGATACTTCTTGCTTTTAACTTTGATTCTTGTCCAGTTTGATAGATAGTGATAGATATGTCCTTATATCTGATGACAGAAAAAAAATAAAAAAATAGTGATATATGTCCTTATGTCTGAGCTTTGTTCTCTTTTTATCTCGGGGAAGTGCTGCTCTTATTTTGTTGTTTGATTTAAGATAGTATTCGATTAATCTCTTCTATATGTTTGTTGAAGTTAGCCTCCTTCCACCGCCATTTAGTTTAGAAGAATAATATATTTTCTTTCATGATCTTTTGATTGATCTGTTCTTATAAGATTTATATTCTTTCGAAAGAAGATTAGGAGTTAGATTCTCGACTGTTGCTTTGTTATTTCCGGATTATTTTTTTCTCGATTTCCTTTATCCTCAATTTTTATATTTTGGGTTGTAGGTCCTCTCAGCAACGACTTGTAAGCATTATTATAGTTCCGCATCTATAGTTTTTTCTCTGACTTCTCCAGGATTTTCGAGAGCTTCATTTTCGACTTTTATATCTTTTTATCGGATTTTAGTTCCTTTTCTGGCTTTGTTGTATTAGTCTATGTTAATATTTTTGGGTTTTCCGGTTTTGTATCCGGATTATCTCCGGTTATATGTAGTTATCTTTGTACGATATTGGTTATAATAAACACACAAAAATTTGATGAAAGAAAAAAAAAGCCCATTTTACCATAAGTAATTATTATTTGTAGCATTTACTACTATTTTGTGACCAGCAGAGTTGCACCTTTTCCTTTCCAAAATCAAGTGAAATAATCTTATACGAAACGTCACACCAAAATTGTTTCCCAAAGACAAAAAGATTAAAAACAAGCTAGTCATTTTAAAACTATAAACAAATAAACAAGAAGATTGCGTGTTAGTAAATAGCAATATTAACAACAACAACAACAAAAAAAATCGAAGAAATGATTAACATATTTTGCATTCATATTTATAATAGAGTATATTATAAGTAAAATAATAAGAACTAAATAATTTTTTGAAAAACAAAAAGAAATATCCTAAAATTACAGATATTTTGTTGGAAAACAAACAACCACCTACGAAAAGAAAAAAATCTTGAAGGAGGCTTCGTTCCCCAACCACACGACGACTAAAGAGAGCCACCGAGTCTTATCCAAAGCTTTTTCTTAATATCTCTCCGTCTTTGGTAACATCATCTCTCTCAAATTCCTCTTCTTCACTATCTCGTAAGTTCAAATTATCAATTTCGAGTTATGTCTACGAGCTTCAATCACAAATTATGCCAACGTTTTATGATTGCTGGACACCTCAATTGTATTGTTGATGATTATTCCCAGTTGATTTGTAGATTGTTTCCGGAGTAATGTGGATTTTGTATATTTTCAGGTATTGAATTGGCTGGGGAAGATTAGATAGTGAAGCATGGCAGTAGCTATACATTGTTTCACTTCACCTTGTCATGACCGTATTCGATTTTTCTCTGGAATTACGACTAGTGATGATGATAGGCTTAAATTACAAGAAAGAGGATCAATGGTACATTCTTGGTGAAGATTTTAGCTCCAATCCAAAATGCTGATCTAAGAACAACTGGGACGTTCGTTATCTACATTCAGGTCAGGAATCTCTAAGGTAAATCAATCAATCAGGTTTTGTGATTCAATACAAAAAGTGTTATCTTTTTCGATGATTGTTCAGCTCATTCCTTTTTAACTTTACCTTCAATCATGTGCCAGGGAGTATTTAATATTGTGGCATTAACATCATCAAAAATTGAACTGAAAGAGCTGACCACTCCACTGCTGCTAAAACTGGTGGGTGTTTTAGCCTGCGCTTTCCTCATTGTTCCATCTGCAGACGCAGTTGACTCACTCAAAACTTGTGCATGCTTATTGAAGGGATGCAGGTAAATTTCCTTTATTTTGATTCTCTATTGTGATAACATGTTTTAAATTGTATGGCTCCATTGGTTGTTTATGCATCTAGTAGATGAAGCTAGTGTCTGTCTACTACAATAGAGCTCATCTGAGTTAATGATTATCTTTCTGATTTTTTGCCTGAATTATGTATGTTTCACATTGCCTGACTATATGGAAACCCATTTATCTGTTAGGATAGAACTTGCAAAGTGCATTCCAACCCTGCCTGTGCAGCCAATGTTGCGTGCCTCCAGACCTTTAATAACCGTCCTGATGAAACCGAGTGCCAGGTTATAAATTAATTTTTTTATATATCATTTTGAGACAGAGATATAGCTTGTTTATGAGAGAAGACACCGATGATTTGAAAATTCAAAATTATGTGCTTATTTCAGATTAAATGCGGGGATCTTTTTGAGAACAGTGTAGTTGATGAGTTCAACGAGTGTGCTGTGTCAATAAAAACGTGTGCTCCTAGAAAATCTGATCTTGGAGAATTTCCTGCCCCGGACCCTTCTCTCCTTGTTAAGAACTTCAACATCGGCGACTTCAACGGCAAGTGGTACATTACAAGTGGCTTAAATCCAACCTTTGATACCTTCGACTGCCAGCTGCATGAGTTCCACACAGAAGGTGACAAGCTTGTTGGAAACATCTCGTGGAGGATAAAGACCTTAGACAGCGGATTCTTTACTAGGTCAGCCATACAAAAATTCGTGCAAGATGCTAACCAACCTGGTGTTCTCTACAATCATGACAATGAGTACCTGCACTACCAAGATGACTGGTAACAACATCGTGTACCCACGAGGGAAGGTCTTGCTTCTCTTCTTTGGGCTAACAAGTTTTCATATGACTCTTGCAGGTATATCCTGTCATCAAAGATAGAGAATAAAGCTGACAACTATATTTTTGTATACTACCATGGACGAAACGATGCTTGGGATGGATATGGTGGAGCAATTGTATACACGAGAAGTGCTGTGTTACTCAATAGCATTGTACCAGAACTTGAAAAGCAGCAAAAAGCATAGGCAGAGACTTCAGCACATTCGTGAGAACGGATAACACCTGTAGTCCTGAACCTCCGCTCGTGGAAAGACTCGAGAAGACAGTGGAAGAAGGGGAAAAGATAATCGTAAAAGAAGTGGAAGAGATAGAAGAGGAAGTGGAGAAAGTCGGCAAGACTGAGAGGACCTTGTTCGAGAGATTGGCTGAAGGAATTAATGAACTGAAGCAAGACGAGGAGAATTTCGTGAGAGTGTTAAGTAAAGAAGAGATGGAGGTCTTGGATAAGCTCAAAATGGAAGAAGCGAGGTTGAGAAATTGTTTGGTAAAGCTTTGCCGATCAGGAAGTTGAGGTAGAAGAACCACCATATTGTCCAAAAGCTATATTATATACATACTGTGTTCGGTTCATATGAGGTACTTAGTAAACATTCATCATTCCATAGCAATTGGATACAAAACACAAACAAAGGATTAAGACATCCTTTGGGCGAAACAAAACGCAAGTGTTAAACATAGCATCTCAAGAAGAGCTAAAAGTGGTAACTATGGGAATGACAACAATTAGAATGATCAAGAGCAACACAATGATACCAATACACATCCTTATAAGGTGATAATGTCTTTGTAAACTGGATACAGAACACAGAAGGATTAAGACATCCTTTGGGCGAAACAAAACACAAATGGTAAACATCTCAAGAAGAGGTGAAGCTGGTAACAATGGGGATAACAACAATGAGAATTATCAAGAGCAGCACAATGATACCAATACACATCCACTTCCTGCTGCTTCTCTGATGAGTCCTTGCGGTTCTCAGCTCGTTAGCCCCATTCTTCACATAATGGCTAGCATTCATCACATGATGCTCAATCTCATCCATCTGTTCACCTTGCGATTCAACGATCACAGACATATCCAGAAACACTTGGTGAAGCTCTAACAAACTCTTCTCAATCTCCTTAGCTGCATCATACCTGTCTTGAATATCAACCACTGTATCCAAGACCTTTCCTTTTCCATGCTCCTGGATAGCGTGTGTGAGAAAGTCTTCGGCTGCAGCATTATCAGTGATGATCTTTTCAATCATCTCTTTATCAGGGTGTTCACCAGTGACAGTGAAGTACCTTCTTTCAACAGCTTCTTTGTACTCATTCATCATCTTCATTCTCAGCCCTTGAAACTCCAACATCACGTCCTTTAACTTCTTCCTCAGCCCGTTAGTCACAGCGGTTCTGCTTCTGTAAACCGGAGTTCCAGAGAGCCTTTTGATCTCCTTGTTTGCTTTCTCCATCTCTGCCAGCTTCGATTTTATCAATTTTGCTTTCCTGAGAACAGACACAATCTCATTAGAGATCTTGTCTCGCAGAGACTTCACCAACTCTGCCTTATGAACACCTTTACTCTCGTCATTGTATTGCGCAATCCGAGACAATGTCTCACTGATCAAACCCATCTCTGCTTTAACTTGCTCTGCTTCTTCTAAGAAAGATGACAGATTCTCGTCCATCTTGTCAGCTTTAACCGAACCCATTTCCAGATCAAAGTCCGGTCCTGCTTCCATATCCTTCATCGCTGCTTTTTTCAAGTCAACGTAACTCATGAACGATTTCGTCATTAGGTCGTTCATTTTTTCAACCTGAAACCAAAAAAATGAATCAGAGACAGTCGAGAAATTTGAACAGATCAAAACGGGAGAATCTAACATACCCTTGTTTGCCCAGAATGTGCGAATATGCGAGAGTTGTGGTGTGAAGCTGATGACTAGAGGATTTGAGTAGCGTTTTTGAGAATGCGGGCGAAGAGAAAGCTTTATGATGTAAGAGAACGAAAAATAGCCGTTACTGTCATTCATCTCCCCTACTGCTATATTTTGTCGATGTATCCGTTAGATCCGTCCAATTTGTCCATCGGCTTTTGTTCTTCAATTCTAATTTATTTCTTTTTCTTAATTGTGTTACTTTCTTTTCAACAGATTTCGAAACTGGAAAAGAATTTAGGGTCTAAAGTTGTAATTACATCTATATTAAAGTGTTTGGGCCGACTGCAGATTGCGACATCAATAAAGATTTCAAAACTGAGAATAAAATTAGGGGGTAAACTGTAATTACATATATTACAGCACTTTCGTCTACTTGAGAATTAGACAACTTATATTCCACCTGTCAGGCCCTATTGGTGTCAATTTACAAAAGTAAAGAAGAGGTCGATGCACTTTTGTCACCATTTAACAAATTGTGTCGTGCAATGTATGTATTCCAGTTGAACCATTCAAATTAGGATATTTTAAAATAAATATACTTCTTTCAAATTTTGTTTGCAACGACTAACGGACTCAATAAAATATACTCACTAGTTTATTCATCTGAATTAGGAAATTAATCAGCTTTTTTTTTAACTATCTTTCATAAGTCATTCTAATATTTTTTCACAGGATCTGCTCAAAATCTCTACAAAGTTGTTTTACTATACATTTTTGCAAATTGTAGACAAATTTAGAAATAAAATCGTCCTTCATACCCTGACATAAATTAAAAGTATCCAAATTTCATTTTTATTTTTATTATATTTATTATAGTCATTATCATTTCTTATTTCATAACGTTTTTATTTTGTTTTTATCGTAAATGTAACGCTGGTTTCAAATTAAATAAAATTTTAGTCTCGTAACAACTAATCACATTTGTTACGTTTGTTTCAGTTTAACGTTTCGTTTCTCAACACCCCTCTTTTGTTGTTTGGCTAAAAGCCTACAATAATTTATCTCTGTTAGAACGTTATATTGTCAATTTGTTTGTTTGTTTTTTTTAACAATATTGTCCATTTGTTATGCATAGAATTACTTATGCATTATGGAACCGATGGGGGTTAACTATAAACAAGAAACTAAAAAGGCATATCTCTAATTCTATAATGAAATAAGTGGCTTTTATGTAATATTATATTTAATGTTCAAAAAAGGTTAAAAGCCTTAAAGGAAAGAGATGTAGGTGATGTGTTGGCAAGTTTCCTTCCTTAAAAATCCAAATCCATTTATCCATGACTACTTTTTTTTAATAAGATTACCCACTTCTCTTCCTATTATCCAAATGTCGTTTACATTCATTACATATGCAACACATAAAATATTCACGAGCAAACAACCTCTTTATATCCTTTTTTTTTCTCTCACAACGACAACCTCTTTATACTAATTTTTTTAAAGTAAAAAACATTAAAATATGCGGTTAACCGTCATTAAAATGAACTGCACTAAAAAAACAAATCTTCAGTTTTAATCATTTTGAAAAATGATTTGTAATCGCACAAAACATGGTAAAAACTACATATCCGATTCAATGTTAGAAATTTTCGGATCCTTACTATCCGCGAGAAGTCATGAACCTTATCCATTCTCATTTTTCTTCTTACCGACTAAACCTCATATCACGAATCCACCGTCAGATCTTCATATTGCCAAATCCTAATTGAACGGTCTAGATCACATAAGCAAAAGGAAAACAGTTTCTTGGCCAGAAATGTCCAACCCCTTTACACTTTCCTTTTCATTTTTTTATAAATTTTCTCGTGGAAGCTAATTTTTCCTGAGAAAAAAAAACGAACGCCGCTGGCGATCAAAGATTGCTGAGAAGACACGTCGTCTCTGTGCAACTTTGCTTTTTCTTTTTTCTCTTGTAAAATTTGTGGAAGACATTATTTTCTCTCGTTTCGGAGGTGATTAGAGAAGAAAATGGCGGAAGTGATTAGCAAAACGAGTTTGTTCTTAGGAGCTTGTGGGAATCATCACCATGTTGATGATTTCTCTGTGTCTCCGGTGGGTTTTGGTGGATTTGGTTTGAAAAAGAGTTTCTCATGTTTGAAGCTTAAGAATCGAAAGCCTCTTAGAAGTGAATTCCATGGAAAACAGATCGTTTTCGGAGATTCTCAAACAGAGAACTTCAAAAGGAGCTTCCGATCATCATCCATCACTGCTCAGGTAATTTTGATTTTTTGTTGTGTTTCATTTTCTTTTGAACCAAATTTTGTTATCCAGACATGCGAGATCTAATTGGAAATATCTTGAGAGTTAATTGTTGAAATATAAGTTTTTAGGGTTTTTGTTAGTGATATTGCTTAATCATGGCCATATGATAAGATTTTGGTTTAGGATTCATGTGTTTTCAGTTTGATGATCTGTTGGTTTCTTGGATCTGACATGTGTAAATTTTGCAGACAACGTTGAGGATTGGGACAGCTCAAAAGTGGTGGGAGAAAGGTCTGAAAGAAAACATGAGAGAGATCTCTTCAGCTCAACAACTCGTTGATTCTCTGACCAACGCTGGCGATAAGCTCGTTGTCGTTGATTTCTTCTCACCTGGCTGCGGTGGCTGCAAAGCTCTTCATCCAAAGGTATAGAAGTGATAAAGTTTGTAGATTGGGAATCTTTTGATTTTGGAAATTGATAAAGTTTCTGACGAGAATAGTTTTTATTGTTGCAGATATGTCAGTTGGCAGAGATGAACCCTGATGTACAGTTTCTTCAGGTGAATTATGAGGAGCACAAGTCTATGTGTTATAGCCTCGGTGTCCATGTTCTCCCGTTTTTCCGATTCTACCGAGGCGCGCATGGTCGTGTTTGCAGCTTTAGCTGTACCAATGCTACGGTTCGTTCTTATTCACATAAATCAATTGACAACCAATCAAAAGTCAAAACCATGTTTTTGATGTTGATTTTTTTGTTGAATCTTCTTCTACAGATCAAGAAATTCAGAGATGCATTGGCAAAGCATGGCCCAGATAGATGCAGCCTTGGTCCGACCAAAGGCCTTGAAGAGAAAGAGCTTGTGGCTCTTGCAGCCAACAAAGAACTTAACTTTACTTACACACCAAAGCCTGTACCAGTTGAGAAAGAAGCAGCTGCTCCTAATTCAAAACCAAGTCTCCCTGTTTCTCTTCCGGCGATGAGCACCAATGATGAGAAAACATTGGTCTCTGCAGGGAGATGAGAGCGAATTAACATTTCGCTGTACAGTTTGCGTGATAGTAGTAGTAGTAGCTGGAATATATTGCAGTACCTAAAGATATATGTTCTTGGAGCAGCCAGCCGGTTTAATGGGGTTTAGTTTTTTTTTCGGTTCCCCTGAGCAAAACCAGTTCCGATTGTTCTCGAGTTTTTGCGCAGTTCTTATGGGATTGAGAGTGTGAGGCTGTGCGCTCGGGGCCATGGAAGCTTTCTCCTTCAATCAGCTTCAGTAGAATTTTGGCTTTTCTTTTGTTTGTTTTTATTTGCTTAAAGGTTCTTAATGTAAATAAATATCCAGTGAGGATTATCACACAATATCATGATAACACTCTCTATGGATTGTTATTATGGTTTGTCTACTGTGGTCCTTTTATCTGTTTAATGTGTGGTCTCTTTGAATTTTATATCATTTAGAACAAAATTGATACTTTTTTTTCGATACTAATATATAAAATTAGTTATCAAAAAGATTTTCTTCTACACATCTTTTGTATAAAAAAAATAATAATTTGTAAAGCCAGATTTGAGCAAGCGTGGATAATTCGACTCTTTATTGCAGCTGACGAACACGTCCACTTGGGTCATTGTCTTCTTTTGTAGATATTATGCTGGCGGGAAAATGTGCTTTAATTGCCACTGGACTATATTCTGGTTGATCTTGCTATATCTATAACAAGCCCAAGGGCTAGGACTTATTGGTACTAGTACTTTGGTAACATCTTTAACTTCGCTGTTTTTGTTTTTTTATATATCAAATTTGTTCAGTCACTGCCATTCTCATCCAAAGACAACACATACCAGAATGAATACAAATGAGATCCTTTTAAAAGACAACAAATTAGACAGCTATAAGACTCGGAAAACTTAAAAATAAAACTATCAAAACTCTTCACTCTTCGTCAAGCGTTTATGCTTTACATCCACTTCATGCAAAACACACGTTTCCCATTTTGAAAGAATCTAACCAGGCATTAAGAAATCCATAAAATACGTCTTCTTTGATTGTTAGAAATGGGCTTACAGATTTGTACGACACTCATTCAAGCATACGATCAGCAGATCCTTCACCAATGAGTTTCTGGTTTCTCTTCTTTTTACCTGTTACATGTAGGCAAAGACCTTGTTAATATGAGACATCAGGCTTTGCAAAAAGCTCAAGTATTACCTTTATTCTTTAGTTTAATGAGCTTCAAGGTCTTCTTCACGCTAAATTTTTTGGGGGATTTCATGGAGTCTTCTGATGCAGCTGAAAATCATAAGGAAGAGATCAGCTTTAAATTAATCAAATACAAAATCAATTAATAGTCACAAGAGCAAAAGGAAGCTTAACAAGCCTTTCTGCTGAATAATTTCATTCTGGAATACACAAAACCTTTCTACAACAACTATGAAGAGAAAAAGCTAAGCAAGGATTTTCATATTTTAGATACAAAGTCTACTACGTAGTTGAGCAAATCCAAAAGATACAATAGACTTGCATTTCTGAGCCATCGAAACTTAATTCCTAACTGATAATTCCCAGTTCGCATCAAACAAGATTTGTAATGGTAAACTTCATTCATTTCAGCCTTGAGCAGAGTGAATTCAAGTGATTGACAGGAGAAATTAACCTTCAGCAGAAGCCATCTCCACATCCTCCATGGTGACAAGACCCTTCTCCACCATCTCTTTCTGCTCCTGTTGACCAATCAAACACTCCTTTTAAGTACTTTCTACTTGAAATTTTGAAAACTATATCAATTTGGAAACTGTGAAGCTCTAATGGTAATCTAAGCTTATATACTGTACATACGACCTAATGTTATTCTCCAACTTCTTATAAACAATTAAAAGATAAAATAGAAGAAGGAGTTTCATACTCGGCGCCATTTTCGAAGGAGTTTTCTCTGACGTTTACCGGAGACGGAGGGGACAGGAGCTCTGGTCTTCAATTTATTGGTCAGTGGATTGCCGTAAATAGCTCGTTTCCTATCTGCCTTCGCCTCTCTCTTCTTCTTCGCGATCTCGTTGTATTTCGCCATCCTTAACCCAAACCACTTTGCTTCAACGCCTACCACTTCAAAAACCTTATAACTAACTTCTTCTATAAAACCCTAAAAATACTTACAGTTGCTCGAAGTATAGTTGGGCTTTTTCCCAAATTCTTAACGTGGGCTTTTGCGATATCTTTTATTGTCGACCTGCTTCGACTATGTTCTATGTTTTCCTTCTCTTAATAATTTATAGGAAAAAATGACACATAACTATTGGGTATGCTAATATCCCAACCATCACTTTTTCATTTTTCGGTGTAACCGATGATGATTCATATGCCATTCCAGTGACCAGGAAAATCTAACCCAATTTGGTTAAATATCCATTTTAAATTAGGTTAAAAATTTCAATCCAATTTAATAATTAAACTTACCCAAATTAATATTAAACCGATCCAAAATAAAACTACAACATTGATCTAATCCAATTAAAACCCAAAAAAAACATAAATCAAATCAAACATTAAGAAAAATTCAACCAATAATTCACTATTTTTTTTTCTTTTAATCGTTTTATAGTTTGTGAGAAAATAAGATTTCACTATTCTATTCTCAACTTCTAAAACTGAAATCGAGATCAAACATTAGAATAACAAGTTTGATTTCGATTTTAGTTTCAGAAGCTACTAATTTTCAAAACCTTAATATTATCACATTATCTAATAATATATTATCTCACTATGAAAGAAATCCAAAATCATAATATATATGCTTTCTCTTGCTAAAAAATCTCTGTTCTTCTCAATTATATAGTATATTTTAAATGTATTTTGATATTACCATCTGGCATCTGCTATTATATCTCTAATATGGATATTGGCTAGTTAGGAAAAAACACAAAATCTGTTTGACCAAAAGAAAAAAAAAACAAAATATTTAGGAGTAATATTTTATTTTCTAAACCCGTCCCCAACTCCAACAGTTCATAAACATCTGAAACCAAACAATCTCTACACGCCTCACTGCGACGAACCATTTCGATCCCGACCCTTCGTTGCCGGAGACTGGGCTCCTCACCCAAACCCTAGCAAATCACTCACTCTCTCGTATTGACAGTCTGCTTTCGCACTGGGATTCTCTCACTTTGGTAAGCCTCTTCTCCATAGCCAAATTTTGTCATCATCTCTATGCGTGATTATCGTTTCGCACTCTTCTTTCTTCTTCATTTACGCTCTTTTTCCTGTGCGTAACGATTTTGGCCACTAAAATCACTTGTCCCGCTTCTGCTTACGACTGGAGTGGTTCATAGATATTTGAGTACTTAATATTTTCTGCGTCTGTTAGACAAAGGAGAGGGTATAATCTGATCAGAGCTTAGGCCAGAAACAAGACTTTCCATTGAATTAACTACTTCTATTAATTACATTTCGGTCGTTCTTATGGAATTTCAAACTTGTGTGTTAGGAGTTACTTGAATTTATACTTAGTTTACATGTTATTTCTACTTAGAATTCGGTGTTAAGCCTCTTTATAAACAGGCCGTTATGTTAACATTATTTATTAGGGATTCCCATTTGGGCGATAAGTTGGGGACCTAATCAAATATATTCGGGACATGACCAATCCATTCTTTACTATTTGGTTTTTGAGTTGGAAATTTTTGACAATATCTTGCCCTTGATTTTGGTTTTGCATGTGGTAAGGCTGGAATTTTCGTTCTAGCCGGACACTTTTCAAATTTATGACTGAATGGACATGTTTTCAAAATCAGAGAAATTATATTTTTATGGAGTTTTCATCTAAATCTTAAGGGTGCGGTGTAATTGAATAGATGATAAGTCTGTATTGATTATTAACGCTTCTTCAGTAGGAAGTGAAGGAAAGCTCCTAGAAATGGTGGCAAGTGAGGAAAAGGATAAAGAGCTACAGGGAAAGGAGGATACAGTGGAGGCAAAAGATGATGCGATGGATATAACAGAAGAAATGTTGGAGGCAGAACAGGAGGTGAAGAAGATGGAAGCGAGAGACGAAAGAGGGGAGCAAATTGATGAACAGATGGAAGAACATGATGAGCAAAAAGATGTGGAGATGCAAGATACTGATACCATATCTGAAAGTTCTGATTTTAATTCAGATGAAGATGAACAATTGCTGCCAGGACGTGATGATGAGTTGGCTTTTGAGGTAATCAACTTAAATATCTCTTGGTCATTTTTTCAGTGGTAGCATAACGAAGAAAGAGCATATGTTTATCTAATATTGCTTTTAACAATTACTGTGTAGAAACCTCTGAGCGAGGAAGAAATAGAAGAGTTGATTTCAGACCTTTGGGAAGTGGAGAGTAAGGTATTTAATCTCTTCTTATTGTTCAATGGAGATATTGATAGGCCAATTTAACTTTCTGTTCTAAATTTCACTCTCCATGATTTTGCATTGATCTGTAGGCTGCAGAAGCTCAAGAAGCACTTGAAAAGGAGTCTCTTTCTAAAGTAGAGAGTGAAGTTAGGGAGGAATTAGCACAAGCACTCCATGGTGATGAGGTTAATTTCTTTTCTCACTATCATAGCTCCGACTTCTTTTGCTCTTTCCCATTAAATATCTTAGAGTCTGCCTTTTTTAGTTGGATAAAGCTGTTGCAGCTGAAATGATGACTTTTAAAGACGAATGGGAGGAAACTCTTGATGATCTTGAAACAGAACTTGCAAACTTAATGGTATGTTTCGTTGTTGCTTCCTCTATCTCCACAAAATTTAATTCAAAGGTTTATTTGTCATTCAAAAAGAACTTACAAATTTCTTCCTTTTTTTCTCTCTTAAAGGAGCAACTTCATGATGCTGGAATCGGGCTTCCGAAATTGTACAAAATGATTGAAAGTGAAGCCCCTAATGGTTGCTACACTGAAGCTTGGAAACAAAGAGCCCACTGGGTTGGGACTCAGGTGACAAAAGAAACTGTGGAATCAGTTGCTAATGCAAAGGATTTTCTTGACACTCACTGGCCTGTCCGAAGGTAGGTTTGTTATCTTCGACTATTAGTTAGTGCAATTACTCTTAAGTGTCATGGATGGTATATCTAAACATTTTTGGTGTAGCCGACGTGGAAAACTTTTGGAGGAGGGAGCTAGTGGGTTTCTGGAGAAAAAGCTCGCTGATGGTGCTGCTAAAGAATGTCTAGCTGGCACATCTGAGCTTGACTGGTCGTCTCTCAACAAAGTTTTTTCGGAAAAAAGGGATGAGTCTACTTCCTTTGGTAGTAAGCATTGGTCTTCTGTTTACTTAGCAAGCACTCCACAACAAGCTGCAGCCATGGGATTAGAATTTCCAGGAGTCAATGAGGTTAAAGTTTCTATTATGCCTTTATTTTTCGTGATAGTCCTGATGCTGATGATGATTTGCATATATTTACATCTGTTAAATTTTCTTCACTTCAAGAAAAAAGCATTAAACATGACATCTCCTTTTGTGGCGATTTTACGTGGGAGACTTACTTGCCATAATACATACTAATAAAGCAGGCTTCATTTTCCTTTTTAGTTTCTGCTTGCAATTCATTAACTTTATGCCATAATCAAGATAGGAAAACACAACCACTCTGTTATGTAGGTTTTCATTAGGATAAAAAACATTAAGCCAAGCTCTCAGGTCTTAAAAGTATAAATAAAACTCAAGCCTACAGGTATAGATGATGCAAGGCACTATTTACAACCTTGGGAGGAAGTAATGTTTATATCACGCTTATACTGTTTTAGGGCAACTTAATAAAACTCCTTTCAGTCTAGAATGATTATCACAGGCTTTGTTTTTTTTTTTCAGGTGGACGAAATTGAAGAGGTTGATGCAAACCTTGCAGACCCCTTTTTTGCAGATGCAATAGAAAATGAAAGAGAACTTGCCCTTTCCGAAGAACACAAGAACAATTATATAAGGGTATTATTTTTTTTACTTCTTAGATTTATGTAAATAATCATTATACTTTTGAAAAGATTACCTTTTTAGTTGCTCCTTATGTTCCTGCTTTTGCAGAGTTTGCAATAAAATCTATATTTTTAATACTATATAAGACTACTCGCAACTCCCGCCTTACCGCTTATCAGCTTCAATATGAAATAACAGGTGAAAGAAGAGGATGATATAAATATTGATCGTGAACTTCATCTTCGTTTGAAACGGAAGAGACGCAAGAAAAGATCTAAACAGGTCTGTATTGGATATTCTTTCAGTTCCTTATGGTAATGTTGCATATATTTGACTGAAGACGTCTTGGTGTTTTAAGTAGCATAGAGTGTCAACCGGCTATCTTCTTTAGAAGATATCATTTTTAGTGAGCCTGGCTTTGGATAATTTAGTCTCACGTGGCTTGTGTTTTTCTATAACTTTATTCTAGTTAATATTATGGTTATTTCATATATTATAAGATATAATTTACTGGGGAATATACATTTTTAGGGGGAAATTGGCAATTTGCCTGTTATTTTCACTTTTACATTTTGTTGGTTGATTGTCAAGTGAGGATTCTGTCTTGTGTTAAAGTGAGATTTGGGGCTTGTGGTGCCAGGGGTTTTGTGGGTCTGAAGGAATAATCATTTGGCTCACGTAGCAGTCTTCATTTGCGTTTATTTCAGGTTATCAGGTCTGCAGTAGAGAAGATGGATGATGATGCTTCTTTGTATTTGGATGGGAATTCTATTTCTCCAAATCCTGCCAAAGATCATGTAAAACGGCCGGAGACTAGCACTCAGTTTCATAATAATGAAGTCAACAAAGATGAAAACGGGAATTTGTCTAATTCAGATGTAGATAAGATGGTCCCAATCACAGATTCTAATGGATATATCACGAGAGATGATTCAAAGAATCCAGCAAACAACTTTAGGTGTACTGCCTGTAATAACGTAGCTGTGGAAGTGCATAGTCATCCCCTTTTAGAAGTAATAGTTTGCATGGATTGCAAACGTTCAATTGAAGATAGAGTTGCTAAGGTATGTTTTTTCATCTTCAATTGTATGCGATTTACGATGTATTTGCGCATGGGTCAGAATATAGTTAGAAATTGGATCTTTAACGTGCTGAATAACATGTTACATGGAGGGGTGTCTTTTCTGAATGGGATAAAAAACTACCAATCGTGTTCACGGACTGCTTTTTAGCCACCCTTAACTGGTGAGCTTCAATATGATTCTTGGTTTGGACTCTGGATATCCAATGTGCACAAATTCCAGGGGACTGCACATAGTGAATCGAGAGTTGTAACAAAGATTTTTTTTGGTCATAGTAGATTAATGGCTGCAGCGATTTTTTAAATGATGGGACTAAATCGTCTATTCATTTTTATTACCTTCATCAAATGCTTTCCTTTGAGTAACGGGCTTCTGTTGGCGCATATGCTGCTTTTGCTATGTAGAGGATCACAAAGAAATGTTTCCTTAATCTAACAAGTATTATTACTATATCTGTCGTCTCTTTTTAACCAAGACTTTTGCCAACAGGTTGATGAATCTTTGGAACGTCATTGTGAATGGTGTGGTCACATTGCGGACTTAATAAATTGTAGGTCATGCGAAAAACGTTTCTGTGCATCATGTATAAAGAGGAATATTGGTGAAGAATACCTGTCTGAAGCTCAATCCTCTGGTTGGGATTGTTGTTGTTGCTCTCCAATTCCCTTGCAAAGATTGAAACTAGAATTGGAGAAAGCCATGGGAGATGAGAAGTCAATGGAGTCCAGTTCTGATTCTAGCTCTTATTCCAGCTCTGATAACAATTCTGTTGATACAGATGCGGATGTCAATGTAGCAGTAAGGTATTATCATATACATATCTAGCAGATATAAAAGTCCAGCATGTTTCCAACTAATTTTGGTTAGTATTCTTGTGTTATTTTTCTTACTTGCATGAGTTTTTTCCTTAGCTCAAAGAAGAAATCGAAAAAGAAAATTCGGCGGATAATTGATGATGCTGAACTAGGAAAAGATACGAGAAGAAAAATCGCAATTGAGAAGGTGTTAACATCCGTGACAGTTATTTTTGTTATACTAGCATGCAAACGTCAAATGTTTTAATTATTATTATTGCTCATTGTACAATTGGATCTTTCTTTCTGTAGGAACGTCAGGAGCGCCTTAGGTCCTTGCAGTTTTCTGGCAGATACAAAACAGTTGGCTCTATGGGAGATGCGAAAACTATTCCAGAAGGTGCGGAAACTGAGGTTCTTGGTGATGCTCACAGTGGTTACATAGTGAATGTGGCTAGGGAGATTGGTGAAGAAGCTGTGAGAGTTCCTCGTAGCATATCTGCCAAACTAAAAGTCCATCAGGTTAGTTTTTACATATGTGCATCCCTTGCTGAGCCTAAACCATTGGGGCATTCAACATACCCATCTCGATTAGAAATGCTTATTATGGAAACGAACTTTGCTGTAAGTTTAGAGGTTTTCCGTTTTCAGGTCACGGGGATTAGATTTATGTGGGAAAATATTATTCAGTCTATCAACAGAGTGACGTCTGGTGATAAAGGTCTTGGGTGCATTCTAGCACATACAATGGGCTTGGGCAAAACTTTTCAGGTGCTTAATTCTTATATGCATGAGTCTGTTTGCATGTTTCTTATTATTCTCCCATTTTATTAATGCATACTATTAGTGGTTAATCGTTAATTTGATATGTGCTGTTATTGGCTCTTTATCTCTACTCCCACTTAAATCTATCAGGTTATAGCGTTCCTGTATACCGCAATGAGATGTGTTGATTTAGGGTTGAAAACTGCTCTTATTGTGACTCCTGTAAATGTGTTGCACAATTGGCGTATTGAGTTTATGAAGTGGAAGCCTTCAGAAGTGAAACCACTTCGCATCTTCATGCTTGAAGACGTTTCAAGGTATAGATTCTTCGAAGAAGCTTTTGCTTGCATATTTCTATGCTTCCAAACTTAGTAGTCTTGTTGCGATCGAATATAAGAGAATGAAGACATTTCTTTGATGCTCCAAAATGTAGAGTCTTTTTGTTTTCTCTAAATTGGCTATTATTTAACTAACATTACAATACAACTCTTTTGCTGAAACCTACAAGGTATATTTGTTTCTTAAGAGGGGCAATTCAGATATTAAGATTCTGTAGATGTATGTGTTTGTCTGTTCTGATCTAGTGTAGGTTTTAGAGAGAGAAAATATTGAGGCTGGTAAAGTGGTGTGCCCATAAGACTGCTGAATGTTACCTTTTCCAAAGCTATGTGGAGAATGAAAATCTTTTTCCTAATGAAATAATATTGATGCTAGCCCTCTCGTCCAACTACGCAAGATCTCAGCTGTCTTAACTTCCTACTAATCTATCAAAATGGGCCGTATATCAAATACTTATGTAAGTTGTATTTTTATGACAGTTTGTCCATTCACTTAATGCGCTAATGTCTTGTTTTGAAGGGAAAGGAGATTGGACTTGCTAACGAAGTGGCGTAATAAGGGTGGAGTCTTCTTGATGGGATATGCTGCCTTTAGAAACCTGTCTCTTGGGAGGGGAGTGAAGGACTTAAATGCGGCCAGAGAAATCTGTAGTGCCTTGAGGGTGAGTCACTTGCAAAATTTATTGTGTTTGTATTCTAGATCTGTTTAATGAACTTTCATTTACTCTTTATACTGATTTGGTTCTTTTTGTGAATTGTGATGCCTATCTTAAGAATTTACATAGTGCATTTTTTTTCCATGTTCCTATGCTTGTGATGTTTTATTCTTGTAATTCCCTAAACTTGTATGGCTGCAGGATGGACCTGATATACTTGTTTGCGACGAGGCTCACATTATCAAGAACACCAGGGCTGACACAACCCAAGCACTGAAGCAAGTTAAATGCCAGAGAAGAATTGCCTTAACTGGGTCTCCCCTTCAAAACAATCTCATGGAATATTATTGTGTAAGTTACTGAAGCATGCGCGAATGTGTTCTTAGCTCTGCGTTTGAAGTAATTTGTTCTTAGCTCCAGTTTCTTAACTTATGTCTTTACTGCAACAGATGGTTGATTTTGTAAGAGAAGGATTCTTGGGTAGTAGCCCTGAGTTTAGAAATCGGTAAGTCTTTCATACCAGTGATGATGTGATGTTTCTAGAGTTTTAATCGTGCTTATCAATACCTGCAGCTTCCAAAATCCAATAGAAAACGGACAGCATATGAATTCAACTGCGGAGGACGTGAAAATTATGAACCAGAGATCACACATTCTGTATGAGCAATTGAAAGGATTTGTGCAAAGAATGGATATGAATGTTGTGAAAAAGGATCTGCCACCTAAAACTGTCTTCGTAATATCTGTCAAGCTATCACCCTTGCAGCGGAATTTGTATAAGAGATTTCTTAGGCTGTATGGGTTCAGCGATGGAAGAACAGATGAAAGGATGAGAAAAAACTTTTTTGCTGCTTACCAGGTTTTGGCTCAGGTATGTGATAAATGCATTGCTATGCTTAAATTAATAATTGATTTGAGAAAGAAAAAAGTTAATCTCTCTGTATTGCGTCTCCCAGATTTTGAATCATCCAGGGATTCCGCAATTAAGAAGAGAAGATAGCAAAAATGGTCGCCGTGGTAGCATTGTTGATATTCCAGATGACTGTTCAAGCGATGAAAATCTAGACTACAACATGGTTACAGGAGGTAACTCTTGACTTTAACTACTCCATACTTGTGACGTGTATCTTTTCAAGCTTCATCATATTCTACTGAGCTTTCAGGAGGGATCTTTCTTGGTTTACTTCTATTTCAGTTCAATAACTGTAAAAAAATATTTATAAACTGTGTCATTGTTGTTGTTTTGGATATTGACAGAGAAACAGAGAACTATGAGTGATTTGCAGGATAAAGTTGATGGGTACCTCCAGAAGGTAACTATAGTCTACTCAGCCTGACTGAATTAGTAACTACTGCCAACAACGTCAAAGTAAACAGCGTAATAATGCACTTGTCCTCTTATTCTAACCCTGTCTATGTACCAGGATTGGTGGGTTGACCTACTTCACAAAAATAATTATAAGGTGTCAGAATATAGTGGCAAAATGATTCTGCTGTTGGATATTTTATCCACGTGTGCTGATGTGGGGGATAAGGCGCTTGTGTTTAGCCAGAGTATCCCAACTTTGGATCTCATAGAACTTTATCTTTCAAGAGTACTTCGTCATGGCAAACAAGGAAAGTTTTGGAAAAAGGGCAAAGACTGGTATAGGTTGGTATCTTGTTCTTTTATGTTGCATGAATGTTGTATGAACAATTATGAAAGCTCTAACTTCCCGTCATGGATGTAGAATTGATGGTAAAACCGAAAGCTCAGAACGCCAGAAGTTGGTTGATAGGTTCAATGAGCCTGAAAACAAAAGGGTGAAATGCACTCTAATCTCAACTAGAGCGGGATCGCTTGGAATTAATCTTTATGCTGCTAACCGTGTGATCATTGTTGATGGTTCATGGAATCCAACCTATGATCTTCAAGCTATATTTCGAGCTTGGAGGTATTTCATAGACTACAGATGGAATTAAAATTTCTCTATATAGCAGTAAGAAATGGGGCTTAGTATCATGTGGACTTATTGTTTGCAGGTATGGCCAAAAGAAGCCGGTATTTGCATACAGGCTGATGGCACGTGGGACTATTGAAGAAAAAATATATAAACGTCAGGTATTGAAAGACCCAAAACATTTTTGAGGTGTAATATTTCTTTCTTTCAAGGGGAAGTTAATCATATCTGTTAATATGATTAGGTGACAAAGGAGGGGCTTGCTGCGAGAGTGGTGGACAGACAACAGGTGCACAGGACTATATCCAAAGAAGAAATGTTACATCTTTTTGAATTTGACGATGATGAAGAAAAAGCCGACGCTGTGACTGAGATAAGCAAGCAAAACGAAGCGACACATAACCAAAACACAAGATTTCTGATGGAGAATTCACAGAAACAGAAGGCCATTTTATCTCGTCTTGGTTGCCACTCTGACAAATTGATGGAGAACTTACTACAGAAACACAGCCCTGGGTAAAATTCCACGAGTAACAACCCGTACTTACATTCTTTGGTTTTCTACGCTACTCTCTTTATGACCTCTTTGTGTCCTTTCTTTTACTAGCTGGATTTCCAGTTTCCATGAGCACGAGACATTGCTACAGGAGAACGAAGAAGAGAGGCTCACAAAAGAAGAAAAAGACATGGCCTGGGAAGTTTACAGGAGAGCGCTTGAATGGGAAGAAGTTCAACGGGTCCCACTCAGTGAATCTCAAGTGCTCCCAAAGCCTCCCCCCTCTGCACAAACAGAACCATTACGTCATCCACATGGGTTCAACAGAAGTCGTTGCGTGAATCGTAACTGCACGAGAATCGCGCACCAGCTTACACTCATAAGCCAAGGAAGAAAGGTTGGTAGCAGCACGGTTTGTGGGGAGTGTGGGCGTGTCATAACGTGGGAAGATGTTACACCTGCATCCAGACTTTCAGAGGTAAACTAATAGTAAATGAACATTGCAAAAGAGTTGAATAATTTTTCTTTCTTTTATGAGACTGAAACGAAAATTAAAGGGAATAGTAACATTTGAAACTCCCTTTAGATTATATAAATGATTTAGATTATAGTTCCATTGCCGAGATCAAATCAGGGCGTTTGTTAGAGTTGACTTCTAATCATGTTGAAACTTTTGTCTTGTAAATCTAAGGCGATTATGGATTTGTAAGAGTTATCTTATTGAATTGGTTTTAATGGGTCACATAAGCGCTTTTCACTGAAAGGTTTTGTTTGTCCACATTTTGTTTCGAGTTTCGACATGTTCCTTGTTTTAACTTTTTAGTAGAAAGCGGTCTCTGAACAAGAAGTAATTGCATATTGTTGTATTTTAAATGGTTATGATTGATCTAGGTCTTTTTGAGACCTAAAAATGCTTTTTAAGAGAGTTGTTTCGATCGGAGGGTGTTTTTTCCATCAAGGGACTAATGGCTAGGGAGGGGCTGGGGCGGGTTAATCTTACAGCTAATTGAATGTTAGTAATTGTATACATTAATTGGATATCATAAAATTGAGGTTGAGGCTGTTGATAAACCAACTAAAAGGAAGAGCTTAAGGGTGACAAGACACTGAACCGAATTGAGCAGTTGGAGGCATAAGCTTTCTGATTCAACCATTGCCGACCTACAAAACTGGTTTTCTGTACAAAGAACCCACAAAAGAAAGGCTTCAACTAACGTTTTTCTACACTTCTCTCACGAGTTTCCATTGCTTCAGCTTCTTCTGCAACTGATCAGCCTCACTTCCCATCCCCATCTCTTCCATGCCTTTAATTATTGCTGTATATATCGTCTCATCTGGCTTACATCCACTTGTTAGCATTATCTCAACAACCTGTATCGCCATTTCCATCTCTTTCTTCTTACATAGCCCTTGGATCACCAATCTGTAAGTGCTACCTTTGATCCCATTCCCTCTGTTGCTAGTTTCCTTCAAGACTTGACTAGCTTCTTCAACTAGGTTTGCCCGGCAGAAACCATAAATTAAAGATCGACGGGTTATATCATCCGGAGAGATTCCAGCATCCAGCATCTGATGGTATAGCTCCAATGCTTTCTCCATCAGGCCCTTTCTGGCTAACCCATCGATTACAGAGTTGTAAGTGATTATGCCTGGCGAACAATTCGTGTTTCTTAGCAATCCAAGTAACTCAATCGCATCACTGACCATTCCCTCTTTGGACATGGCTCCTAGAACTGTATTGTAAGTGACAATATCAGGCGAGCACTTTTGTTTCAGCATTTGGTAGAAGAAATCGATTGCACGACTCAAAAGCCCAGCTTTGCACAAACCATTCATCAGGATGTTGTAAGTAATAACTGTTGGACAGTAGGACGTCCGGTACATGATGCTTAGAATCTCGTCCACTTCATCCCAGTACCCGTGGGAACAAAGGGAATGTAGAAGAGTGTTGTAAGTCACGGTGTTCAGTTCCAATCCGTGAGATACAATATGCTGAATGACCAAAGCCACCTCCTCCAAATTCCCTCGCCTGCAGTTATAGTTAACCAGAGAATTGTATGTGACAATATCAGGATAACAACCTTCCACTGCCAAGTCTTCTAACACTTCCATAGCTCGAGCGCTTCCACAGTGCCTGCACACAAGTTCAACCAAAACCGTGTATGTAATCATATATGGAGGGCATCCATTACGCAGTTGATCCTTCCAAAAGCCAATGGCTTGCTCAGCATTCCCATGATCGAACATACACCGAATCACTGTATTATATGTGATCACATCTGGAGGGCTCCCACTCAAACTCATGTCTTCTAAGAGGACCAAGGCAGATCTCAAATGCCCTTTCTTGCAAAGATTTCCAATGATCATGTTATAGGTAATAGTATCTGGAACCCCACCAGACATTACCATTATTCTCAAGATGCCCATTGCTTTATCCAGTTGGTCGATTCTCGCTAGACCACGGATTAAGTTTGTGCAAGAAGGAAAATGAGGAACTTGATTATGACGAGCCATCACCTCGACAAGTTTGCAGGCGTCTGTTAACTTCCCATTGCTGCACAGGTTATGAAGGATCTCGTTGTTTGTCTCTTGGTCGTTCTCTATAATTGGTCCATCAGATGATAAAATCGAGGAACTTATATAGTTACTCGGTTTCACTCTGGCTCTGAACTCTGAACTTCTCTCAGTATGATCATTAACATCATCTACATTGTCAATGCACACACTACTACTCATCAAGCCGTGAAATTTCATAAAAACATCCTTTTTCACCTCTATTTCGTTCTTCCAATTTGAACAAGACAATTTCTCAAAACAGAGACTCGTTTGCTTTGGAGACAAATTTGGAATATGCAAGAAGTGAACCTCAAGTAGCAAATTTGATGAAGCCATATCTCAGAATTCAGAACCTGTTTAACAAAACAAAAATATTTGCTGTTATGATATTCAATCCCTGCTTAGCTCAAAAGCTAATCTTGAGTGAGTGGAGAAACCAAACCTGTGTCCAAAAGAAATTGCATAAATAATCCACAAGAAAAAACAGATTGGAACAAAAACAAGCAGAGAATCATCGAATTACTGGCAAGTTTAAGTAACCCCAAAGGAACAAATCTGGAGAAATGAGTGTGAGCAGAGAAACTCACCGTTCCTTCTTCGAAGCTGTGCTTTTTGGCTTTCGACAGGGGTTTGATAATCTGATAAGTAGGGTTTATCCTTAATTTATAAAGTACACCCTCCATATCTCTGCATTTTTTTATTTACTCCCACCACTTATGCGATTTCAAAAATTTACCCCCTCTTTTCTTATTTCTCTATTTTTCCCTGTATTATGACTATTTCGGAGAATTCAGTTTTGCGATTCGGCTTTTCTTTCATGTTTTCGGTTGAGTTGCAATATCTTAAAACCATGTAAAAACCAAACAAACTAGGAACAAGGTTTTTTATTTTTTTCCAAAAAAAATAACATGTTACAAGTCATAAAAATATAAAGAAGGCCATAAATCCTCAAACGTATAGTCTTTATCAACACACCTTTCTTTTATATTTTAATGTCTAACTAATTGATCTAGAGTATTGCAAAGTTTAGATTTGTTGGTATAATATTGAATAAATATTTATTATTTGTGGGTAACAAATTAGTAGAAGATATCATCACTAGAAAATAATCACTTAGTTACTCTCAATGGAAGTATAAACCAGAATCGAATTATGCGAACGTTGTTCTCGGGGAGCTAGGCTCCAAGCTGAAGGTAGCTTTTTAATAAAGCTAGCTCGAAAAAGAGTCAGTGACACCGTTCTTTAATAATACATGTTTCAGGAATAAAAAAATGTTTTGCAAAGATATATATATATATATTGTGTTTTCTATGCAAAATTTTAGATAAAACTTTTTACTCTTACCTCTATTAATTAGAATTAATACAAATGGAATAAATGATAATTAATTATTTCTCATGTAAAATTACGGTTATAGAGATATAGTAACGTTGAGAAGATAAAATTGTTTTAAGCACCAACACTACCATAAGCGTTAAAATTGTGAAATTATTTTTAATGTCGGTGCGTAACCTAAAAATCATAATACTGTGAAACAGAAGGAGTAATTGGAAAAAATTTTACGAATATTTTGGAAGTCTAATTATTGAAATAATTTTTTTTTGTAATGTAATTTTTGTTACAAAAAATGTCTATATTAAAATAAATTTTCATCTTTAAAAAGATTTGAATACAATATATATATATATATATATATATATATATCTATTACTAGTTTATATATATATGGATATTATTATTACCTATCTAAAGTAGTAATCCTTTTGTGTGGATATTAGCTAATGTCCACCCGTGAACAAATGTTTTGGGTGTTACCAAAGAATGATAAACAACCAATTATATATACAATGAACTTGTTTATTGCTTTTTTATATATTGGGTGCCTTGATGGTTGAAACAAAATATAGAATAGTTGCATAGGAAATTGCATCTGCGTTATAACTTAACCAAGCATCTTCACATCATAGAGGGGAAAAGTTAGGAAAAACCCAGAAATTTTATCAAATCCACCAAAAGCCTCATGTTTCCTCTCATGATCTTAAATTTTTATGGAAAAGAAAAAAAAAAGGTTATATAAACTATCATAACCTGTTAACAAAAAGAAGTAACGCTTTTGCTTGTTGTTTTTAGTTTTTCTTCAGAGATTTAATTATCACATACCATACCAACTTATGGACCTGTAGATTTAATTCCGATTTTGTCCCTTTCTTCTTCCTTCATCCTTGATTTTGTTGGTCTCTTTTCTTTTTTTCTGGGAATATGGAAAAAGGTTGGTTTCATATTTTGGACTTTTGTGTGGTTACCTTTGATTTTTTTTAATATGCAAACATGGAAAATGACATGCGATGTCTCTTCATCAATTTCGTAATAATCTGAATCTAGTGTCGAATTTAGGGTTGGATCTGATGAATCTGGATTAATAAATATTACAAAATTTCAATGCTTAGGGTTTCTTTGATCCTTACATCCTTGCTCATTTGCAACGATTCTGAGTTTTGATTTATCTGAATCTGGGTGTAGTTGAAGGAGCTCCAGCTGTTTTGACCATCCAATTCAAGAAACCCTAAATCTACACTGTAAGCATTTTCCTCTTTTTCTATGGGTCCTTACTAGATTGTGATTTGGGATCATTTGCTATTTCAATTTTAGTTTGGTTGTGATATTTTTGAGAAATGATCCTTGAAGTGTAGTGTTGGCACAGAAGTAATGGGGACAGAACTAATGAGTATTTGTGTGAAAGATGAAAGTGAGGATATACCATCTGTGCCTCCTGGCTTTGAATCATATGCAACTTTTACCTTTAAAAGGGTAGTCCCTGCCCCCGGTGATAAAACCAAGACTGCCACTGAAAGAGTTTCTGTAACGGATCAAGCTAATATGGAAACTGAATCCGATGAAGCCAAAGCTCCTCGATATCTACGAAATAGACCTTGGATTAATTATGGTGGTTGTGACGATGATGCTGCTGATAAAACCAAGACTGCAACTGAAAGTGTTTCTGTAACTGAACAAGCTAAGATGGAAACTGAATCCGATGAAGCCAAAGCTGCTCGATATCTACGGTGTAGACCTTGGATCAATTATGGCGGATGTGACGATGATGCTGCAAACAATGACAATGCCGCTCCTCAAAATCTTGATCAAGTTTGTTCTTTTGTTTTGCTTTTTTTTCTTTCCTTGTGCCTAATAACTTGTATTTCCATCTCATTCTCATGCATTGCTTCATTGCAGAATTGCGTTGTGAAGCCTTCTCTACCAAAGGGTGTGGTCAGGGGATGTGAGGAATGTAAAGACTGCCAGAAGGTTAATCTCAGTTTACCTCAGAAATAACTTAAAATTGTCTTTCGCTTGAGCACTTTCCTTGTATTTTATTGTTTCATGACCCTCTTAACGCATATTCACAAGTTTGGCAGGTAATTGCGAGATGGCATCCAGATGAAGCTCGTAGGCCTGACCTTGCAGACGCCCCTGTATTCTACCCGAGCGAAGAGGTTGGTCTTGTTCACATTCTATACTTTCAAACCTTTCCAACTGAATTTCTATGTCATTAGATCCATTTTTCTGACATAAACTGCAAACCTGTTTCTAGGAGTTTGAAGACACTCTGAGTTATATAGCTAAAATAAGACCCAAGGCTGAATATTATGGAATCTGTCGCATTGTTCCTCCTCCTTCTTGGAAACCCCCTTGCCCACTGAAAGAGAAGCAAGTATGGGAGGATTCTAAATTTTCAACACGTGTACAAAGAGTTGATAAACTTCAGAATCGGAGTTCAATGAAGAAGATTTCGAAGCTTTCTAATCAAATGAGAAAGAAAAAAAGAAAGTGCATGAAAATGGGAATGGATTCTGTCACTGATGGCACCGGAGTGAATGAACTTGAGACGTTTGGGTTTGAACCTGGTCCAGGGTTCACTCTAAAAGACTTCAAAAAATATGCTGATGAGTTCAAGGCTCAATACTTTAAAAAGGGTGAAACTTCTACAAATAATGAATGTAAAGGTGGTGATTCCATAGACTGCTGGGAGCCAGCAGTTGAGGATGTTGAAGGTGAATATTGGCGGATAGTAGAAAAGGCAACTGAAGAGATAGAGGTGAAGTTTTGTTACCTATTGTTTTTTCTTTTTATTTTGGGTTTTATGGCCGTATCTCCTAACTGCCACATTGATTCTTCATTATAGGTGCTATATGGTGCCGACCTTGAAACAGGGGTATTTGGTAGCGGATTCCCCAAGATATCATCAAGTCACAACGCTTCTTCTTCAGACGGAAAATATGCAAAATCAGGCTGGAACTTAAATAACTTTCCAAGGCTTCTAGGATCCCTCCTTACGTACGAGGGAAGTGATATTTCTGGTGTCCTTGTCCCGTGGTTGTATATTGGGATGTGCTTTTCTTCTTTCTGTTGGGTAAGATTGATCTCTATGAGTTGCATAATTTTATTTTGCGTGATAAAGCATATGCTTAGTTGGGATGTCTACCTCTTACTGAAATCAAACTTAGTCTCCTAGAAACTTACAGCCACAAAAGGATATGCTTTTTTCTAATACCTATTTACAAATGGTAGATGAATGTGATCAAATTTCTGTGCTTTATAATCACAACAAATTATCCTTTTTCTATATTTAGTAAATCTAGACTAGGATAAGCTCCGGTTCAATTTCCGAAAAAGTAAGTATTTTAATGTCTTTTGTCTGTGTTCAATACATTCTGCATATGGAACTCTTCGGAAATGCTTAAGTGTCATCGTATTATACAATTTTCTTACACCAGTGTTCCAGTGGATATATTTTTCATTCCTCTGCATCTTATTTGCCTTTATATTTTCCATTACTGACATTCCTTTGTTACTGCTTTTGTTTTTGTTTACCCAAAACAGCATGTTGAAGATCACCACTTGTATTCGTTGAATTATATGCACTGGGGGGCACCAAAATTGTGGTATGGTGTTGGGGGGAAGGATGCTATTAAACTTGAGGAGGCTATGAGAAAGCATTTACCTGATCTTTTCGAAGAACAGCCTGATTTGCTTCATAAGCTGGTAAGTGTTTAGATATTTGATGAACTGAATCACAGTTTTGTTGCTTTATAAATCACACAATGGACGTCTTTCATTATACAATTTCTTATTTTGAGAACCTCACTCAACATATTGAATTTTTACTTGTGGTAGCTGCCTTATTGATCCTGGGTCAATTATGGTGATGTTTTCATTTTAATACTATACAAGCATATGACAAATATTACCATGTTCTGTGTTTGCAATTTGCAGTTAATAACCGTATAAGAACCTCTATAGATCCGTTTTTCTTCCTCCATAGACTTGCACCTGATTTAAACACATTTGTTACACCCATCATTGTTTCAGTACGGTTACATAAAATAAATCCTTTGATGCTCTTTCATGTAGGTTACACAACTATCCCCGTCAAAACTGAAAACCGCAGGAGTACCTGTGCACCGTTGTGTCCAGCATGCTGGAGAGTTTGTCTTGACTTTCCCTCGGGCATATCATGCTGGGTTTAATTGTGGTTTCAACTGTGCCGAAGCTGTGAATGTTGCACCAGTTGACTGGTTGCCTTATGGGCAGATTGCTATAGAATTATACTGTCAACAGGGTAGAAAAACGTCCATCTCGCATGATAAATTGTTGCTTGGGGTAGCAAGAGAAGTAGTGAAAGCCGACTGGGAGCTGAACTTACTAAAGAAAAATTCTATAGATAATTTAAGGTGGAAAGCATTCAGTGGAAAGGATGGACTATTGGCGAAAACACTCAAGGTATAGATATCCTTTGTCTTGATTATTGAAGTTTAGATGCCTACAAGTGTGAATGATTGGAAAATCCTGAAGTCATTGTTAAGTGAAGAGGTATCTTTGTAAATCGGTACCATGGTTCCATCTGTTGTAAACAGGTAGCAGGAAGTTGTAATTGATTTGGAACTTGAAATTCTCTTAAGTTTAGGGTCTTGCATATTACATGAGTCTACAGCCAACTAATTAGGGAATAACGGAAGATTAGTACACCTCTTACTACTTACTACTTAAACAAATGATTAGTTCAAGAGTTTTTCGTCTTCTTGTAGGTTTAAAAGGATCATTCTTTATTTTCAATATGGTTTGATTGATGTTGGCGTGTTTTTATATAGGCACGTGTTGGCAGGGAACGTACAAGAAGAGAATTTCTGTGCAACTCTTCACTTGCATTGAAGATGCATAGTAATTTTGATGCTACCAATGAGAGAGAGTGTTGTATATGCTACTTTGATTTGCACCTGTCAGCTGCTGGTTGCCGTTGTTCCCCAGAGAAGTATTCATGTTTGACTCATGTGAAGCAGTTGTGTTCATGTCCATGGGTTACTAAATATTTTCTATTTCGCTATGATATCGATGAACTGAATGTTCTTGTTGAGGCAGTGGAAGGAAAACTGAGTGCTGTATATAGATGGGTGCGTCAAGATTTAGGACTAGCATTAAGTGCACACGTCTCTGGAAGCAAGATGGAGATAGATGAGGATGAAAAAGTGCTCAAGGACCTGAGTCCACAAACAGTTGCACTTTCAGGGAAAGATTTGCAGTTGAAAGTAACATCGAGAGAAGATCTAAGTAAAGGATTAGAAAAGACGAGTAAATTATCAAACGTTGATTTACTTAAGAAAGACGAGGAAAAATTAACTCCAAGCCATTGTATGAAGCATGTTAAAGAAGAAACTGTCTGTGATTTTTCTGTTCCAAAAGTTTCAGCCTGCCAACCATCTGAAGGAGGCATGCTCTCTGTGGCAACCGCTAAGTCTGCAAGTGGAAAAAAGATTTCACAGAGTCTACCCAATGATGTGATACTCCTCAGTGACGATGAGCATGACATACCTAAAAAACGGAGTTCTGTGAGAAGAGATGCAGTTACTTCTAGCAAGCAGTTGAAACTACGAGAGAGATCAACTGTTTTAGCGTTAGAAGCTTCTACTAAAAGTTCTGCTCCAATTTTCCAAAGGGAAGTAGATCCTTTGCCTGATATTCGAAACACTATATCATTGCCTACCAATGACCAAAGAGCAATGGGAGGGGATGTACCGAGTTCTGCATCGCCTGCGGAAGTTAATGCCAAGGCTGATGGGCTTGCTAAGGATATATGTAATAGAATGGACACTAACAGCCATGGTAGTGGAAAAGCTACTAGCTGTAAATCCAAAAACTCTGGAGGTTTGGCTATATTGGATGTGGTTGATGGGGCAAGAAGTAATTCAGGTACACCATCTTGTTCGCAAAATAATAGTCCTGATAGGTTCATCCGGCAAAAGGGTCCCCGTATTGCCAAGGTCGTGAGGAGAATAAATTGTAATGTAGAGCCTTTAAGTTATGGATGTGTGCTTTCTGGAAATTCATGGTGCAACCGCCGAGCAATTTTTCCTAAAGGTGACATGTGGTCAAGTGTTTTTGCAACCTGGGAACGAAAAGAGAGATATTTTGCAAATGCTTAATGTCTGTTCTTCTTTGGTGCAGGATTTCGTAGCCGGGTTAGGTACATAAACATTTTGGATCCAACAAATATGTGCTTCTACATTTCAGAAATTCTGGATGCTGGATGCAACAGTCCATTGTTCATGGTTAGTTGGTAGATAGATGCTGATCTAGTTTAACTCACAGTAAACATATGTCAGAATGGTATTTCATTTTAAAATATAACCATATGAATATTTCAGATGAAATAAATCTGAACCGGAAATTCATTCCATTTCTTTGGATGTCATTGACATAGAGTCCCATCATGCTAACATAACTTTAAAAGTTTTGAATTAAGGATGATATTAACCGAAACCGGAATTTACCAAATAAATATTGCCTTGATTATATTGGTGATTGTGCAGTTTCAAAAATCTTGCCATCAACAAACAGTGGTGTGTTCTTCTTGTCAGGTATACTTGGAGAGTAATCCCAGTGAGGTGTTCGTTCACTTGTCGCCTACAAAATGCTGGGAGATGGTAAGAGATAGAGTAAATCAAGAGATAAGTAAGCAACACAAAACCGGAAAATCAGATCTTCCTCCTTTGCAGCCCTCTGGGAGTCCTGACGGTTTTGAAATGTTTGGATATACGTCACCTGCAATCGTCCAGGTAAATTTTGAATTAGGCTCAGAGTTATATGCTTGTTCTAATTGCATTGGAACCTATATATCCGTTTGTCTAATCATATATGCAAAAAAAATTCTAAAAACAAGCCAATACGAAAACCAACTTTGGGATTTTCTTCTCCTCTATGATACCTAAAAAGAGTCGAATAATAACATTGTTGATTTTGAAAATGTAAAGCTTCACTTGTTAATCTAGTTGACAGATAGCTACTCTGATGTGATTAACAGGCCATCGAAGCATTAGACATGAATCGAGTTTGCACAGACTACTGGGATTCCAGGCCTTATTCGCGACCTCAAGTTCAGTTCCCTGCAAATCCTCTTCTCAGAGAAGCCAACACACGTGTCAGATCATCGGATGTGGGAAATCTCCAGAATTCCCCTGGACACCGTCTATTATCTGCTGGAACAAACTCTATTCTCAAAGTTCTGTTCAAGAAAGCTAACATGGAGGAACTAAGCTCACTTCAACAGGTTTTAAGTGATTCTAACACAGATTTGGTGACCGAACTTGTCAAGGAAGAGATCCAGAACCGGCGCTGATTTGATTCGAAGGGGAATGATTTTACTGTGTACATACAAACTAATGAATGTACAGAGTTGAATCGACTCGCAGTTTTGCAGGATGAAGCTCCCTTCCCTGCTCATTCTTTTTTGGACACATTTACAGAGGAAGGATATAAACATATTACTGAAAACCCCGCTTCTTCTTCCCTCACAAAACAAAACAAAAAAGAGAGAAAGAAATTTAGGGTTCCTGAAACCATTAGTTTTGGTACTAGTCAGGCTAAAGGATGAGTGTGGCTGGTCTCCACATGTGTTTACTAGTATGACTTCTGTTTTGAAAGTCCAAAGGATATGGATTTTAGGAGATTAATTATCAAAACCCTCTTAATGCTCTATCCATCTCTCACTTTATTCAACTAGGTGTTGACCAAAGTATAGTCAAAAAGTCACCTCCGCAAACAATATCATACGCGTTTTGAGTGATGATGAGAAAGAGGTGAATTGCTTGCAAAAAATCGAAACGTAAATTGGAATAAGTAATCGAAAATATTAACAATAAGACATTGTCTACTGACCCCAAAAGCTCTAATCTATGAACATTGGACAGAGAATGACAGGTTCTTGAGGAGAATTACAATCGTTAGTGTCAGTAACAAACCTAAAGTGAGGAGAGAAACTGAGATGTAAAAAAGTGTAAATCCAAAATTGAGGAATGAGGGTGAAAAATTCATTCGAATTTTTAATTAAAAGTTTACTTAGACAAACAATATTTAATAGGCAATCCTTGTTGACAACACAAAAAAAAAATGAAAAAGAAGCATATTTTGGTTTCACCAAATTAGATACGGCTTGGTTCCTGTATCGTTTGCACTGCTTGCTGCCAAAGAAAACATCAAATCCAATATAAATTGTCAACTGAGAGAATACGATAAGGTGTTTCAACGAGAAATATGAAGATTCTTACTTGTAAGCAAGACAATGTGTAATGCACATCACTGGTTGTTATCTGGTGGTGTACGACCATTCTGATCCTGAAAATTACATCCCACATAAATACTTACTTGAGTCAGACTCAGATTCATAAAATTAAATAAATCAAAGAATGTTAAGAGCCTAGATTGTTTGTTTGTCACATTCTTTTCCACATGTGAACGCATATGCTATGCAGATATTAACGTTTGAAACATTTTGAAACTATAACCATACCGGGATGAGTTTTCCGGTATGACGAGAATGCCATTCTCCTCAAGACTCTTGCGCAGTTTCTCAGCAGTAAGTTTTGACCCATCCTCCATATCCATGAAAATCTAGCATTTTTTTTTTGGTTGATAATTACAGCAGTTATGTAGTTTAGTGGTTTGTATTAGTTTTAAATCCGGCATAATGCATGACAAACAGTAGTTGTGACAATACGCACCATGTTGGTCTCCACGGCTCCAACGTTTACTTTAATCCCTTTTATTTGATTCAATCCCTCTGCAAATATTTTTACGTAATGAGTTTTTTTTTTTGTGGTAGATTAATATTATGGTTAATTAAGGTAAACGAGTGGTGCGTAAGTACCAGCTAGCATCTTTGTCTTCTTGTGGTCATGTTGTAGCTTTGGGAGGTTTTCTTCGAGTGCGACCAAAGCAGCTGCACACAGAACTCCTATTTGTCTCATTCCTCCACCTAATGTTTTCCTTAACGTTTTCGCCTTTTCTATGAAACTCTGTGAACCAACGATTACAGATCCTATCGGAGCTCCAAGACCTTTTGAGACACACACCTGAAACAGAGAGTGTGAGTGTGTGTGTCTCATATATTTTATAGCCAAACTTTTAAGATGAGAGAAATTTGGGTACCGAAATCGAGTCAGCAGCCTTTACAAGCTTATGGACTGGAACTTCAAGTGCCTACATACAAAAGATTTCATAATATTTATTTACGAGTCTTGTGGATTATAAGTGGGAAAGAGAGTAGATGATGATATTACGATGGAAGCATTGAAGAGACGAGCTCCGTCGATATGGAGCTTTAAACCATGTCTCTTCGCAATCTCTCCAACTCTCTCTGTGTATTCCACGCTCAAACATCTCCCGCCACAGCTGCATCAAAACACACTACTGTACTTAATACTCTTATTCACACTAGCTAGTAGCTACTGCGCTTGATGATGGGGAGAGTACTTACTTGGCATGTGTGTTCTCCAAGCAAATCAACCTTGTTGATGGATAGAATGTGCTTCCTTTAGGATCTCTAATGGCTGCTTCTATAGCCGCCAAGTCCATGGTCCCATCTTCTTCATTCTTGACCGTCCTAGGATGCACTCCACCAATTGTCGATATCCCTCCATTCTCGTAAACATGGATATGACAATTGTCTCCAAGAATCACCTCGCTGCCTCTCACGTCACAGTGAACCATCACGCTTATCAGATTCCCCATTGTTCCAGATGGCACGAACAGAGCAGCCTCTTTCCCCATCATCTTAGCCATCTCCTCTTCAAGACGTCGAGCCGTTGGGTCAAAGCCAAGGACGTCGTCATCCACCTCTGCGCTACACATTGCTTCTCTCATCGCATTGGTCGGTCTAGTCACGGTATCTGATCGTAGATCCACAGTTCTCATCACCATCTTTACACCAAATTTACCTATAAGACATTGTTTTTCTTTGCTTTTGTTAGAAAGCCATAGAAATACTTCCGAGTCCCACTACCTACCTATAAAGTCGCAATTTAAATTCATAAAACCTGAGAATTGATTATTCTGCTGCAGCTACCATTATAATGTTTTCTATTAAAGAAAAGAGTCTCCTCTCCCAATTGTTTATAATTAATCTCAAGAACTTGTTTCAAAAGTTTGACGGAAGAAGCTTAAAGTAACATGTCTTCTTAGGAATTGAACGGGTCTTGGGGACAGCACAATCATTCTCCGACTAAATTGCAAATGTCCGTACATATCTCACGAATTACTCTGTTTTTATTGTATACTCTGTTTTTATTGTATACTCTGTTTTTAATATTAGAAAATAGAAGAATGAGGAGAATATTAAAATATCTCCTTCCTTCGTAACATCATTAGGACGAGAATTTTAAAATATAGTTCAGATTCACTCCTCTAATGTGAAATACAATAAAATATTAATTTTGATTTTAATACGGAATGTAAAATAAAGTATATATACAAGAACAAATATGGTGTTGAGACATGAAAATGATGCTCATGCATATTGGGTAACAAGTTTATTTCAGTTGTAAACCCTAAAGTAAGCCAAAGTATTAAAATACGTATGATTCAGCTAATAATTAGAAACAGATGTTTCGAAGCAAGAAGATGATAAACATTAGAATCCAAATAGCCGATACTAAAGGTTCTAAATATTTAGGATGGATGAGTAGACAAACTGTGATAAACGAAAGAAAGAAAGCATAAACAGTTTAAATAAAAGTAGACGAGGACCTGTGTAAATGAAGAAGGATGCTCTCCAAGCTGAAGTTTTTCAAATAAGCTTGTCGTGACCTGACATCAAATCAACACAATAATAATAATTAAGAAGAGTTTTCAGATTTGGGTATGCCTTCGTAATGACAGAGAAAGAAGAAATAAAATAACAAAAAGAAGAATACAAACACAGAATCTGTTGAATCATTAGAGGAAATTCGAGTGAGTGTGAGAGATTCGAATATCTTTGTCAATAAAAAGTATTTCAGAATCTATTTAGAAAGCCTTTTTAACTGTGTGTTTGAGAGAGATGCAACAAGCTGTAGTAGGTTAGAAGAGTGACACGTGGATAACTTACGTGGGTTTGGTACATTTATACTTAAAGGCCATTTGTTACCATTTGGCTACTAAGAAAGCCATAGAAAATTATGAACCGTTGGCATTGAAACTTAGATGGAAGAAAACGACGAAAATGAATAGACAAAATAGCGCAATAGACAAATTTTGTTTGGTTTTACCAAAAGAAAAAAAAAACAATATATAATGAAAAATAATGTTCACGAGAAAAGGATGAAGTAGAGATATCGGAAACACACATACATACGTGTCCAAGGCAAAAGCAATTCACGAGATAGTTGTCGTCTTCTTATTATTCTCAGACGCATCGGTGAACCAAAGTTTTAGTGTACATGAACATACCTTCATTAAAACAAACTAATGAGCATCCACCTAAATTCATATACAATGACTAAATGCATGTATTTTATACTCTGTTTTTGAATCTCATAGTTAACATTGAATATATTGTTACTATAAAATGAGTTAATTATATTAATATATTACCAGATATATAGTTTTATTCCAATACCATTATAAGTGTATTCTTACAAAAAAGGTTATATACTACCAAATAAGTTTTCTCCCCTTCTTTTTTCGATTTTAGATGCTGCTTATACATCTTTATATCAATAGTTCAATGTTTCATTTTTTTCTTACAGTTTATTCAATATTTCCATTTTATATTATAATTAAAGCTTTGTTCTTTTTTTTTTTGCTTCTATTTTCTATTACCTTTTTTTTGTTTCTATCATTCTGATAAAACATTCTCCTTTTTCTTCTAACAAACACTTTCTTATTTTAAATTTCATTTTTTCATTCTTTTTTTTCCTTTACCAAACTACTTTTCTATTCTTACAATGTGAAAAATTCATAACATGATATTTAAACATGACTCATATTACAATGTTTCAAATTATAACTATATCCCATATATCACACGAAATACACACCTAGTGTTTAATAATGCTATAGTTTAATTTGTTAATTATATAAAATTCGGTCGATGAAGTTAGATTTAGAGGCCAGTGTAATTAAAGATTTGACAATATATTTGGTAAAACAATATGAGATATTTGTAATTGTAACTATTGCTACACAAACAAGGATAACCGGTAGATTATGAGGGTATGGTAAGATCTACGATGAAACTGCTTATATGTATACTAACTTGGTTTATATAAGAGAGAATTAATTGAAGCAACAGGTAAGGTACAAATCTGGCTACCATTAATTATAAACAAACAAATCAAAGCTGTTTTTGTGTTTTATTATTTAAAGACGGAGAAGACGGAGAAGACGAAGAAGATGAACAATGAGAAAAAAAAGGGCACGTACCACTTTAGTAGTAAGACAGGCGTACAAGTGAATGAAGATGGAACTCAAATACCTCTCACCCACTCTTACTTTTCAAAGTGTCTAGTGACTACGAACCTACCGAGTTCATGTTCTTCTATTTATAGAGAGTATAGATAGAGACTGAGTCAGCTCCAACGTGTCAATTAATTCTACTCATCGATCGTGGCGTCTCCGTCTCTTATTGGTTTTATTTTCTATATTGTCAGCCAAATAAATTCTACATGTTTACAGTTGTTTTTGTTCTGAGTTTGACTCTCAACTTTGATGACAACCGAATTCAGTTTATCTATCCGAACCAATCCGATCGACCTCGTATAGTTGGAACCACTCCTATCAGTTAACATTTAGACCTCAACATATTAATGTTCCAATCCTACAAAAACCATTAAAATAGATGACTTTGGATTCTAAGGAATTTTCTCTCTTGCTAAATTAACATATTTTCCACAAAAAAACATTATAAAGATAATCCCATCACTCCCAAGAAAAATAAACTGCTCATTAACATCTCACAGCCACTGACTATACAGTACATCGAAAACTTCTTCTAAAGCTTCTCATAAATCACGTCTCCTGTGGTTTTTCTTCCATTATCTGTAAAACGACGCTATAACATAGAGCATGAAAGCTGATGAAGCCGTCACTATTAATTCCTGCAACCCAGTATCAACGTTAGCACTCTTGATTCAGTTTTTTTTTTTTTTTATTCAGTTTAAGTTGTTACAATATCAAAACCCTGGTTTACGGTTTTCACTGATGGAACTTTTTCATTTAGAGACCCGACCCTTCTCTTTGTTAAATCTTGGTTCAGTGATTGTGGCAATACATATCCAACTTAGGTGTTCTCATTTCATGCCTAAAACTTGTGCATCTACGTTTCATTTCAGTACACATACCATAATACCTATAGATCTGCCAAGCCAATTATACTACAGATAAACCGCAGAATCATCTACAACCTAATCAACTAGTGCTGTTCCTTGAGATTTAGCCAACAATTGACCTAAAGATCATAAACCATTTTTTGACCAAAATGATAATTTTGTATTGGACAAGTTAAGGGAAGGCTTCAAGTCAAGCGAGATAGGGGGTTATGCAAGAACACTAACCTGGTTATTGTAAAGAACCAGGGGTATGGACTTGCCCATGTACTCTATGAGATTTAAGAACCCGGTGTAGGCCTGCAAAACATGATTCATAGAGTGTTAAACGTAGAATATAACCAATTAAAGAAATTTTGATATAACTAATAACTAGAATCTAACAATCAGGAGCATCCAGAAAATAATGCTTTGACACTGTGAGTCGTATTTATATCACATATGCCGCTTTCTTTGAATAAAGTCCAACCAGTACCAGATAGTGCAACATAAAACAGATTCTTTAAAATAGCTAAGTCTTGATGGATATACATACCAAAGATGCCACAAGTATAGAGCCGAAAACTAATGAAAGAGAACGAAGAAGCCTCTTTCCCATCCTCAATCCCCGTCCATTTTCTTCACCTTCTTCCTACAGCCAGTGTCAACATCAATGTTCACTAAGACTAGAAGAGCCACCAGGTGTACCAACTACCAACATAAAAAGATAAATCTTCAAAATTGTCAAAACTCACGTTATATGTTGGGGATGAAGGTGCTTCATAGGATTTTAATTTCTCAAAAATTCTGTAAACAAATGCAAAAGACATGAACTGCAACGGCTTGTATTCAACATTACGTTTTATGGCAATCCATGCACTCTGCAAAAAAGAAAGAAACAGAGAAAGAGAGAGATTTATCTCTGACTGTGGGATCCAATTGTTTGAAATATCATATATGCATACAATTATGAGTAACTTTTTTCTGCAAGCAACCAGTCATTTAAACTGAAGCATGATGTCTTGTATTCATAAAGGGTACAGATGTTAGGAAAAACAAAATTGGCATTTCTAAAAATAGCGACATGATCCGGAAACCTCATTTTTCTTAAATACTTACAAACACAACTGAGATTGCTAGGTTGATCAAGATATCATTTTTGGGGGACCTGGAAAACCTGTAACAACACGGGTCAATAAATCATGATTAGCAATATAAAATGCTTTTGAAGGATGAAAATAAATAATTTGAGTAGACTCATAAAGAATCTGTACCTTGGACCCCATGGTATTATAGGCTGCTTATCAGCATATTTAATGTCCTTGGAAACCTGAATGAAGAGAAATTCACCCAAGATTTTAAAGAAAGAAATTCCAGAGTACAAGATGGCATGTGGCAGAAGGAGGAGACGATACATACCTTAAACGAACCGAAAGTCACACCCTTTTTCCTATTCATTAACTGGGCATACATGAGCTTATCATATGCTTTCTCAAGCTATCAAAATGTAAAATAGAAACGTGTTAGCAAGAGACGAAAAAAATCATTACTTAACAGGAGTCCAAAGAAAGGGAGATGTCAGACATACTAGAGCAGCAGTGGCTTCATCACCGCTCTTCTGAGCATCTTTAAGTTTTCTTCCATAAGTTTGCTTGATCTTGTCAAATCCCTCTATAGGGTTAACACCAAGAACCTGAGAAGGTATGTACTCATGTCTTGAGGACTGCAGAAAAAAAACAGTGACTGACAAAGCAAGTCCTTTTTAGGGCTCTAGAGATCAATAACCTCATAAGGGTTAAATTCAGCATCGGACTGTGGATTTCCAGCTGCAGACGAAGCAGCACGTATCACTATCCTACTCTGCAACACCGCTCCCTGGGGAAGCCTGAAAAATTCAAACACTTGATTATAATGACTACAGGTAAGAAATGGTCTCAACTTGAGCACAACAATGAAACTTCCTTAAGGGAAATCAAAGTTATAAACTTTGTAACAAAACTATAAGAAGCGGCCAGCTTAGAAGCTAATCCACAAATCCCCAAAAAAATCAGAATTCAATTGACAGTGCTTTATGAATGACAAGATAATGGTTTTTCACCTAAGTTCATGAAAACCTAAGTAAAGTAAAAGAAACTAGCAAAACGATGTTCCTTCAATTAAGCCACCGAAGAAAACTGGAAAAAGGCAAAATCAACCGCAAGAAATTACCTTACAAAAGAAGGCGACTTGGAAGTTCCAAGGGTAAGAGAAGAGTTCCTCTGAGAAAATTGAAGAAAAGGGTAACGAAGCGCGGTGGATATTGCGAAAGCCATGATGGAGGAGGAGGGCACTGAAGTAGATATCGCGAGAGCCATGGCAGAGCAGTAGGGCACAAAAGCAAATTAGAAGTGTGAAGTTTTGAAAATTTAATATAATTTTCTAAAAACTGATTATTGAACAGTAGATTCGCGTGGCCTAATGGATAAGGCGCTCGCCTCCGGAGCGGGAGATTGTGGGGTTAGAGTCCCCATCGTCAACGGTTTCAGTGGCGATGCACGTGTTAAGTTTTTCTAAAGATTGCCAGTATTATAGATTGAACATCATTTGTTATCGCATATCATTAAAAATTTAAATTTTTGGATGGACAATTCTCAACATGTTCCCACTGATGGTCTTTCTTACTTCCACGGTCACTAAATTATCCATTCTTTTAGTTGACAACAATTAATTTAAAAGGAACTTAATATTTCTAAAACATACAATTGAGATTCTTCTCTTTGTCATCGTCCCAGTTGTTATATTTCTGACTGTTGGGTTTGGTTCAATCATTCATTGCTTGATTTCCCGTCGAACAAATAGATTTATATGCCACATCCAGACAAAATATAGATTCATCTTTTTGTTTCAAGAAACAGACGACAAAGGATTAAGAATTAAGGCAAATGGTTCTAAAACGAAAAATAAAAATATACGAGTCATTTCAGACCAAACATGCCTGGAACAAAAGCAACCATCCACTACTTACTCTCTAACAGTTAGGATGTTTCTCCAAATAAGATATTTTTACCTTCGTTATTCATAGAATCCATCTTCTCATGTATCGTTTTAACTTCGCCTTGCTTTCTTTCTCATTTTTTTTCGGTTTCAGCACTAGTTCCATAAAACATTGAGAAACCAACACATCATGTTGCTTTATCATCAATACCTCGTGCTATTCGATCGTTCACTACTATAATATTTGGGTAGTGTTTAATGTGTTTGAGGAGTTTGTTATGTTTGTTTGGAAAGATATCGATTCCTCTACCACATCCAGATGGGTGTCCCACTTTTTGTAAATTTGTGTGTATATTTTCTATATATTCATCTTTTAATTTCAAAAAAGAGACAAGAAATTCATGATTGTTTTAAGTTCCTTTTTCTTTTATTAACGAAATGATTCTTCTATACTTTTCGCTCGAAATGATTTCCAACTAAAATCTTTCTTTGCTTCATTTTTTACCTGTATATTTGAAATTTTTATACGTATGGATTCATTCCTTGCCATGCCCAGTTTTAAACATTTAGTGAGGAGTATTTTTGTTTTTATTGGTCAAACTTAAAGTTTGTTTATGTAGATGTAGTTGTGTGTGTGTCTATAGTAAGCTCCTAAATGTTAATAAGACATATGAGTCGAAGTATTCATCTAGCAATTCCCATCAAATATTGTTGTTGTAAAATATCACTTGTACATGTTTCATCGACGTATCAAAAATAAATGTGAAGGTCGTAATAGTTTGAACAAGACCAATATACATGAAATAAAATAACCTGGTAACTGGATTTACTATGTGTTATACAATGAGTAAGAGACATAAAATGCAATACAAACACAAAAAATAATAAGTAGGAATACGTGGATCATGAGTAGCATAACAAAATTGTTATTATAGTTGTGTTGTGTGATGAAATTATGATGATGTGTTGTGCTGTGTGATGATACTGATAGTGGTCTGTGTCTCAGTGTGTCCGTGTGATGACGATGATGATTCGATGATGGTTACTAATTCTATCCTTGGTTTTTTTACCTGTTAATTTCTTAACAGTTTTAATTTATATAGTCTTTATTTTATTTTTCAGGTCAATGTTATAAGAATACATATATTGTCAATTTGTCATCAATAGATGTGATCTGAAAGACTCGTTTTGTTTGAATAATGAACAGAATGAAGACCTTAATGCAAGAGTTGATTTGGTTCACAAAGGTTGTCGAATAACCACCGAAGATTAGGATAATAGATCCATTGAATTCCCTACAACAGTTGAAAAGGTCTCCCACAGATTGAGTCAATGTCCTTTTAGATTATTTTATTAAATTAGTTTTGACAAAACTAGGAGTATAGTTTAGTTTTGAAAAAACCAAGGAGTATAGATTTTGAAAAAAACAAGGAGTATCAAAAGGGTGGAGTTTTGTGTTGAAAAAACAAATATATATATATATATATAAAGTCTATTACCACAATTTTGTTAGTATAATTTGAATTCCTCCCAAATGAAGCAAAAAATCATGGGAAAACAAAATTATGGTAATATAACTGATTAACTGGCAAAATATTAATTCAACTTTTCACTAAATATAATGGATAATGAACATCTTTGGAAAAATATCAAATTGTATATAAATCGAATCAGGATCTATTGATAATTTTATTATTAGTACATAGAAAATGTAGTACATTTGATAATAACTTAGATGTAATATTAAAGTCACTACCATAAAGCTACTATTACTTCAAAGAACAAAACAAATTCTTAATATATAGAGGGTTGTCTAAAAAATAAATTTTACAAAATACAAAGCTTCTCAGAGTAACATCCAAACAAAAAAGATTTTGGTTCTAATATCTAAAATGTTCCAAAATAATAAATAAATAAATAAAAGAAAATGAAAACGGAAAGATATAACGTTAACGGAAAAAGTACCGTATCAAAAAGAAAACATGTAGGCATCAAAACGAATATTCCTAAAATTTTGGCTATAAAAAAAGGTACAGCCGACTCAAAGGGCTCTTCTTAACTCACACAACTAACAACATCAACGAAAATTAGTGAAAACATATTATGACTTGCAGCCAAACACTCGGAAACAATAACAACAACAAATACCAGATCTGCGAGGAGATCGGCCGTGGACGCTTCGGTACCGTCACGCGCGTCTACGCTCCTGCCACCGGTGATTTCTTCGCCTGCAAAACCATCGACAAAAGCTCCCTCGCCGATGCTCTTGACCGCGCTTGCATCGAGAACGAGCCTAAGCTAATGGCTCTCTTGTCCTGTCACCCAAACATCGTTCAAATCCACGATCTCGTCGATACTGATTCCACTCTCTCCATCTTCATGGAGCTCGTCGATCCCTCTGTCTCCATCTACGACCGTCTCGTCTCTTCCGGAACCTTCTCTGAGTCTCAGACGGCGTCGTTTGCTAAACAGATACTCCAGGCGCTTTCGCATTGCCACCGTTACGGCGTCGTTCACAGGGACATTAAACCGGAGAACATTTTGGTAGATCAACGAAACGATACGGTTAAGATCTGCGATTTTGGTTCAGGGATTTGGTTAGGTGAGGGCGAGACGACTGAAGGCGTCGTTGGAACGCCTTATTACGTGGCGCCTGAGGTTCTGATGGGATGTTCGTACAGCGAGAAGGTCGATATCTGGAGCGCCGGCGTCGTTTTCTACACGATGCTCGCCGGAGCTCCGCCGTTTAACGGAGAGACGGCAGAAGAGATATTCGAAGCGGTGCTCAGAGGAAACCTTCGTTTTCCGCCAAAGGTTTTCCGAGGAGTTTCATCGGCGGCTAAAGACTTGATGAGGAAGATGATATGCAAGGATGCTTCTAGAAGACTCTCAGCCGAACAAGCTCTCAGTAAGATTCTTCCTCTTTTGCAACAGATCTGACCGAGTCATATTGAATATAATATTTACAAAGTGAATCCATACATGTTTCCTTATAACAAATCATTCTCTAATTATTTTTAAATTAATGCAGGACACCCATGGATCCAAAGAGCAGGAGAAGGAGAGGAGAGATTCATGTAATAAATGAAGAGATTCGGAATCATATGGAATAAATAAAGTAGTAGTGAATCGTCAGGTAGCGTATGGTAATTTCATCATATCATCTAACAAGTGGGAGTCGGCATGTGAATTACCTTTTGTTTTGCCATTATATGTATATATTCCGCCTACCCAGAAGACTACCTCTGGAAACTAAAAAAAAAGGGGATCGATGCCAAAGCTGGCTTCTTCTTCTGAGTTTTTTTTTTTCCCTTTGTGAATTTTGTCTTTTAAGGTAGACGGTAGTGAAGAGGATAACGATCTTTTTCCCCCTTTTACGGGTGTTTTTTTCCTTGTGGGTGAGTAAAAGGATGAGAGAAAGCAGAGTTGTACTCTTTTTCTCCTTTTTTTTTATCAATAAATAAGTTAGTTAATGTTTCTGCTTTTATCTCTAATCCAAAACTTCGCACACATAATAGATGATAACCGAACAAATATATAATAAAAAAAATCTGATGATTAACATTTTTATAAGGAATGAAAATGTCGTTGATGTATCTGGACAAACTATATCACTTTCTATTACTTGATGCTCGATTATCCAGCTCTTTTCTTTTTGTTTTTGTGGATAATTATAAGATTTTTTTATTCTTAGATTTTAAGATGGCCTAACAATAAAATAGATTAACAATATATTTAAGATCTTCATTATTGGCTTGACAAATTTTCCCTACAATTTTATCAACTTTTAGATCCCAATCTTATTCTATAAATGTGTTTGTTCACCTATTAAGTTTTTAACAAGTGTCTACTATTTTAATTTTATGTTTTATGTAATTAAATAAATGGAAATGTACATTTTAAAGTTTTCTTTATTATCTTCTAAATAAACTTAAATTTCATATGTATTATTAATTAATATTTTAAATTTTTATTATTTAAATATTCTTTTCCAAAACTTGTAAAGGCAGGGTTCACTCTAGTTTTTTTTTTTATTTGGTTATCAAAAAATAAAAATCTAGGTTTTTCGTTTAAGATTCGACCGAATTAAAGTTGGTGCACGCTTTTCGTAATATAAAAAAAAAGAAAAATATATCAAACTTTTTCACTCATGACTTTTGATGTATAAACGGTGTGGAAAAATACATGTACGCTGAGCTAGTTAGGTACGTTTCTGTTTTCAAAATTCCCACCATTCAAATTTCATAAATCTACAGCACTTTTATACATTTGCAAAGGTAGATAGCTTGATGTATTTTATTATTTGTCTGCCCCAAATATATATATTGGAATCTTCTTAAACAAAAAAAAAAACCCATAAGGTAAACATGATTTTTTCTGTAACATGAGCATATTCTTCCATAAGTTGACTCAAATGAAAATTCCAATTTCCATAAGATATTCCCTCGTAAGCATATGCCTTTGGATCAAACCTCTATTTGTTACGTTCTTAAAGGAGACTCTTAGTTTTAGCGTGCTTCATTCATGGTGAATCTTCCAAGTCAGTGGAGAATACTACAATTTGATTAACAAATTAATTATTTTTTAGCGTCGTTCGTACATTTATTTCATAAATGTGAACGCATCAATTTATGAACGCATGAAATGATCCTACAATATTTAAAGAAGAACAAAAATAAAATAATTAACCATAATATGGTAGTCCTAACTAAGTGAATAACTTTTATATTGCATATTGCGTGATACCTCACATGCCCTATGGCATGGAATTATATAAGCATGCAAAATCATCCCAACCACTTTATAAATTAGTAACTCCGATTAAAATAACCAACCAAAAATGTATCTTAATTAAATACATCTTATCCATATCGATTGTGGCATATTATAAATCGTATGTCACGTAACTGCGAAAAAAATAAAAAAAGGTCAGTTTCGCTGGCAGAGAGGGGGCGAACCCACCTCCTCATATTAGCAGTCAAAAGCTTTAACCACTGGGCTACTCGAATATTCGAAAAGCTAGACGGCCGAAACATTATATAATAGTATTAAGACCGCAAGCCCAAGTTTGTCGGCACTGCTGCGTGGCATAGTAGTAGCATCCATCATCCACATAACGTTTTTTGTGTTGTAAAGTGTTGTGGAGTCTAGCAATGAATCCACTAACGTGTAACGATCGAATGATCTATGTGTAGAATTCATTTTTAATTCAAGGTTGCAGACGTGGAACCATTTCATGATTTGATTAAAGGAGTAGTTTTTTTTTGTTTTCTCTCGTTTGAATAGCATTGAAATAAAATAGAACATTTTAAGAGAATAGAATAAATAAAATCAAATTGAAAACACAATGATATGAAACACAAAATTTGGGAGAAACTAACGAGGGGAGAAGACAACACAACACTCTGACCCCACCCACGTGGGTACGCTTAGCTTAATGGATAAATATCTTATCAATGACTCTTGAGTCTTGAGGTGTTATTATGGGTTTTGTATAGATCCATAATTGATGACAACATATTATTAATAACAATAATGAGACCCATAATTTGTGCAAGCAACAAGTAATATTATATAAATACTACTACTTTGACCGATTCTAATATTGATAGATCAAGAGTTTGAATTTATTACTAAACATTAATTTGTTTTAATTTATTTCTAGTTTAAATATTTTACACACTAATTAAAAAAACAATAAATTTATCTTCTTTATCATTCGTTAATGTAAAATATTATTTTTATTGGTCATTATATTAAAATTATAAAATAATATAAAAACTTTTGTCAAAAGAATATATTGAAAACACAAAACAATACTTATAGTGAATCAAATTTTAAACTATAAAACTACACTTAATATGAATCAGAAGTAGTATTAGCTAAAAATGAGTAAATGCGATTTTAAAAGGAAGACTTAATCTGAAAGAATCACGCAAGAAGAGACGATCTAGCCTAACTTACAACCAAACCTAACTTAACTCGTGCACTGTTCCCTAATTGCGACATATATGGAGAAACAAATACTTAATTAAAAATGATATAAGTAGTCCCACAAATTATTTGTGCCGTTTGGAGACGCGTAACGCTAGGAGCGGGACCCATTACGACTGGTGGTGATCAGCAGTTTGACAGATCACGTCATGTGGTCGACGGAAGAATCAACTACGTGGTAGTTGATAAGCTATCTTTCTTTAGTAATTAGCATTTGGATAGTAGCGATGCCGTATAATAAAATGTCTTTCTCCTCTTTTCTTTTTCTTTTCCTTGAAATTTGCCCGAAGATGGTTCGTACGATAGGATAGCCTCACAAGTCAAGAACAGAAAAAGTAATCACGTGTTGAATAAACAATCACGTACTACCCAATGTACCAAAGAAAAAACAAACGATTCTGAACGATAAATAACTAACTCATGTGGTTGAATATTCATTATAGATCAAAACTAGGATTTAAGATTTTATTTCGATTTTCACAGTGATGGATCGTTTTAGATGAAAATATTCAATTTTTATACAAATTCCAGAGATCAATTTAGACTTTTATAGTGCCATACTTTCGGTGGGTAAACATTAAGGCGGATCTGAAAATAGTTCAGTTGGTTATAAATATACTTTTTTCAAATGTTAGATATGAGATTTTCATAATTTTATTTTAGCGATGAAATAACAATAAATTAACAATGCTTTTCATAAATAATTAATTTCTGTATTTTAATTTTTAAATATAGGATCTCGGATCTTTGTGCGTATGCCGTTTATATACGTTGCTTTTGCATGTTTTTTTAGATTGGTTTTTCTATCAGCTAATGAAACCTACAACAAAAATTACATAACAACATTAAAGTTTGGAAACAAAAAATCAAATAACTTTAAAATCTATTATTTGTACTTTCTCAACGAGCTCTCCTTTTTATGCAAATAACTTTAATTGGCAGAGGCGTGCCCTGAGCCTTTGTTGAAGCATATTAACTTTATGATTTATTTAAATGAATTTACATTTTTTTGTTTGTCTTTATAGTGACACTTGTTTTAAAAGTTCAGCAAGGTTCATGGCATCATGCCTTGACTGAGTGTATATTATTTGAGCAAATATTTAGCCAACAAAATAGCAATATTATTGTTGAAAACGTAATTTCTTAAAATGTTAGTACAGGAAAAAGAAGATATCTAATTTGGAAACTATGAGGTTGAAAGAGAATGTGCAAAAAGTAAAATCAATTTTTTTTCGATCCTTATCACAGACAGTCTTGTTTGTTTGTCGGAAAAATCGCACCGGTAAATTCTGAAGATTCCTTTTCCTTGCCCTCAAAAAGAATAGAACATCAATACATAATCTCGACGGATCTTTATTTCTCCGAACTCTGTTAGACTTCAGATCAATATTACCTTTTGGAAGCAAATGTAAAAATTACTCTGCTATATCGTCTAGAAAAAGGAAAGTGCTACAATTGTAGTTATCGAACGACATCGCATCAACTCGTTTGCCTGTAAGGCCACAAAGTCACGTCCGAGTTGACTATGCAAAGTTACGTGGAGAACTAATTGATTAAACAAATCGCTTCAACAAAATGTTACATTCTATGTTCCTTGAAATGTAGAACCTTTACTTTGTCAACTCAAAAGATGGTATCGAAAACGTATATCTACATGGTGAAAAACATTTACGTCTCTGATTTTAGCGGATGCCTCACGCAAACCAGATCGTCCAGTTTATTTCCATCCATTTTGTACTGTGATACGCCTTGCATTTGCGCATAGTGATCCCTAGATTCTTTTCTTAAGCTCTCAAACGGCATCACTTCCCATTTCTTGTAATTTGATCTCTTCCTGATCTCACTCATGTCCGGAGATCCCGAAACGGGTCCTTTTGTAGGGTCTGCGTTGCCCCACACCTTGCAATTACTGAATTGTCCTAACCCATCCCTCTTCAAACTACTTGGCTGTTGGCTCCTTTGTAAGCGTAAGGCGGCTGCGTGAGCTCGGCTTATCATTTCACGACTTGGTACACTCGACCAGTCCTCTTTTCTCTGGGATCTCATGGGAGAATGGATCCGAATTACCTGCCGAGCATAGTTTCTTCAGAAAGACCACAAAGATTGAACGTTTAGAACATAATAGAATTTAAGGTTTTGGCAAGTTATCTGTACACCAAGACACTCTAGAAGTTGGTAGTAAGCCCTTCCTTGAAGTGGGTTATGCCCTTTCCTTGGCGTAGAAAAGTAACGCGTCCTACATTGATAATAAAGATAAAAAGTGAGGAAACATGGGCCGACTTAGCTCTAGAAGCATACTCCACTATTCCAGATTACTAAGGACAATTATTATCAGATTGGAAGTATCCAATCTCCTAAAGGGATTTGGAAACGTGAAAGATACAATATGGATAAAAGTTATTTAATACTTGCCACTCTGTGTATCCAGGATCGACAGTGAAACCATATATGTCAACGATATCGCACATGGACAATGCTAGTTCAATGGATTTCATCCCAGTTCCTTTGGCACCTCTGCGTAAGACAATTCCTTGGAAAAGATAAACAGGGTTTGGTATACTCTGTTACAAAATAAATACAAAGTCGTGTAAGAAAATCCTGTACCCATGTAAAAGGGCCTGAAAGGGGTACTGTAACAAACGACCACAGGGGAAGTTTTAAAACAAAAACGAGTCATGATGGGGCAAAAGAAAGAAAGAAAAAGTAATCATACCTTTATCATTTCATTGAAGTCTCGGTGGGTCACACTTTTTATTATAAGTACCTCATTATCTGCAGAAAATGACAATTACAGAAGGGTTACATCACAACTCACAAGGTAAAAGTTGCAATGAATGCTTGAAGAAAATGATTCACAAGATGCAGATAATTTTTCTGCCTAATATGAGTACTAACCAGACCCATTGAGAATCTTAATCATGTTACGAGCTGCACCACGAACAACTAGTCGGAAATCCCTTTTCACTCCTACATACTTGGCATACTTCTGCAACCAAATTTAACGTGAATGACAGCAACGAAAATCACATTTCAAGACCATACCGAAACGAAAATTGGTAAATTCAAAGAAAACGAATGTTAGACATATTATTACCTCATTGACAGGAGCTTCATTGTCTCGAAATACAGCATCATGACTGTCAATCTCTTCTCCGAACTCTGTTTTTAACAGATCTCCAGAGTTTCCAACAACAGCGCATTTATGAAACTGTTGTGGGTGGAAAGGAGGCTTCGCTGGAAGGATCACATTAAGATGCTCCTCACACAATGTACGATTATAACACTTATCAGCTCCCCTGAAACCCGAGAGATCAAAGAGCTCAACAAAAAAATCAAATGACAAAAGCAAAGCATTAGACATGATGTTTAGGACCGTACAGCTGTGCAATTCTCATAGCTGCATAGTCCAACCATCCATCAGGTCGTACATCGAGGTATTCTCTTGTCAATACTGTAGTCATATTACGGTACTGCATTACTCAAACACATTAGAATCCTGAGAAGTTCTCAAGCAAGAAAATCTAGTCAGAGAAAGAAAGAAGCATGAACCTGCTCCCATAAGAGAACTGCCTCACAAACATTGTACTTGAACTCCAATGGTTCAAAAATTTTAAATTGTGCATTGTACTGTAATTGAAAGACAAGCATAAAGTTGAAAAAACTTGATCATTATAAAACCAATGAAATCTCAAAAAGAAAGCAGACAAGTACCCAAGTGCTGTTAGTGCCTTCAGGGAACTTGAGGATCAAATTACAGTGATCAGTAATATGAGCAGAGAGTCCAAGTCCTCTGTTCGCCTGCATAAACACTACAACATTATTCTGACTCCCAACACAGCTTCCAAACTAAAAAAATTCATCGGAGTCCCATAAATTAGGTTCTTCCAACAAATAAAAATGAGTTAAAAGAGGAAGAACAAAATGTAGAAAATTAGTTTTAGCTCGTTAAATAACATAACTCTTGACTTCCAAAACATGATTCTATCGTAAAAGCTAGGACATTAATGAATTTGACATCAAACAAAGCAAAATTAAAACCCTGATGCAGGTTAACTTCCATCAGTATATTTGTTAGCTTTCACGATCTTTCAGTCTCTAAACTTTGAAATCCTTACTCCACAACAAAAGAGGTTGCAAAGGTGAACCTTACTAGAATTGTAAAATTGGTAGATTTCTCAAACTCTGATCCCATGGTGACTTAAACTGTACTCAATTACATTACAGTAAATTAAAGATGAACTTTTTTATAGCTAATGCGTTCCTCTGGGAAGCATTTGGAATATCCTGAATCGAAACAAGTGCAACAAGAACGCATAATACACCGAAAGGTGTGGCATCAAATCAAATACAAAAAGACGAATTCATAAACAAATTCGCGCCTAAAATTAAGTACTTGAAAATCAAAGAAATAAGGAGGGAAAGAAATGAGACAAACCACGCACTGTTGAACGTTGGACTGAAAATCTGACAAGATCTGGATATCTTCCGGCTGAAGATCTACTTTACGATTACTATTATCTGCGAAACGAAGAATCAATTTAGTTATTCGAACAACTCAAGCGTGAGAATGGAAAGAAGGAAACGGAAAGGTATGACGGTGAATGACCTGCGAAGAAGGAAGATTGGATGGTGAAAAGGAGAACGGAGAAAACTGCGACGCCGCATAAAAGTTGAAGAGGCGTCAGTTTGCGGCCAGCTTGGTGAGATCTCATCCTTAAACCATGAAAGAGCGAACCCAAGGGAAAAGCAAAGAAGCTGGTTGATCGACGAAGAAACTGATACCACCGGTTACTAGCAATACCACGCCGTAGCAAGATCTGATCAAAGGTTTCATTTAAATGTTTTTATTTTTTGTTTGGATTTGGTGTTATAAATCATGTTTAATATTTATGCATCCAAGCAAAACCATTTTCGGTGGGCCTTGTGCTCATTTTCGGTACATGGGCTTCACCCAACGGCCTGGTCGTTTGCCTCCGATATCAATAAACAAAATAAAAGAATTCAAGTGAGTTTTGTCTTTGTTTATAAACACAAGTTGTAGATGAGTTGCGATAATGTCATATCGGTGAAAAAACTGTCTCTCTACATATATATATATATATGATCAAACGTTTATGCTTAATTATACAACCAAGGGAAATGCATCTCAAGTCGAAGAAGAAAGCAAGAGTTGAGAGGTACAGTGAACATTCTCGAAGAAAGGATGATCATCAGCGGCACGATCATTTTCACAAGTTTGGTGGTCACTCGAGAACGAGCTGTCTCACCCTTTCTTCGTTTCATAAAGAGTTTCAGAATGTATGACGAAACTCGAGTTTCCAAATTCTGTGATCCGACCAATGCTTTTCTTACGGTTTTTTTTCCCTCTCATCCTTAAGAAACATGTCATCTTCAAGCAATCTTAATACCTTCTCGGCTACCTTCTGAACCTTTAGACCACAATCGAACCCTCTCTCATCGATCCACTCAATCTTTATGTTGAAACTCATTGAATACACTTAGTGGCCATGTAGGACGCAAAAATCCCGATTGTGAAAACTGCGAATGAAACTAAGAATTACGGAAAGATATCGAGACGAAAACGTTTTTAGAAACCGAAAAACCGTGGAGGCAAGATTTGATCTCTTTCCTTAATTCTTATAATCGCCCGTAGTGTGACGGTTTTCAACGATCAAGAATCCCAGGATACAACCCAACGAAACAGTATTCGCTACACTCGAAATACGGAATATATGAACGTTATACTACGCTATACTCTCGAGACACTTACGTATTAAAGACGAGAAAGACGAGAGGATTTTTGCTGGAAGTTTCTGTGAATTTTGAGAGAGTTTTTTCGTTGAAAAACGATAAACTCGAAGAATGGAGGCGGCCGAAAAATAAAGGAAGGCGAGGGCGGTTTGCGAGTCACGCACGTGGCGAGATTTCTGGCGAAAAATCCAGGATTTTATTTGACTAGGTTAATTGAGTTTGAACTCGACGCGTATGCAAAATTCTTGGGGGAAAACGTTGACTTTTAGTCAACAAAAAGGTGGACTTATTGGGTCCAAAGGCCCACATTCACCAAGACCCAAGCCCAAGCCCGAGCTCGAGCTCGGCTCGGCTCGGCTCGGCACGGCGCGCGCGCGTGTGGTATTTTGCATAACTCCCTTTGTGTCTCCGTAGCATGTTAACCATCTTGGAGACAATCCTATATTTATACTTGAGAGAAATTTTCTCAAGTTCCAATGTGGGACAATTTGCATTTTGTCACTAATAGTTTGACACCATTCACATTGGGCCTCACTTCATATTCACATTTTAGACCCATTTGCATATAATATGGGTTCAACCATATGATGCCCATTTTATGTAACAATATGGATCCAACAATCTCCCACATGAATAGCAATTACTCTAAACATATGACAACTCGACTGACTCTATTGACTGGACAGACTTGATAGATTGGACAGACTAGACAGACTCGATAGACTCGATAAAAAGACTTTTCGAGAGTATAAACGAAAATTTACTGTGTCTGAGATGGTAGCATATTTCAGCCTTGAACCACTCATTGTTAATATCTGTCGGGTTTACTGGCCAGGAGGTGAACATGATATCTTGAACCACCCGGATATTTATGTAAACCGAGACAACAGTTATAACGCAACTCATTTTCTCGTAGAACTTTGTTTTCTATTGTGTTCATTTTTGGTCGTGAACTTGCATGGTTATTCGTGAGTAAACTTAGAGAATATAGCATGAACTTCATTCTCCTAGAAACGACCTTATTTCACACTCACTAGGTGTTCCCCATAAGTCTTTGTTTTAAGAAGTATCCTGTAATACTCCACATACAAAGCCATGGACTCGAATCATTAAAAGCTAACGCTTATCCTTATTTATATACAGGAAACACTATTTATCATCTTGGGAATTGAGTAATGACATAAAAGTCTATCAGTGCTTTTAGATTTTGTTTGATTTAGTTATCTCTTTGAACCTACATATTGAGATCTCCAATCATGTAGGTGGAGTTTCCATCAAACATCATCTTTAGTTTATAGGCAATAAACCCATTCTCTTTGATGATTTTAAAACTTGATCACAGACCAAACCTTTAGTAAATGGATCCACTAGGTTATCGGCTGATTTGATGTAATCGATCGTTATTACACCACTTGAGATCAAGTGTCTAATGGTTTTGTGTCGTCTTCTGATGTGACGATATTTACCATTATAGAGGTTACTCAGTGCCCGGGCTATAGCCGATTGACTATCACAATGTACACATAATACCGGGACTGGTTTCTCCCACAGTGGAATATCTTCCAAGAAGTTTCGAAGCCAATATGCTTCTTCTGCGGCTTTGTCAAGAGCTATGAACTTTGACTCCATGGTTGATCTAGCCAACAAGGTTTGTTTGGAAGATTTCCAAGATACCGCTGCACCTCCTAAAGTAAAGACGTATCCATTCAAGGATTTCGAGTTCTTGGAATCTGAAATCTAGTTTGTGTCACTGTATCCTCCCAGAATTGCCGGTTCCTTACCGTAGTGCAACCCATAACTTTTTGTATATTGTAAGTAATTTAATACTCTTGTTATGACTTTCCAGTGTTTATGACCTGGATTACTCGTGTAGCGACTTAATACGTTTACCGCATGTGCTAAATCGGGTCTTGTGCTATTTGTTATGTACATTAGACTTCCGATAACACGAGCATATTCCACTTGAGAAACTACTTCACCCGAGTTCTTGGTCAAGTGGAGTTGAAAATCAACAGGAGTTTTTGCAGTCCCGGTTGTGTATTTCTTGAATCTATCAAGAATCTTTTCAGCATAATGAGTTTGAGACAAGGTGATTCCGTCAGAAGTTCTAGTGATCTTAATCCGTAGGATTACATCTGCGAGACTCATGTCTTTCATGTCGAACTAGCCGCTAAGCATGTTCTTAGTTTGTTGGATTATGTCTTTATTGCTACCAATAATGAGCATGTCATCCACGTATAGGCATAACAAAGTATATCCGCTATGAGTAACTTTGATGTATATGCACTTATCACATTCATTAATGCTGAAACCATTTTGACATCATTGCGTTGTCAAAATTTTCATGCCATTGTTTTGGAGCTTATTTAAGTCCATATAATGACTTCACAAGTCTACAAACTTTGTGTTCTTGTCTAGGAACTACAAACCCTCTAAGTTGTTCCATGTAAATTTCTTCTTCTAAATCTCCATTTAGAAAAGCGGTTTTAACATCCATTTGATGTATCTCTAGGTTTCTCAATGCTGAAATCTCTATCAGCATTCTGATGGAGGTTATTCTCGTCACCAGAGAATAAGTGTCAAAGAAATCCATGCCTTCTTTTTGCCGGAAACCTTGCACAACAAGCCTAGCCTTGTATTTATCAATTGAACCATCGGTTTTCAACTTGGTTTTGAAAATCCATTTACACCCTAGTGATTTAAACCCTTGGGATAGATCGGTTATTTCCCATGTATGGTTTTGCATAATGGAGTTGATCTCACTATTGATGGTTTCCTTCCATGAAGGTGCGTTCGGAGTAGACATGGCCTCTGTGAACATTTTTGGTTCATTCTCTGCGAGAAATGCCATTAAAAATTGTCACCAAAATTTTTTTCCGTTCGGGCTCTTTTGTTCCGTCGAGGTTCATCTTCAACCTCTTCTGATTCATTAAATGAAGTACCAGAAGTGCTTGCCACGTTTGTTGGTTCAACCTTTTCGCGAGTTCGTTTTTGATTTTGTTTATCCTTACACGGAAAAATGTTTTCAAAAAATGATACATTTCTTGATTCCATAATTGTGTTTACATGAATATCCGGTATATCTGATTTATGAACCAGAAACTGATAAGCACTGCTATTGTGTGCATATCCGATAAAAATACAATCTACGGTTTTAGGTCCTATTGAAACCTTTTTGGGAGGTGGCACTACGACTTTTGCGAGGCACCCCCATACTTTCAGGTATTTGTACGAAGGTACTTTACCCGTCCAGAGTTCATGTGATGTTTTGCCAGTTACTTTGTGCGATATTTTGTTGAGGATATAATTTGCGGTAAGGTGTGCTTCCCCCCACAAGGTCTGGGGTAACCCAGATTCTTGCAACATTACATTCATCATTACTTTCAGAGTTCGGTTTCTCCGTTCCGCAACTCAGTTAGATTCCGGTGAGTAGGGAGCTGTTGTTTAATGAATAATGCCTTGTTCTTGACAAAATGCATTAAACGTGCCATCATATTCGCCTCCTCTATCACTTCGAACTATTTTAATAGTTTTCTGAAGTTGATTTTCGACTTCGAGTTTATATTGCCTGAATTTTTCCAAGACTTCATCTTTATTATGTAGTAAGTATACATAGCAGTATTTTGTACAATCGTCTATGAAAGTTACAAAATACTTTTTACCTCCTCTGGTTTGTATATACTTTAAATCGCATAAATTTGTGTGGATTAATCTGAGATGTTCGGTTGTTCTTTCGACTTGAGGTGAAGGTGTTTTAGTGAGTTTCGCTTGAACGCATACCTCACATTTATCTTTAATAAATTTGCATTTCGGAATTAAGTTTAAATTAATTAATATTTGTAAAGATTTATAATTCACATGTCCTAACCGTTCATGCCAAATATTAAAAGACTCGACCAAGTAAGCAACTGGTTTCTTATTCATTGAAACTTTAGAAACGGATACATCAGAGTTCTTAAGGATTGTGATACAACACATTTTCACAAGTCCTTCCTTAACATACCCCTTACCCAGAAACACCCCATTCTTCCTAAGAATCAGCTGTTCGGACTCAAAGCTCGTGGCGAAGCCATGCTTGCTCAGTAGAGATTCGGAGATGAGATTCTTCCTCATGTCTGGCACGTGCCTCACGTTGGTGAGAGTTATGGTATGTCCAAAGGTGAACTTCAACACCACTTTGCCAGTGCCTTCAATCTTGGAGACAGACTTGTTACCCATCTTCATACCGGTATCAGACTTGGTCTTTTGATAGGTGTTGAACATTGTCTTGTCAAAACAGATGTGAGTAGTTGCACCCGTGTCATAAAACCACTATTTGGTCTCTTCATCAACCACATTTGCTTCTATGACCACCGCACACAAGTCATTTTCCGTCAAATTGGCTTGATTGAGCGTTTTACCCTTTTTTAAGCACTCCTCGGTTTTATGCCCTTTCTTGTGGCAATAAGAGCATTTTCCAGTGAACTTGCTTGGCGCACCTTGCTTCTTGAAGCTCATGGAGGCTTGAGGTGTAACCTTTTTAGGCAGCCCCTTGCTTGAATTAGGCACAAATTTTCCTTTGCCTTTGTTCTTGTACTCAGCTACATTAGCATTGTGAGTGAAAGTCGGTTCAACCCTGCGTTTGAATAACTTTTTTTGCAGCCTAGAAATGAGATTTGCCAAAGTTAAAGCCTTTTGCTTTTGGCCGAGATAATTTTTGAAATCGACCCAACACGGAGGTAGCTTTTCCATGATGCAGTTCACTGTGAATGTTTCACAGATCTTCATGCCCTCATCAGTTATATCTTGGATTATCAGTTGCAGCTCATGAACTTGCTCCATGATGGGCCTAGAGTCCACCATTTTGAAGTTAAAGAATTTCGCCGTAGCGAGCTTTCCCGAGCTTACATTGAAAGACTTGTACTTCTTATCCAAGGAATCCCAAATTTCCTTGGAAGTTTTGGCCTCACTGTAAACATTGTATAGCTGATCCACCAGACGAGCTTTAATGTAGCCTCTGCACAGATAGTCCCCATGGAGCCACGTATCGACACTAGCCAAAACGTGTACGTCAGTATTCCGGGGAGGCACAACCGGTTGAACCTCGGTGAGATACCTCTCCAATTTTAGCGTAGTCAGAAAGAAATGCATCTTTTGCTGCCACGACTTGAAGTTGGAGCCATCGAATTTTTCCGGTGTCACAATAGCACTCGGAACATTCGGGACATCAGGCGCGGTAAGTGGAAGACCTTTCCCGTGTAGGATCGTCGTCTCACTTATTTGATTGCGAGCATTAGGACCTCCGTTAGTCACATCAACGGTTCCGGTAGACATTTTTTTTCTGTTTCACAAAAGACAAATAAATGTCAAAATTTGAGAAAAGAAAATAATTAAATAACGTTTGAAATATTTAAATCGCTAAAATAATAAATTAAATGCGTTTTTGAAAACATATTTAATTTTAAATATATTTATTTATTTTTCAAAAAAAGAAAAAAATAACGTTTGTTTCTACAAATCGTTAATTAATTTTTTTTCCTCTTTTTTTTTCCGAGAATAAATAACGTTTTTAGAATTCGCAATAAAACGTAATTCAAAAGAATATTTTTTTTTCTCTTTGGAAAATAAATAAATAAATATCGTTTTAAATTCGTAGTTAAGCGTAATTCTAACGATAATATATATATATATTTTTTTTTCCAGATCACGAGGATCCTATTTTGAGAATGCGTTTCGCGAAACAAACCGTGTAAACTGTTTCGTCAAAATAATAGTAGCGTTTACGATTTATAACGTTCTGCCAAATCGCTAAAAAACAACTGCAGAAGCGTTGAATCGATTAATAATCCGAATAAAAATTCGTTTCGGGATTTCAAAATAACCACCAGTTAAATCAAAACCCAGAAACGTTTTGAAAATCCGTAAGTAAATCGAAATAAATCGTAAATGGTTTTTTGAAAACGTTTTTAAAATCCGTAAGAATTGGGAAACGTTTTGTAAAAACCGTAAGAAAATTTCTAAAAATTTTGTTTTCGTTTTCGTAAAACTTTGAAGAACTGTTCGCAATTCTCAATCCGTTTTAAGCAAATAAGCAGAAAGCGGATTTATAAGAATTAAGATTGTAGGACGCAAAAATCCGGATTGTGAAAACTGCGAATGAAACTTAGAATTACGGAAAGGTATCAAGGCGAAAACGTTTTTAGAAACCGAAAAACCGTGGAGGCGAGATTTGATCTCTTTCCTGTATTCTTATAATCGTCCGTAGTGTGACGGTTCTTAAGACGAGAAAGACTAGAGGATTTTTGCTGGAAGTTTCTGTGAATTTTGAGAGAGTTTTTTCGTTGAAAAACGATAAACTCGAAGAATGGAGGCGGCCGAAAAGTAAAGGAAGGCGAGGGCGGTTTGCAAGTCACGCACGTGGCGAGATTTTCGGTGAAAAATCCGGGATTTTATTTGACTCGGTTAATCGAGTTTGAACTCGACGCATATGCAAAATTCTTGGGGAAAAATGTTGACTTTTAGTCAACAAAAAGGTGGACTTATTGGACCCAAAACTTGACCCAAGCTGGAGCTCACCACGGCGCGCGCACGTGCGTGTGTGGTATTTTGCATAACCCCCTTTGTTTCTCCATAACATGTTAACCATCTTGGAGACTATCTTATATTTATACTTGAGCGAAATTTTCTCAAATTCCAATGTGGGACGATTTGTATTTTGTCACTAGTAGTTTGACACCATTCACATTGGACCTCACTTCATATTCACATTTTAAATCCATTTTCACATGGGTTCAATCATATGATGCCCATTTTATGTAACAATATGGGTCCAACAGGCCATAGACCAACAAATGTTTCAACATTGTCAACGTGCATGCCGCGCCATTCCCTTCTATCAAAGTTTAACATTCTGGAAAAATAATACCAATTATAGACACTAAATGGTAACTACAGTTTGATGAGTTACGTACTAAACATTTTGGCGGATTCTAGTGGTTTTATGGAGAGATTTATATAAAATTAGTAAGTCTATTGAGGTATTTTAGAGATTTATTGGAAATTATTTTAATTTTTTAAAAAGAAAATAGAATAAAGTTTCACTTATAATCAAGGAGTTGGGGAAATTAAAACAAAAAAAAAACAAAAAAGGAGTTTGGGAAACTAGATATGAGAAAGAACAAAAAAGTTCCCTTCAAACTAAATAAAAATCTTTAAAGAAAATACTAAATTCATAAAGGCCTCTAAAAGATTTTTCTTTTGTTTTTTTTATTAGAAAATCATTTAATTTAAAACATCAAAACAATTTAGACCATGGGATATTTGATTTGTTTGAATAAAAGTGAGACAAAATAACCTTTGACGTAAAATCTTTACGAATATTTGGAATTGATCAACCTCAAAAGAAGCTCCTGTTATGACCGCCATGGAGCGTGCGTCTACTGCCGAGTGCACACTGCCCGTAACCTCTTCTGTCAATCTTCACATTAAACACATCAAAGTGGTAAACTCAAAATCGATTAATCGAAATATATTTACATGAATATATTCTTACAGTTCTTCAGCAGTAACATCAGTTACAGCAAGGCGAGCGGTCTTGATCTTCTCCTTTATATGATGTTGTCTAAAAATTGAAATCCGAAAATGTCATAAAATAGAATCGTGGTGAAACTGAAAAGAATTGAATTATGATGGTGGGTCAGCCAAAAAGCCCACACACAGAGGGACGAGTTAAAGACAAACATGAGAGAGTTTTATTCCCCTTTTATTATCAAACATTTGTGATTAAGAAAACAAAAAAAAAGGCTACTCTTCTTTGTCTCTCTCTCTCTCTCTCCATCTGTGAAATTCAAATTCGAGCATTCGAAAAATCCAGCTCCAATTTTTCCCCAATTTCACGAATCACGCCGTGACTCAATCTCATAATCATTTTGTTGGCAGCATCTAACAAGATGATGGGAAGTAAAAGAGAAGAAGAGCGGAACGAGAAGATCATTCGTGGTCTTATGAAGCTTCCACCGAATCGTCGTTGTATCAACTGCAATAGCCTTGTAACTTTACTCTCTCCCTTTACCCAATTCTTTTTTTTTGTTCCCTCAAATGCCTAATTGATTGTAAATGGTTCCCTGCTTATGAGTGTCATCTTTTTGTCTCAACTGAGTTTTCGATTTCGTTGTTATTGTTCTTTGACTTGAGCTTCTGTGATTATCATTTCTATTTATTTTATAAAGATATGTTTTTTTGGGGCTTTCGTTTGTTTCTTTTAAGTCTACAAAATGTTTTGATTATGACCCTTGACGGGTTCTATAATCCAAGTGATTTTCTTATTTCCAGATATGGAAATGGAAAGAGAAGCTTGGAAAGCTAAAAAATTTCATTGATTTGTGTAAATTTTGGATTTAATTTCATTCTGGCTATTATAGTAAGAGTCTTACAACTGATGCAGGGCCCTCAATATGTTTGCACGACTTTCTGGACTTTCGTATGCATGGCTTGTAGCGGGATACAGTAAGTACTCCCTTTGCAACTATTCCGTACCTCTGTGTGTTCCTTCTTATGTAATCATTCTCTAAAGATCTTAACGCTGCTTTCTAATTTCCTTTCTTCCTGATTTTTTTTTTTATCTTACATTTTACAGTTAAGTTACATGAAATTTTGTAAAGCAGCAATAAGTAACCTTTTTGTTCTCGTTGTTGAGTATATATATTTCTTCTTTGATATTACTTTGTGCGCTGACGGTTTCCTATGTTCATCTCACGATTAATTTTCTGCTATATTGTTGTTATTGAGTCTATTTCAGTTCAAATCTCCGTAGACAGGACTAATAATGATCCCTTAGATGCCTCATATCAAATGTTTGATTGTTTTTGTGGCTGTAATTTTGTTTCATGCACCTGTTTTCGTCAATACACAGTGTGAGCTGAGTTTTCGACATCATTATTAGTCCTGTACTAATATAACATATACAATTCCCAATCTTATTCAGTGGCTCCTTTTTTATTTATTTATCTTGTCTTGATTTGGTAAAATTTTGGTGTAACTTTATATGAAACCTGTTATCATGGAAAAGGAAATATAGGCTTATGTGATATGAGCAAGTGGAATCTTTCTTTTCGTTATTTTTAGGTAAATTCAGAAGTATTTCTTTCTCCAGCTGCACATCATATATGCGTTTATATGTTTCTCTTGATGCATATTTAAGTATAAGGAGGTGCACTGTGCATTTTTGTTCTTACGATTTCCTGTTTCTTAGCTAAGGTACACTGCCTTGATGTAGTGAATATGTTCCTACCTTTTCTTTTTCTCTCTCTGTTTCAGTCATTCATCATTGATTTTAGTTTTAATTACCCACAGCCGTGAATTTACTCATCGTGTGAAGTCTGTATCAATGTCAAAGTTTACTTCTCAAGAAGTTGAAGTACTTCAAAATGGTGGTAATCAGGTAGTATTGATGATAAAGTTTCAACTCTTAATTTCCGGAGATAGATGTTTCTCTCTGTAGCTTATGAGAGTTTTCCATTTTCAGCGTGCCCGAGAAATATATTTGAAAAACTGGGACCATATACGACAGAGACTTCCCGAAAACAGGTTTAAATAATTAGTTTTCCTTGGTGTTCATGATTGAGCCGCGAGAAATCTGGGTTTTTTTTTGAATAGAAAAGTTATGATTTGTTTAAGATCCATGATATCATGTTGTTGTTGTTACTTTGGCAGTAATGCTGATCGAGTTCGCGAATTTATCAAAAATGTGTATGTGCAAAAGAAATATGCTGGTGCAAATGTTACGGACAAGCCTCCGAAAGATAGTCAGGCAAGATATTCTAGTTTCTTTTTCGCCATTTTTTTAAAATTTTAAAATAGTTTGCTTCAATTTTAGGGTAAAATTCTAAATCCAAAACAGTGATGATTTTCAAAATGTATTTAAATATTTTCGTAAAATTTTTTGTTTGTGTGTTATATTGCTAGTACTTTTCTTTTTCATTCAAGATAAAAATTTATACTTGAAGTTTCTAATCCAACAATTTGGGATTTTAAGTTATTCAGTTTTGCTCTGAGCCCCAAGGTTGTCGTATTGGTCTTCCACTGTATGATACTTGCTATTTCTTTTGACTTGCTCCAAATTCAACCATGTGCGTGCATGCATAGAACATTTATTTATTTTATTTTTTTTTTCCTGTAATGCAATTGATAGGACCGTGGAAGTTCTGAAGATGTGACTCGACGGGCCAACTCCTATCATTCTTACTCCCAAAGCCCTCCTTACGATTATCAGTATGAAGAGCGCCGTTATGGGAAAATACCCTTGGGGTTTACCGGCAAGTCTGCTTCAGTGAGAGGTCTTCATGCTAAAGCCTCTAGTTTTGTATACAGCCCTGGACGTTTTAGTGATCATATGTTTGAAGAGCAATTCGCAAACGAGGGCTCTGATCCAAGGGCTTCAGATTTTTCAGTGTCAAGTGGAGGAGATCCGTTCAGGTCTGATACACAGTCCCCAAGTTTCCAGCAGGAAGTTGAATTTCGTAGTCCTCAGTTTCAGCATTCAAATGTCCCTCCAAGTGAAAACTTGTTTCCAGGCAGGCAACATCAGGTAATTAAACCCACCTCTAGAATGCTTGTTTGTATCTGGCTAAGAGTTCCTTTGTTACTTTGAAAATCATCCCCTGGTGGAAAAAATGAGCTTACTGATGTTCCAACTCCTCAATCTTTCTTCAATTTCTTCAATTTCTTCGACCAGAGAACTACATCTTCTGGGAGTGTCAGATCAGTTGACAGTAATTCCATGTCTATCAAGTCATATACCTGGAGTGGTTTAGGGGAAGGCGTATCTGAAAGTACAGGAACCCATCAAGATAAAACATCTACTCCTGTTCCATTAGTAGCAGAGTCGACGAAGGCTCCTATTGATTTGTTTCAGTTGCCAGGAGCGCCTATGGCTCAATCTGTCAATACATTTCAACCTTCAATAGCACCCCGATCTCCACCTGTGAATTTCCATCAACCTCCACAGACATACTCATCCACCCCGACAGATTTGTTTGCTGGAAATTTGGGTCAACAACCCACTTCAAGACCACCAGACTTGTCTGCGCCTAAGAACGAAGGATGGGCTTCTTTTGACAATCCCATACCTGCTGCAAAATCTACAAACGTTATTACCTCCTCTGGAGTTCCCGAGTTGGAAGTGAAAAATGAAGGATTTCCACAGCCTAGCACAAGCATGCAATGGCCACCATATCCATCAAGTGTGGAGCAGCATGCTTTGTCGATATTAAGTCCATGGCAGGATGATCTTGCAGATGTTCTAAAAACTGTTGCCGATAACATGGTTAGTCTTAAGTCTTTATTCTGTCTTTTCAAGTACATCAGTTTGGGTGCAGCATGTGAAAATAAAAAGGAAAATGCTTCATGTGCTATTTCATCCTAGACTTGACGATGGCACTTCTTTCAATCATGAAAATTGTGATTATCCTGTTCATCTTGGGCTGGGCGAACTGTAATCATGTTTTATGAACGTTGTTAGGCAAGCTGTAATCTGACAAACTAAATACTATAATTACTTGTGTCTGAAATAACGGCATGATTCCACAATCAAAGATTAGCATTTTTACACTAGGGATGTGATGAACTAACTACTACCCGACCTGTTTTGAGCAGCAGTGGAATGCCTTTCCCGACTCTATTGACGCCAATCCTTTGGACAGCGGTAGGAATATTGACCAACAGGTAGATGGAGCAAGCACTTGGTCATCTAACATTAATCAACAGCATTTGGAACCACAAGTTGTAGAGGTGGTTGCATTTTCCCTTGTCATGGCAGTGTATTATGAATGAATCTCTCTATTGAGTCCTCTCTGATGATGTTAAGTCGCAGGAATTAAGCAATGATGGTACCCAAACAGCCAGAATACCTGGTGGCACTTCTGGTTTTGGTTTTCCAGGGAACATTGTCATGACACCAGCATACTCCCCTCTTATGGTTCCAGTTAGTTTTCTCCTATATGCTTATCGACCACCCTTCTTCAAACTTGCCTATCAGTTATTTAGTCATTGATCTTTATTTGCAGGAAGAAGCTTGGCAGCATGTAAACGATCAAAAGTCAGCTAATCCATTTGATCTCCCTTATGATTCCGAGTTTGACTCAAATGACATGGTATGTAGAGCCCTGTTCATGCATATGCCTTATAATCTAATCAGATCTACCTCCATGATTTGTATGCCATGGTGTAATGTTGTTAGAATCTAGAGAATCTAAATTATCTAAGTTGGGTGACGACTTCAAATCTTGTTCTGTGGGATTATCATGTTCTTTTTCGGGGATAGTATATCGCGTGAATTTGATAGGAACATAACAATATTCCTTTCTTAATTTCCTAAATCAAAGAAGCTAGGCATTAATTCTAGAGAATCCCCTACTTTCCCAAGCTCAGTACCTATCCAAAAGTTTGCATCCGTTTTTCCTCCCGACCATTTAAACCATTTGAGCTGCTGGACTGGCTGCAATTGTACTCATGACTCGAATTATAAACTGACTAAACCGTCTTGTTTCTTCATATGTATGCTTCTTATGGATTATAAGAATTATATGCTTTGTTCTGGGCATGTGTCTATGCAATAGTTTTCTCATTCTGCAATTTGTGTGATCTATTTACCGTAAAATTTTCTTTGATGTTGATTATGCCTCATTTTAGGATAGCCTCTTAATCTAGTTCATCCAAAGCTGATTGTTGCTTAGAGTTCGATAATATTATTTGCAAAGTTTCTGTGGCGTTCATGGTTCATTTGATGAAACACAACATAGATTTTGCAGGATGTCCTACATCTACGTGTGTATTTCTGAATACATCATTAGAAGCCTTTAAAATTCTATGATTGACTTTGTCGTGGTTGTATTTTAATGCCAGTTCTTGGACATGAGTTCGTTACAAGGGGCACTGCCTGATATCCAGACACCACCAACCTTCCAACCATGGCTCACTGCAGATTCTGTACCCTCATACTTACCTCCTCCAGGCACACAAGGTGATATTAGTTACATGCTATGAAATATACTTCTTTCTGTTTAGTAGAGTCCGGCAAAAAAGTTAACACTTCACTATGTTGCATAAAATATCAATACACAAGTGCATATCCCATGTTCTCCCCCTTCAAAGTACAGCTTTTAAAAAATTGCTTTTATCACGTCAAGTTTGAGTTGAAAATACTCCCACGAGGGGCAAATAAACATTTATGATTGTGCAGACTACATATATCTTCATGTTTCACTTGAAAATCTCTTTGACTGACTATTGGAAACCCATCATTGTAACCTTATAGGCATGTCCTGGTAGGTTATCTAATTCCTTGAAAAACTGCTGCAGGTGGCTTAGCATGCATGGCGGGGCAAGCATCAACGTCTCAAGTACAGTAAGTTTCACAATATGATAATATAATCATTAATTTATATATATGATGTTATTGGCTATAAGAGTTATATGATTCTGCTATGGTTTGAATGATGAATCCAGGAAGTGCTTTATTCGATAATGTGATGGATTATTTCGTTACATTTTTGATTGCATAGTGATAATCTATGCTATCCTTGATGAATGAAAAATTTCAGAATCTTTATATTTTGTTAATGTGGAGCTTATCTTTTGTCTTATTGCCAAACATGGATGTAGGAATTCAGCAGCACAAGGCCCTGTTGCTTCTACAGGAGGCAATCCATTTGCTTAGATACAACTCGATCTACGTCATCTTCTTCTTCTTCTTCTTCTTCTATGCCGAATGCTTCACCGTCTTATTCATCTTCAGTTAATGCATTTTCCATAATATATTTTTCAAAAGAAGAAACCAGCCTTATTGTGCATTGTTTTTATTCCTTTGTTCGGAACCAACTTCAGCTGTAATGTACCTTCGGTTTTTAGTGTATTTGAAAGTGGACTTGAGTGCCATTACTAAGTAACTCGACCAAGAAGCGAATAACAAAAAAAAAAACACGAAAGAAACTGATGCTGGGATTAAGAAAAGAGAGGGGATAGATGGAAGAGAGATCCTAACGTTGTTTGTGTGTGTGTTTTTACTGTCTCATTAATGTCTGGATTATAGGAAATGTTCAGGAAGGATACTTTTTAGGTTTTCAAGTTCAGTCAAAATATGGGTTTATTTTAGGTTGTTCAAATGAAACAGCCTCGGTTGAGAGAGAGACATCGGCGGAGGAGTCTTAGCCTGAGATTGAGAAGCGTTGTCGACGGGTACTTCGGTCTCCCTATTAAGAAGAGAGACGAAGAAACAGCAAGATCGGTAGAATTCTTCACACAAGGTGAAATCGGAGAGGACAATTCTCGCTGGAACTTCACACAGAAGCGGCGGAGGCTTCAGTAGAACCAGTTACGGTGATGGCAGAAAAGGGATGAATCAGTGTCGGAGACGAAGACTCATTCTGGGGTGGATTTGTCTTCGTGGCGGCTATATCGGGCTTCGTGCCTGAGAGAGAACTAGGACGAACCTCATCTTCTTATTAATTTATTGTTTATTTAGCTTACGTTGTTCAAAAACTTGTTTTGTTGAAACAATTTGGATAAAAAATCCCGGATTTATGTAAAAGGGATCCGCGGATATTTCCCAAAAGCACATAACCTAGGAAGAGAATGTCCGCAAACGAAATACCCGACGAGCTATGGAGAAAGATCCTAGAGATTGGCGTCAAGTCCTCGACTTTCTCCTACAAAGATCTCTGTTGCATCTCCATCTCCTCTCGTCGTCTCCGCCGATTGTCCTCCGATGATTCCCTCTGGCACCTTCTGCTATTCCTTGATTTCCCCACCTACATCGACTCTACTTCCTCTTCCCAATCTCCCACCAAGTTTATTTACAGGACAAGGTATGTTATTTGATTGATATATCTATATTTACTATAAAATTTAGATTTTTTAGTGTGTTTCAATGTGAGGATTCAAGCTCTATGAATGTGGTGCATAGGTTTGAGAGGGACAAGGAAAGGAACTTAGCTGCTCATAGAAGAGCTTTACTGAGGAAAGAGAGTGAAATTTCAGAATGGGGACGGAAGATTCGTGAAATGAAGGTTCGATTATCGGAGGAAGTAGCGAGATTACAGGCTGCTTCGGTAGAATTTTCAGATTTGCATAAAGTGAGGTAGTCCCAAACCTGGAGAACATCTACTCAGATTCCATAAAGTTTAGTTTTTTTTTTGCTTTGTTTGTTTCTGCTCTTAAACGTTGATGCGTAAATTCTAAGAACGTGCTTCTTCTTTTGTCAGTTTGAAAAGATGATTCTTTTATTGATCAAAGTGAAAAGAGATGGGTCTACTGTTCTCTGCCTCATTCATCACTTCTGATGTAATTTGTTATTTTCTCTCTCAGGCAAGCATCAGTAGCTTTGAATGTTTGGCAGCCAGAGGTTGTACGTGGCAGGCAAAAACAATTAGTTGAGCAAAATGCTGTTCCTGTTGAGGGCCGATTGTGTGCACTTGATATGGAAATTAAGTTGTGCAAACAGCAAATTATGGGTGTGAATAGGGCACTTGTGAGTGTTAATTATGGGTTCTTCAATCATGTTTCGATAGTCGACTTTGTAACTCTCTTAGAATGCTCTCTATGTAATTGCAGAGGGAGGTAAAACAACGTTGTGACATAGCCGTAAAAGAGCTAGAATCCATGAAGTATCATCCTTTACGAATTTACAAGTCGATACGTAGTGGAGACCACCAAGCAAGTAATGCCAAGAGGAAGAAGTTGAAAACGAGCATTAACTGTAAGTATATGAACATCTTTCAGGTTTTTTTTCTTTTTCATGTAGTGCTGTTGCTGAGAAATACTATTCTTACTGTCCAAAAACTTTTCTCCATGCGTATGTTCCTGAAAATGTATTTGTTCTTTAAAATGTGAGACAATGAAATCTAGAAGAGTTTTATGCTGATATGGACTGTCTGAAACTATACACTTCTAGTCATGGAGCAATATTATATGCACAACTTCAATGGGTAGTTAGAAACGAATGTGGGACGCTTAATGTTTGAACTTATAGATTTACTTCTTAATCTTTTATTATGTTACCAGTGGTATCGATTGTGAGTTTTCAATAATACTTACGAACACTTGTTGCCTGGATTCCGTAAAAGCAGTTCCAGCAATATCCAGTAACAAGGACTCGCTGTTACATTCAGAATCAAAATGATGGTTGGCTGCACCATTCCACGGTGAGATAGAGCACCGAGAGTTGTTTCTTTTCCAAGTAGATATGCAGGACACAGAAGAGACTGTGGTCGATTCTGCAAGTTTGGTTAAAGCAGTTCAAGATGCAGTACCCAGTAACAAGGATAAGCTGTTACACTCAGAATCAGAATAATGGTTGGCTGCGCCATTCCACAGAGAGACAGCGCTGAGAGTTGTTGTGTTTTTTTTTGTTTCTTTTACAAATAGATTTGCAGGAAAAAAATTGAAATCTGGTCACATAAGAGAATGTGGTCGAGTATGTAAGTTTGGTCGATTCTATATGTATTATAATAAATCATGAATAAAGATATACGTGTTTAAGAAGTATAACTCGGTTCTTAGGCATGATACCATCTGATATGGAAGAATGCTAAGATATGGTTTCATGATCATTGAACAGTGGACAAAAAGATTATTGGAATATTAGATACCTCATGTTAAGGAATTGCCTCATGATCAATTGATTCTTAATATGGTTTTTGTTGCATTTACTCATAATCAATCTAGGATTAGTTTGGAATTTTTCCCGCTTAAAAATCTGCCAGGAACCTACATGACTAACCATTGACTAAGCCATTGACTCGTACGTGGTAATGGTGTATGAGGATTTACGGATAGAGATGCTGTTAACGTAAAACCACAATTTCCATTCAAGAACAAGTTCAATTGATGTTCATAAAACAACAATTGATTCTCACCCCATAAGTTCCCATTACAGTAAGAAACTCCCAGAAACAATGAGAATTACCCAGAAATTCGTATTACAACGAAGAACACGAAACGGGAGAGAAGAATTACAAAAAAAAAAACAAATGATCCAAGATGATATTTTCCTCGCGTCTCTTCACGTTTTAACCTTCTTCTAACAAACTTTTACACTATTCTCTTCACCATACACGTGTCAATAATCTGCCACTTCCTTCTCTTTATGAAACCCTCTGATACGTTCCAAGTCTCTTCTTATGAGCAAATTCTCCACTTGAACCCACTACTCTGCTGCAATGAGATTTTCCTGTAAAAGACGCTCCTTCTAGTTCCAAGTCTGGTTATAAAAGCTTACGCTACATTTTTACGGATTTACCCTATTAGCCGCGTCCAGCGTGTGGGTCCGGTGGTGACGTGTCACATAATTCCTTTTGCTTCATCTTCATTGGATAATTCTACAAAAAGGTCAAATGTCAAAACAGTGGCATCATCGTAAATCCTGCAAAGTTGGTCCCTCTCTTTAACTCGCCGGCCAAGTTTCCGTCACTCCCACCACTTTTTTTGGCCTTTGGTTGACCAACGAAAGAATCAAATAGCGATGAAGCATATTTTCAAGAAGCTGCATAGAGGTGGAAATCAAGAGCAGAATCGAACCAACGATGCTGTTCCTTCATCGGATCAAAATCGAATACACGTTGCTGTAGCAAATCCCCAAGCAACTCCTTCTTCTTCGCTCGCCGAGACGCTTCCGGTGACCGGAACCACTTCTTCGATGACTTCTACTTCTCCAACAGCTGCTGCGAACCGTGCGGATTACATATCCTCCGAGGAGGAATATCAAGTTCAGTTAGCCCTAGCGATCAGTGCTTCGAATTCGCAGTCTAGTGAGGATCCGGAGAAGCATCAGATTCGAGCGGCGACGTTTTTGAGCTTAGGAAATCATCATCGGATGGAGTCGAGGAGGGATTCATCGGAGGTGGTGGCCGAGAGGTTATCGAGACAGTACTGGGTAAGTCTTGTCTTGTTTATGTAGTGAAATGCTGAATTAACTCTGTGTTTATCGAGTCTTGTTCATAGACTCATAATGAATTCAAGGTGTGCCTTGCCTGATTAGAATTTCTTATTGATTTATTGTATTCCATAGCTAATGGCATTTCAGATTGGTACTTCTGAATTGCATTACTCCTTTACTGATCCATATCACAAAGAAGCTTCTTGTTGGTGATTTTCTTTGTTGTTGCACCTGCTTGATGTTATACAGCTTTGTTTCCTCTCTGAAGATTCAGCTTTTATAGAAAGGCTGTACTTTACCATAACTATGTGAGGCAAACGTCTTGTGCCTTTCTTTGCACTGCCTCCATGACTTCACATGAATAACTTGTATTAAAAAAATTCCTAGGAATATGGCGTGCTTGACTATGAGGAGAAAGTTGTTGATAGTTTCTACGACGTGTACAGTCTATCCACAGACTCGGCAAAGCAGGGAGAAATGCCATCGCTGGAAGATCTTGAAAGCAATCATGGTACCCCTGGCTTTGAAGCTGTTGTTGTAAATCGACCCATTGATCCTTCCCTGGATGAGTTGCTACAAATTGCACAATGCATTGCACTGGATTGTCCTACCACCACTGTTAATGTATTGGTACAGAGGCTGGCTGAACTTGTCACTGGGCATATGGGTGGATCTGCAGAAGATTCCAATATGGTATTGGCAAGGTGGACTGAAAAAAGCAGTGAGTTCAAGGCAGCATTAAATACTTGTGTATTCCCTATTGGATTTGTAAATATTGGTCTCTCCAGGCATCGCGCTCTGCTTTTCAAGGTAATTTTTGAAATCCTCTTCCTGGATTTAATCTCTTGTTTTATCCTACTTGTGGCTAATAATGAAATCCTTGACTGACTGACTACCTAGTGAAAAGGAGTTTCAATGAAATCATATGTGAAGGAAGACTGAACAAATGCCTTTTGCTGAGAACTGAATACCTAGATTTGTTGGTTGTACATATTAAATCATTTATTTATTTTAACTTGTATCTACCTTGTGTATTGGATTCTTCCCGTGCAGTGACTGATAGCATCTGTGGTGCTTCACTCTCAGTTTACCTCTTTTTAGTAAATCTGACTTGGTTGATTTCCTTATGCATTTTTTGAATGAGACATCTACAGCTATTTTTTGCACCAAAGAAGATGCCTTGCTGCTTATGATCATATACCTTGTTTGATTTTGAAAATTGATTCCTTGGCAGTTTACTTCTCCCAATGTAGGTTTTGGCAGATAGTGTCAGATTACCTTGTAGATTGGTAAAAGGGAGCCACTACACGGGAAACGAGGATGATGCTGTGAACACGATTAGACTGGAAGATGAAAGGTTGTTGTTTATCCTTCTCACTATGATTCCAGTAATTTTTTTTTCTTTTTTATTTTTGCGAATATTTAACATATCTCCCCTCCTTTCAGAGAGTACTTGGTTGATCTTATGACAGATCCTGGGACGCTTATACCTGCTGATTTCGCAAGTACTAAGGATTATACCAGTGAGCCACATAACTCACATGGAAACAAATTTTCAACAGCTCAGTTGTCAAATGACTTCAGGCACTCAGCGCCAAAGCTGACAGAAGGTGAAGGCAGTAGTCAAAGTTATATGGCCTACAATAGTTCTTCCTTGGATAGAAGGCCAGAAGTTGAAAAGGCAGATTCCTCAACCCCAAAGTTGGGACCACTTCGGAACTTAGATTTGAGTGCTTCACCTTCTAGTGCAACTAGTTCTAGTCAGCTGGAGAATATTGCCTTGAAAGCAATTGCAAATGGGAATCGAGGAGCCATAAATGATTGTTCAAGAACGAACATGAATATAGTTCCATACAATCAGAACAGTGATGAAGACCCAAAAAACCTTTTTGCAGACCTGAACCCATTTCAAAATAAAGGAGCTGACAAGCTGTTTATGCCCACTAAATCAGGTTTGAATAATGTTGATGATTTTCATCAACAAAAAAATAATCCTATGGTTGGTAGATCACCTGCACCAATGATGTGGAAGAATTACAGTTGCAATGAAGCCCCAAAGAGGAAGGAGAATAGTTATATGGAAAATCTTCTCCCGAAACTCCACCGTGAACCTCGTTATGGAAACACTCAGTCCTCATATGCTACCGCAAGCTCCAATGGAGCTGTTTCATCAAATGTGCCTGGCAGAGACAATTTAAGATTTGTGTCAGCAGTTGCTGTGCCACCGTCCTACACATCTACTGGAAATCAGTTCACACCATCTATGGAGGAAATGAACAGAAACACCAACAATGAACTAGATCTCCAGCCTAATGCTGCTGTTGTGGTACATGGAAACCAAAAGGATGAATCTCACGTCCACGATCATAGAAAGTATACAAGTGATGACGTATCTACTGGTTCTGATCTGAGGCTTAAGGATCACGAAAGTACAAGTTCATCTCTTGATTCTACATCATACAGGAATGATCCTCAAGTTCTTGATGATGCAGATGTTGGTGAATGTGAAATTCCTTGGAATGATCTTGTAATTGGGGAGAGAATAGGACTAGGTATGGCCTGCCGGTTATTTTTTAAAAACTTCTGAATATTTAACTAGTTAGATTCATTGGGAGCAAAATTTTATAGCATATAGCTTTTGGAGATCACATGTGCTAATGCTTATCTTTTTGTGGTTAGGGTCCTACGGAGAGGTATATCATGCTGACTGGAATGGCACGGTTAGTTTTTTCACCTCATTTGATTTCGTAAGATTGCTATTGGAGCAACTTGTATCTGTAACTTTTTCTTCCAGGACTTGCTGTACTTTTAGTTGTGTTCACATTTAAATATTTAGGGTTTGAATTGTGTCTTTGTTATGGTTGAATTTAGGAAGTGGCTGTCAAGAAATTTTTGGACCAGGACTTCTCAGGTGCTGCTTTAGCCGAGTTCAGGAGCGAAGTAAGCCATAAGTAACCCATATATTTATTTTGGTTGAACCACCACAATGGCCTACGTTGCAGCTGCTTATACATCTGCTTTTGGATTCCCACTCTTATTATTAATATTTCCCTATCTGAAGGTACGCATTATGCGAAGATTGCGTCACCCAAATGTTGTTTTCTTCCTTGGGGCTGTTACTCGTCCTCCAAATCTTTCAATCGTCACAGAGTTTTTGCCAAGGTTTGTCCCATCGTCTTGTTATGAAAATCAATCGCATATGAGATTTCTAATCCCACAAAGATCTTCTTTTTTAATTATAGAGGAAGCTTGTATAGAATCCTTCATCGGCCCAAATCTCAGATTGACGAGCGGCGTCGGATTAAAATGGCCCTTGATGTGGTAGAGAAATAGATCCGTATAATCAAGTTCCATGTCCCCTGGCTTATTCCTTTTAAATAGTCACTAAATTACAGACCACTGTTACTTTTCAGGCAATGGGGATGAATTGCTTACACACCAGCACACCAACAATTGTTCATCGTGATTTAAAAACTCCAAACCTTTTGGTTGACAACAACTGGAATGTTAAGGTAAGTAGACAATTTTCTCGAGTTGTCCAAATACTAGACTTGTTTACTCTGATGTTAAATGATTAGATTTTGTTTTTTCTCACCAACCTTGCAGGTAGGTGATTTCGGGTTGTCTCGCTTAAAGCACAATACTTTTTTATCCTCAAAATCAACTGCTGGAACGGTGAGAACACAGAACCCTTTTCTCTCGCTACTTTTTGATAGACATGCAATTTCCAGCTAGAATGCTCGTAATTTGGGGTATGGCTTGTTTTTTTTATCACATGCATTCTTAATTTTGATAGCCTGAATGGATGGCCCCAGAAGTTCTACGCAATGAGCCCTCAAATGAAAAGTGAGTAGACTGGTCTCTATTCACATTTTGCATTTCTCACGAAAGTGAAATTACAGAAAACAGGAGTAACATAGGAGTAGAGCCAATTTTTGACATGGTGGCAGGTGTGATGTGTACAGTTTCGGGGTAATACTTTGGGAACTAGCAACATTGAGATTGCCATGGCGAGGAATGAACCCAATGCAAGTAGTTGGAGCAGTTGGTTTTCAGAATCGGCGGCTTGAGATCCCCATTGAACTTGATCCTGTGGTGGGAAGGATCATCTTGGAATGTTGGCAAACGTAAGTTTATGAAACAAACTCAAAAAAACTCGGAGAATCTGTGCAGGTGACAAAATGTGTGTACTTTTTTTTTGTTTGGGCAGGGATCCGAATCTGCGGCCATCCTTTGCTCAGCTGACGGAAGTGCTGAAGCCTTTGAACAGGCTCGTACTTCCTTCACCACAGTAGTTTTCAGCTGTGAATATGTGAAAGAGAAGGTTAAACATATACTATATTACTTCTGGAGCTGCCCAGAGTTATACATAAGGCAGCCTAGATTTGAGGAATGTAAATGAAATCAAATGTACTCTGGTGTATAAATACAATAAGAAAAAGCCGCGATTCTGTGCTCGTGCTTATTTGGTCCTCCTCCTATGTACCGCTCAGAAGCCGAAAAGATTTTCCAGCAACATCATTCCAATAATATGTGGTAAGTTGAATAAAGACCGAAGTTATTAATTAAAATCAATCAAACATTTGATGATTTTGTGACGAAAAAATAAATACTTAGGGATTGGGAAAATATTAAAGTGTTTTGAAGGAGAGAGAGTGTAAGCGAGGATAATTACGGTCCATGAATTGGCGCGAAAGCCATGGGGATGAAAGCCACCAAAGTTGAAAGATTTCCTCCGACGAACAACAATGTCACTCTTTCTCTCTCTCTATCTATTTTGATTTACTCCACATGATTTTACTCCTCCCTTCAATCTCTCTTTCACCTCTCTTCTCTCTCTCTTTTTCCGATCTCGATCTCATGCTTTCATTTCAGTTTCTGGTGATTCCATCGCTTTGTTTTTTTTCTTCTGGGTGACCCTTTATTCCTCATGATTGTATTTCATGCAGGGTTGTCCCAGTCTTCTGTGTATCTGTTTGTCTTGGAATCTACAGATTAGAGTTCTTGTGTAACAAGTCACTGTTAAAAATGTTCCAAGGATTGGATTTCATTGACTTGTATATATTGAGAAGAAGAATAATACGACAAATATTGGATAAATGGTACGTGAACCTCTTACTTTCCTTAGACTTTTGTTTGCATTTCAAATGTACAAGCATAAATCAACAACTCTCGTGCTTTTTGTAAACTACAGGGAACTCCAGTAAATATCATTGTAGGTTCTCATGTTTGGGTTGAAGACCCAGAAGATTGATGGTGATGTTGGAAAGATCATTGGAGAAGAAGTTGTCATCCAAGCCATTATTGGAAAGACGGTCAGTCATCAATCTCCCAAAATTTCTAACATTTCAACTTCATACCTCTCAAGTATACCTCTAAACATTCCTGTTTTTTGTTGACTTTTGTATAGGTCACTGCAAAGTTGTCAAAGATATACCCAAAGGATGTGCAAGCTCCTGCTGGTGGTGTTGATGACATGACAAAGCTCTCTTACTTGCATGAACCTGGTATTCTTCAGAACTTGAAGATCAGATATGAACTTAATGAGATCTATGTTAGTACCCAGCTCTTACATTATGTTGTTCATTAGGACCTTTTTTTTTTTACTATTTCTGTCTTCACTATAATCTATTATTTGTTCATCACAGACATACACAGGAAACATCCTTATCGCCATTAATCCATTTCAACGATTGCCTCACATTTATGATGCCCATATGATGCAACAATACACAGGAGCACCATTTGGAGAACTAAGTCCTCATGTTTTTTCTCAAGAGTCTCTCGAAGACAAAAAGAAAAAACTCGAAGAGACAGAGAAGAAAGGTCAGCAACTTCAAGAATCCTTGACAAGGTAAGAATATATATCATGAAGTATTGTTATTAGTATCTTCCTAATCATCATGATCCTGTAATGTCTCATTATCCTCTGAGCTGAAACTTGAAGTTAATGTGATCAGGATGGAGGAAAAGTGCAAGAACTTGGAATCGGAGAACAAAGTCTTAAGGCAACAGGCTGTGTCCGGTAACCTTGTCTTTTATCTTTCTATCTAAACCTTAAGGACGGTCCCATGAGGATAAACAATGAATTTCTTACACCAAAAACCAAAGAAAACTCTCGATGAGAGCAGTCATGATCTTTGCCCGGTACGTTTCCCCCCTCCAACTCTCCTATATATATTCCTTATCAAACATTTTCTGATAAATTGAACCTGTGGACAGGTACTAAGCTTACAACAACTATACACGATCAGTACTATGTACTGGGACGACAAATACGGCACTCACAGTGTATCTCCGGACGTAAGTCACCTTACGCTACGGATGATCTGTCCTTAGTTATCTTATATAAACCTGTCTCATTCACTCTTTATATATACAATATATAGGTTATAGCAAATATGAGGGTGCTAATGACAGAAGATTCGAAAAATGCTGTTAGCAACTCATTCCTTTTGGATGACGACTCCAGGTGTACTTCATTTACTAATACCGCCGTTACAAGTTTCTTTAAAATGACGTCTTCTAAAAATTGCTTTTAATTGATTTTTGCAGCATCCCTTTCTCGGTTGATGATTTATCAAAGTCGATGGAGAGATTTAACATTGCTGATATCGAACCACCACCTTTAATCCGGGAGAATTCTGGATTTAGCTTTTTATTGCGAGTCTCTGATTGATCCTTGCGGAAGCCATATTTAGTTCTAGACACTTGTCGTTTACCTCCAAAGTAGGGTTGCCTATGACGCAAGTAATAATAACTTGTACCACTTTTTGCCATTGAAATTCCTCTTTAAGATATATCCCCATTCGTATCCCCATTCGTTTTGTTAGTTCTATAGTCCAAAGGTAACTAAGAATAATTCGTCTTACAAACTTTACTTAAGTTTGAATTATATGATATATTCTTCTAAAATTTCTGATTTTGAGTTTGGATTTTTTTTTCTCCTCTTGAAATAGACATGGTTAATTGAACTTGAGTTCTTAGTCTTACGAAGTTAATTAACATTATTCATAGCAGAAACAAAAATAAATAGATTATCACATTATAAAATGTATAAGTTATAACACAAAAGATGGTCCAATAACCAAATTTTATCAACAAAAAAAAAGATGATCCAAAAACTGAATAACACATCAAAACTTTAATTATTTATTAATCATTTAATAAAGATATAGAGGTTTTATATTCTCCGTCGTCTGCTCTGCTCCCTTCATTTCGCCGTTTCCTCCCACTCCTCCGCCGGGAACCTGATTCTTTGAGCTGGGTTCCATCGCAGACGCCGGATTCTATCGATTTGGCGCTGGTAAGTTCTTTGGATAGATCTTTGTGAAATAATGTATCAGACGACGGTATAAATCGGAGACGCATACGAGTAGATTCGGAAAACTCACACTCGATTTCATTTTCGTTTCAGATTTTCTTCCTAAAACATGAAGATTCTTATACTCGTAATGCTTCTGTGCTACTCGTTCGCCTGGTCTTCCGGAGATACAACTATTCACACGAACAATTGGGCTGTCTTAGTCTGCACTTCTCGCTTCTGGTAAAATCCCCCAACTTCTTATCTCTCATTTTGCTACGCTTAAAGACTTTGCAACAGTTCGTGTTGGATCTTTATTCGGGTAATGTGTAGATTCATGTCAATCGTAGCAGCTCAATGTAGTTCTTCTGATAAGTGAGTCATGATTGCCGATAGGTTTTGGATTTAACTTCTTCTCACCATTCTCAATGTAGCTCAATGTAGGGTTTTTTTTTTTTAAATTAATAGCTATCTGCTATAGCTCAATTTTGTGATTAGTGTTGCCGATTCGCTGGAAACCTGAATTTGTGCCTCTAGTCAACAAGCATTAGGTTCCTTAAAACTGTTGTTCAGCTTTTGTAATTTGGTTTCCATCTATATCTCCCTGACCACATCTGATCCTAGGACCTTGTAAGTTGTAAGAGAGAGTTATAATTGATTGAGAAACCTGTTCCATTTTCTCAAGTTACAGATCTCGTCCATTATTAACCTTTGCTGTGGTTGCTATTTCTCAGGTTTAACTACCGACACATGGCCAATACTCTGTCCCTATATAGGTGAAAGCTCAGTTTTTTTCCGTTTCCATTTATCTAGATAGCTCTCTTCACATGTTTGTTTCTTGCGTCTTATTCTCTCTACTTGGTGTTTCTAGGACTGTCAAGAGACTTGGGATACCAGATGAAAGGATAATTCTAATGCTGGCAGATGATATGGCCTGTAATGCTAGAAATGAATATCCTGCTCAAGTTTTTAACAATGAAAACCACAAACTTAACCTGTACGGAGATAACGTTGAGGTAAATTTTCTGGCTGATGGATACTTCTTCAAGGCTTTATCACAATGAATTGTTTTAGTAGTGAAGGTTCTCTCTGTGTTTTCCATAAGATTTCTCACAGCATATATATATATATATATATATATATAATTTGACGCCGATTGCTCCCCGTCCATATAACAGATATGTTTTCCAGGAGAAGGGCTGATTGTATGAAATCATTTTCACTCAGGTAGATTATCGTGGGTATGAGGTAACAGTTGAAAACTTCTTACGGGTTTTGACTGGACGTCATGAAAATGCTGTTCCAAGGTCAAAGCGTCTCCTCAGTGATGAGGGTAGCCATATTCTACTGTACATGACTGGGCATGGAGGTGATGAATTTCTCAAGTTTCAAGATGCAGAAGAACTCCAGAGTCACGATTTAGCAGATGCTGTAAAACAAATGAAAGAGAAGCGTAGGTGTGTTTCACATTTATGGTGTTTCTTAAGTCATATGTGACTAATTCTTTTGCATTCCATTTCGTTCAGTGTTTTATTCTTTCATTTGAAAATCTGACTTTTCCTGCCTATAACTTTTCGATGGGCCTTTTTTTGGTGAAACAAACATTATCCATTTATTGTTTCCTCTTTATTCAGTTTTGACAATCTAATGACATTATTTGGCTAGTCTAGATTCAAGGAGCTGATGATAATGGTTGATACTTGCCAAGCTGCCACTCTCTTTAACCAGGTACATCTTAGCGCACTTTTTCAGGGTTGTTTCATTTTATAGTTCAGGAAAATGTTCTCGTGAGCCAAGATTTTAGTTTTGCTCTGCCTTTTCGAGTTAATATGTTGATATCCATCATATCTTTACGGCTTATGCCAGGAGCTTCTTAGCAGTTACACCAGTTGATGTATCATAATGTACGAAAGTTGGCATCTGTCATTTGGATTTTTCTCTAATGTTGTTAATTTTATGAAACAATTGTTTTCATAGCTTCAATCTCCTGGTGTTTTGGCTATTGGTAGCAGTCTTAAAGGAGAGAACTCATATTCCCATCACCTGGATTCAGATGTAAGTGACCTTCATTATTTCATGAATGGAAAGTACCATTACGAATTTACGATATTAAGGGGGCAATTATTCAACGAAATCATCATAATGTTTGGGGATTGTTTCTTCTTTTTATCATTGTATTGGTTTCCAGTTTTAATATTGTTTTTGCTTCAGATTGGTGTATCTGTTGTAGATCGGTTTACATATTACACTCTTGCGTTCTTTGAGAGGCTCAATATCTATGACAATGCATCACTTAACAGGTACAATAACTTTTCAACTCTTGTCACCAACATTCTGTTAACCTTTTTATGGTATTTCTTTTCATTTTGAATATCTTTGACGACATTGTGATTGTCGAATTAACTAAGGAGAGCTATTTATAGTTGGATGTGTGACTAAACATTTTGGTTGTCTGAACTGCCTGTAAGGCCTAGTTATATTTTGGTATTGTTCCTGTGTACGAGTTGTGATATTATAACGAGTTATATTTGTCTCTGGATCTTTTTTTACCCCCTGACCTTTTTCTGATCATTGTTAAAACGAAATTCTCTGAGTTACAAACATCTGTTCACCTCCCTGCTGTTGCACAGTTTGTTTAGGTCCTACCATCCGAGACTGCTAATGTCTACTGCCTACTACCGGACTGATCTTTACCAAACAAATGTGGAGAAGGTAAGGAGGAAATGGATTATGCAATGCCACATTTTAATTTTTATGCCAGCGTAATTTACTATTCTATTGTGACCAATCAACACTAACTAACCTCTGTTTTAGTTGCTGGATATATGGGGGCTGAATAGTCTGGGATTGTCCATAAGTTCACTGTTACATGATGAGGGAAACGATATTGATTTAGATGAAGAACTTGCACCTTCCAGACTTTTTTCCTTTCCATCTCTGATGAATTATGTCTGTCTTGAGATGATAAAATTACTCATTCTCCAAGTTTTACTTGCATTAGGTGCCGGTCACAAATTTCTTCGGTTCAGTCATGGAGACCATCCATACTGATTCAGCTTACGAAGCCTTGTCAAGTAGAATCTCCAATAGTAAGATCAATTCCGACATGCCACTCAATCAACTCTCTGAGCAGGATCTAAAAGAAGAGCTTCAGAATGCAAACATCCCAAACGAGAAAACTGAGGTTACTGTCTACATTCCCTTACCTGGTTATATCATAAAGTAACTGTGAAAAAGATCCAAACTTTGGATTGACTACTTACATACGATAATTATTTGAAGTGAATAATGAATTTGAGCTGGTTAGGGTGCTGAGCATGATTGAGGTCCCTGTTATGTTTGTTGTTGCAGAAGGAAAAATGCCCATATACACAAATGCGGGCAGACTTCCACGAGAAACTGGAGAAGCTTGAAAATGTGGATACAGTGGTTAACCTAAGCATAGCGGTGATGGTTGTCGTTGTAATGGTCTCATCATCTTTGCTACGGTGATATCTATATGACCAGCTCCTAATAGAGGATGATGATGATCATTATCATCTCCACTCGACTTAATCTCTGTTGTATGTTATTCACTGTTGCAGCTTCACATCCATGTTCTATATTTTTTCACAATGCTTCCAAATTTCCTCAAGATGAAGAAAATATTGAGTCACATACTGAAAACCTCACAGATGGTGGAGATTACTTGACTAATTACATAAATTGATTATCATCATCAACGAGACAGTAGGTCAATACGCCCTTTCAGTTTCACCTGAAAGCTAGATCTAGGGTGCATGTGTTTACTCGGCAACAATTAAATCCTTGGCTCAGTTTGGGGTTTGGTATGTTCTAGTAATAATGTTAATAATAAACAATATATTATAATCATTTGATTAGGATACTGCAACTTTATTCTAGTGTACTTGAAAAAGTAAAAAGTTAGTGATATTCTAATTATTTTTTAATTTTTGTTTCTTACTTAAAATATACATCTTTGGAAATCTCTACTGATAAGAAGATATGTTTTCAAGTCAAAAAAGAAATATACGTTATCAATTTTAAAAACTATTATAATTATAATTATAATTAAACATGTAAAAACCATAATGCTTTTACGTCCGCCCAAATTGTGTTAATGGATTGGTATGACTAAAATCTTGTTCTAAAAATTGACTAATTTGCTAGTGAAAACGGTTAAAATTGATATAATATGTAAAAGAAAAATTTATATTGGAAAAAAAAAATTTCTTTTTTTACTAAATTCTTGAAACGACTAAAAATATATATTAAAAATTATAAATATTTATTTCAACGATTTTAATATTTTATATTTAGATTAAATTTTTAAAAAATATATTTTCAGAATCGAATTAACCACGCTAAGACCAATAACTAATCAATTCTACTATAAAATATTTAACTATTTTGTGCATTCATCTTTTATATTTATTCAAATTATTACATAAATTTCTTTAAAACTAATTTCTATTAATTTTCCGATTAATTATTTAGACTCTAATCAATCCTTCTAACGTCTAAATATTTTTAAAATATTGACTAAGAGAGAGAGGAAAAAGCCACATAAGGCGCAATAGAACAAATAAAAAGCCATCTTTGTCTCATCTGAAACTGAATGTGACCCGTTACTTACTTCTTTTATTGCTCTCATTACTTAATAATCAATAATCAATAATCAATAATCAATTAATAAGGGAGGCACAGTATCACATTAATTTTCACATTCCTCTTTGTTTTTGCTCTTCAAAACTTACATGGACTCTTCTTTATTATTTCTCTTTCTTCTCCATCAAAATTAATATTTAGATTTTTGTTGTTCCCTCTCTCTCTTTCCAGTTTTATGATTCTCGTTGGAAATCCTCACTATTAGCTTCTTCTTCTACTCTCTCTGAGATCTGATCCCGTCGCTGATGCTCTGCGGAGATGGCCAAGATGGCGAATCTTGTCCCTGGTGTTTTGCTCAAGCTTCTGCAGCACATGAACACCGACGTCAAAATCGCGGGAGAACACAGGTCCTCTATGTTACAAGTCGTCAGTATTGTTCCCGCCCTAGCTGGAGGAGAGCTATTCCCGAATCAGGGCTTTTATCTCAAAGTCTCTGATTCTTCTCACGCCACTTATGTTTCTTTACCTGATGAACATGATGATTTGATTCTTAGTGATAAGATCCAATTAGGTCAATTTATTCATGTCGATAGAGTTGAATCTTCTTCCCCTGTCCCGATTCTTCGTGGTGTTAGGCCTATTCCTGGTAGGCATCCCTGTGTTGGTACTCCTGAAGATATTGTAGCTACTCACTCACTAGGGTTTCTCAGTGATGGCAAGGTTAATAATGACAATGGTGGTGTTAATTCCAATGGCTCCTTCGGTTCTAAACCCAAAGACAGAGTTAAGTCATCTGCCAAAGGAAGTGTTACTAATGGAGAGGCTGAGAGACCAGTAAGAAATAGATTGAGTGTTTATATTGCTAGGGATGAATCTTCTGAGGCTAAAAAGCCGGCTGCTGCTTTATTTCGAGCGAAGTCTGCTAAATCAAGTTTGAGTTTGGATGTAAGGAAAGATTCCTTGGGGAAGGTGAAGACTTCTTCGGGTTCAAAGTCTATCCCTTCTTCGCCCACGAGTTGCTATTCACTGCCTACTTCATTTGCAAAATTTGCAAATGGGATTAAGCAGCAACAGCAGGTAAAGCCAAAGGTATTGGAGAAGGGTTCTCCTAGAATGGGGTTGTCAGAGAAGGGGCGTTCTCTTCTTAAGGTGGAGAGTCCAAGTGTCGGGAAAAAGCTTCCCATGATTAAGAATTTCGTGCAGGGGATTGAGTTTGGAGCTAAGGCGTTGAGGAAAAGCTGGGAAGGGAATTTAGATATCAGGAGTTCGGATAGAACTAAACTGAACCTTGGCAAACGTGATTCAACCCCTGATTCCCGGGGTTTAACAGTAAGCTTTTCTTATCTTTCTTGGCCTTATATTGCAAAAGGGTATATTTTACACTTGTAAAGTTGCATTTCGACAAATTTGTTATCATATGTACCTGCACTTGATTTGAAGTTGAAATCTATTTGACTAGTTGCTTGAGAGAATTGTTAAACTGGTTCTATTCCTTACGAACTGCAGAATCTGGGTTCGTATCATAAGCATGTGTTTTTTCCATCTGTAAACTGTGTTTTCATATTCATCTGTAACTTTATGAAACATTATTAATTTTTTCTGTTCTCATTTTGAATATAGCTTGTATAATTTTTGTTTCTAGGCTCCGCGGAAAAGCACATCGAGTGAGAAGTTGCCAAGTAAACAGGAGAGGGCTAATGTATTTGCAAGATCATCGAAGGAGCACAGTAAGATTCAGTCAACCAAGAAAGTCGAGACAACCGGAATATTGGACACCAAAGATAAAACGAGTAAGCCTACATCTACATCCGTGGACAAAAAATCTATTGCAGAGAATGGATTGCCTGGGAATTTGGTCAAAGTCCCTGTTAGTAGTAAAAGATTAGCGGCGGCCAATATCCAGTGGGGTTCACTCCCTTCATCTCTTTCGAGGCTTGGACAGGTATGGGCTTGACTGTTCTTGGATCCTCATATGTGCTTGCTTCATGTTTAGACTTTGAATCATTCTTTCATCTTCAAAACGACCAGTTCATAATTTCGGTTGTCCATATTAATATTTTCAGGAAGTCTTGAGACATAGAGATGCTGCTCAAGTTGTCGCAATAGAGGCCATGCAAGAAGCCTCTGCTTCCGACAGCTTACTTCAATGCCTCATGTGCGTAATCTCAACGTTATTTATTGGCAATTTTGATGTTTGAGGGACAAAACATATATGTTTTTGTCTTTGAATTAACTGTTACTGCCTTGGTTATTTCTAACTTTATTCTGCTTCTCCTTTTTGTAGTATGTACACTGATCTTATGTCAACAGCAAAGGAAGATGATCCATTGCCAGTCGTTGAGCAGTTCTTGAAGCTCCATTCGGGTTTGAAGAATGTTCAAATAGTAACCGAGTCATTTTCCAGGTTAATTTCTTCGGCATCTTCCCTAGAAAATGAAGAAAACCGATCTAAGGAAGCTGTAAAAGCAGCATCGGAAAAGCAGAAATTGGCAGCCTTGTGGGTCCAAGCTGCGTTAGTCACTAACTTATCGTCCTTCTCTGTCTACTCCAGCAAACCAGTCAAACTTGCCGCCTCCAGGAGCAAACCTGTGATCATTCTCGAGAGCCCAGGTAATAATTCCTCGGGTAAATCTCGTGGGAATGTCCAAAACAGACCAACGATTGGATCTAAACTCGTAGCAAAAGGCATGATCCGTAAACACAGGGAGAACACTAGCAGCGAAAAAGCCACTTCAGTAGCAGGGTCAGAGTCTCCACCGCTAAACTGGGTGAAAGGGGATGGTCTAAACGAGGCAATTGATCTTGCGGGGAAGTTGCAAATGGTTTCACAAGATTGGTTTTTGGGTTTTGTAGAGAGATTCTTAAACGCTGACGTGATTACATCTTCGAATCTGAATCTGTCTGATAACGGGCAGATCGCTGGGATGCTGTCTCAGCTCAAGAGTGTGAATGATTGGTTAGACGAGATTGGGTCGAAAGAGGATGAAGAAGGATTACAAGAAGTCTCTAAGGAAACAATTGATCGATTACGGAAGAAGATTTATGAGTATCTTCTGACACATGTGGAGTCGGCGGCAGCAGCACTTGGTGGTGGTGGTGGCGGCTCCGTCTCTTCTCCTAGACCCAAACCAATCGAAACCAAAGCGAAGAGATAAAGAAGCTGTTTGTTTTTGTATATATGAAAATTGGCGGCCAAGTTTTTCTGTATAATCCCGACATCATTAAGAAAGCCTACTGACGTGAAATGTTGGTTTTTTTTAAAATTCATTTAGATGATACTCAGTAAAGAGAACCTATTGGTTCGAAAGATTTCAATATATTGAAGATTGTCACCTAATATTTTAATCTCTTGGCATTTTGAGTTTGAAAAATATACGTTTGAGAAAAGAAGATAGAATCGGGAACACATGGGGGAATTACTCCAAGTCTCAGAAGTTTGAGAGTGGAAATCAGAAAGTGGATGCGATCGATTAAATTGATTTGTTTAGGTTTTCTTTGTAATAATAAAAAGCTACAAGGTCCCAAAAAGAAAATACTAATAAACCTAAATAAATTTTGTACCGATCGGATTTGGATCGGATTTATGTATTTACTTTCTAATGTAATAATTTTGAAAATTCTGTTTGGATTAGATTCGGATCTTGTCAGGCTCGAATTGATTCAAGTTTCAAATTTAAAAACCTATAAAATACCATATACACGAAATAAAACCAAATTACCAGAAAACACATATAATTTAACATACATAAACAATATTTTTTAGTTTTTGGATTCTATTTCGGGTTTTCGGATTCTATTTCGGATCGGATTTATATATGTTACACGTACAAAACTCACATTTAAAATTTTAAATTCAAATACAAAACAGTTTTTTATGGTAGAATCCAAGTAAAGTTTTTTAATTAGGATATTTTACCAAAGACTACTATGTGTTTTCGAAATTTTTTTATACTCTAACATGTACCAGATTATTCAAATTTTACCTGCAGGTAAGAGTACATGATCTAATAAAATAATTTTCTGGATTCATATCAGTTTTTTAAAATCAGGTGCTCGTTTTTTTTGCCCACAGCTAGTGGAGTCTTTGAAATCCAAAAGGGGTTTCATCTGAACATGAATTTTCAAAGGGTTTTGTCACGAAATCCAAATTCAATGAATCAGAAACCTCCGCCGTATGGTTACGGCACCGCTGGTGGTGGAGGACCTTCCTCCTCTTCCAACACAATCATCGGTACGTTGAGTGCACGCGCCAAGCAGACGACGCAATCGATGATTACCACGCTCCGTCCATGGCGAGAGCTTCTCGATCTCTCCGCGCTCTCTCCCTCACAGATACGATGAAGCCATGCGCACCTAAGGCACAACATCTCTTACTTCCGAGCAAACTACGCTCTCGTCGTCCTCGCCATTGTTTTCATTGGCCTGGTTTACCATCCGATGTCTATGATCGCCTTTATCGTCGTCTTTATCGGGTGGATTCTCCTCTATATCTCGCGAGACGCCAACGATCCGATTCTGATTTCGGGGAAAGAAGTGGATGACCGGATCGTGCTTGGTTTACTCAGCTTGGTAACGATTTTGACGTTGGCGCATACTGATGTGGGCGAGAACGTTTTGGTTTCCCTAATCATCGGTTTGGCCATCGTCGGAGCTCACGGCGCTCTCCGTAGTACCGATGATTTGTTTATTGATGAAGAAACTGCCCGCCGTGGTGGCCTCGTATCGGGCCCAAACCGGCCACCGTCAAGTTGTACCCCAATTTGAGTAAACTGGTTTGGAGTTGTTCATCACATTTCGTGAGTTTTGCGTGAAGCTGCGGAAATCAATTACGGCTTGAATTGGATTCCCATGATTCTTGTGTTGTATTTGGGCGTGTGTATGCTTCATTTTGTTTGAATGTATACAAATTCTGGAAAAAAAAACATAATTTCAGATAGAGAAACATTATCAAAAATCAAAAAGAAATTTGATAAAACCCTGTCATAATTTATGCATTTAAGCAGATGGAAATTCCATAGAGAACAAAACCAGTATGTTGAATTCGAGAATCCCTGGTCTAGTAGAAGAAAAATCCAAGTTGGATGTTATTAATCTTCTTCGAGATTGATAGAATCCTTGAACTTAGCATACAATACCTTCTTCAATTCTGCCATTTGTGACACAATTGATTCCTTCTCTTCCTCAAGTTTTTCAAGGCTTTTGCAGGTCGCCTCTTTCATCTCTTCTATCCTTATTTCTACCTCGTCCCTCGGCACATGAGTAAACACTTCTCCAATTTGAAACCGCACCATCTCCTCATCCGCAAGGATCAACTCGTTCCCTGCATCTTCTAGATTATCACATTTTTCCTGTATAATCAAAATTTATGATCAAGCTAGATGTTGAAACACACAGTAGAATGCTGTTTGATTCCAAATCGATATGAATGGAAGATGCCTCTGGAACTAGTATCGGTCAGTCCCTATTGAAACGAAAGAACAAAACAAGTATCCACAATTTATGGCAAAGTCAAACATCTCCTCTTTTTTCTCACATCCAAATATCTTGTACCACTCCTAGACAAGAAAAGCATGAACCCAGAAACAGGGAAGAAAAGAAGAAAACAATTTCAGACACTGACTCTCACTACAAGTTCCATAAAAAAGACATCACTGAGTATGATGATTAAGTACCAATTGTTGCCGAACTCTCAATACCACTACAATAGCTAATTACACCCTAGAAGACAATGCACAGATTGAACTTGTGCAGTTGGTGTAGGCGTTGGTTACTACTATTTGATGGCATAGAAATGGTATACAGCCTAAAGAATATGTGAAGGTTGATGAATCTCTTGTGGGATTAGCTTTAGATTATCTGAACAAAGCACTCGAGAAACAAGTTATTACAGTTTAAACACCAATCAATAAAATCACAAGTTATCTAAAGAATCTTATCATAATCCTAGACTAGACTAATATTACAGTTTTACTCATTATACTCTATGAATCATTGTAATTAGACAAATCATCAACAATGGGTGAATCAGTTAGCTTAACCAAAGTCTCTCTATGTATGTATGTATGTATGTATGTATAGGTTCCTTCTTTGGTAGAGAAAGTATTCATCGAGTTGGATCTTATCACAGTATTCCACACAACTCGAGATGCAACATGGGCTAATTAAATCCTAAACTATTAATTTTATGTTTCTGAAATTAATCAATGCCAATCTTAAAACCCTAGAATGCGCCTAGGACAAAATCAAAGGATTGAGAATGAAACCTTGGCGAATTTGATTTCGTCATGGAGGTCATGGATCCTGTTGTTCAAACGGCTGAAGGTATTGATGTTCTGCTGGTCCTCCCAAGTGACCTCCATCTCAGATCCACCACTTCTCCCCTGCACATCACCAAACCCATTCACACCATTACCATTCGCAAAATTCTAAACTTAGCAAAATACTTTTGAGACTTTATTTACTTGCTGCTGCATTTCGTTTCTCACAGCCAAGCCCCAACAAATTGACAAAAGGGTTTTTTTTGGGGACAAAATAGCAAGGGCAATTTCAAGTCTTTTTTTTTATTAGGGTTGGTCACTCAATAATTCTGGTTTTTTGGTATTGGGTTTATAGTATCAAATTCTAATCGAAAACTTTGTTCGAATCGATTAGGATACAACTCCGTTTGAATAAAAACATGTATTATTTATCTTTCAAGCATCATTTAAATCTATCTAAATATTATTGTGGAAAAAAAAATTCGTGCGCTCTATTTAAATACTAAGAATATGACATGGAAACATCGTTGTGATGTTTCCAGAGAACACAAATTACGTAAGAGTAGAGACCAAAAGAATTCGGTCATCGGGTCTAGATCCGTCAAAATAATTCATCGGCGGGTTAGCTTAAACATTTTACCCAAAAATTTTCAATCCATTCAATCCGCGAATCAAAATTGATCAATCTGTACCCATCCGTTTAAAACTCGTGGGTAATCCGCTACATGCTTTTTTATTAAAAAATTTTTTAAAAAATTATGTTTTTTTCAAATCAACCCACTTTTAACCCCCCAATCCGTCGAATATCTATATATAAAAAAAAAAACCAATATTATCGGATTACCCGCCATCCCGCGGATTTTGAACCAACAACCCACACCTGTCCCGCAAACGAAATATTCAACCCGCACACACAGTTGACCCACAAAAATTTTCTCTTTGTCGATCCGCACCACCCCCCCCCCCACAGCGAGTCAAAACCCGCGGAACCCACAAATTAAATCATTTTTTTACAGGCCTAATCGGGTCGTTGCATAATGGACTTAACTTATGAGTTGGTCCATTTTGAATTGGTTATTTTGAGAATTGCTTCTCAAAGTTGTATAAATATTAAACCAAATGATAGTAGTTTAGTGTCATCCTATTAGTTGGAGCTATGAATTAAGTTTTGTTGGATACTTATAAGTGTTCCGGTCGGAAAAGGCTTTGAGTTATTATAAATCTCAAGTATAATAATATACTTACCCAACAGAAAACTAATTATATATGTAGTTTTTCGTTTGTGTTTTACTTGTTTAGACAAACAACAAAAAAGTTTCTACAACATTGTGAGCCGTTGACAAACCTAAATCAAGAAAGAGTTGGTTATTCGAACAAAAACCACAAAAGTTTGTTATTGGATTCTCTCAAGTATAATAAAAAGTTTACAGAATCTCCCCAGGCTTTTAACAGAGGGAGCCTATTAAAAATGGCAAAAGAATACTCTACAAACCCTCCTTTTAAACAATACTCAATGTGTGGTAAAAACGGCAAGAACTCATATTTTCTGTGTTTCTAATATCCTACCATTAAACTTCACCATAAACCATCTCTCTTCTGTACATTCATAAAATAAACCAAACAGAAAAAACTTCTTCATCTTTTCTTCTTGGTGGAAGAATCGTTCAGAGGGAGAGAGATCTGGGACTTTCACAAGATCCTTTGAATCAAATCTCCTTCTCCATATCATCCTACATTAATCTCGGTGCCGGCCGCGTTTTATCTCTGCGCGGTCGATCAGCACCATAAGCAAACCTAAGAGAGATTATTAAACCAATTTTCTCAGCTTTTCACAATTCAAATTCATTTTCTAATTCTCGCATACATGACCTAACTTGTACACGAAGGCAAAAATCGCTAGTGATTTAGATTCTCCTTATATATAATCATAAACATACCTGCTATTTCCAATATTAATAACAGCGGAAAATGGTGAGGGTTGGTGAAGGATTGAGTGTATCAACCTCATCATTCTCTTCATCGCTCTACGAAAGTGAAGCAGAAGAGCTTCATAAGATGCCATTGGATCCACCGAGATTCAAGGCCAAGAAACGTCTCTCGAAGCAACTCTCTATGTTGGAGACCCGAAGAGACATTGCATGGGAGCGTCGTCGCCGCCAGATGGTCCATCACCTTGAAAAGAAGCAAAACGAAGGAGGAGATGACTTAACGGACGAAGACTTGAATGAGCTCAAAGGATCTATTGAGTTAGGTTTTGGCTTTAGCGAGGAGCAAGGACAACAACTTACACCTACATTGCCTGCATTGGACCTGTACTTCGCTGTGACACGTCAGATCTCACCGGTTTCTACACCAGGCAGCGATGGACCTTCATCTTCCCGACCTACTTCCCTTGGAGACCGATCCTCCTCTTTTGGTAGTCCAATTAATTCTAAACACAATTCCTCTGTTTACCATTCATTAGAAAAGTGTTGGAATTATGTCTTAGTCTTATATGATGGTGTTTTAATCTTATATTATATAAAATTTAAGGAGATGATCCTCAACAGGTTAAAACGAGGCTGAGGCATTGGGCACAAGCTGTGGCATGCTCTGTGATACAATCTTACAATTAAGCAGAGAAGTGAGACATGAAGATGCTGTACAGTTTCCTTAAGCTTTTTCACCACTCTTGAACTCCTTTTAGATTCCTCTACAATATATTCCCCCACAAAGCTATCTAACATAATAGCAGAACGACATATGAAGAATTGTACATTTTGACCATCAAAGAAACTAGAAAAACCCAAATCAACACAAGAAAACAGAGAAGCAGAAAGGGCATACCTTTGTGAAGGTTGTTACAGGGCATCAACTCTCTGTATGATCTTGTCTTTTCATGCTGAGACTCTGCAGAGTTTGCAAATGAGAAGCTATTTCCTTAACAAATTGCAAGCCTTCATTCCCGTGCCCGAGAGAATTCAAAACCTGTTCTAGGAAGTATAAGTCTCCCTTCAGCCTTTCTAATCTCCCATGTAGCTCAGAAACAGATGCTTGTGTTGGTGGATTATCGACATGAGCCTCACCATTTACTCTTTTTTCAATCTTCTCCAAACAATTGGTGATATATAATCTCTCTTCATCGAACCCAGTTAAGCAACTCTGTATCTTGTTGCTCATTCCCTCACTAGGCGAATCAATCTCGGTCATCTTTTCTGCAACATCTAGCTTGTTCTTCTTTTGCGGGGTCTGGTCCCAGAAGTATTCAATCTCAGCTTCTAAATCTTGAACTAGTTTTTCTCTCACAACAAGTAGATCATTCAATCTCTGTACTGCTTCGATATCATACTCTGCTTGCTCTTCCATCATCCTCAGGTTCTGCAAAGCTTCCATTTGGAACGACGCCTTCTCTTCAAATTTGATCCATTTGATCCGAAAAACCATCTGCAATCGAAGTTTAAAGAAATTGTAAAAAACAAAAAACAGAAATTTTGGAGATGCGGGGGATCGAACCCCGTGCCTCTCGCATGCAAAGCGAGCGCTCTACCATTTGAGCTACATCCCCATCTTGCAAACTTTTGTCTCAACTATAATAACATTTCTAAACGACTTGATGTCGTCTATCGGCTCTGACGAATCTAATGTTGCCCGCGTTGAGGCGAAAAGAAAGGCGGATTCCCTATATAAGTGAATTTGTTCTTCAATCGATTCATCTCGGCCTTAGACTGCTAAGGTTAGCTCTTGCCCCGAGCACCTGGACTGGCTATCTCGAAAGAAATGCTTTCTTCTTACGGATAAATATTTTGTTTCAAGTTTTTCAGCGAAATGTAACCTCTTGAGAAATTAAGTATCGAAGTTAAAACAAATAAGCGATGGTTAGGCTCCAGCGAAGGTAAATTTGTATTTGCAAATCAAGCAAGCCTAGTCCGTCAAAACAGGTTTTGCAAATGTTTTTGCGTTGATATAGGTTTCAATTAGTCACCGAATACGCAATTGGTGAATTTGATTCAAACCCACGATCCATTCCCAATATTATATCATTAAACACATTCTGCAAAAGCCATATGCTTAGCTTTAAACCAAATTTGATCCGAAAAAACATCTTCAAGGTCTATTTTACAAATTCCACAAGGTGAATCCAACAACAGAAAGACTAGAGAACAACTCAGAACTCCTGAGAAGCAGATCCAATATCTCCTTTGTTCTTCCCAACCTTTGAAGGTAAAAGGTTGGAATGAATGTTTGGCAAAACTCCTCCATTAGCAATCGTCACACTTCCCAGAAGTTTACTAAGTTCCTCATCGTTCCTCACTGCAAGCTGAATGTGTCTTGGTACTATACGTGTCTTCTTGTTATCTCTTGCTGCATTACCAGCAAGCTCCAACACCTATCAAACCAAATCGACTCAGTACCAGATTCAACTTAAAATCTAACTGATTAAGAAATGACTAGATTCGAAACTGAATGACAGAACTAATAAAATACCTCAGCGGCGAGGTATTCAAGAACAGCAGAGAGATAAACCGGAGCTCCGGCACCGACACGCTCGGCGTACTTTCCGGCTTTGAGGAATCTGGCGATTCTTCCGACGGGGAATTGAAGACCGGCTTTAGATGAACGAGAGACGGATTTCGTGGCCTTTGGCTTTCCTCTGCCACCTTTGGTCGTTCCGCTTCCTGCGCCTGTACTCATCGTCTACTTCGAAGTTAGAACTGAAGAACGATTTGAAGAGACTTTGCAGAAATCGAAGAGAAATTGGAGTAGTGATGTTAAGAACGAAGAAGTTGAGTGGCTTTAGGGTTTTGCCGTTCTCTCTATATAGGCTGAAAGGATTGACTTTGATTGGTTAGATAGGAAACCATGCGGATCGCCAGCGTGGCATATCATCTAGCCTTTAAACTTGTGAGTGATTTACGGTCCGTACATCTGGTCTTATTTTTGGGAAAAAAAGTTATTTATTTGAAAAAACCCTATTGACCATTTCCATTTAAAAAAGTTATTCGTGATATTTCATCATCTCTCTTTCCTTTTCTCCTTTTATTCTGGTGATTTTGGATTTTCCAATTCAAATTCATACGAGTAATTACTTCCTCAAGGACTTCAATATGGAGTTATATATATATATATATTTGTTTGCCATCATGGAGTTCGATTAATAGATATTTCCCCTGAACAATTTCTTGTTTTTGTTTTTGTAATTGTTTGTCTCCAAATTGCTATTGAAATATATGCGATTTGTGTGATAATACCAGCTTATCATTACTAATTTTGGCCTATTTTTTTGTACATTACTTTGATCATACTTGGAAATGTCATATTCAAAATCATGGAAGAACTTGGACTTTCTGTATCAGATGCGTCCCACGTGTGAGCATATCAATATCAATTTTTTTTATTTCTCTTCCTGAGTATGTATATTTAGGGAATCTCAAACCGGTTCAATAACCAAGACCAGCAAACCAGGATTTGAATACCATAGCGAATAGCCAATCTTGTTGTTACATGCTTTTTAAAAATATACATTATCAATCTTATTGAATGGTCTATTTCTATTTTGGCCAGTATTTGTTTTTCACTTCGGTAATGACATTGGGAGAAATGATTACGGCTGCGTTTAGCGGGAAAGTAGCTGCACTCGTTGGTCGTCGACAGGTAATATTTGTCGGACTGGTTCCGTTTTTATCTTCTGATTTTATTGGATCTTATAAGATGACGTCATATTCTATTGGTCTCAGACAATGTGGATCTCAGATGTTTGCTGTATATTTGGCTGGCTCGCTGTAGCGTTTGCACATGTTTGTTTCTCCAAGTCTCAATTTCTTTAAATCTATAACTTACACAAGGAAAACATGGTCAAAATTTTAAATAATTTACACAGTTGTTTTATGTTTAAAAGTGAGTAACATTTTATTTGTTGTGTATTATTTGAAGGATATTTTGCTGCTTCATATTGGACGACCCTTCTTGGGGTTTGGGGTTGGTCTCGTTAGCTATGTGGTATGTACTGGAATTTGAGTTACGGATGTGTTTATTACTGTGCTATTATTGGTACCAGATTTTACATCTTCAGTTAAATTTGCTTGGTCGCTATATTTGTTTTTTCCCGCATATATCTTGTTAATACAATCAAGTAAGAAGATATTCACAAAAGTACTTTCCAAGCTTACCTTTCTTTCAGGTTTGCTCGTTGTGTCACTTCAGCATTTTATATTTATGAATCTTTGTTTATGTACCTGCTTAGTATGCCTAATGTTTTATTAAGGAATTGTGCTTTTTCTTCAGGGACTATTTGTTGTCCGGACAGAGGACACAAGCAAATCTAATTGTATTATACATCCCCAAGAAGTCAGGTGTGGTTGAGAATAGAGTTAACATCTCAATGGTTCGTGCATTTCTTTTGTTTCTCGGATATTTTGTTTAGTGTACTTATTGTCTTTTTCTTTTATGAAAGTACTTATTATGTTACAAGTAAACTTTTCAGGATTCTGGGCCGCAGCGTCCAACGAATGTTACTGCCCTGCTCAAGGCTGGGACAAATGTTCTGCAAGCAATAGGCTGTTTGTTTTTTTCGTTGTCTGTAGATTGTGACATAATTGAGGGGCCATCAAGGATATCTCTCAGTTGTCCTATCAGGTAGCCAAGAATGCTTTTCCTATGTAGTTTTTTATCTCAAGAATTGCTTTCACAGTTACCTCATTATAACAGCCGAACGTGTATCAAACTTCCTGTGAAGGGTCATGTCTGCAAACATCTTCAGGTGATGCATTTTCTGTTCAGCATAATATTTGATAGTATCATTCTTGTTTTTCCATTGTTTAAATCACCATGAAGAGAACTATTCATTAATACATAGTATTCAAGGCTCTGGGTTGCTTTTGTTGGAGTAAGCTTAAAGATAGCTTGATCCACAAGTAAAACTATGAGAGAGTTTTGAGAGAGTTTCTAAACATATATAACAAGAATGTGCTTCTTATTACAAAACAAGTTTGTGTTTGATTGAATAAATTTAACTCTTTAGCTTCGCTGTTGCCATAACATGTTTTCTTGAAGTATGGCTATTGACATCCTTAATTGTGAAAATTGCTAGTAAAAGGCTTTTGGCTAATAGAAAATTAGAAAGTATAGAAATATTTCCCTTATCTCGTTTGTGTGATAAGTTACTTTCTGCTGTAGTGTTTTGATTACTGGAACTATGTCAACATAAATACGAGGAGACCATCATGGCGCTGCCCACATTGCAAATCAGTCTATTTGCTATACTGACATCCGTGTAGATCAAAACATGATAAAGGCAAGTATCTGACTGCTGTTTAGTGATACATCTTTTCACATCCTACACTGAATAAACAATCTTGTCATTTATCCACAGATTCTAGAGGCGTTGGGACATAATGCTGCATATGTGGTTATCTCTGCTGATGGATCATGGACGGCTGTAACCGAAAACTATGGGAATGTGGAACTTGTGCCAGAAACCACTCAAGATCATGTAGACCCAAATAGTTTCCTAAACTTGGGGCCAACTGTTTTGGATTTTACCGGAGATGATGATGAAATGGAAACAGCCGGTAGCACCCAGGTCGATGAACATCTGAGACTCAGGGTCCGTCAAATGTCACTCATAAGCCTGTTACAGATTATACTATGCTTAACCAGTCCTCTGCTTCAATCAACACATTTCCACAGTTGCCACAAAGGAATTCTTTTGATGGCCAACAATTCATGAACTTACAACAAGGGTCAAACTCCCGAGATTCAGCAGCAAGACAAGCCTTGCCCATGACATTCTTACCAACCTCATCTCCAGAAGATAGAATAGCTACTAATGTGGAAAACTTTCACACATCAATTCCTCCGGCTCAGTCTTCTCAGTTTCAAGGGTCAAATGTTACGTCCCTTGGACATTGTCTAGGAAGAACCTCTGATTTGATGGAGAGATGGAACCACATCTATGGAACTAGCATGTATCAATCTCATTTGCCATCCAGTCCCCCGTCTCAGCATCATTATGCGATGCAGGTTTGTCATCCATTACCCTATGGTTGTTTTTGTTTGTTTGCGTAAATCTGTGGTGAAGGTACATTACCATGACATTTAATCGACTTATACATACCATCTAACGCCATCTAATCTTTTTTCGTGGCTGGTTACAACGTCTAACAAAAATTATAAGCAATTAATAACCATATGCTGCAATTTTCATCTGTTTCAGATTTGTGTTTTTGTCTAGGAAAGTTATAACAAACACCTATTCTTAACCACCTTTTTGACCTGCAAGGATTTCGATCTTTAGTCTCTCCTGTCCATAAGTTTCTTGCTTGTTTAACTGTCTCTGAACTCTGAAGATTTTCCCTTCTTATCTGTTTGCAGAACGAGAGCCTTCCAACCAGGAGCATGTCCCTTGACACCAAAGACCGATGCCATCTTCCGTTTCACATCCCCAAACTTTACATGTCAACTACGGAGGGAACGCTGACCAAAGACTGATGCCATCTTCCATTACACATCTCCAAACTCTACCCGTCAACTACGGAAGGGCAGCAGACCAAAGATCAGTGCCATCTTCCATTACACATCTCCAAAATTTACCTGACAACTACAGAGGAAGCGCTGACCAAACACCCATGCATAGACCGATGCCAGCTTCCAATACACATCTCCAAACATTACCCGTCAACTACAGAGGGACTGCCGACCAAAGACCCATGAAAAGACCTAATCCTGGTGGTGGTACAGTGGGACCGTTCTCATCACGAGAGTTCATGAATTTGACTTCTGCTAGCACTGCAAATTGGCAACCACAGAGCAGGATGCGAGGTAGCCTAGAGCCTGGTTCCACGGGATATGACCATATGAACATTCGACCTACCCAGCCGGTTCAGGCACAAGCTCAAACAGTTCCTCCGCCTCAATCAACAGCTTACAACAATGTAGCTGATCAAGTTCAAGCATTTTTGGTGCATCCAAGCTATCCGATTGGTACAAGCGAAACACAAGCTGGAACCGGTTTATTCCCTGTGGCTGAGGGTCTTGGGTCATCAGGGTCGTTTTGGTCAATGCCTCGAGAAACATGGTGATATATCTGATGGCTTAGAGATGTAGCACAGGTTTCATAGCAGTAGGATGCATCACTAACACAAGCAGTCAGTAGTAGTAATAGTATATAAGTAGTCTTTTGGTACTAATCGGTTTAGGCTTCCGGTATAGACATGGGGGAAATCTCTCTTTTTCCTTGAATCTAGCGTACTCTTTGAGATTTACTCACTGTATGTGAAACATTAGGGTTATTTTTTGACCGATTGAATATCAGAATATAGCAAGTCCAGATCAATTTCTTCTGCACCAACAAACAACATTTTTACTTTACTAGTGGCCTTGGTTCATTGATCTAAATCCATTTTATCAAATTTTTATATATGTCGGTCATTTGAACTTATCAAATCTTGATTTTGAATTCATCAACCAAATTAATATCCTAACCTAACTTAAATAAGTAGATCTAAGTCGTCCTTGGGTAGCTACGCTGTTCATCGTACTATAGACGTGAACTATTGAAATAAAAATAAACTCGTTTATTATTCTTTTCTAAACGTCAAAGCTCATTTTAGCCCAAAAAAAACAAACAAACATCAAAGCTCATTTATTGTTCTATCTTCTAATATTATAAGCAAAGAAAATCACTGAGGGAAAATTAATATACGATAAAACGACAAGAGAACACGATATGAACGTCTTACTAGACAACACATGGTTGTGTATATGTATATCATTTAAGTTGTTAACCCCCACATGAAACTATCCCCAAACGCTAATAATGCAAGAATGTTACTAACCTAAGATATTGAGAGCGTTATGTTTGGTATGCAAGTAATAAATAAAGCAATATCAAACATACAAATTCAATTAAGAAGAGTCTTCTTCTGGTTCTCATGATCAATTAGGTTTATTGTCTTACTAGTAATCCATTTATGCATCGACATTTCTTTATCCATAGAATTTAGGGATGAGCTTATTTATATTTATATATATATATATATATATATATATATACGTCCTTATAAGGTTCATAATCGTTATCTTGACCCTGCGGGAACAATGAACGCTAGGCCACGCATCTCCTACGATCAACATATATTAAGGTTTAGATCCATTATTATTTACAAAATCAACAACAGCTATGTATGCCAGTCCTTAATTTTGACTCACGAAATGGTATGTTCATTATGCGTTCTTCGTCAAGAAATGTGGGAACGGGTTTAGTTGGTTTTGGGCATGATATATGGTTTTAAAATTTATAAGATTTTAGTGCTCTGTAATTGCATGGCGGTGCAATTTTATACTAGAGGTTACTAGAGGTATGTAAGTCGTTTTAGGTTTTGGTTTTGGGCTTCTAATATAATCTAGTTTAAGAGCATAGACAATAAGCACAATCAAATGATAAACTGTTTCAGAAAGAAAAAGCTGGAATATGCCCATTTCGGTGGTCCTATTCCCTATTCATGAGGGCACCGTTCTTAGCCTATTATGTCCTCACTTGGATTTCAAATATTTTCGCTATTTCCTACTACATAATTATATGATCAATTTTGTAGAAAAAAACTCATAGAATTTTGTTGTCAATTGGTTAATATTGATCGTTCATCGATGAAGCCGTATGTTTTGTAGGCCCTTCTATTTTGTATTTTGTAGAGCTACTCCAAACTTCCTTTTTTTGGGTTTTACCGTTTGTTTACTTTTCGATTCAAATAAGTGATAGTTAAATAACCAAAAGTAACTCATTTCAAATAAAAAATATTAAAAATTTTATTTTCTCATGGATTCATCACTCTTCCAGAACCTTCTTTAATAATTCGGAAGCTGATATAACCAATTTAGCGTTTTATTATATTTCTTTCTTAACTAAAATTTTTGGATATCTACTAATTCATAACTTTTTGCGACCAACAACCAAAGCATGGTAAATTAAGTTAAATTAGTTTCTTTCAGCACTTGATTTCGTGCTTCAAAAACTTTCAAAGTCAAAACTTATCGGATCAGTGCCATTGATAGAACATATCAATAGAATTAAAATCCTAACCTAACTTAAAAATAAGATCGACATCGCGATCGTACTTTGGAGGTACGCTGTTCATCACACTAAAAACGTGAACTATTGAAATAAAAGATAAATTCCTTCCATTGTTGCAATTTGTAATACATCGAAGCACATTTATTACTCTAATATTATAAGAATGGAAAATTATTTGAGGGAAAATCAATATACGTGTGGCATCAAGAGAATACGATATGAATGTATAAATAATAGAGAGCCTCGTGTCGTTTATTATTATGTATATATAACCGAATGTTAATGGACATCTGAAGTAGAGAGAATGGATCCAATGTACCACGCTGTTGTTATCCCAATTACAAAATAAATAATCGACTCATTTTTATCGATAATAAATATTATATTTTCTATCTCGAGCTCAACTTGTTTGTAACATTCTGTATAACTTCCGTAAAATTCCCATGCTTGTAAAGTTTGTTTCTTTATATTTTATAAACAAAAGTCAGATTCAAACAACCAAATAATTCACCAAAAACACATTTCATATTTTTCTCTGGAGCATAAAAATCCACCCCTGGACTGTATAAAGAGTAATAAAAACTCGTTATATTACAAAACACAAAGATGTTTTCATTTTTTATGAAAGTTGAATGCTTAAGATCTGGATCTTAGTTTCCGATTTTAAGAATCTTTAAAGCAACCATAATACAGACTGTGTGTGGACATGATCAGTTGCACTTCAATTCAATCCAAATAAAAATTATTTAGTACGATCGCATACACCTAATTAAACCCGACGACAAAAACAACAAGTGCTGATATAGTTGTACAAGATTCTGTCCAAGGAAGTTTGATTCTCTCATGAGTCATGATCCTTTGAAAATCACTCGATTCTCCTTTAAACAGTAATCAGCCTTCACAAACATCATATTTACGGTTTACCTAGTAGATCGATCTTAATAATTTCCCAGTTTACTATAGCTACTCCGGCTCTGTGATTTAATTTCTGGATCTATCCCATCTATCTCGGTACAAACGAACAGCCACATCTCTTCCCATCCTCGAGATATTCTTGGCGCATTCCAACTTTAACATCATACTAGAATCTTGACAAACTTCCAAACCAGTGACTTAAGGCTTCGACTGCTTGGACAAACTAGAGTAATTTATTAGCAGAATTTATTTTACTTCGGATTTTGCTTGGTTCTCACTTTTCACCAATCAAAGAGAAAAAGAAGTAAAAAAACTAGCTACGTCTTTCTGGAAATGTGAAAAGTTAAAAGGATAGAACAAAGGTATTTTTCCCTCCGGAAAAGACATAGAGAGATTTAGGCCGGTATAACAATTGATTTATTCGCCCATTTATAAATTCTTTTAGGTCACACAACTTGTTATTGGTCTACCTACTTTATTCGTCACATGGAATTAATGGACCAAGATTTGCTGATCGTAAAGTGAGTCAGTAGAAGGAGGCTACCCATTCAAGAATCCCAAGTCCCAACATTAAGATACTTAAAGATATTAGTCACTAACTTCTTTTTTTTTTTGTCCCCCAATATCACTGAAGAATCACCTTTCTAACCAAAAAAAAAAAAAGTTTTGTTGCTACTGCATTTTCCCCTTCTTTTAAAACAAACAGAAACAAAACACGAGTCAAATACATCTCTCAGCATGTGTTGATTTGATCATCAATCTGATTATAATTTTGAATCTTTAAATCAGGCTAAATCAGGAGCTTAAAAAGGAGTTCAAAAATACTAATCAACTCTATGGTAAATATGAACTTTTTTCTTTTTAGAAAGAAAATAATATGTAATTCTATACTTTAACGAAAGATAATATGAAGTTCTATAACAACATAATCCTTTCCCTTGTGTTTTTACTTCATACTTTAAAGCTGATGTGGTTTTGCTATACACATAATTAAAGGGTAACTGTGGACTAATGTTTCTAGTAATTATAAGACCAATTTTTATATAACGTATTTGTACATTATCATTATTATTCATAACAATACATAATTTTAGGTAACATAATATCTATTAACGACATTCTTTCTCAAGATATAAGGAAGAACTAGAAAAATAAAAAGATTTTTCACGTTATCAGCTGACGTATCCCAAAAACCCACTACATGCATTTAAAAGCGTTATGGGTAATATCGTGTGAAGTAAAAACACACAAAAATACGGCATTCAGATACCAACGGACCCACCATATGTAAACGCATTTTAGAGTTTATCTGCTACAAATTCACTTTCCCGTCAACTAAACTGAAGGACATGATCGTATATTCATATTATGACAAAAAAACAATGTTTCTTCGATGCTTCATCTCATTTAGTCATTTACTAGTATTTACACAATTTATTTGAGAATTTTTTGGCATTGGACTCATTAAATTTGTAATAATATTATAATTGGTATAAAAGAAAAGGCAAAATAACTATGGTTTCAGATTTTCGATGAGACTGACGTAGTTACTTCCTGGATGAGTCCTCCAGTCAAAATTTTGGATGGTGAATACAATTTTGAGAGTGGACAAACCATTTTTGGTAAAAGTCTTTAAAAAAAAAAGGAAACGTCTACACCGCATCAGATGCAGCACTGCAGCATATACCAACCAATTTTTTATATAGTGCGTTCAACGGCTGTATGCGTCTACATAAAATGTGATAGTGACAATATAACGCTGATTAGGTTTCTTTTTCCAATGTTGATTACTTTGTATATATTGATTTTGGTGAATATATAAAGTAACCTACATTAAAAGAGTGAAAGACCAACTACAAAATGCATATCGCAGTCTCTATTTATTTTTAAGCCCGAAAATCGATCATTTCATATCTCAACTAAAATTATGTGTTCGATTTATATATAAAGTATACTATGTGCGTGTGTATACATGAATTAATAAATTTACATGCAAGGGATATAGTTTATATATCCTTTTTTTATTAGACGCAAAAAATTGCCATTGATTTTCCTTTTATTGACAGATTGAGAGAGGACAATAAATACTTTTTTTTTGCCGGAGAAATTCAAAGGTGGTTGATGATTTGAGAGAGGACAAATAAATACCTTTTTCGCCGGAGAAAATTCAAAAGTGGTTGATGATTTCCTTATTTCCATAATGAGCAATAAAAAGTATGTCGATATCAAATTATATAAAATTACCTAAAAACTGTTTCTTCGATGTTTCATCTCGTTTAGTCATTTACTAGTATTTACACAATTTATTTGAGAATTTTTTGGTATTGGACTCATTAAATTTTTAATAAATATTATAATTGGTATAAAAGAAAAGGCAAAATAACTATGGTTTCACGATTTTCGATGAGACTGACGTAATACTACTAGATGAGTCCTCCAGTCAAAATAATGGATGGTGAATACAATTTTGAGAGTGAACAAACCATTTTTGGTAAAAGTCTTCAAAAAGAAAAAAGAAAAAGGAAACGTCTATGCCAACTGTATACCAACCAATTTTTTATATAGTGCGTTCAATTGTCTGCATGCGTATACATAAAATGTGATAGTTGACAAGTCACGCTGATTACGTTTCTTTTTTCCAATGTTGATTACTTTGTATATATGGATTTTGGTGAATATATAAAGTAACCTACATTAAAAGAGTGAAAGCCTAACTACAAAATGCACATCGCAGTCGCTCTTTATTCTTAAAACAAATAATCGGCTATTTCATACATCAATTAAAATAATGTTTTCGAGCTATATATGAATTATATTCCGTGCATTTATATACATGAACTAATAAATTTATATGTAGAGGTATAGTTCATATATATGTTTTTTATGAAACGCAAAAAAATTTCATTGATTTTCCTTTTATTGACAGATTGAGAGAGGACAATAAATACCTTTTTTGCCGGAGAAATTTCAAAGGTGGTTGATGATTTCCTTATTTCCATAATGAGAAATAAAAAGTATGTCGGTATCAACTTAGATATTGACAAAATGTCATAACATGAAGTGTGAGGAGAAACCCTCGAACGTAAGAGATTTGAAATGGATATGTAGTTTCTAGATTTGCTTACAAGGAATGTAGTTGGGTCATTACTCTAACGCAATAGCTAACGTACACGGCATTTTTTAACGTAAACTTCAAACCTATATCAACGCGTTTACTATTGCATGAAACGGTCATGTGTGACAACTCATACCAGTTCGTGGTAAATTGATTAACCACGTACGAAATATTATAAGGGACCATCTAATCTTATCCAGAATGTTTAAGATTTAATAAGGTTTGACATTTTCTACTTGGATTAATGAACAGATTAGATATACTTATATATCTATACAAAAAATAATTGATTCTTGCAATTCTATTATATATTATTTTTAATGAAGTTTGACTTTGGGTAAATTAGATGTTTTTGGCAAAAACTTAAATTGAAATTTTATAAAGGGATACCTCTTGCTTATAGATTTTTTTAATGACGCTTATATTTGAAACGAAGATAGTATTCTACATAGCTAGTTTGGCTCGATTAATTATTCAAAAATATCATAATATCGAGTTTTATTTTTGCTCTTTTAAATCACCCATATTTAAATATATTTAGATAAAATAATTCAAATATTTAGATGTTTTGTATCTGAAATGATGTGTGTTTAATATTTAAAACTGTATAATGTAAGTATTTAGGATCATGTCCTTTTAGTAATTGAATCTGAATGCGGGAACAAAAAATTCTGAATTTTACAGTAATTTTGGATAAAATATGGCCGAAGGACTAACGAATGGTTAGAACTGGGGCATAACAAAAAGACAAAGAAAAAAAAACATATGTATTATCTGGCTTACTCCACGGATAATAAAATAGCTAAGAAGGTGTCCTGATTTATGTCTACATACAAATTAGATAACGGCAGAAGAAAATAGTTACATGGTTTGGTTTATTATATACAAACAGACCAAAAAGACAAATCGAAACCTTAAACCAAAGAAAATAAACTCATTTTTAATAAAATAAACTCAGACCGGTTGGTTTATGCAAAACGGATTCACAAGTGAATCTAGACAGTTTTTTTTTGTTTCTGACTCCAGTGAATCTAGACATCCATCATATCAATATATATAGTATAAGCCATCATACAATTTCACTTTATTACGGTTTTGATTTGGTGTAGCTTCAAAGTTACCCAATGAGGAGGGGATAACAACTAGCGTAAAATAAGGGAGCCACCAAGTCCAAAACAAAAGACAATTTGATAAAGATGATGAACCCCATACTTTAAATAATTAAAAAAATCCCAATTATAAAAAGAATTCAAATAACAGAAATGTTAAATTCAAACAAAAACAATAATTGTATATAAAATTGAATATACACCGAAAAGAAACGTGATACAAAAGAAAAGATGGAAGCTGGCCTTTGGCTTTCCTCCTCCACTACTCAAAGAATATATAAATGAGCTTTCGAGTCGGTTCTTCAATTCGAAGCCAAAAAAAAAGCAAAATCAAAACATACATATCCGCAAATACTCCCAAATAAACTTTAGCCAAGTTTTCCGAGGAGAAAACTAAAGATAACGATGTCGGAGAACTCGAGAAGTTTGGAAGCTGGGTTGTTACTGAACAAGAACAAAAACGACATCAATGAGTGTCGTATCACTGCGGTTGTGCTCTTCAGTACTTTCGTTTCTGTTTGTGGTTCTTTCTGCTTAGGTTGTGCGGTGAGTCATCATTCATTCATCTCCATCAATTCTCTTTCTTTTTTTGTTGTTGTTATTTTTTCTTCTTGGCGTTCAAAACAAGAATTTGCATCGAAAATGTTACGTGAATTAGTATGTGTATATGGTGAAACTGAAATGAGAATATTTGGGGTTGGATTGTTACAGGCAGGTTATTCATCAGTTGCTCAAACAGGGATCACAACAGATTTAGGCCTCTCGGTTGCGCAAGTAAGAAGCAACCATTTTCCATTATGACCCTTCACTCAAAGTGCATTTTTTGCTTAAATTTTTCTCTTTTTTACTACTTCAGTACTCGATGTTTGGTTCAATTTTGACTTTCGGAGGGATGATTGGTGCCATCTGTAGTGGGAAGCTCGCAGATCTCATGGGTCGAAAAGGGGTAACTTTTACCATTACCACCTCTATTTCTAAAAACTCCTCAATTTTGATATATATACATAATTAATTAATTTCATATGTTTCAGGATCATTTTCTGATGATTTTTCTCTTTGTTTCCTTAAACAGACGATGTGGTTTGGTCAAATTTTCTGCATTGTCGGATGGCTTGCAATAGCATTTGCAAAGGACTCGATGTGGCTCGATGCTGGAAGACTATCCACGGGATTTGCAGTTGGTTTATTTAGCTACGTGGTAATTAATCTTTTACTTTTTCTTTCATTTTCTTTATTTATTATTATATTTATGGAGAGACTTTTCTGTCGTTTTACTAACTCTTTATTAACTCTATTGCATCCAGATACCAGTTTATATCGCAGAAATAACACCAAAACATGTTCGAGGAGCGTTTGTATTTGCAAATCAGGTTATTTAATAATAATACTTAGGGAATAGTAACTTAACCATAAAAAATTTCTATGATACTAATATTCTTAAATTTGTTTAAACGTTGCTACAGCTGATGCAGAGTTGTGGTTTGTCATTATACTATGTCATTGGAACTTTTGTTCATTGGCGTAAATTGGCGTTAATCGGTAAAGCTTCTCGCCTTTTTCTAGCAATCTTTATTGATGAATTTTTTACCAAAGAGTAATTTAAGTTCATTTGCCTTCTGTCTCAGGTCTTATTCCATGTGCTTTGCAAGTCGTGACTTTGTTCTTCATTCCAGAGTCGCCTAGATTGCTGGTATGTTTAGCTTAGTGGACCCTTCTTAAAAGTTTCAATCTTTTAGAAAAATTGTGAAGAGATGATTCAATATGGTTTATAATGATATATAGGGAAAATGGGGACGTGAAAAAGAATGCAGAGCTTCATTGCAGCTACTCCGCGGAGATGATGCAGATGTCTCTCAAGAAGTCAACACTATCAAAGTATTGAAACTTTTTTCCAAACATCTCTGTTTTCAAATTTTGTTGTTTTCATGAAGATGTGACTAATGATCAATTCATTTGAATTTTCAACTGTAGGAAACCATGATTTTGTTTGAGGAAGGACCAAAATCACGGGTTTTGGATTTGTTTCAGAGAAGATATGCTCCATCTGTTGTTGTAAGTTTCTTCTAAAACGTTTTGTGGCAAAAATCTTTATTTATTCTCTTGTACCGTTACTTACTCTGAAGTTTGTGAATTTTATTTCAGATTGGTATGGGGCTTATGCTTCTCCAACAGCTCTCTGGAAGCTCGGGGATTATGTACTATGTCGGTAGCGTATTTGATAAAGGAGGTAAATAGAAAAACAAACTCTGTTTCACATGTAACGATGATTAAATCGTCTTCATTTGGAGTAACAAATCTTGTTTACTTGTGGCAGGATTTCCAAGCAGCATTGGCTCAATGATTCTTGCAGTGATCATGGTATGTATTTGCACAATAATTTTGTTTTTCTTCTTTCTTGAAAACATTTGCCAAGGAGTGTATACTTATGCTCATCTGTTCTGTTTTTGTAGATACCTAAAGCTCTAATGGGTCTTATTTTGGTTGAGAAAATGGGACGAAGGCCGCTTCTATTGGTAAAATTTTGCTATCTTTACTTATTAAATGTCAAATGAAGTTTAGCATCTCTTTTAACAGATCAATGATCTTTAATTACAGGCTTCTACTGGTGGAATGTGCTTTTTCAGCTTGCTCCTTAGTTTTTCCTTCTGCTTTCGGGTAATTAACACTAACGATTTGCTTTATAACCAAAGACAACTATACAAACTTCGGTTGCTATTCCTGAAATTTACTCGTTATATTTATCATTTCTATTTTCATTCTTGGACAGTCATATGGCATACTTGATGAGCTCACTCCGATTTTTACATGTATCGGTGTAGTGGTACGTATAAAATCATTCTTTCGACATAAAACAAGCAACTAAAAGCAATGCTCTTGTATAAATTGATCTGATTTTTACTTCATATTACAGGGTTTCATCTCTTCATTTGCCATAGGCATGGGAGGCTTACCATGGATCATCATGTCTGAGGTAAAAACAACTCTAACTTCTTTAGAAACTCCTCAAAGTCGATATAACTTTTTCAGCTCTAAAATGTTACATTTTGATTTTGCAGATATTCCCAATGAATTTTAAAGTTTCTGCTGGAACTGTGGTTACGTTAGCCAACTGGTCCTTTAGTTGGATTGTAACTTTCGCCTACAACTTCATGCTAGAATGGAACGCATCAGGTATACACATATATTCAATATGGTCATTAAACTTCAAAATTTTATTAGATCCTTTAATCTGATTTTGAAAGTATAATATGTTTCAGGAACGTTCTTCATATTCTTTGGTGTATGTGCCGGGGGTATAGTCTTTATTTACGCTATGGTGCCTGAAACTAAAGGAAGAACATTGGAAGATATACAATCTTCTCTTACAGATTTTCTACAATGAGATTGATTTTTTATTTTCTTAGCTATTCTTTTGTTTTGGATTCAAGTGAGGGAGGTTTATAGTTTTTGTTGTAATTAGTTCCTCATTTGATGCAATAGAGAGAATGAGATCACTTGAACTGTTCAACATAAGGTTTAGATATTCTTCTCTCTATATATATATGTCTGTGTTACTCAACAACTCCTATTTGTGTATAGTATAGACTACAGTCCCATTTTTACGCAAAGAAAAAGGAATTATAAAATCTATTTATAAGTTACTGTCTTTTTGCTTTCATTCTAATTCTCACAATTCAATAAAATATCACTGTACAACTCTCTAAAACCTGTCCCAGTACAAATGTGTTCCATATTTCTGGCCTCCTTCATATAAATGTAATTAACTGTGAGATATTTCCTTTTAAATTATAAGTTAATAACTTAGACCCTCTCTCTGTTTAATAAAAACAATTCATTTCCTTGTAACTAAGGCTTCGAAAATATTATTAGAAAAAAAATTAAGGCTACGAAAATGAGATTGTCTGTTTCTCCACATAATTTAGATATCGCTCTGTCGACCACACTTGCGGTAGGTGGTCAAGTTCATCTGACCCTTATAGATCATAAATATCAGTCCTTTCAAAACTTAACCACCGTACTACGTTTTAATAATCTTGATTTTTTTATGTTAAGTTAGTTACAAAGTTATTCAAATTTAATTAAGAAAAAACATTTTTCAGTTGATTTAAAGAACCAAAAAATTATAGGTACAATCGGTAAATTTTGAAGATGTAGATTAATTTCACACAACATTTAAAGATTTAAATGATTTGATACAATTACTAATTATCAGCGTATTTGATAAATTGTATTTTAGATCTGATACAAATCATTTTAGATCACAATTGGTGGCCGAAGATTTAAATGATTTGATAATTTATCTAAAATACCCATAAACCAAATAACTAGTAGTATGATTTGATACAATTACTATTTTATATTCTTAAACCCAAAATAAAACACGCTCCTCCTAGTTACTAACAAGTTTACAGTTTTTATTAAAATGTAAAAATAGTACTAATTAAAAGCACAATCAATCTTCTCTGGTAACTCTCGTAATTTATCAATATCAATGTAAAATGTAAAGTGATATCAATGACAAATTTATCGTTCACTACGAAATTTCATGGACGATATATAACATCGATTATGTTTTCAAATGTTTTCACCTCATTTGAAAGGTTTTCTGGAGTCTCTATGGAGAGACGTAGACATGAACAGGCGTCAGGTGGAGCCATCGAGTGGACTAAATCTAGTGATCGTGTCCCGTGGGCTGACCTCTCAGGTGTTTCTAACGAAATGTTTCAAGTAGACGGTGGAAGAGTTCGAGTGGTTGAACAAATTGGGAACTGCGAGTTCAGAGTGTTGGAGTTAGGTGTGAGCGGAGAGTACACTTTCGGGATACACCACACTGAAGAAGATATGTTGGCTTGGGGAATGTCTAAAGACATGATTAATGATCAAATGGAACGTGTTGATGGTAGTCGTGTAACATCGAACGATTGTTGTCCATTGCATCTCAATGAGTTTTTTGATTTGTTAGATGAGACTGATGATGAGGAATGATGATTATATATATATATATATATATATATATTGCTATTGTTAATTAGCGTATGGAGAAGTAATTATTTATCTCATTTTTTATTGGTTGGATTTGGTAAAAAACGACATAGCTATCCTATTTTATTATAAAATAAAAATGAAATTCAGTGGAAGAATCAGATCTCATCGAAGCTGAATCAAATACTGGCCGAAACCAAATCATTGCTAAAACCTGAATGGCATGGAATTGATTTCTTCTTCCATAATTGGAAACTCGGCTTTGTGTTTAACCCTAATCTCCATTCTCCTCTTCTTCTTCCTCACTACACCTACCATTCCCAAGTTCCCGGATCAACTTCCTCTAATTCCGAATCGTTCTCTTCTCGCCGATTCCACTGCCAACACTACTTCCTCCTCTAATCTCCAATCCTCTTGTTTCTCCGCGAGATCTCACGAATATGGCGTCATCGACTATTTCTCCCTCCATTTCTGCTTCTTCAACCAAAACCTATTCCTCTCGATCCCAGCTTTGTCTCTCCTCATTCTTCTACACTTCTACATACTCATCAAAACCGCTCAGACTCACTTCTCCACCGTCACTACCAAGCTCGCCGATCGCCTCAATCTATCTCCTAGCATGGCGGCCGTTACTCTCTTAGCCCTAGGTAACGGCGCACCAGACGTGTTTGCCTCCGTTGCCGCGTTGCGTGGTGGTCAGTACCGAACTGGATTCGGAGCCATTTTATCCGCTGGAACTTTCGTCTCTGCCTTCGTCGTTGGCTTCGTTGCGATCTACGCAGCGCCGTTTCCGGTGAATGCCGCGTCGTTCGTTAGGGATGTGCTTTTCTACTTGATTGCTGCTTCCTTCTTGTTCTATGTCTACTTGAGTGGTGAGATATTTGTGTGGCAAGCTATAGGGTTCGTTGGGTTTTACATTTTCTTCGTTGGCTTCGTTTTCTGGATGGATTTTGGTAGCAATGTTGAGAAAGGGAAAGTTATTAGTGAGGAAGAGAAGGATTTGTTGAGGGTTAAGGATTGTGAGATTGGAGGTCCTCTTGAGAGTTATAAGGCAGAGAAAGAACATCTATTTTCCGGAATTTTTCGGCTTTATGGATCGGTAATAAGTCTTCTTCACTCACATCTCTGACCTTTGTTTGGTGATCATAATGCTGGAATTGTATGCTAGTGTTATCTTCAGTTACCAATTGTGAAATCTGATATTGCTTGTGTTTAAAGGGTTTTGATGTTAATATTGGTTTTGTTGGATTTACATAAGACCAGTATCTGCTCCCTGTTTCCTTCTTAGTATTTTTGTTAGTCTAGTGAAGGAGCATTGTAAGTAGGTTAGGCGGTTTAAATGGATTGTAGCTGTGTTGACAGCTAAGGAACAATTGTTGAATTGGTTAGCTAGAGAGCTAATATTAATAAGAAGTTGGGCAAAATGAGTTTGGGCTATTCTGGATTTGTGTAGGGTTTAGGGTTGGGAGTTGGTCGAGACTCGTTAGTCAAGTCTCTCTATGATGTGTATTCCTTTGATGAATTCAATTCAAGAAGTTTTACCGGTTTTGGATCCTGTCAGGTTACTGTAATTTACTTTCTCTGTTAGACTGCATATGTATGTATCTATGCTGATAAGTTTGAAAGGAAGTTTGACCCTTGTCATTTTAAAATCTGATGTTAAGACCGATCGTCTGATTTTGCTTTCGCTATTGCAGATCTCTAGGATGTGGGAAACTCCAGTATCAGTTATTTTGAACCTTACCATCCCAAAACCTTCTCCTTCTGAATGGTCTAGGTTTTATCGATCTGCCAACATTATTTTCTGTCCTCTTGCACTTTTATACGCTTGCAACTCCTTTGTACCACTAAACCACCCAATTTCATTCCTCTTCCCAAACACCCATCTCCCGCTTTGGCTTGTTGTCCTCTTCATGACGTCTTCCCTAGCTTTCCTTCACTTCACAATTGAAAAACAAGCTCCAAAAACCGAGCAACTGTCAGTTATTGTTGTAGCTTTCATAATGAGTGTTTTCTGGATATCAACAATTGCTGGTGAGCTCCTGAACTGCTTGGCTGCACTTGGAACCCTCCTTAAACTGCCTCCAGCGCTCCTCGGCCTAACTGTTCTTGCTTGGGGAAACTCAGTTGGTGACCTTGTTGCTGATGTGGCAGTAGCTAAGGCAGGTCGACCAGCAATGGCTATGGCCGGTTGCTTTGCCGGTCCAATGTTTAACATGCTTGTTGGACTTGGATCGGCCTTAGTGATGCAAACAGCTAATGTGTATCCAAACGCTTACCAACTTGGATTCCATGTAAGTATTGTGATAGCATTCGTCTTCTTGTTGCTTAGTCTAATGGGATCTCTTTTGGTTATAACTTGGTCTAGATTCCGAGTTCCGAGATTCTGGGGGATCTGTCTTGTTGGACTGTATGTTGTCTTCACGTTTGTTAGTTTAATCATCGCCAGCTTTTCAACGTGATCCTATGCTTAAAGTTTGCCCATTGAATAAATCTTGGGGCAACCAGAGTTTCGGTGCTGAGGAACTCCGAAGAGAATTGGCAAAAATTTTGATGGCCACCGGTGATCTCACAAGTTATTGTAATACCAAATTTATCATACTGGTCTGGTTAATTGGGTTTGGTTGACCCGTATGATATATATATATATATATGTATAAACCACGCATTTGTAATCTTTTGATATTAATGAGGAATACATGTATAAACCACAGATTTGGGTATCCCTGTGATTACGGAAGATATATACACTCTTAGATTTAGAAGAGAAGATCATTCTATCTCCGTGAGTATCATTCCACATCAAATCATATGCAGTTTTATATTGAGACTTCTAGGTATCATCATTTTGTGTTGGCTTTGGAGTTGAGGGCATTTGAAAGTTGAAGCAACCAAGGAGTTGTAAGTGGATTCTACTATTAATTTTGAATTCTTTATTATGAACTGTAGAGAAATAATAATAGTGTAAACTAGATAATAAAACAAATCATCATATGACAACAGCAGAAGAATCTTGACATAGGCCCAATGGTTGACACGACACCCAGCTTTAAAAGCTTCCACTTACTCTTTGTCTTCTCTAATTCCGCATTGTTAACGTCGAAAAAGGGGGAAAGCAAAACCCTAATAAGTCACTACAAAATTAAGATAGAACCAGATCTTATAACTGTCTACCCACCAAGTCGATCAATCAACTTTGTGTCTTCTCCAGTTCCCAGTCTACTTCTCCTTCAGATTCTCCCTGCTGTTAGGTTAGTCTCGTTTGCCAAAATTTCCGGATTTACCTTGTTTTTTTTTTCTGACATTTTCTTACATATATTTTGTGAAATTCATGGTGAATTCACATAACAAAATAATAGACATGCTTGTGTGTAGTAACGATTATACTTATTCTGGGGTCAGCAGATCCTTTGCTCTGTTTATTGTGAAGAAAATTAAAGACGATTGCTTTTGATTTTTTTCTTCTTTTCCTTCCTAAATTTTGTGGGTTTGAATATGTGGATTGATTTACTTTTCTAAAAATCTGAAGCTCATTTTTTTTCTTACTTATTGCTATTTCGATCTTCTGAGTTAGTTTATAGATACTGATTAAACCATATATAAGTAAGTTCCAGCGATTCTTGTTTCTCGTCTTTGTTAATTGTTGGCAACCTTATCTCCTTCCGATTTATTTAAAATTCTGCTCAGATGTTTATTAAAATCATTTATAACATCACAAGTTGTCATTTATTCTGTTAGAGAATGGATCAACAAGAGCATGGACAATCTGGAGCCATGAACTACGGCACAAACCCATACCAAACCAATCCGATGACCACCACTGCGGCTGCTGTAGCCGGAGGTGTGGGCCCTGCCGCACCACCAGGCCAGCTGGCATTTCACCAGATCCATCAGCAACAGCAGCAGCAACAGCTGGCACAGCAGCTTCAAGCATTCTGGGAGAACCAATTCAAAGAGATTGAGAAAACAACCGATTTCAAGAACCATGGCCTTCCCCTTGCGAGAATCAAGAAAATCATGAAAGCTGACGAAGATGTCCGTATGATCTCAGCTGAGGCGCCTGTCGTGTTTGCAAGGGCTTGTGAGATGTTCATCTTGGAGCTGACACTCAGGTCGTGGAACCACACTGAGGAGAACAAGAGGCGGACGCTGCAGAAGAATGATATAGCCGCTGCTGTGACTAGAACCGATATCTTTGATTTCCTTGTGGATATTGTTCCCCGGGAGGATCTTCGAGATGAGGTCTTGGGAAGTATTCCGAGGGGGACTGTCCCGGAGGCTGCTGCTGCTGGTTACCCGTATGGATACTTGCCTGCGGGAACAGCTCCTATAGGGAACCCGGGAATGGTAATGGGTAACCCTGGTGGTGCCTACCCACCTAATCCGTTTATGGGTCAACCAATGTGGCAACAACAGGGACCTGACCAACCTGACCCGGAAAATTAGCTTTGGCTAAAGAAACTGTGAGTTTTCCAACTTCTTTTAGGCCTAACGTGTAATATTCAATCCGGGTTTTGTTAGGTTTTCAGGTTTTCTCTTTACCTTTGTATAACCTATTTGAGTATGCTAGCGGTTTGGTACTGTGTGTTTTTAGTCAAATATGTCATTAATATTCAAAGGGATTTAAGTTTTGAATTGGTTTTCTGGTATTTGGTTTTGGTTATAGATAAACTGAATCCATTTTTAAGATTTGTTTCGATTTTGTATGGTTTTTTCCGATTGGACACCATTGTTTACGTCTGTTTTTACATACCAGACCTCAAGAACCCATACTGTCTGTGTTGGTATACTATATATATAGAAAATGATAATTTCTGGAAAAGAGTTTTGCTTTGTTTTTTTTTTTTTTGTCATTTGAACTAAAATGTGATTCTTTTTCTTTTGTTTTACAGAGTTCTAGTCTCGTCCAGGTGGAATTACGAAAGGAGGAAACTTTTAGACAAGAAAATGAAAAGAGCATATCATATTTTCAAATGGGTGTTGTAGAAAAATATAAGTGTTTTATGTCCATTGATCCTTTCTTAAGGAGAAATTTGGGGATGAACCAGAAGACGTGTGCTTGACAAGGTTTTTTTATTTGAATGTTATTTGTCTATCTTTATCGCCACGCATATAAACCACAACAAGTGTTTCATGTCTAACATTTCGTTGAACCCATTGCATATTTGAAACAATTTTGAGCCGCGATCATCGAAATCAGATTCTTGGAGAGTAATGGCAAAAACATGACAACGATTATTCTGCTTTTGGCGGTTAGCAACAATCTTACGGAATATGTAAAGCACATAATTCAGTGGCTTCAATCAGAAAACGAAATACCAAGAAATTTATGTTAATCCGAATTAAAAGAAAAAAAGACAGAAAATACTAGGCCACTTTATCTACAACAAGCCTACTTGGTCATTATTTACCTCGTCAGAACAGGAGTTGCAGCAATGGCGACAGACAATGATTTTGGAGCTTTGATTGAGAAATTAACAATCGCTCCAACACCTTCTTCCTCGTTTCCTTCTACTCTACAGGATCTTACTTTCGCCATTAAAGACATGTATGAAATTTGATAGAATTACACAACTATTCCTCTATTCTCCATTTTACTTTCCTGTCAAGTAATTTGAGCTTGTTTGGTTTAATCAGTTTTGATGTGGAAGGACGTGTAACTGGTTTTGGTAATCCAGACTGGTTAAGGACACACTCGGCAGCTACTTCCACAGCTCCCGTAGTATCATCTCTCTTAGAAGCTGGTGCCACAGCTTTGGGTATAACCATGATGGATGAAATGGCATACAGGTCTTACATTATGACATCTTTTCTTGTTTTGTAGGTCATGTCAAATAAAAAATTCAAACCGGTTTTTATGTTTTGTAGGGACTTTGAGAATTTTAAAAGCCAGGATTACGTAAACAAACAGTCCCCATCCCAGCAATGGTTTGCTAAGTTTCTTGAGCATGATGCTACTTACTTTTTCAGTATAAACGGAGAAAATGTGCACTACGGGACTCCGATAAACCCGATTGCTTTCGATAGAGTACCTGGCGGATCATCGAGTGGCTCAGCCGTAGCTGTAGCTGCTCATCTTGTGGACTTTTCTATTGGTGAGATGGAGAAAAATTCCCAAAATGTTATTAGCATACTGATCATAATTGATCAAAACTGTCTAATTGGTGTATAAATGTTCTGTTTTTGATCAAACAGGAACTGATACCGTAGGGAGTGTACGAGTTCCAGCATCTTATTGTGGAATTTTCGGTTTTCAGCCATCGTATGGAGCTGTTTCCACTGCCGGAGTCACTCCAATGGCTCAGAGCTTCGACACAGTTGGTAAAGACAACTAAAAACAGAGATGTTATTGGCTAAAAACTGAATCTTGATATTGATGGTTCCAACATTATCTCTAGGATGGTTTGCTCGGGACACAGCCACTTTGAAACGTGTAGGCTGCGTTCTCCTGGAGCAGCCTCACCTGGAACTAATCGAACCATCTCAATTGATTATCGCGGATGACTGCTTCGAGCTATGCAGTGTACCACGTGATCTGATGGTGCAGCCTCTGGTTCGATCCTTGGAGAAATTATTTGAAGGTAAGAAACATCATCATAAGGACTTGTAGCCTTTTGTTAAACAATTATTCCTTGTAAAGAAATTTGTTCATTAATGACTTTGATTTGTGTCATGGCAATACTGTAATAAAGAAGGTGAATCTAGGAAAGTACATTGAAGAAAGTGTTCCGAGTCTGAAGCATTTCATGACAAGTGACGATGTTACGACACAACAAGAGTTCTGCATACTGTCTCTTATGGCTCTATCGAGTTCAATGAGATTGTTACAGAGATAAAAACATATATCCCATTCATGCCAAATCGAATTCTAAGAGTAGCCAAAGTTTAGGTACGAATTCAAGATGAACCATGGTGAATGGATCTTTGGTGAAGCCAGATTTTGGTCCTGGAATATCAGCACGGATCCAGGAAGCTATCAAGACGTCGGACGAGAAGATCGACCTTTGCTGGTCCGTGGAATCCGAACTTTTAATGGCTCTTTCAACTTTACTCGGGATACAAACTTCTTCCTATTTCTCCCAATACAAGTTGGTTTATTTTTTTCTTCAACTCGGTCCAGTTGTGCGGTGTGATTTTGGTTCGGTTCGGGTCGACAAAACCGGATTAGACCAACTCTTACTTGAAAAATTTGGCTTAGTTAGATGACGTGAGAAATATGTAAATGCTTGGTTATAGGAGAAGGGTGTGTTGGTGATTCCGACGGTGCCAGGTCCTCCACCACATCTCCAAGCTTATGTGGCTGCACTTGAATCTTTCCGCAGCAGAGCCTTCAGTTTATTGTCGATCCCCGGCGTTTCTGGATTCTGTCAGGTAACAAATTAACAACAACATCAATCTATCTTATCGTGGAGTCGATTAAGAACCGGTATGATTGTCCGGTTTTTCCCTGACAGGTAAGCATACCATTGGGGCTACACGAAAATCTTCCGGTATCAATATCCGTGGTAGCTAAGCATGGCTCTGACGGTTTTCTTTTTAGTCTTGTAAATTCTCTTTCGGGATTCATTTGATTCACAGAAAATGCATGTTTGATCATACCTTAATTGGTTTCTGTTTATTGGGAAATCGTGTTCAGTGAATTACGAAAAAGATAGATCAATGACGAATTAATTTAAATCAACTATTTAAACCTTGGAAGCTATTTAGCGACCGATTTAGTTTTTCTTTACTAATTAATCTTTTTCCTTTTTAGTTATGTATATGTGTGTACTTGACTACTTGTATATTTAACCGATATAATATACCTAGTAATCAACTTATAGCGATTGATATCTATAAATATATATTTATATCATCAACCGCTTAACAATAAATAATTGAAAATGCGATTATTGATTCGGAGTTTCGGACTACTAGACGACAAGTTACGACAATTCACGAACCTAACAAAAAATTATTAAAGCATAAAATATAACAACGACTTCAAAAAAATAAAAACTTTCAGCGACAGATTAACGACCAATGTTTTGTTTAATGTTTGCTCGCTATAAAAAAAAACAAGAATATCGCTGTTTTGACGATGAAATAGTCACAAATTTGGTCATCAATTTAATATAGGAATCCTTTAATATATTAAAGATACTTCTATAAACATTTTTAAAATTATAACACAACAAACGCGCCTAACTTGCGCTTGGACGTTAATTACATGATTGGTAGACCCACCAAACATGTTGACTTTCTACACCAACGTGCATCTATGCATCTCAAGAGCCTTCTTCTGCTACTAATCGCACACCCACGAATTCGCACATCTACGTGCTTATGTCTATGAGATTCTAAATACACATACACGTTATATGTACGTATATAGATTCGGAAGTCGGTAGAGAAACTAAGAGGATAGCGATAGTTGGGAAAAACAATGGGGGCAAAAAACAAAAGTTCGGTCAGGACAATTTACATGTTTTATCTAATACTACTATCATTGTCGTTTTGGGGTTTGCTCTTAACGTTTAAACCTCTGTTTCTACTCAATCCCATGATCACTTCTCCTTCCATCACTGAGATTCGTTATTCTTTCCCGGCGCCGGTTAACCGGAACCCGAGATGGCTCCAACTTATCAGGAACTATCTTCCGGATCAGAAAAAGATCCGAGTGGGCCTTCTCAACATCGCAGAGAACGAACGAGAGAGCTACGAGCCAAGAGGGACGTCAATTCTGGAGAATGTCCACGTGTCGCTCGATCCTCTTCCGACTAATCTGACGTGGAAGAGTTTATTTCCGGTGTGGATCGACGAAGATCACACGTGGCACAACCCAAGGTGTCCAGAGGTCCCTCTCCCTAAGATGGAGGGTATTGATGCTGACGTGGACGTCGTCGTTGTCAAACTGCCGTGCGATGGTTTCTCTGAGAAGAGAGGGTTGAGGGACGTTTTCATGCTACAGTTGAATCTTGCTGCAGCGAATCTGGCGGTGGAGAGTGGGTGGAGGAATGTTGACCGGACGGTGTACGTTGTCTTCATCGGGTCATGTGGGCCCATGCATGAAATCTTTCGGTGTGATGAGCGCGTGAGGCGCGTGGAGGAATATTGGATGTATAGGCCTGATCTTAGGAGGTTGAAGCAAAAGCTTCTCATGCCTCCTGGTTCATGTCAGATTGCACCGCCTCTTGCTCAACTAGGTGAGTTCCTCTGCTTTTAATATTTTCTACCTTAAATATAATACGTTTCCATTTTTTTAACTGTCACATGACATAATGAATACTTAAAAAGTCCATCATATAAAGTTGATTTAAACTTATATATAGTTTTGGCGGATTACCATTTAAAATTTTTACCAATAAGATGATAGAACAGTAAACAATTCAAATAAACAATTATTTTTAGGCTTGTCAATACATTTTAGATGGCTAAAAGTTAAGAAAATTATCGTATACAGCAAATTTGGTAGTAAGTGGATTGCTTCATTTATACTATTTCTTATTAAATTACTTTAGGTCTTATCTAAATCTCCCCTTTTCGTACTCCATTTTCTTTACATCTTAATCGTCATACATTTTCCTAACTACAGTTTCTCATTAATTTTCAAAGATCAAGAAGCATGGAAAAGACAAAAGAACCGAAGTCTTACATCCAAAGCCACATTGTCATTACTAGGTCCCCAACGTGTCGCTTACGTAACGTTACTCCACTCATCGGAGGTCTACGTCTGCGGGGCAATAGCCTTAGCACAAAGCATAAGGCAATCTGGGTCGACGCAAGACATGATACTCCTCCACGACAACTCCATAACTAACAGCTCTCTTATTGGTCTGAGCCTCGCCGGCTGGAAACTACGGCGAATAGCGAGAATACGTAGCCCTTTCTCCAAGAAAGGTTCTTACAATGAGTGGAACTACAGCAAGTTACGTGTATGGCAAGTAACAGATTACGATAAGCTAGTGTTCATAGACGCAGACTTCATCATCGTCAAGAATATTGATTACCTTTTCTCCTATCCTCAACTTTCGGCCGCTGGCAATGATAAAGTCTTGTTCAACTCCGGAGTCATGGTAAAATTTCATCGTTACTTTTATTTAAGAAACTCCGATTTTACATTAAATTAACACTTGTTTTCTTCAGGTTCTAGAGCCCTCAGCTTGTCTGTTCGAAGATCTGATAGTCAAATCGTTCAAGATAGAGTCTTACAACGGGGGAGACCAAGGATTTCTGAACGAGTATTTCGTGTGGTGGCATAGGTTAACAAAACGTTTGAACACGATGAAGTACTTTGGTCGTGAAAGCAACAACGACAAAAAACGCCATCTTCCGGAGAATTTAGAGGGGATACACTACTTGGGGCTAAAACCATGGCTATGTTACAGAGACTACGATTGTAACTGGGACTTGAAAACGCGGCGTGTGTATGCAAGCGATTCAGTGCATGAGAGATGGTGGAAAGTGTACGACAAGATGCCAAAGAAGTTAAAAGGTTATTGTGGTTTGAATCTTAAGATGGAGAAGAACATTGAGAAGTGGAGGAAAATCGCTAAGCTCAATGGTTTTCCTGAAAGGCATTGGAAAATTAGAGTAAAAGATCCTAGGAAGAACAACTTTCTAAGTTAATGAGAAACGGTTTTGGAATTGATTTGGTTTGAGAGTCATAGAAGCATTTGGGAGTCAACCTTAAGATGCAAGCTATCTCTAACTTACGGGTAAAACTGTAAAAGTCCATTTTTTCTGTATATAATAAAGCAAAATCAAAATCTCAAAAACTGTATTGCAAAGAACACGTATCAAAGTTCACAGAGAAACGAGATCAAAGATATCAAACCTAACACAAGAAGGAGAAAAAAAACTAAGGAAAATACAAAAGAGAGATTAGTTTGTTAATGCAGGGGAGGTAGCGAGAACAGCCTGGTACAATGCCTCCGTCTCTGGCTTTTCCGGGCCACAGAGAATAGCCATTAGAGCCACAAAGCTCAAAGCACTGTTCGTATCTCCATGTTTTCCCAATCTCTTTATAATCTCTTCGCTGACGGCGTTACCATATCGATCTAACCCAACACTAAAATCAATCCAACGACCATGCAACAAGGGATCCAAGTAGAAAAGGCAAACTCGCAGATTCAAACAACTCTGAGATCGTAATCATCTTCATCTTCAGTTTTTATTGCAATTTAAGGAATGCTAATGCCGATAATTCCATATATATAACCTTCCGATTTGCAAAAGAGAATCCTAAAAAATCCTTTTATAAAATAATCATATATTTTTTGTTGAAAAAAACAATCGTTAGGTCAAATCTTGCAAAGTAGGTCATATCTCATCAGTGAGTTTGAGTGCATTAGATTTGTGTAAAAACATGTGCAAGTTTCATTTCTTAAAAGGTTTTGAGTTTTCACTTAGTTATGTAACTAACAAACACGAAAGGTAACTTTATCTAAACCAAAAACTGTAAATCCATGAGGGTAGTTCCAGCCCCGTAGCATAACACGAGGAGACTTCTTTGTCCTTTCAGGAGCTGCAAATGAGATCTTAAAAGGCATTGATTCACCTGGAACTAGTGAGAAATAGTTGTCTGAGTAGTGTACAGGCAGAATCCTCGTCTCTTGTTTCTCAGACTCTGTATTGTGCACTGAGAAACGAAGGAAGAAAGCAACTCCTGTATCAGATCCCTTCATTTCCACCACTTTCAAACCACGGTTGCTATCTGCTGAAACAACACCCCTACTAAAGAGCTTCTGGAGCAAACCCAGATCGCGTTTTTCGTCTTCTTGATGAACGTTTTCGGCTCCGCCAGCTTTAGATGTGTTATGGACATTGATCTCCAGCTCATATTTTGGACCGAACATTACGGCATTGCAAGTGATCTTGAGAGGTATTTGCTTCTTTCTGTATGGCTCTAAGTGCGTGTAATCTTGCCCAGGAAGATGTAACCAGTAGAAGTTCCGGGATATAACTGTTTTATCCGAGGCATTGTACAGTTTCAGAAGAAGGAAATACACAGGCTTTGGGTTTTCAGCTTTTGGGTACTTGAATTCCGATATTTACACAACTTTATTTGGTGGTGCTGAGACTTTTTTGAACACTTTGGAGTATGGGCAGTTCCCATCTAGGTCCAATACTGATGCCTCTATCGCCACATCTGATAGCTTTTAGAAGTCGTGTTTACAACGTGTACATGATATAATGTATTATTTACATTATCTATTAGGATATCATTCATTTTTTCATTAGACCAATATTCTGATATTATTTTTGGAGACCTTCATTCTGAGTGATGGTCGGAGGAAGAGTTATAGGGAATCACACTGACCTCAACAAAGTAACTTGCCAGGTTCAATTGAACGTGGACTGGCTCTGCAGCAGAACGGCAGCCATAGAAACTGGCTGTTTGGTCGAGAAGATGATCGTAGAACTGACCTCTGAGACTAGTCCATGGATTTTGGTTCTTCCAGATCAAGACACCCGTGTACTTTGTCCACATTCGCGAACTCCAGCCCTCGAATAATTCCCAAGAGATAAAAACATTTTACAGTGGAATGGTCCAAGAGCATAGTAAATATGCTCTAGTGACCTCCTCGATCCAGCGACTCACGTGTCAGACACAATAGCTGAAAAGAGATTCATAGGTTCTACAGTTTTGCCTGAAATAAATGACAAAAAGCTCCATGATAGTTTTAATGGAGACTATTGCTGTGGCAGAAGATGACTGACTGTAGTCGATCAAAGGCATAAACGTGACGGTTTTAAACGCACAATGCATCAAATCGATTAGGAACCTCGCACAAGCATCTATTATTTATTACATGACTTGATCGTATGCTGTATATCAACAGGGTTTACTGCTTGACCATCCTCAAACATTACTTAAGGCTATGATTGTTATAATAACTACGATTTAGAAACTTCAGTCATATTAGTCTTACTCTGCTGAGATTTGATCCATGTCAAACGTTATTGTTCTACGGTCTTCTCATGCTTTTGCTTCTCGTGTCTTTCAAATTTTTAAGCTTGAAGCGAAAACTCAAAACATAAAAGGAAAAAAGAGGGAAGAAGCTACGAGTAAAGATTCCGGTAGCCAATATCTTCACAAGAATGGAAGCCCGTTCAACTTAAACAACAAAAATAAGAAGAAGAAGAAGTAGAAGAAGAAGAAGAAGAAGAACAAGAAGAAGAAGAAGAAGAAGCAGAAGAAGAAGAAGAAAACAATGAAGAGGTTCGTAGCAAATTTACAAATTCCTTGCAAAGAAAAAAGAGGAAGCATATTGTTGGGTAGTTTTGATTGAGGAAATGAGAAAAGAGATTTCAGGAGGTTGTGTTTGTTGTGGGAGTCAAAGACCGAGCAGGAATTGGAAAACATCTCTCAATGAAATGATACCTTCAACACGTTTGCTCCCTGCTTCCACTATCACCAGCCTCCTTACACCTGTTTGTTTTACACACACAAACCAAAAACCCCAATGTACTTCTCATCTGATCATGTTCGTGTATCTATATAATCAAGATAAACAAAGCTGAAGATTGTAGATAAGTACCTGGATTTGCCAACCGCTCCATCACTTTCACAAGAGAGTCTGAGCGCAAGCACATGTGACATCTCTGCCCATTGAACATTCCATACGACATACTCGCATCTTGCCCCAACTGCAGCGCCTGAAATCACAAACACATTATTATTTATAACTTTGATATCTTTTCCTAATGATAGCTTATAGAGATAGGCAGGTCAGACTTAAGAAAACTCATAAAAGAGAAAACTGATGAGACACAGGATGGATCTTGGTTTCTGATGAGAGGTTTACCTGGTGAACCGTCATGTCATCAAGATGAATCTGTGCATATGCCTTATCTTTAGCCAGAGCAGTTATATCACTGACCATTAACATATATGATCAGAACACAGGACTTGAAAAAATGGAATGCATAAGATATATCATCTTGATTGATGGATAGAGGTTTACCTCCGGGAGTATATGTCAATAAGCGAGTCATTGTCATCCACAACAGGAATTGAACTAACTTCAGCTGTAATAACCAGAAAACACAAGTAATTAGAGACATAAATGAAGCACGACTCATTCATTCATTTCCAAATTAAAAGGAAACAGAGGGTTATCGCATGCAATGCATCGCATAGAATTCTGGAAATATATTTGCATTGAGATTCACAATCATGTTTCCATGTCTTTAAACCTTTACTTTGGTGTAAATCTGAACCTGAAGTGTTGCACTTGCAACAATACATCTGTACTACAACTATAAAAGTGGTTGTGACATTTAAAATTAGTTATTTGGTATTTATTGACTTGAATCAATATGACGCCCTGTCAAACGACTTTGATAAGACAGATCGAAGAAAGCCATGTGTTCAGCTACTTGGTGATATATAACCATCTACGATTCAAATTTAAAAATTGAAACCTGATTGAAATGGAGAGATTAATCTCTAGTAGTGGATGAGCATTGAATAAGATATTTTGATAAAATAGGAGCAAAACGAATTACCTTGGACTAATAATGAGAGCGCAGAACCCAAAGAGGCGTGTGGTCTCAACGTGGCGAGAGGTTTGCTACTTGATTCTCCGATTCTAGGGACCCAAGTACCCAAGGGAATTGAACATATGGATTGCTGAAGGATTGGCAAAGAGCTAGACGAATGTCTAAAGTATCTGCATATACCTGGAAGATTATGCTTTATTTAGAGCTAAAGTGTCTGATAAGAAGCATATACCTGGAAGATTATGTTTTACTTAAAGCTAAAGTGTCTAATAATAAGTATGAGTTTCGAAAAACAATAGACAAGGAAAACTGTGTGTAAAATTTGGGACTGGCTATTGAAACTATAGAATCTCCAATTCCCCTCGCTTCTATAGATCCTATCCCTTCACAGAATTTTCGGAAATTGCAGAATCATATGAAAGTCATGGATTGAAAAATGTGCATGGTCAATTTGGAGCACTTATCAGTCTTAAGGTCTTATCACAAATGAAGGACCTTACATTTTAATATGCCTGATAGCGAAGCAAGATGCAGTAACTGCGGATATGAACCATCTTGCAAAGAAGAATATATAACTGGAACGGCTGCCACCTTGTTTTGCAAAATTTTCAGGGCAACGTCTTTCAGATTATCATAGGGTCCAACCTGGATAAACATATATGAAAACATTAATAGCAAGAGAGAAAATCTTCTAGCTCTTTTCAATGTAACATGCAATAGAAATTTCTAGGATAAGGCTATGTTCAGAGACTGTACAAACACAAGCGGACAAAAAATAGTTTATTTATTGAGAAGCAAACATGTCGATAAGTAGACAGGCATATATGAAGCAGTTAAATTCCAAGATAAATATGCCTATCAAATGTGGATCATTCATGCTCACTGATTTCATTTTGAACCTACATTTTAAAATCAACTGTACATATATGTGGGCTGAGATAGCTAAGACACTTGGTATAAAATTTTTGATAAAGATGACAAGAGAATCTTTTCAAAAGTAAAAGAAAAGATAATCAAGAGAAATTATTATTTACAGGGAGCTCCAAGAAAATCGGTAGTATTAGCGGTAGAAAGCAAATGAGGAAATCTCACCTGAACAAGTGGCCTAGGATATGGTCTCCCACTTCCATCAAATTGTCTGCTAATATGAGCCTTCCCCTCTTTCCAGGCTGCTATTGTGTGTGTCTCAAGTTCTTCCTCTGTCAAGTTTGATCCATGAGTTCCAAGCTGCAATGTCACAGGGTTGCTATTACCACTCAAGAGTGAAAAATTGCATACTGAGAAAGCTACTAAAACATCTACAGATAGTTCACATGAGGTAAAACACTTTAAAACTCGGTAAATCTAATATAATCCAGATTAAATCCCAAGTTTAGACAATAAGGCACATGAATAATTGTGAACCCTACACTAGTATCATTATCCCCACAGGTCCAACTCAGGATGACTGAAAAAGGCTCAGTACATGAGAAAAACGAAATCCGAAGAAAATGAGTTAAACTGCAAAGAGTTGCTAAACATCTCAAATGAAACATGAGCCCAGCTTCAGCCAAAGAAAAATATGGGATAGCATAAGTCAGTAATATTCATAGATTAGATTTGGAGCTAAAGGAAAAAAAATACGCATATATCTTTCTGTATATATATGTTTCTTATTACAGAGGCCACTGCTAGCCAAAATCAGGATTTATAAGATCTCCAAACTTCCCTCTTGGAAATTCTAAGATTATTGAGTAATTAGAAGGAATGCTCCAGCAATGAACAGTTGTTTAGAGAAGCCAACCTCTCTAAGTATTAGAATGAAGTCCAGCGGACCAAGAACTCCAACAAATTGACCTTTACCAAAGTCCCAAAGAGGAGCCAGAGGGATTCCCTGAAAGCATCTGGAGTTAGCAAAAAAGCAGAAAGCCAGAGAATCTAGAGACAAATTTAGACGAATGTAGTTTTTAAGTTTCACTTCCTTCCCTTTTCAGTTCTGGATACAACAGTATTAGAATGTTTACATAATTGTGAGAGACACAGAGAGGAACATCCCAACAAGAACAGACGCTGACACAATGGTAATTGGTAAATAGCGCAAACCTGCTCATAGAGTATATGGAATGCTTGCTTTACTGGTAAATTAACATCCAATGCTATAACCTGTAAAATTTCCAATCACCTTAGACAATTTCCGGGTAAGAAGCCAGAAGTTATTCTTATTGATAATCTATAGGACATGAAGACAGAAAACATCAAACAGTAGAAAGAAAAGAAGAAGAAACCAGACCTTGCCCGATTCTGGGAGCAGCTCATATGCAGTACGGGTTGACAATAAAACAGATATACGGTGACGAGACACCTCCAAATCAACCCCCGACATCCTAGTGATAGATTCCTGGGATTGATCACTCTACAATATAATCACCATGTAAAAGCAGTCAGAAACTCAATTTGAATGTAGTCTTCAGAGACAATTTAAACGGAATTTACGGATTCCTGCTTTATACATCAACTACAATGGTCTAAAATCAATCATACTTGGGCTAATGAGGAACAGTTAAAAAAAATACTCCGAAGAATACCAACCACAGGTTAATAATACAGCACATCAAACTGGAAGCAACTCGGGAAACCTAAAAAATCTATCAGCGAGGATAGACACTGCATTTTAGAAAAGAAAAGGTCAGATTCCATACCATTCGGAGGAAGACATCATCCACATCCATATTCGATCGGCCAAGTGTCTCTTGGCTAAAACCAGCAGGAGCCATATCTGGTCCAGTTATAAATATTGTATTCACTACTCCACCATTTCCGCTGACAAATGGTTGGTGCTCATCGTGCCGCCATTCCCCATCAACAAAAAACTTATACTGCATGAGAATAAAATAACTGAATGCAACATTCACCATCCAACCACCATAACATAGGAATCTCTATACACACTGTAACCAAAGTGATTTAGCTCCCAACGACATGACGAAACCAAAACAAAATTTGGATCAATTAGCCAAGGAAAAACGCAATTTTTTACTAAAAACTGTACAATATCACGAAACCTAAAGAAAAACCTTGTAGCCAAATATCATGTTGCCTACTAATAGATGTTAAGTACTTGGTGGTATGCACAGGACTCTAAAGAAGAATAAGAACTTGAGAGAGGAATAGAAAACATTTGATGGAATATTAAGTTAATGTCAAAAGTCAATCATGGCCACCAACACGTTGAAACGCAGTTCCTTTAGATGCGATTTTCACAGGAAAAAAAAAGAAAGAAAAGATATAGCCTAAAAATCAATAGTGTGAACACTTCATTGAAATACCCCTTCAAATGGTCCTCAGTACTAGGGCAGTGGTCAGTAAAGCTAATACATCAATAATTAGTTATTGTCATCCATCACATACATGGTCTGAATCATGCTGAAGAAATATATATGATTAATTTTTTAATTACGATTACTAAAACTTGGGTGGTCAAATACGTTTTTATCAAATCTCAACCACACAGAAAATTCCGGCAACTAAAACAACCACTATTTTAAGTCAGATATGCAGATAAGAATCTTCCATGGCTGCACGGTTTTTCTAACAATACAGCCACGTTGATGATGTTACCGTGGATTGAAAAATGTTCAATGATGACACTAATCAACTATCACGGAGGTATACATATATATGATTATCATGCATATTGCATGGTTAAGCATCTAGAGACTAAATGCAGTAGTATCATGGACAAGAACTTGTTACGAAACAGGTCCAGTACAAAATTATTAAAAACTGCTTTTAACCTGATGATATCCCGGTGTCAAGTTGCAAATGACTTGGAAAACAGTAGGGCAGCCCTCAAGTGGTGACATTGGCACATGTTCTGTCCACCTGCTCATATGCCCATTTCAGAAATCAGTCCATGGACTACAAAAACCCCAATATAGATACCATACAGAACACACAATCTATCGGATAAACCACAAGCAACCTTAAATTTCATTCTGGAATACTGTAATATAAAGTAATATCCTACTCCTAGCTCAATCATCTCACCTGGTGAAAGATCCGCTTAGGAAGACCCTTCTACCTCCATAAGGCCAGACGAAGCGGGTCGGAGTAAGAAGCTGCCCTGATGCAGCGCTGTTTCCACGGCTGCTATCCAATGTAGAACCAAACATCCCCTCCCAATGTTTATATAGTTACAATCCACAGAAACTAATTTCTAAAAATCGTCAATCGATTCTCAGTGCGTAAAATATCTTGACTCTTCAGCAGAAGAGACTCTTATGAGGAACGAAGCCAGGTAAAACTTCTGACTTCAACGCTTACACATGCAGAGAGTCCGAATTCGATAACGATACCATAAAATCCAAGCCACCAGTAATAGAAACCATAAAATCCCAAATCACGATCTACAAAGAGAAAGAAATTACTGAACTCCCCCAACCTAGGCAGAAATTCATCAACACGAACCTGTAAAAGAGCCCTAACTCAACCACGAACGATCTGGCGATAAAGGTCAACTGATGATAATACACCACTTGAAACGTAACTGGAAAATTCCCCAGGAAATTCGCGGCTCTCTGATCTTAATTCGGCAGGAGGAAGAGAAGTAACAGACAGAACTCGATGATCGCAAAAGAGTGAGGAGGAAATCGAATGAGATTGATGGCAGCCAAAGAATTAGGGATTTGAAAAGTTGGGGAGAACCCTAATTTGAGAGAGTGGAGATGGCATTGTTTGGATCTGGAAATGATGTTTATGGTCTTTCAAGGTGAAGAATCTGAGGGCGAAGAAGCGCTGCGTACTGAAATGTTGTTTTTAATCCATGGAGCTATATATCTATATATATATATATATTTAATTACTATATACAAATTTCTCGAGTCTCCTCAAATAATATTTAATTTTCTATTTTAAAATAAAATATTAGAAATGAACCCAATAATTTTTTCCCTCAAGATTGAAAAACATAATTACACACAATTTTTTCTAATTCTCATCCATATCAGTCTTATATATTTGTTGTGTGTTTTTTCAGTTGTATTTTTTTTCCAGATTAAAGAAAATGAATCACTACATCGTACACGGCTACACCCATCCATTATCGGATTAAACATAAAATTTGTATAGGGAAGAAATTGTGAGATGTCTTTGAGGAGGAAGAGACTCCATGAAACTAGTCCCTGTAGACATGTAAATATGGATCAAATCCCATAACGTGGCCCAATAGGCCGATACGGTCCTGCAAAAAAGAAAAAAAAAAGGTTCATACCTTAAAAAATCGTTATTGTTAAGATTAGGTTTTCTTATATACAAATTTTGATGGTGGTCACAAATTTAAATGCGCTAATGCAATTCTATATCTTGATTTTGTTTACCATATTTGAATGGTTATATTTTCGTTTTTATCTTTTTATGTTGTGAGTCTTAGAACCAGGACAGCCCGCATCTCCTCGGCCTTCTCCATTGTTGGTTTTTGTCGCGAGGACTTGGCTAAAGCCCTATTTTGTTTTCGTATTTCTCAATCTTTGATTTATTCATTCGTTGTAGTGTTTACTTTCATTTTTATACATAAACTCTATTTATTGATTAATAATTTTAACATTTTTTAAAAAAATGATTAACAAATGTTATATAATATTGTTTTAAAGAACCACTCCTTCCCACCAAAAAAATGTGGACTTAGAATATAAGTCCGAACAAATCAGAGTAGATCGGAGTGATTCAGTAAAGCCCGATTGACATGTGTCTATATTAGATTATGTATGTAAGAAATAAAATTACAATTTAGCGTATCTTTCTCCTTCTTTCTCTATTATACTTCTTTGTCTGGCGAAAATAAGGAAATGAGAAAGACGTTTGTAAAAAATGGTCATTTTTGGTTTGTCGGCAGTCATCGAATACACTTTAACGGTCACTAACAAATCTGGACAGCTGGATATATATTCCTTTAAACGTTCATAACTTTCATCCAAAAACTCCGATAGCGATAAGTTTTGGTGCATTAAAATACGGACTTGAAAAGATTTTTCTCATACTCACTCTCGTTTAAATTTGGGAAAGTTTTCATTTGGCTCCCTATTTTGGGACCTTAGTTTGCTTACATAGTGTCTTAAACATCCCTAACTCTGGTTACAATGATCTTTTTGGCTCTTTTGAAAGCTATTTCAAAGAGCTTTCTTCTGATTCAGTTATGGTATTCATCAGAGTTTGAGAATAACTTCTTTAGCCTCATAGGAACAAAAATTGAAGATACGAGTTTCGACGAGCTTAACTAAAGAAGGAAAAGAAAGACTGCTGAAATAGAAGATACGGCTTATGCAGTAAAAAAAATGAGATTTGAAATATGCACGAGGTGAAAGTTCTTGGATATTCGAGGTGTTAGTTATTATGAAAATATGAGTAGCTTGACTAAATAATTTGAGTTCAATAATAAATAAATAAAATACTAAAGGTCAAACTTAAATGCGTTTTGAGCATTTTAAGCCACATGAGACATTATGATTTATGATACGTCAAGTGCATATGATGATTTTGTATACATCTCTTGTAAATTGGATTGTATTTATATTTATATTTATTTATACAAACAGGTAAATCGTTTTCTGTATAATCAAATTTTCTTAATGCATGGGTGATTGTATGTGTACTTTCATGGATATATTGGTAAGTTTTATGGACCTCCAATTTAAAACTATACTGATGATAAGTGAATTGATTCATGTCTTTCATATATTATTCACAATTTTAAAAAGATTTTTGAATATAAAATGTTAACACGTTTTTTTTAAATGGTGGATCGACTTATTTCGAACCGAATTCTCTCTAAAACCGGTATAAACTTTATTTAAACCATCTTATTCGGGTTACAAACCAAACTATAATGTTTTGTTAAGCTTTATAAACTTGTGATTCAAAACTAATTAGTAATAAGTAAATATAGATATCCTGGGGTTTTAGAAAAACATTGTAAATCTGTCGTTTGAAAAAATATCAAAGGAGATGATTGGAACAAATTCTCGCTTCTTTCTGATTCTTCTTGTAGATATGAAACTTTTTTTTGTTTTCTTTAATTTTGGAGCATTTCCTTTACAACCTCTGTTTTAACTTTCAACTAACTTTCGGGTATAGCGAGGTTTAGCTATTATTATTATTATTATTATTATTATTATTATTATTATTATTATTATTATTATTATTATTATTACTATTATTATTATTATTATTATTATTATTATTATTATTATTATTATTATTATTATTATTATTATTATTATTATTATTATTCGAAACTGGGGGTTGACTTAACCACACGCACAACCTATAAAAAAAAAAGTCTGTGTAAAGTTAGATGGTTCATCTCTTTGTGAAAAGCATCTCACTTTTTCCCTTAATTTATCAATTGAAGGATTTTAATAGGAAAGTTGTTAACGCTCTCCTAATATTTGCTCGCTACTTGTATGTTTTAATATGATCGAGAATCAGCTAAAGCTGTTTTTAGCCCATTTGCAAGATTATATTACTTCTCATTTCATTAATATGTGTATTGGTGACTTGGTGTATATATATTTTATCTTTTCCAAGTCAGAACCGAAATCTAAAACAATTTTACGTTTTTGCCTTGAGTTATGGTGTAACAAAATTAATCTAGAGCAGAAATGAGTGTAGAGATGATAGAAAGATACTAAGCAGGAGCTGCAGGACACACAGGTTCGTAATGAAATCAAGTCGTAAATGGGACTAAATGCTGTAAATTCCAGTAGAATAATTAATCAGAAACAAACTCTCCCCGTTTCAAACACACTAAAATAATTGACGACAAAAAAAAAAATACAAACCCTAAAATGTTTCCCAAAACCTTCTCACTTCTCCTCGACGTCACACTACCTGATACCTTGTTCTAACTTCTCGTCAAATTTGTGTTAACTCATACTTCTTCTAAGTGTATGTTTCAACAAAAAGAAAATACTAGTTTTAATGTTTGGTAAACACGATATGGCCTATGGCGTAGAAGCATAAGCAATAGTATTTGTAATCCTTTTAATTTAATGTCGCTAACTTTTAAACAAAAAATAATACTAATTCTTCCTATTCATCAGAGTATAATTAAACCAATAATTGATCTAGTCCCTATAGTTTTCTGCTGCAATAAAACAGAAACAAATTTTACCAGGTAATGACAGAACACCTGACTTGATGGCCCATAGGGCTTTTTGTTTTCTGATATTAATTAGTTTATTTTACTCTCTTCGATCATGGGTGTCTCTACCCCAATATTAACTTTAAAGCCAATATATCCATCAACTTATTGGTTTACCATGGCTTGAGATTTGAAGCAATGGCAAAAAGATTATTATCCATTGTGATCAATACATGCTTGGATCTAATTATATCAATCCTATCAAATTTTATTAACATGCCATTCGAAAGACAAAAGAGTGTATAACTAGACTAAACACTTTATAACGAAAAGCGACCAAAATGCAAAGGGAAAAAACATTCGGTTCACATTTGTTCCTTTACCAACATGAATCATATACAAGTTTTGCTAGGGGATTGGAAAGCAAATGGACTAAATTTCTTCCTCCCTTTTAGCAACAAAATATATCAAAAGTAGGAAAAAAAAACGCAGCATCAAGGAAGACCTAGTCAATATACCAAAAACTACGATCATCAATACACACTCTAATTTGACATGCATTCTATCAACTCTTGCTATTCCTTATGACACAATCTGACATGTGTTAGATTAACCTTTCTATCGACCAGTAGCCAAATATATTTTCAAAAGGATAATTAATAGAATCACTACATACATTTTACTTTCAAATTTTATGGGTATCTTTTCATCATTCGCCAATAGCAATTTAGCAAATTATCATTTACTTAATTGAAATTATAGATATCTCCATTTAGCAAAAATATATATAAATAGTTTGAAACGGTTATGTTAATCTATATTGTTCTTAAAATATTATATTTATTTATATATATAAGAAAACAACCTATTATGTTAATATTGATTTTGAAATTTGAACATTTAAAGATAATTCGACTGGTGTCAAAAAGAAAGAAAATTCAATTAGTAGTAGTAGCACATCAAATAATAATAATAATAGAGAACAAAAAACACGTCCACAACTTAAATATTAAACTTTATCAAAAAAAAAAAAAACTTATATAATTAAACTTGGACACTTTAACTGAAAACAATAAAAGACACTCTAAACCCTTTAAAAAGGCCAATGGAAATCCCCAAAGTGCGTATAAAAAAAATCTTATACGATTATTCCAACTTGTATATTTCTCTCCATAGGCTTATGTTGTGCTTAATTCTTCTCTCGAAGACTTCGTGTTGGAAGACTGACCAGTGCTCGCTTTCTTTCTCTCTCTCCACAAACACGAAAAATTCTTCCTTTTCTTTGTTGTCGTTCTCAACTCCAGAATCTCACAGTGCCACAATCTCCAACATTGCATAGTTCTCGAAACTAAAACTCAGGTTATCAAATCTATCTCCTTTGTTTCTTATACCGTGTTTGGCAATTCACGTTCTTTGCTTTCTCCTTTTTCTGGGGTTTCTTATGTCGCAACGCTACTGGTTAATGCTTAGAGATCGAGGAAACTAACAATCGGAGATGTGGAATCCTCCTTTATTATCAAGTACCCCACTTTGTTTTAGAATTTGTGTTTCTACGTTTTTTGTCTCTTGCGTAAAGATATCGACTTTTGCTGCTTTTCTTGCATATCATTGTCATATGTTCGTCTCGTGGGTTAATCTGTAACGAGATCATTGAGAATTACATGTCTCTGCTTCAAGTTATTGATGTTCGGGATCGATGCTTGTGGGTTTTGCTTTTGATCAGGTTTGATTATATTCGTGATAAGCGAGATTCTGAATCTGGGTTAGTGTTTCCATGGAATTTGATTCTCAAAACACTAGATTTTATCTTTTCCTGCTCTTCCGGTTTCTATAACTTTTGGATTGAATCTTTCGTGGGTTTTGCTAGAATTGCCGGGTCTGTGTTTGTTTCAATGATCAATTATTGGATTTAATCGAATGTATTTGGTATCTCTCTATTTCTTTCATGATCTCAAGTGGTTGAATCTTCAGTTTGATACTGTGATCTAATAAAGTTGAGCTTTATACTTTATCTCGTCGTGTTGCGATGGACAATGTATGTATTTGAGCTCTTGCGGTTTGTATGTATCTGATTAGCCAGGAAACTATTATTGATTTCTCTTTGATGTTTTTGTATGTTCTTGAGATTTGAATAACAGTATTATCACTGAAACAACACTGAAAATGTAGTCTTTTGCGGATTTATGCAGACAAGTTTGTTCAGTTTTTTCTACGCTTGAGAATGGTTTTTGTGATGATGGATGAGGAAAACAATCTGATGGATGAAACAGCTCTCATCGAAGATTCCTCTGATGTTGAATTTGCCTGTGGAGATCAACAAGTTGAGCCTCGTGTTGGAGACGAATTTCAGGTTGAGGTTCCTCCTATGATGTCTGCATCCAAACGTGAGGTGTTTCTTTCAACTCCGGTAGCTTTGGATGATTCCTCAAATTCATTTCTCGTGGGACTACCTGTCCAAATAATGTGGATAGACAAACAGAGAAAAGGACAAGGAAATGGAGATGATAATGTTGACATGAACCAATCTTTGAAATCTTTAAGAGCGAAAAAAAGTCGTTTCTCTACGAAGAGCAGAGGCGAGATTGACAAGAATTCAGAACTCAAGAAGCAAAGATTGAATCTTGAGGCTGTTCCTGCGATACTGCCCAGTTCTTGGGAAGATTTTGAGGTGGCTAGCTTTGTTCTTGGTCTGTATACATTCGGGAAGAACTTTACTCAGGTGAAGAAATTCATGGAGGACAAAGGAACAGGAGAGATAGTGTTGTTTTACTATGGGAAGTTTTATAATTCCGCTAAATACCACAACTGGTCCGAATCCCGCAAGAAGCGGAGCCGGAAATGTGTATATGGAAGAAAGCTCTATTCAGGTTGGAGGCAACAGCAGTTGTTATCCCGTTTGATTCCTTCTATTCCTGATGAATCTCAAAAGCAGATGCTCGTGAATGTGAGTCTCTTTTACATCCTAATGCTTAACCATTGTATGTATATATTATTTTATCATTGATCTTACCATTCGCAGGTCTCAAAGTCATTTGCTGAAGGAAAGATCACTTTGGAAGAATATGTAAGCGCTGTGAAGGATCTTGTGGGTCTCAGGCTTCTGGTAGACGCGGTGGCGATTGGTAAAGAAAAAGAAGATCTCACTGTTCTTAGAGCAGCGCCAATGAAGACCAAACCATGGTTCACGGTTTCTCCAAAACCTTCTTCAGTCCCGGGCGTAGGGACATACAATTCACTCACATCTGCTGACATAATAAATCAATTAACTGGCTGTTCACGTCTGAGCAAATCCCGTTGCAATGATATCTTCTGGGAAGCTGTATGGCCACGTTTACTAGCCAGAGGATGGCATTCAGAGCAGCCCAAGGAGCGAAGCTATTTTACATCTAAGGATTACATTGTTTTCATTGTCCCTGGCGTGAAGAAGTGTTCAAGAGACAAGCTTGTCAAAGGCGATGATTACTTTGATTCAGTCAGTGATATTCTAGCCAAGGTTGCTTCGGAGCCCGAGCTTCTCGAGTTTGAAACAGGAGGAGAGATCAGAGAAGCGACTACCAATGAAGTCGTTGTTGCAGAGAACTCTTCTGACCAATCAGATGATAAGTCTTCCCCGTCTGATAGCCAAAGACACCGTTATCTCAGGTCTCCATGTTCTAACCGTGGAACTCCAGGAATGAAATTCACTGTTGTGGACACTAGTTTGGCTTCAAGAGAAAAGTTGTGTGATGTACGGAATCTGAACTCAGAATCTCTAGTTTCTGAGCCAAAGACTCGCCTAGGAGATAAACATTCTCCTGTACTTAAACTTTCACTGGACAATCAGAATGTGAAAAAACCACAAGTGATGCCAAAGGATGCCAAGAACCAAGTGGATGACCCAATGCGATTCACGATTATTGATACGAGTCTAGACCACCGTGAAAATTTATCTGGGTTTAGGAGATGGAGACATTTACCAGGTGATTACACAAAATGTGGTTGTGCAGAGGATGATGCTGGTGTACAGAAGGAGGCAAAGGATCCTTCAAAGAAATTGATTAAGCATAGGTTTACCCATCGAGAAGATACTAACTATCATTCAGTAAATTCTGCTCCATTGTTGAAACGAAGACGCCTCAGTGCTTGTGTTAGGAGGGAAAATGACCTTTTAAGAGACAGTCCACTGTTCAAGCATTTATCGGGCGATGACCCAAAAAGGATGGTCAGTCTTGAACCAGATCGGTTAAGTATGCGTGCTGTCCAACACCAAAATAGCACTTGTGAAGAGATGAATCAGGACAAAGAGAGATATGAAATCGTGTTATCGGTTGATTATATGAATTTGAAGTCTGATCAATCAAAAAAGACTAAAACTGGACCGTCTTCTTCACTTGTTGAGATTCAAGAAACTTCAGAGATTAAACCAAATAGGTTCAATTCCATCTACGGTGTAGACAATGACTGTTCTCCAGAGGGGGTAAGAACCGCCCATGAAGTCATTTCATCAAAACAAGAACCAAACAGGCACTGTTCGGTGTCAGATTCAGACAAAAAAGGCGCTTCCAATGATCTGGAACAAGAGCAACCAGTTAAGCTCCCTTCAATTTCAGGCTCAAAGATTAATAGTTCTCTTTCCAAAGATCTGGGAACTACTCAAGAACTTGGTTCATCAGAACAACATGACCAACAGATTTATACAGATGGTCCTAGAAGACAGAGCACAAGAAAGCGACCACTGACAACTCGGGCTCTGGAAGCTCTTGAATCCGGCTTTCTTACAACTAAGAGAATGAAAAACACGACTGAACCCAAAAGTCGTCAAAGCTCTAGGAAGAAAAAGCACTCAGCTAAGACATGCAACAGAACACAACTTTTGCCAGACAAAGGGAGTGCAGATTTGGAGCACAGAGAAGGAACTAGGAGCATTTTTGTAAAGAAAGCACCAGCAAGTAAGCCATTGGATCAAATAGAGGATTCAAAGCCTAGCTTTCTTCTTAATGAAGCAAGAACCGAGAGTAAGGCTCAGGATCGGATACAATATTCAAAGCCGGGCCCAGCTGAATACCCGAAACTTCCACCGATTGTTCTGAAGCTTCCATTCAAGCGTAGGTGAGGTTCAGAGACTTCAATCTGATAATTTTGGGCTTTGGATGAGAGAAGATTGGCCTTGCTGAAGAAGAAATGTGTAAAGTGAGATTTTTTACACAAGGGTTTTATTCTTTGTTATTCTTTTTTTTTTTTACTATACAGAAGTAATGTTTTTATTATACGGTTTAATGGTCTATATCCAAAGAAATTAAGTGGAATAATGATGGTCAGGCACATAATCGATTAAAGCATATACCCAGATACATACAAATCGTGAATAGTAGTAAGTCTAATCTAACGTCACAACAATGTTTATACTATACAGACACAAATCTTGACTGATTTAAGTGCAGCTGACTTGCTGCGGCCGCTTGATGGCCTTGTCCAAATTGTGAGAGACTGCTTTGGTTAAGTTGGGGTCTTCAAAACCAAGCTCCGCTCCAAATCTTTGCAGTCATAAGTCATAACAATGGAACCAAATTTCAAAAGGCATCATTAGTGTCAGTCAAATTCACTTCACACTCCTTACAGTAGTTTTGGTTCAAATTCTTTTGACTTACTTAGGATCCAAGACCAGTTTCTGAACCTCTTTGATGGCTGAGCTAGCTGCGTATAATGATATCTTTCCAATCTGATATTTAAAATCCAAACCATTTTCAAGAACTTTAGAACTGAAGGCATTGAGATGGTTAATGGTTTGTTCTAAGGGAAGGTGGAATCAAAGTTTTGTTACCTCTAGAATCTGAAGTTTTGCCTCGTGGTCGTTTGGTAAACACCGGATTTCTTCAGCTAGTCTTGCTGATTCTCCAACACTTTCAGGGCACAAGAAGTCGAGCGCCACCTGAACATTCGACTGAGAATTGTATACGTGCCAGCAAAATTTTAGTTTCTTAGTAAGCACAAGGGACAAGAATCTCGGTGGATTTGACGTTGCATAGAAATATAATTACCTGAAGATTTCGGACTTGGAACGGACATCCAGCCGGAATGAAGATAGCCTCACCACTATGTTGCTCAAACGTCCATGGCTCAACTCCTGAGACAATAGCAAGAGTCATCCCTTAGGTTTCCATGCAATAAGCTTTTGGAAATAGAACATAAAACAGAATGCTTGTTTTTCCTACCACACTCATCTTTTAGTTGTCTCTTCTGGTGATCGTTTAAGAACAATCCTTCATGCAACGGGCGTGACACCTGAAACTCGCGTAAACAAACTAGGAAACTCAATCATTTGACATACAAAAAGATGATTTTCCCATTTAATATATTGATTTAGCAGTTAAGACTCACAAAATCAGTGTTAAAATTGTCAGGCTTCTGGAATGTTCTCTGCAAAAACTCGGCCAGTTTTGAGACGTCTTGGCGTCGAAAGACATCCCACTGGGCTCCTCCTGCACATGAAGACGTGCAAGAAGATTCCATGTTGTGACTGTTATCAGTTCTGCTCTCTGGATTCACAGTTAACATCATCTCAGATTCATTCTTCTCTGTATTGACTCTACCAAGTGATAGATCATGTAATTCTCCGTCCCTTAATGTTTCCTCAGGGCTAAGAAGTGACTCATTTCCGTCCAGCTTTTGGTCAGGTTCTTCAGGACCGAGGTTCGTCTCTGTCGCCCTTTCGAATGTTGTTCCATCAGATGTGTGCACCACGAGGTATACCTGATTAACAATTCCAAAACACATCAGGTGTGCACCAATAGGTGTGAAAAATCCAGTTTTCTCCGTCAACCAAAATAAGACAAATGTGCTTAAATACAATCCAGAACTGGGTAATGTACCATATCGCGCATACTGTAGTGAATACTAGTCGATGAATTGCCAGCACCAGTTTCTTGGTATGTTCCACAAGACACATAAATCTTTGGACCTGCATCGTTTTGGAGCGAGTAATGAGGTAACTTGGCTGCAACGTTAAGAAGGCCTAACCGGGGATGTATGTACTCGAGAAACGGAAATCTTCTGATAAACTCAGGTCTTTGGTAGAAAATGAACTCCTCAGAAGCACTTGCGCTCGGCCAGTCCTTTAACTTCCACAATAGCGGAAGACCTGCGTCTTGGTTTTTTCCATCTCTATATGCTTTTGTAAAATCTCCAAGTCTTACATCAACCTGTGAATCAAGTTATAAACACTAATGAATCTGTGACTCAACAATATGAAGATATGAAAACAAAGAAATTTACCTCTGAAGCATCCAAGCAATTTATGACCTTCAAGAATGGATCAAGTTCTCTCAATTTCTCGTCTGAAATCTCGTCTATATTCCTCCATATAGTCTCAGGATCCCATCTAGAGCAAGATGACTCATCAAGTACCCCTTTTACAATAACAAGCCGACCATCAGCCCATTGTTTCTCAAAAATAGCTACTCCATCAGATTTAATCGTTTCAAGCGACGGGCTGTACACGAAGTTGTCACTGCTCTCCTCTCTCTCAGCAAATTTGCAGAATCTGGAATCACACAGTTCAGGGTTCTGAAGGTCAGATACCTTGCAGCCATTAACAATCTCCTCAGCATTTTTCACAAGCTTCGCAACCCAATTCATCTTGAATATGCGAGCGAGATTCAAAGAACGGGAACCGCAGCCTCCATACTCCTTAGGAGGGCAGGGGATACTCCCGTCATCGTTGGCTTCCCACTCAGGAAACTTGTATGAAAATTTCAGTTTTAGTTTAGGAACTTCTGTTCTTTCTCCTATGATTTGGTTGCTCCCACTAATCTCAACTGAAGAATCTGCCCGTATATCTTGACAGCATCTCAGGCACAGGTCATATGAGCAGTTCGAACAATGACGGTAGTAGTCAACAACTGGTATCCGACACACGTTGCTGCGTGAAACAAAACATCAATAAGAACATATACCATATTACAAAGTGCCAACAAGACATAGTTGTAGGTTTCAGATAGAAAATTTTCAATTAAGAAGAAAAGCATGTAAGACAGATCAAAAGTACCAGCACATCTGCTCATCTGCTTTCAATCTTGCTCTGACAAGATCAATCTCAGCGCCTATAGCATAAAAAAAACTAGTGTTAACCTCAAAGAATGTTAGAAGCATATATAATTCATCAATCGTCACTGTAAATCAAAACTTGTCTCACCACGAAGCCTCTTCTCTAGTTCTACTTCCATACATTGTTCAAGATGGATCTGCTTTATCACTGGAAGGACAGCTGACAATAGACTATAAAGATACCGCAACTTGTCCAACACAGGTATTTCCCGGATCCGTACCTGCAAATTTTCACAAAGAGCCATCTCATGGTCTTAAAATTTTAACCCCCAAAATAAGTAGCAATGGTTTGAAACTATGGATAAACAAGATCGCACCTTTATTGTATTATCCGAACGCAGGCAAGGTTTACAATTACACAAACCACGACACGCAGGGCAAACTTTCTCGAGTTCTTCAAGTGATATCTCCGAATACCTTAAAATGTTAGAGACATCATCAGTACCATGAACTCTTTCTACCAAAGGTTTACAGAATCTTGAAAAAGAAAGCAAACCTTGTCGATATACAAGTGTCGCAGAAGGCTCTTTGATTGCATTTGAGGCAAGAAAAGATTCTATCTGTATCTTTTCTCTGGCATTGATGGCAAATTACACCCAAAGACTCAGCAGAGACATCTGTGCTTTCTGCTGAGTATTCCTACAACTCATTAAAACAGTAATTTTAATCCTAATAAGTCAATCATCGAAACAAACAAACACCTATGGGTGTAAAAGTTCTCTGTATCACCAAAGAGAAACAACAAATTTACCATTGGACTCATGCTTTGGCGTGATCTACTACGTGAGGAATCCATTATAGCAACAGATGGTGGTGTTCTATAGGATCTGTAGCTCTCTTCAAACATTCCAACATCTCTAGCCATCTCATCATTCAAATCCACTGCAACACGTGGCGAGAAACTCCTCATCATTGGTGTCTCGGGAGAGTATCGAATCAAGCTTTTATTATGTCTCTTCTCCCTACTACCATTATTCTTGGAAGCAGAGGCATAACCATTATTATAGTGCTCAATGCTGGTGATTGGTATCTCGAAATCATCCATCTTCCCTTCTGAATATGTATCAGTTTCGCCCAATGGTGATCTCCTTTTCGCTTTCTTCTGGTTAGCACGGAAAGCCGAATTAGCAGCCCGTTTCTTCGCCTGGATGTAGTGCTTCTCACACACTGTCTTATCGGGCATGGACATTGCAGTGCATCTCCACTGTTTACCATCCGATCTCTTGCACCGTAAATCATCTGGAATCCCGCCAATACCCTCACCATTGCCATTGCCATTGCCATTAGCGTAGCCAGATCGAGTTTGCTCATTAGCACTCATTCTAATCACTGAAGCACAAATTTCATCAAAATTGACCTGCATTGTTAAAACACTGGATTGTCAAAACTTAAATCAGAATTGGAGCACTCACGAAGAGCGAAACTAAATTGGTATCTTAAGAAGACTTGCTCCAATTGAGGAAGACGGTCAATTAAATTACAATCGCAAAATCCAAATTACCAAGAAAACCCCTTAAAATCCCCCAAATCGATCAACCGAAACTAAACTAAACAACAAGCTAAGGAGTTATGTAGAGACAGAAAGAGCTCCAATAACATTACCATACATGATCATTGGACAGCAAAATCAACCTAAGAGCTCCACACATACAGATACTGAGATACATGATATAACATATATGTATAGAATAAAGGTGCGTACAAATTCAAAGACAGCTCGGGAAACGCTAACCGAGAAAATCGAAGGAATAATTGAAATCAGGTTTTGGAGAAAGAGTGTTAGAGATGGGAATTCGAAAGCTTCAACATGTATATAAGTGTATGTGGATTGTGTATATATGTGCATTAATAATTGGTCATGCTTACAGTAAGAGAAGGAAACCCCAAACCTGAAATTAGGGTTTTGCTCGAGAGAAATTGCAGAGGTCATAGATGGGAGAGATACCAATCATGTTCCTTTTTCTCCTCGGTAAACTTTTGAAATGTGAACATTTTCAGCTATATTTCAGTTTTTTATCAATATATTTTAGTATTGTTTTGAAAAAAGTCCAAATATTTGGAATGCTACAAGTCCAACTACGTAGTATGTTTTTTTAACGTCTATGAGATAATCTGTTTTTAAGAAACTAATATAGATATGAAATTTAACAAAGTTATATATCGGTACTACTAGATGGATTTATGTTTTTTTCGGGGATTTATGCTTAATTTCGTATAAGGAAAATCAGTTTAAAATTTGTAATCTGTATAATAAAATTTTCGAATATATGGAATATGGACCACTATATGGACTACGTCTATTTTTTGGTTTAACTTAAATAGAAAAAAAAAGCAGCAAAGAATATGGATGGTGCGTCAGGGGCACGCGAGGTGAGTCTATCGTTGAATTAAACGGATGATTCATCGAGAAAATGAGAACCAATCGCGTTTCAGAATAAGCAAAAGTAAAACGGGTTATTTATACCACGCGCATTATTCTTAACGAGACTACAAGAAAGATGCTTGAGATTATTCTACTTCTCAAAGATTCTGTAAAGTATTAGTACTACCATATATTTTTGCCATACTTAAAACTGAAATTGACGTCTAAAATTTCAACTTGTGTAATATATCCATCAACCACTATGTCATTATAGATTTTAAGTTATCTTTGATTATAACATAATTTTTATTGATAAGATTTATTTATTTAAAAATTTATTGAAACAAAACCATATTAAAGACAGTCTTTAAAACGTTTTGATTTAACATTATCACTAAACATTTACATATCCTTTGGTATAATTAAACTTGGGACAAGGATAAACTAATATTAGGAAAAATCATTAAAAAGAATAACCGCGTCCTTTATTTCCAAACAATAAAATATCGTCCGTGTCTGTTCCGTTCCGTTCCGTTCCGTGTGTAAACCCATTTCTTCTGTAAACCGACTTTAACATAAATATATATGTATATATATCCTTACCCTTTCACTTTAATATTCCTCATAAAACAAAAAAACTAGTCTTTACTGTAATCGTTTCTCGATAAGACCTCTGTGAGAAGAAATTTCAAAGTTTTTTAGTTTCTTTCAGTCATCCCGATCCGAGTAACCATGGAGTGTAGATCGTTGGATCTGACGATCATATCCGCCGAGGATCTAAAAGACGTTCAATTGATCGGTAAGCAAGACGTATACGCCGTCGTTTCCATCAACGGTGACGCAAGGACGAAGCAGAAGACAAAGGTTGACAAAGATTGCGGTACTAAACCCAAATGGAATCATCTGATGAAGCTCACCGTCGACGACGCCGCGGCACGTGAGAATCGTCTGACTCTGGTTTTCGAGATCGTGGCCGATCGTCCGATCGCCGGTGATAAACCCGTCGGAGAGGTTAGCGTTCCGGTGAAGGAGCTCTTGGATCAGAACAAGACCGATGAGGAAAAAACGGTGACGTACGCCGTGAGGTTACCTAACGGGAAACCTAAAGGATCTCTCAAATTCTCGTTCAAATTTGGTGAGAAATATACTTATGGATCTTCGAGTGCTCCTCACGCGCCCGTTACCGCTTACCCGCCCGGACAAGGTGCCCCGTCTGCATACCCTCCTCCTCCCGCGGGCCCTTCTGGATATCCACCACCAGGACACGACGACAAACATGGTGGTGGTGTCTACGGATACCCGCAGCCAGGTGGATATCCACCTCCAGGTGTGACTGCTGGATATCCGCCAACGGGACCCGGTGGATATCCACCACCCGGTGCATACCCGCAACAAGGAGGTTACCCGGGATATCCGCCTCCGCAACAGGGTGGATACCCGGGGTATCCGCCACCGGGTTACCAGGGATATCCGCCACCGGGTTACCAGGGATATCCGCCACCGGGTCCATACGGTTACCCGCAACAGCAAGCTCATGGTAAACCGCAAAAACCGAAGAAGTCTGGAATGGGTGGAATGGGAGTTGGGCTTGGGCTTGGAGCTGGTTTACTGGGTGGGTTGCTTGTTGGTGAAGCTGTTTCTGACATTGCAGATGATATGGGAGATATGGGTGGCGATTTCGACTTCTGATTGTGCTATCTTATCAACTTTCAATTTCTTAGGTTAACTGCTCTAATGTTTTCGTTTGATGAGTCATGTGAAGAACGTGAGAGATCAACTATTATCCTGTGTTTATGTATTTGGTTTCTTGCTTTCTTCTAATGAAATAAGGAATGTATTGAACATTTTGCTATTATCAACCACTGTCTGTTGAGTAGAATGCTATGAAATATAATGCTTTCTCAACTTTATTTATATATTCATTGGAAATTTCATAGATGTCTTAAGAATAATGTGCATCATAAAAAGAATGATTCACTTTATATTAGTCAAAAATTGTTGAGGAAACAAAAAGATCTAGTCGAAAATTGGCACTTCGGAAGCTATCGAATGCTTTGAGCTTGGTGAAACACAGCCTGAATTAAAGTAGTTTGAAGGGATGATAAAATCTTTCACCGCTGTAAAAGCTTTAAGAAAAACAGTAATTAGTCAAACACCAATTTTTCGTAAAACGAAAACTCTGTGAAAATCTCTTACGTTATTTTCTTTTTTATGTTTCCTTAAAAGGAGAAAAAAACTGAAAAAGAACAGAAGAAGGTGAAATAACCAATAGCTGCAAATCCAATGTCTCATAGCCTAAAAACAACCTTCAACCACCTGACTCTATAACTCAGCATCACCATCTTCACCGTCCTCCTCACTTTCTCCCCTGGTTTTCTCGTAAACCGACTTAATAACCGGGTTACAAACCGACTCAACCTCCTCCAGTTTCTCCTCGTAATCATCCTTTTCTGCATTTACATTCTCCTCCAACCACTCCAACGTCTCCTTCAAAACCTCTTCCATCTTCTCTTTATCTTCCTCACTTATCTTCTCCGCAAGCTTCTCCTTATCGGCCACTGTACTCTTCATGTTGTACACATACGTTTCAAGCTTGTTTCTCGCATCAATCTTCTCTTTTACAATCCTGTCTTCTTCAGCAAACTCCTCTGCTTCTCTAATCATTTCCTCAATCTCTTCTTCTGTCAAACGACCTTAGTCGTTCGTTATTGTTCTTGACTGTGACGTCTTTGCTACTTTGTCTTCGGCCTTCACCTGCAGAATCCCATTTGTGTCCACTTCGAAAGTCACCTCAATCTGTGGCACTCCCCTGAAAAAATATTGGTTTCGTGCGTCTTAAGTAAACTAAGAACCGAACTAAAGTCAAAACGGTATGGTAGCCAAGATTGAACGAGGTATTTACCTGGGTGCAGGAGGAATGCCTGTGAGATCGAATTTTCCGAGCTCGCGGTTAGCTTTAGTCATGCTTCTCTCGCCTTCATAGACCTTGATGGTCACAGTACTTTGCTGATCTTGGTAAGTTGTGAACACCTGAGACTTCTTCGTTGGGATCTCCGAGTTCCTTGGAATAATCTTTGTCATCAAACCTCCTACAGTCTCGATACCGAGGCTCAACGGCGCAACATCAAGCAGCAAAATATCTGTTTTCAATTATAAAGTTAGTTTTTTTGCTACTTAAAACGTCTACAATAAATAAAAAAAACACTCGACACTTACTTTGAATTTCTTCTCCACCTTCACCACTTAATTCTCCACCTTGTACCGCGGCGCCATAGGCCACAGCCTCATCAGGGTTAGTCCCTTTGCTGAGTTCCTTGCCATCGAAGAAATCCATCAACAGCTGTTGAATTTTTGGGATTCTGGTGCTACCTCCAACAAGAACAATCTCGTCGATATCAGATTTCTTCAACCCTGCATCTTTAAGAGCCTTCTTTACAGGTTCCATCGTCTTCTTGAACAAATCCATTTTAAGTTCCTCGAACCTCGCTTTAGTTAAAGGCTCAGAGAAATCAACTCCATCGAAGAGTGACTCAATCTCAACACGGACTTGGTGCTGGTTGCTCAAAGCTCGTTTCGCACGCTCACATTCGCGCCTGAGTTTACCAAGCGATTTGTAATCCTTGCTTATGTCTTTGTTATACTTCTTCTTGATCAATTTGATGAAATAGTCCACCACTCTATGGTCAAAATCTTCTCCACCAAGGTGAGTGTCTCCACTTGTGGATAAGACTTCAAAGACGCCATTATCTATGGTAAGGATACTAACATCGAATGTTCCTCCACCAAGATCATATACCAAGATGTTTGACTCCCCACCTTGTTTGTCTAAACCATAAGAAATGGCTGCACCAGTTGGCTCGTTGATTATACGAATCACGTTAAGTCCCGCAATTGGTCCCGCAATTGCCCCCGCGTCCTTTGTCGCTTGCCTCTGCGCATCATTGAAATACGCTGCAAAACAACCAAGAAGCATGACAAGCCATCTTATTATCAAACATTCAAGCCAACACACACGTATAGTAAAGAAAAATTATCAATAGACTAGTCCGTTTCGTCTCTTGCTACCATATACATCTACATAATTAAAACAATGTATCAGCACGTACCTGGAACCGTGATGACAGCATCTTTGATCTTCTTCCCCAAGAAAGCTTCGGCTGTCTCCTTCATCTTCGTTAGTATCATAGCACTTATTTCCTCAGGACTAAACACTTTGTCTTCGCCTTTAACCTTCACCTGAATGTAAGGCTTTGCATCTTTGTTCACAACCTTGTATGGCATGAATTTGATATCCCTCTGTACATCAGGATCATCAAATCTGTAACACAACACCAAAAAAAAGTTGAATAAAAAAAGCTCAACATTATATATGGACTAGCTAGATATTTGGAAACTAAACACTTACTGTCTTCCCATCAGACGTTTCGGGTCGAAGATGGTCCGGTCCGGGTTCTTGGCCGCTTGATTCTTAGCAGCCTCCCCGATAAGACGTTCTGTATCAGTAAACGCAACCCAAGATGGTGTGATTCTGTTTCCCAGAATCGTTGGCTATGATTTCAACGTGTTTGTTATGATACACACCAACACATGAATATGTAGTCCCTAGATCGATCCCTATCACCGTCCCCAGTTTCTGCTCTTCGCCTTGTATTGCCACACATGACATCAAAGCTGCTCCATTCATATAAACAATCATAAGCCTTGGCATGAGTAAAAAGCGAACACAGATTCCAAAAAATTGTTTTATGAGACTTTACCTGTGAGAAAAAACAAATACGCAACAAGAGCTTTGTTCGTCATCTTCGTTATTCAGAACTCTTCTTCGATCACGTTTGCTTGCATACAGAAGTATAGTTTGATAGGGTTCGGAAGAATATAAGCTCATAGTCTATTTATATCTGCTTCATTACGATTCGTATTTAAACTGGTAGTGTCCTATCCAATCATTGCATGACACGTTAGCTTAACTACATGTTTTATGTTGGCGCGCTCCCTTACTTTTAACCGACGTAAAGTACCCAATATCAAAGAGACACGTGACATTAAATCGTCATCCAGAATCTCCCTAGATTTTAACGACTTCTTCATATTACTAGTTAACTAGTTATCAATAAAAAAATGTACTTATTATTTTATTTCATAAGGAATTCTGTATAATCTGAAGGAATCCTCTGTGGAAACATTTTTTTATATCAGATTGGATGGCAAGCCGGAAATTTCCTGGATTGTTGTGGATCGTACCGGTTGGAGCGAGTGTTGCTACTTTATTTATTTTTTAAAAATTCATTAAAAATAGGTCAAACACCAGATTAAAGGGGCTTTCTAGCCATATTAACTGGGCCTAAATCCTGAAATCCAGTCCGGCCCAATCCTAGAAAATAGGACTAAACCCTTTCCATTTTTTTATTTTTTTTGGAGCTAAAATAGATCGAATTAAAAAAATATTTAATTTTAAAAAAATATTAAATAAGTTTTAATAAAATAACGATGTTGTTATCACATGCATGAAATATTAAATATTTATTGGTACACTGATTGATAAAATAATAATTTTTGTCGCCACGGAAAATTTCATTAGATTAAAGTATTTTCTTTTGTTATTAATGAAATTAGTGTGATGCCAAAACTAATGCATATGCAATGCGGAGTAATTTTGGAAGAACATGCATGATCATTGCTTAACCACATCGTTTATTCATCACGCAGACATAATTATATATACATAGATAGATATGAAAGAACTTTGCCATTTTATAACTACACCCATTAGTCAGTCGTCTCCCAGTGTACACTAAAAATAAGATAACGACAAAACAAACAAACCAACCCTAATGGCGGCCTCTAAGTTTTTTGGCTTCTAATATTTAACTTCAAAACAAAATAATGGACCAAATTATATCAAATTTAAAACAGTAGTGATATGAATAATGTTTATTTATATTTGAATATAAATTTAAACTATAACAAAACATTTCGTGTAAATTAGAATATATATTTCATAATTTGTGTGTATGTCATAGTACTATTGTCTATGTTTAATTTAATAAATAATATTATACTCCAGGTTAATTATTTTTTAACATCAATGCACTTTTATTACTTAATTAGAGTTGGTATAGCAAGCACGCCAGTATCAGGCCTATAGAAAGCGGAGCAGAAAAGCCAAATTGTAACCTCTGGTACATAAAAAATAGAAGCAAAAATTAAATAAACCATGTCAAGGACTAAATTCCACCTCATCCATGGCCTAGCCATGGAAAAAAAAGACACTTCAGTTTAATATGTTCGCACGATATAAACATAATTATTTTATTATGTAATGATTTCTTTTGTTGGATGTAATAATGGAAATCTAATTCGTTTACAAGTGATGCCAAAAAAAAAAAACGTTTAAAGTGTAAGTCTGCAAGAGCAACGTATTATATGATTGAGACAGCAAAAAAAATACTTACTAGAAATCACAACGTATGATATACTCGAAACAGTTAGAGGGTAATATGATCATTTAAGCTCCATTGACTGATAAGTTGAATTACATTAATATACAAACGGCGTGTATAATTTAATTTTAAGCGAATGCAAAGAGGAAGAAATGGAAGCTTGGCCAGAAGGAGAGAAAACTTCCCGATGTAAAACCAGTGGTTCAGGCAATCGTGAGGACTACGTCGAGATCACGCTCGAAATGAGAGACGAAACCATCAGAACTATGAAGCCGAAGGCGACTCTTCGGTCGGTTATTTCGGGGAGGCTAAAAACGATGGTTAAGTCGTTGTCGTTCTCTTCACGCCGGCTCGACCGGAGCAAGTCGTCCGGTGCCATGTTTGCTCTTCGAGGTTTGAGGTTTATCGCTAAAACCGACGCCGTTGGCAGCTGCTGGGATGAGGTTGCGAAAAGATTCGATGAGTTAGCCGTTGAAGGGACGCTCCTAAAATCCAAATTTGGACGTTGCGTAGGTAAAAAAGATTTCTAACTACTGTAATATTGTTTTTGGTTTTTTCTTTTAAATAACGTTTCCATTTTTTTCCTTTTTCTGAGTGCAAAACTCAACTTATTTCCTCTTTATCAAAAAACACTCAACCTATTTTCTAATAATCCATATAATTTAATATTACAAATTTCAAATTATTCTAGCTCTGTCATTTTACAAATTTTCCAAAAAGAGATATCAATATTCAATTCGATTTATAAAAAGTATTTCAACTGAATAGGAATGGTTGAATCGAGCGAATTTGTAAACGAGCTTTTCGAGGCGTTGGTGAGAAGGAGAGGGACTACGTCATCGTCAATTGCCAAAACTGAATTATTCGAATTCTCGGAGCAGATCACAGGCAATAGTTTTGATGCTAGGCTGCAAATCTTTTTTGATATGTAAGTGTACAGTATATGGTTTCATATTTAATTAATAGTAACTTTAAAAAGTAACACATTATATATCTTTTGTTGTACAAAGTGGTAAGAGAATTAGTTATATCTTTGTGTTGATGTGACTAAGGGTGGATAAAAATTTGGACGGACGTATTCGGGGAGAAGAGGTTAAGGAGGTGAATAATAAACTAATAACGATACCTTATCAAATTGAACTCAATTACGTTACAACAAATAAAGTCGAAATTTTGTTTTGGCTTAATTGTAGATAATTGCTTTAAGTGCTTCGGCTAACAAACTATAAAAAATTCAAGAAAGAGTAGAGGAATATGCTGCCTTGATCATGGAAGAACTCGATCGCGACAACCTCGGATATATCGAGGTTTGTTGTCTACTAGTATAGAATGGCTACACTTGATTAAAAAAATAGGTTCAATCTTTAAAATCAATTAAAACGTTTCAAGGTATTCCAATGTGTTAAAAAAATATGGTTGTTTGTAGCTATACAACTTGGACACATTGCTTCTCCAAGTTCCTAGCCAATCGAACAATAGTCCATCGCTGCGAACAAACGTGCACTCAGCAAGATGTTGAGCCAGAAGCTCATACCAACGAAAGATCGGAACCCCGCAAAAAGATTTGCTAGGAATATATCATACTTCTTCTTGGACAATTGGCAAAGGATTTGGGTGTTAACCTTGTGGATATCCATTTGCATCGCTCTCTTCACTTGGAAATTTTTCCTGTATAAACGCAGAACCGTGTTCGAGGTGCTGGGCTACTGTGTTTCCGTGGCAAAAGGTAGTTCAGAGACCTTGAAATTCAACGTGGCTCTCATTCTATTGCCTATTTGTAGAAACACTATCACTTGGCTAAGGACCAAGTCCAAGCTTGGCTCCGTTGTTCCCTTTGATGACAATATCAATTTCCACAAGGTAATGCACTTAACTATACATATTAGTTAAATAGGAAAACTTATCATTGATCCGAGCATGTGTTTTTTAAGAAAAATTCAAACAATTTCAATAACAATCCGGTTATGCTTGTTCTTAATGTCCATGCAGGTTATTGCGTTCGGGATCGCGGTTGGAATAGGCTTACACGCCATATCTCACTTGGCATGTGACTTCCCCCGCTTACTGCCTGCTAAAAATGTAGAGTTTGAGCCAATGAAAAAGTTTTTCGGAGACGAGCGGCCTGACAATTATGGGTGGTTCATGAAAGGGACAGATGGGTGGACTGGAGTCATTATGGTGGTTCTAATGGTAGTGGCCTACGTCTTGGCCCAGTCATGGTTCAGGCGCAACCGGGCCAAACTGCCAAAATCGTTGAAACGGTTGGTTTCAACCCGTTTTGGTACTCGCACCATTTGTTTGTCATCGTTTATGTCCTTCTAATCGTGCATGGCTATTTTATTTATCTCTCCAAGGAATGGTACCAAAAGACGGTACGTACAAATATTTTTTAAAGAAATTTTGACTAAAGATCATAATAATTTTAACTAGATTTTATGAAATTATTCGTTTGTTGTTGACATTGGACAGACGTGGATGTATCTGGCTGTCCCCATACTATTATATTCATCTGAACGATTGATTCGTGCATTTAGACCAGGTTCCAAGGCTGTAAAGATTTTGAAGGTATCTCTATGTCTGTTCATAATATTATTTTCGTAAAAGACAAAAATCAAGGATGAATTTCACATTATTTTATAAAATATTCTATCACTAATACGAAAATGCAAATTGGAAGTTTTATACGAATTCTAGTACTAAAATGTTCGAAATCCAAATGCATTCTACAAAACAAATTGATTTTAAATTAATTTTGCAGTTTGCAGGAAATGTACTTTCACTTAACATGTCGAAGCCTATAGGGTTCAAGTACACAAGTGGGCAGTACATATATGTTAACTGTTCTGACGTCCACCATTACAATGGTAATTAATCAATACTGAAATGTAATAATCATAAGATTTAAACTTTATCATTTTGGTAATCTAACCTCTTTTCACGATTAGTGACTTATTTGCAAAGGCATCCATTTTCAATTACTTCGGCTGACGGGGACGATTACCTCAGCATTCATATCCGCACACTCGGCGACTGGACATGGCAACTCAAATCCTTATAGTTTCGGTGATCTTGATAAAAACCCATGTTCACACAAGTGCATTTTCAAATCAAATTATAAATCAACAAAGAACATAAAAACATATATAATAACAACTTTGACGTTGAGGGTACAACTTGAACTTTTCTATAATGTTAATAGGAGAAAGAAGAGTGTAAAAAAAAAGAGGACCTAGGCGTAGTAATTCAAGCTTGCTTTTTTCTTGGCTTGTACTTGAATTATACCTTCATTGAAATCCTCATGGTTCACCTGCACACACATTTACCATTTCGTCCTCAGAATCCATCCTACAGTTACAACCACTAAAGACCAGATATATATGCATACCTCAGTTGCATCCCGGCACAGAGCAAGCATGCCCGCTTCAACACACACTGCTTTGAGTTGAGCTCCATTGAAATCATCCGTTGATCGAGCAAGCTCTTCAAAATTGACATCTGCATTCACATTCATTTTCCGAGAATGTATCTGCAACCCCCATCACTGACAATACCCAAGATAAGTTATTCACAAGGATTTCACATTCAAGACTTGTCTAAGTGCATGAAGCTTATATAATTTTAGCTTTAAAACAGAAACAAACAAGTAAAAAGAAAAGAAAAAAGATACGGTTATGGATACAAAACCTGTATGATCCTGGCTCTTGCTTCTTCAGTGGGGTGCGGAAACTCAATTTTACGATCCAAACGACCAGACCGCATAAGGGCAGGATCTAGTATATCAGCACGATTTGTCGCTGCAATAACCTAAGTTTGAAAAGTTATGAGCTTATCACGCCTTTCATTGAGTAAATAGATGTTTTCAGAGGTAATAAGTGGGTAAACCTTGATGCGTTCGTCGCTGCTGAATCCATCAAGCTGGTTGAGCAGCTCCAACATTGTTCTTTGCACCTCACGGTCTCCACTAACTTCGCTGTAAACCCATGAAAAGCCAGTATTAGTCATCAGAAAGAAAATCAAATGAGACTAGATAAATTAAAGTAGTTATGACATCATCACTCTAGATAGAGATACCTATCAAAACGCTTTGTCCCTATTGCGTCAATCTCGTCTATGAATATAATACAAGGGGATTTTTCTTTTGCAAGCAGGAAAGCATCACGGACAAGTTTTGCTCCATCTCCAATGAACATCTATACGTAAGTCTACAAAAAGTTATTTTCCATTCGGTTCACAAATTTCACAGGATATAGGATCAAGTTCAGTTAAGATTACATTAGTTTTCATACCTGAACAAGTTGTGGTCCAGCCAGTTTCAGGAAGGTTGCATCTGTCTGTGCTGCACAGGCTCGTGCAATCAACGTCTTTCCGGTTCCAGGAGGACCATATAACAGTACACCTTTGGGTGGACGGATACCCAACTTTTCGAACTGTTCTTTGTGAGTCATTGGCAACACAATGGCTTCAACAAGTTCTTGTATCTGTTTAATGATACAAAACGTCAAATATTGTACCAGAGATACTAAAAACTAAGCAAGCATAAAATAGGAGAGTCATCAACTAGCCTGCTTCTCTAGTCCCCCTATATCATTGTAGTCTTCAGTAGGTTTTTCATCAACCTCCATAGCTTTTACTCTTGAATCATACTCAGACGGCAAGGTATGTAGAATCAAGTAGCTATCTTTATTAACTCCAACCAGGTCCCTAGGCTTCAATAAATCCGGATCAACAAGTCCAACAATCGGGAGAAAGATGGTCTGAAAAGTATAATCCATAAGAACTTTATACAAAAACTCATACATCTATATTAATTACACTAGTTGTTATTGTTCATTCAGCACTAGTTCTGCAAGTAATAAGAGAATCTGAAACTTCACCTGGCGAGTTGATGTTTTTAGAACGATGCATTTTCCCTTCCTCTGAGAGTCTAGATCAATATTTGCTCCATCTTCCTCTGCATCATCCTCTGGACTCATCTCAAGAATCTACAAAGCAAGGATACTTGATCAAATCCTAATTCTAGCATTACCCATAAAATGTGGATGGTAAAATGTCTGACAAAGGAGGGTTTCGAGAATAAAGGATATCATAAGGGTACATCAGACTGAATAATACTACTAGTTATCAAAAACATCGTATAGCTAAAATCTCAAATTGTATCACTAAAAAAAGGAGTGTTATACATAACAAAAACAAGCAGTCCCATATAAGGTATTTAAGAGAGTGAAACTCCAAAGCCAACAGCCACTGAAAATACCTCAACGATATTGCCGACTAAGTAAGGAAGCTGTTTGTTTAGCTTAATCTTCTCTTGGTTCTCCTTTATCTTCTCCTTCACTGATTCCAAATCAAGGTTTGTCCTCTGCATAACTTCCTAAAACAAACCAACATACATTCGAGAAAAAAAGACAATCAGAATTTATAATCGAATGAGCTGCAAATGTCTTCTAATCATTTTCTAATCCGGAAGGATCATAGTTGTGCTACGAAATACAAATTCTTCAAAACTAAGAATGCGGGAGAGTAGAATCCAGAACTTGGAAACCCCAATCAAAGTGTCACTAATCATATTAAGGTAGATAGAGATTTCGGAAAGAGGAAATCTACTAGTTCCAAGTAGCAAAAAAAAAGATAGTGAGAAGAGAGAGAGGCTGACCTTGAGGATGCGACTATCGTTGGTTAAGAGACGAGAAGCTTTAACGATGTCATCTGTGGTCATGGAAGCTAGTTGGTCTTCCTCGAAGCTCGTATCCTCCGCCATCTCCCAAGAAGTCTGAGTTAATTGAGTGAAGAGATCTCTGACTAATAGAATGAGTTTGGCTTTTGGGGGAAGAAATAACTTTATGTATTACCAAAAAAAAAACAACTTAATGGTACCAACATATTCTATTAAATAATAGGTAATCTTCCAGTTATTAATCAATCCGATGTCGTCCAGCGGTTAGGATATCTGGCTTTCACCCAGGAGACCCGGGTTCGATTCCCGGCATCGGAGCTTTTTATTTTTATCGTTTACCTTAAAACTTTGGCAACGGAATTTTTCTTTCACACGTTTCGACGACCTATGTCTACCAACGTTTATTGTTCAGCATGTTATTATATATATATATATATATATATGTGTTTTTTTAAAATCAAGTTTATAATGAATCCAATTGATACACAAGCTGGTCAAATTGATAAAAATCTGGAGATAAAAAAAAAGTGTAGACAAAAGAAAAGAAGTATGAAACTGTTCAATATTGTAATCGAAGGGGAAAAGAGTGTTGAAGATTGTATTTACTTTGGCTTTTGAAAGACCTAACGAACGAACACATTACAATTTTATCATTAAGTTTTCAAGATCCTTTTAATATGATTCTCCTAATCGCATGATTCAAATTTACCCGGTGATTTGAAACAAGGCAGTCGCAGCCATACTGAATTTGGTCAGTCTATTCTCCATAACACCTGCAACTGACAAGAGCTTTGTCAGAGTAACACTCAAAATGGGGAGTGTTGTAAAAGGAAACGAGACCAACTTTCTTTTGATCGGTAAGATTTTTAAGCATTCGAATAATTTGCAGGTGATTTAGATGAATTATCAGGTGATTTAGATGAATTATCAGGTGATTTAGATGTATTTCCATGAATATGATTCAATACCGACCAATGATTTTTTCCTTATTTTTGAAACATTCATGCCTAGAGTAGGGATGGGGAGTTAAACGTGTCACTTACAGTAATTTGGGGGCAATAGAACTTGGATCTAGACTCGTTCTACGCTTCTAATCCCTGCATTCTTATCGAATTCCTCTGAAGGAACCACATCCGCAATAATCTTTTCTTGACCGCGCCAAAGAATCTGGTGAAAATTGTTTCAATCCAACACAGACCAAATTATGAGATCATCTTTAACAACAAATATTTTTTAGTACACAAGACTAGCTTAGCTTTCTGATAAAGGACCAATTGACACCAAACTGGAAACTTGGAAATTTTAAACTCAGCCAATAAATCTGATTATCCCTGATGAACCCTATACCTTGGTCCCTGAGGAAACGAAAACATGAAGCAATTTTCCAAAACTAAGGTCTCGATAGGAATATGTGTCAGTAACATAAGTTTCCATGAAAACACTAGTGATATTAGCTTTAACTTGGAAGAGTTTGAAAAATATTCATCAATAAGCCCAGGCAAACATCAGGAAAAGGCAAACTGAGAGAGAAACTTGACTGGGGAGATTACTTTGCTTAGTGACAATAATTACTGCAATCTCTTAGTATGTATATATGAAAATCACCATCACAATTCACAGTGCTAGAAGTTACCTTGTCAATAACGCCAAATTCTTTAGCTTTTGGTGCATCCATGTAATACGGCCTTCTCATCACGTTTGCTACAGTCTCCACGGACTAAATGACATATTAGAATGTTTCTAATTAGCCATAAATTTCTCCACTCAAAGTTATGAAGTGAAATAAATGTTCTGTACTCACATTCCCAGTGTGCTTTGATAGTAGTTCTACAAGTATATCCCTGTTTGTTATGACCTGCAATTGCATACCAGGAAATGAGGGAGATGCAGTAATAAAACTCCGCTTCTTCACGCTAATAGGTTGATGAAATTCTGAACCAAATGCTTAAGTGAGAAATTGTGTTCAAATTATCAGAGATATGATATAAAAAGACGGGAATAGTGAAGAAAGTAGAAGCTAAAAAGTATGACAAAAGCTCGGCCAAATTTGGATTCTCAGGACATTGAGTGTGTCGAACAATTCATCAAACCTCTTTGGCACGAATCAGGACATCACTGGCAGGCATCAACCCAGAAGAAGGTACACGAGGTTGTTGGATCATTGCTGCAACAGAATGAATCAAACATTTGAAGGGCTCTGATTATCAATGGTGAGCCATACAGGCGACCAGGGTGCAGTCATAGTATACCTTTGGCATGTGGCATCATAAATCGTTTACCCTTGGTGCCCGCTGAAAGTAATAGACAGGCCTGACCTATGGCTGCTCCAACACATACTGTATGTACCTGCACAAGTAAGAACCAACCTGCTCACACGAAAACACCTGGGAGATAAAAAGTGCTAATATCGATAAATGAACAAGTAGCCCGAGCAGTTTCTTTAAGCATGACCTATTACTTATATGTTTGTATTTGACGAGCAGATTACTCAAGACATAAACATTACCTCATTTTTAAGTTGCATCAAAGAATCATAGATTGCAAAACCTTCTGATTCCATCCCAACCTGTTTAGTGAACATCCTTAATAAAATTAGAATAAATGAGAAAAATGGTCCAAAATATAAACGAAATTTTCAGATCTCACAGTTTCGCCATCATCACGAGTGGTCCCTGTGGAATTGATGTAAATGTAGATGGGCTCTTTGGGATCCAGCCACTGAAGATACATTAGCTCTGCTACAACCAGCTCTGTCACTGCAGGTACCAGCTGAAAACAAAATCAGTCAGCACCACAAACATCAGTCCCCACCAAAACAATCAAATAAGAATCCTCAGGATTGCAGAACTTACAGGCATTCCAATGTAAACAATTCTCCCATCAAGAAGCATAGAAGGTAAGTCTGGTGGAGGCGTTCTCGGTCGGTGCTCATTATAAGCCACTGATCTTTCAACCTAATCTCAACCAATAGAATCCGTCAGCGGATTTAACTACTCAGCCTATAGTCAATCTGAAATACCTCTGCGTAACACTTCCAAATTCAAGATCACCTCGAATTCTCCTTCTTTCATTATTAAGCTCATAGATATGAGCATATGCACAGATTAAGTAGAACATTAAACTACGCCTAGAATCCATCACATAGGGATCGAAATTGGAAGAGAAGTGCTCACCTGAGCAGGAGAAGACATGAGCTGAGGGGTATCAAAGATGTCCAGATACGGTGGCACATCAGTGTTTATCGGCCGATTGAGAAGTTTTTCCGGAGATTTCGCGGCAACGGAAGCGAGCGTCGAGATAAAAGGATCCTTTGGGTTTAGCGGAGGCATAGGGATTTTAGCAGCTGCTTTGGCGCGAAAGGTATAGCGAAAGCTCTTCAAGTTTCTCCTCCCGGACGAATTGAAAGATAAAGGAGGATGAGCAGAGAGAGAAGAAGAACGTGGAAGCAGAGAATTCATGGATGCTTGTAAACAAGACGCCATGGTCAAAGTGCGATTGGAGACGAAAGCTCACGAAAATGGACTGGCCGAAGAAAGGAAACCAGAGGATTTAGCGATGCTTTGGGAGGGGAAGAGAATTAGTTAATTGGGTTGGTTCCCGGGTTGACCCGCTTTTTGATGTTCCGGGAATTATACGTATAGCCCGGGCCCATTCTCAGATACCCAGGCCTAGTTACAATGGACCGGAGTTTTGGAACCAAATTGCAATTGCTAAGGGAACTCTTCTTTTTTTTCGACACTTCATTGATATTTCATATTTGATCGATTATTAGACTGTAAAAATCGTTGAAGAGATAGTTGTCAAAGACGCCAGTTCCAATAGTTTAAATGTAAAAGATATGGAAAAATCTATAACATTCTCCACACAATAACGTCTGATGAATTTTAATATGCAGCCGAGACAGAGTTTGGCTATAAAGGACACAATAACAGACCAATTCCATGTTCACAACTGAAACTAAAAACACATATTGATCGTCCAATTCGAGAAGACAGTAGAGAGTAACCCAAATCCGTATCAGATTTTACTACTAGTGGACACTGAGAAGCATGAGACAAATCTTCTACAGCAGTCCTTCTCAATGAGATCTCACCTGTACATTCAAAATTTGTAATACGGTTAAGTGAAGATTCAGAGACTCAAAGCGACGGCATTTCGTGCACAGTAAAGGTGAGTGAGACATCTAGACGCAGCAACCGAATCCTTCAAAACATTCCTGGTCTTTCTCAAGGTGTTAATGAAAAAACAAATGAAGAGAGAACAAAAGTTCTTGAAGCAGCTTTTTAAGCATACACCAGGACCAGGGATTGAGAATAATAATAAAAAAAAAAGATTCAGCTTTTAGACTTACGGGTGAAATCGGAGAATTTGATCTCGATCTTGATCGGGACCAGCAGCAAGACAAAAAAAATCATGTAAGTGTGGCATTAAAAAAAGCAAATATCTGACCATCTCCCATCTGGTCTCGGGAGCTTAAGTGCTAGCATAGAAAAGAACTCAACACAGACGTTATCTAAAGTCAGATAATGCATATTAACCAGTATTAGATTCACTGCCGCTGGATAAAGTTGAGAAGTACAGCTTTATCTGAAGGAATCATCCAGAAGAGAAAGACCAGTAGGTGACACACTGGATTGCATTTTAAAGAGTCAATTCTCATAAATAAGTTTGCGTAGTAACGATCCATTTGATGCTTTAGTCTGATGGAAAATAAAAATAAAACAGACCTCCTGCTCCTGCTACTATCGCTATAGCTTCGACCACGGCTCCGACTCCTGCTTCTATAGCTTGTAGAATAACAGGGGCTGCGACTCACACTCCTCGACTCATGTTCTCTCACCTGAACAGTAAAATTAGACATGACTGCATATCCATCCAACGATTAACAAAAACAAAGAAAACATAATAGAGCATACCCGTATATAAGCTCTAGAGAAAGCATTTCGAAACTCAGAGTCATCAAGTTTCCTTATCTGTTAAACAAAAATTGAAGGTAACATCAATGATCTAACAGAAATTCAGCACAGTAAACTAGGAAGCAAAAAAATCAGTCCCACCGTCTTGAGACGTTAGGCTAGGAACATCTGGGTTGCAAAGATACACAACTTACCGCGTATTTCATATCATCATAGTTGCTATAATCCACAACCCCAGACATGCCTACAAAGAAACGTTTAAAAGTGAGTCTAAAGTTCGGATGCCTAAAAACCAACATAAACACCTGAACCATGAATCAGATCTATTCTCATTAACAAACACTAAGTTACTAATATAACTATGAGAAGCTTATATAAACTATAAAATGTTGACTCACCTCCACGATCACGGAAAACTTCAGAAAAGCAGACATCTCCAGCTTTGCGCATGTGATCATACTCGCTCAAAAATAGCAAATAACATTAGTTCAGAAAAAATAAAATGAACTAAGATCGAGAAAAATGACCATATAGTAGCCATTACCATAAGGTCCCGCCACGAAGCAGACAGCGGTAATCCCGTCAGAAGCACTGTACGTTTACAACAAAAAAAAAATAGTAAAATGAGTTTTCAAATGCAAATTTTAATAATCTACAAATAATACAATAGAGAAGAGACTACAAACCACGATAGTCTGAGCGTCTTGAAGGTGAACGGCTCCCACTGTACCTATCCACTGATGATGAACCTCTACGACTACCATGTGCACTCTCAACCTAAACATCACACAAAGATATCATCTTCATAAGAATTTGGAGAAAAAAAGGAGCTAAACACCTATGTGTTTACGAACCCGTAGTTGACATCCGTCAAAGTCATATCCATCACGTCCGTGAATTGCATCGTCTGCATCACGAGGATCTTCAAACTGCATCAATAACAGACACTATTGGTCATTAGACTGTAATATTAAGAAAATTCCCCAATGGTCCTTCACTAGCGAGAATCATAATTCGTAAATACCTCGAGGAAGGCATAACCAGGAGGTCTCGGTGGAATCTTCAAATCGATATCCACAATGGGTCCGTACTGCAACCAAGAGAAAATCAGGAAATTAGGATTGCAAATTTGTGAACCAAGTTACCTGAATAAAATAAAATAAAAACACAAATCCTAATGAAATCGAACAGAGAAGGAAAGAAGATTTTGGAACCTTGTAGAAGAGATCTTCAACCTCTCGCATGCGAATATCTCCAGGCAAATTCCCAACGTATATCTTTACGATTCCATCGGCTTCTCATCTCAAACTTCAGAGCTCAGAGCAGAACAAATTATTCTTGTTATAGGAGTTGATGTGAATTAGTCCCTACAAACTATTTGAAACTCACATTCGCTACAGAGACACCACTACCGTTCGTTTTCTTTGGCAAACTAATTTTATAAGCGGAAGTAGATTTGTTTGATCAAAACAAAAAAACAGAAGTAGATTTAATCTCGTGTGGCCACGTGTAAAACGATATTCTGCAGCTGACTGACGAAAAGCCCAATCGTTTCTAATGGATCGAAGTCTATATATTGTACGTATGCTATTACATCATCTCTCATTTTCAGGACAGAACCAATTTCGGTTTATCGGATTCGGACCATCGGATATTTTCATCCGTATCCTAGGTTTTCTAAAACACTGTCGTTTCGGTACAAAAAGGACACTAGATCAAAAACACTTACTGGGATTTTACTCGATTACCTCTCGAATCTCAATCGCCGTTTATATTGCCGATCAGTACCTCGTCTACGCCATTCTCCGTGAGCAATCTTCCGTGGCACCGACCCCGATCTTTCTCAGTCCGTAAGTTCCTCTTACCTAATGTTCGGTTTGTTGTTTATGTTTTTTTTTTCGGTTTGAAGTTCCTTTTTCTATTGAATTTGTGCGAGTTCCTGTCCAATTTTGTTTTGTTGAAATCAACTCCCAATATTCACTTGCAGGAAAAAAAAAACATCAACTTACCAAAGAACACAACTTTCCTCGAACATGTTCAAGAAGTAAGAATCTCTGTCTCTTTCTACTTTTTTCATCAACTTTTTCCATATTTTTATCATCTACCTCTGATTTCAATTGATTTTGCTACCATTTTGTTCTATGTGCTTGTTTTGCTCAATTATTGGCTACTAGTTACTTGTCGACCCCATTTTTGGTATAAGGCTTCTGATTCTATTTGCTTAGGATAGTCTTGGTAGGTGACGTTTGCTGATAGTTTTGGTTTGGAATTCAATGCTACTGTGTCTGATAGTGTCCCTCTTTGATTTACCGTAACTTTACAAAGAATCGTGGATCATTGTAGAAAGTTTGGGTCTTGATCGCAAGTCTCAAGTCTCAATTATCATGGAGTTTGTGTTTATCCATCTCCCACACATTCCTATTGACTCTTCGTATAAAGTCTATTTCTTTACTGCAATCAAGTTTTTATAAGAGTCTTCTATTTGGCACAGGTATTTTCATCTATATGCTATACCATTATGTCTGTGAAAGTATTGTTTATGTTCACTATTTTTTTCCTAGGTTTTCACTGGAGGAGATTTCATCACAAAATCAGGTAAAGGCATCTGTTCAACGTAGGATCCGCCAGAGTATTCAAGATGAGGTATGCCTGTTGTTTCATTTCTCTTTTTTCCCTTCTTAAAATTTTATGTAATCTCGTTTGCTAGATATAAAGATATTTATGTAAATGTTGCAGTACCCGGGACTTGAATCAGTGATGGAGGATCTACTTCCCAAAAAGTCTCCTCTTATTGTAGTGAAGTGGTTCGTAAAATAGCTAACTCATATATCAGTGTTATGTTTTCTGATTTTTATTCTACCACTTTCTATTTCTCCCAAAACTATTACTGACTATATCTCTCAGTGCAGCCCAAACCATCTGACCCTAGTTGTTGTCAACAATGTCCCCCTCTTCTTCTGTATCCGTGACGGGCCATACATGCCAACACTGCGTCTTCTTCATCAATGTAACTTCACTCTTCCTTCACACCACCCATGCTATATGGTCTCACTATCACAGCATTACAATCTGGGTGTTTATTTTAACAAATAATATATTCACCTGCTAGTTTTACTGTGGTATGCATTAGAACTTACCTGGTTCGAATATTGCATATACCTGAACAGTACGTCCGATCGTTGAGAAAGTTCTTTGAGTTGTTTGGGGTTTTGGTTTCTTTAAACTGTTGTTCCTTTGGCTACTTCTCATGCCATTGAATTGAATAAAAAGGTCCCATGTATGATTGGTTAGCCATGAACACTAATACAGTATATTTCATTTGTGTTACTCGAGCTATCAGACCCTTGTCATTGTGAGAAGGTTTTGACATTGGCTGTTACCGGAAGAGTAAAATATGTTCTTGAAATCACTAAGTTCCTGTAATTTTTACAAAAATGAAACCAGTAGAAAGAAACATGGACTTTTATCAGTTAGCCGAGAATGTCAATTTGATGCTTGAATGTTTTTGAGTTTTGCAGACCCAAATATAATGAAGAAGTTTCAAGTTGATAGAGGTGCCATAAAGTTTGTTTTCTCTGGTGCAAACATAATGTGTCCTGGTCTTACATCCCCTGGAGGTGTTCTGGATGAAGAAGTCGAGGCTGAAAGACCAGTGGTATGACAAAAAACTCTTTCCTTAGGGTGCATTTTTGTTTTTTCTGATCTTAAACCGTGAACCTGTATGTGTTTAGGCCATATATGCAGAAGGAAAGCAACATGCCTTAGCAATAGGCTTCACCAAAATGTCAGCCAAGGACATGTAAGTTATTGTTCTCCTCGTGTGCCTTTATGTCGAATATATTAGAAAATATAAACATGTTCTTTTATATATTTCCATATGTAAGCCGAAATACAGACTACAGACTCTTGGCTCCAGTTTCCACTCTAAGTTAGATTCCTTATTTAGTTTTCTTGTGTTTGTTCACAGAAAGAGCATCAACAAAGGAATCGGAGTGGACAACATGCATTACCTTAATGACGGTCTCTGGAAGGTACTAATCGCCTCGTTCTCGCTTCTCTATTCTCACATTCCAAGCAGTCTCATCTGTATTTACTCATTTTGGAAGAAGACTAAGCAAAAGTTTCTAAAATATATTTTCCCTGATATCTGCAGATGGAACGGCTAGATTGAGGACGAAGTCAAATGTCAATGTGAATCACTGTCGAGGAGAAATATTATCATCTCCTTTTATGTTCTATAAACTAATGGAGCTTTTGTCCGGATCAACCTTAGCTTTGATTTTTATTTGTTTTCAAATATTTTATGTTTATTTTATGATGAAACATCAACCTTAGCTAAGGTCACAGTTTCTAATTCCGTAAAGCCATGGACTTTCTACGTATTTTCATATACGATCACTAAGGAAGCTGCGTTAAACACAATCTTGTTGGAGACCGTCGGATCATTATTAGTTGGTAATATATGAGAATCAACCACCTGTTTTTAAGTATTTGCTTAATAATCAAAAAAATTACAAATCTTTAGTTTTAAAATTTTAAACTGAATTTTTCTGGTTTTGTTTTCCTTCTTTAATGTACAAAAAAAAACAGTTTAGTATGATTAAAAGTCAGATCAGATGTCAATTTTTAACATCCTAGACAAAGTGCTATTAAATCTTTTGTATTGTGTTTTACTATTTCATCACCTAAAAAGTTTTAAATCTCATATAGTAATTCAAATCAAAGGTTTTTTTAAAAAAGTAATGCAACTCAAAGTTATTGAAGAGAAAAACAAATAACTACCTAAAGTATGACACATAATTAGCCATTTAGAAATATAATGCCTACTATATATATACTTAGTAGGTGTTTTTTTCTTTTTTCTTTTTTCTTTTTGTCAACTCTTAGTAGGTGTTAACAGATACACGTGCTTGCACGATATGACAACGTTTAACTTACCAAAATACGTCAGTTGCATGAGATTAGGTGACACCAAAATTTCGATATGGGCTAAGAATGTCCTCATCCTCATGTTATATGAATGTAATGATGACATTTTTTTATATAAAATTGTGATGACGACATTATCAACGGATCAACCTACACACACGTCTTTTCCCTGTTTTCCCCAATTCAATATTAACTTCCACTTCAGTAAAAACATGGAAAACTCCTTTTATATACTATTTTTGCTAATGATTTTCGTTGTTCTTCCGTAACTAAATCGGGATTACGGTCATTCAGTATTTATTATGGATATTAGTTTGTCGTTTTCTGCCATTTTAAAAAACAATTGACAGAGATGTTAAGTATGTTTTAAAATTTGGTAGGTGTTAGTCGGACAACGAGAGACTATCTAGAAAATTAATCAAAAAGTAATCAGATAATCATTTTTAAAAAGTTTACGTCATAATTTAGATAGATATATAATATGAGTGAAATATTCTATAACGTATTTGGTTAATCATGTATAAACTGATCTCATTCGATTCTGATAAGATTTTTATTTATTTTTAATTTTATATGAAGATAAAATACTAAAATCTTTGAAATAAATTCTCATAATTTATTTATTTAAAAAAAAAAAAAATTTCAATCGTTCTAGTGTTTTACACCGAGTTTTCACAATTTTTATGAAAAAAATTCTATTTTTCAAAAGTATTACTGTCTTTAACTGTTTTTTACCAATTAAACTATTAAATATGTCTAAATCGGAATTGATTCCTCCTCTATTGAGCAATTAATCGGTAAATCTACCGATTTTTAGAAAAAGAGAACAAACTAATACCTAAAGGATATTAATGAAATTTCGGACTCTTTTATCAAATAAAAACGTCAACACAAACAAACCATAGTTTACAATAATAATCAACCATGCGAACCAAGATTTTGACAAGTCGTGGCCACTTTTCTTGTCAGATGACGAGTCGTGGTCTACATGCATATAATAATGTATAGTTCAATCAGTTATTTCCGACCCGCCAAGTTATGTTTATCATCTTACACTTTTCACCCCCAAACTAAACACAATTATCAGGACGAACCAAAATTTGGTACTCATATTAGTCCATATTTTGTGGTACATATTACATAGTACATGCATAGTGATATCTAGTGAGCCACCCGTTTTTTTCTCATCTATCATTCTTTACTCAAACTAAACTCAATTATCAGCTAAACCCATAGTCCCCTGAGTTTTGGGATTTAGGCCTCACTTCAATCCCATCAATCGCGATTCCACCCTTCAATCGATAGCCTTTAACTTCAGTTAGACTCATCAGAACCTCATTGTCCGTCTCCTCGTCCTCTCGTCCAGTCTCGAACTCTCCCAGCTCTATCTCCATCCACCCATCGTCTCTCATCTCAGGCTCCCTCCGATGAGTTCCGACAATCGTCATCCTCTGTTCTCGATGTCCGTAAAACACCCGCTCCATTTGTTGTTTCTTGTTATCCAAGCAACTTAGATAAGCTGCCTTCTGTTGCTTCTCACCATTTCCCACTTTTATCGAAGTCTCTGCCGGGACTAGGTCAAGTCCATATGCACGTGCCGTCACTTTCATAATCAGATAAGCTCCGTATTTTGTGTTCGGTGATAAAGCTTTAGTTTGGATTTTTCCGTTGATTTCTAACCAGTCTGTCATTATGAGTTCGACCCCTTCCGGAAATCTATATTCCAAAATTTTAAATAAAATTACTGCTACACCACGATATACTTTTTTATTAATAATAATGACCTTGAATCTGATCGACGACTCCATGACCAGTAATGTCGTTGGTCGCTCCAAGTTATGGAAAGATCTCTTGCCGATAAAATATATGACATCTTCCTAGAAAGCTTATCGATCTTGAAAATCTGATTTTGAAATTTCTTGTTTTTATAGAAACCCAACAAAATAATAGTACACTGAGAGGGGAAAAGATCGAACCTTTCTGCCATTATCGATGAGAATTGATTCACAGAGACATCGATAGAGTTCCTTTTTGGAGGAAAATTTCCGATGATGATCAGTCGATCTAGAGACCAGGAGGTTGTAATCGGACGGTAGAAACTTCTCCCAGACAAAATCAGAGTCTCCGGCGACCCGGAAAACAGAGGAGACAGCCGCCGACGAGAATGTGTCGGCTGGAGTTGTGAAAGAGAGGATATGGGCCACGCACGCTTCTGGTAACATCATCCTCGTTCAGAAGGGAAGACAGATCAGAAGATTATTGGACAAACCTATGGCTCTGTTCTAAAGCTATATGTTTTGTTTTTTTTGAGACGGAAACGGTGAACGATGACTCATATATAGCAATGCGTGATGTCCTCCTAGTAGTGTCTATTTTGGACCAAGAAGCAAGAGCCCATTCCTTGAAATTAAAATTTATATTTTCTTGCCTTCTTGGAAGACAAAAGGTTTGGTGGTTTTTTGTTCAAGAAGTAAAAGTTTGTACTCGTGTTTAAAAAGAAAGAAAAAAAAAAGACTTTCTCCTCTGAAAACAAAGTCTGTGTGTTCTGTAGTTGAGACTTTTGGTTTATACTTTATATCATCACTATGGAACATATCAATTTTAAGTTTCTCCAATGACAACTATCTTTCTCGAAATAAAGTTTCTGACAAATATCACTTCAACTTTACTGAGATAATGTATTTGGTTGGATACCATACATACATAGTATAGTTTTGGACTTTTATGTGTTCTGTCATTTCTGAGAATTATTTGCAATGTCAACAATATTATAATTTTCAAATTTTCATTGATAGACTCAAGTGTATCTCGACAATCAAGACAGCCCACGTAATAATTTGTTGTATATTGGAATATATGTAAAAAAAAATGAAAACGTGGGTATAAACAGTCATAGGACGATTGAAAACCATGAACCAAACCATAGCAATCAGAAAACAAAGTATTTTCACCTTTTCAGGGTGACATTCGGTCATTCATATCACCATAGGACAAAGATAGACCGAAACGAAGTTCAATGAATGGGTGCAGTAACCAAATATGAATTCTACTTCCAACTTAGAAAGACCTGTTAGTATATTAGCAATTCCCAAACAAAAACACATCTATCAAGGTAAGTAAATTGGTCAGCATAAAGCCAAGAACTTAAACCAGGGAAATCTTAAACGGATAAGAATTGGATCTATCTCTCCCTCTCTCTCTCTCTCTCTCTCTCTACAAACATTTGCATACACTTCTACTATTACCGCTACTTCTCCAATCAATGCCTGGGAAAAGAACACAAAACCAGGCTATCTCACACCACACCATAAGACGGTAGGTAAGAAAACGATAAACATGCATATTTCTTAACGGATAATTATGATTTCTTTCTAGACAAAGTGGCTTCAAGTTGTCACTGATCCTTTGCTTGGTCTTTTTCCTTCCATGGCGTCTTTCTTTTTCTTGCATATTGTGCATAGGAAGGGACCTTCCAATCGCTTAGATGCTGAGGAGATGGTGGGACCTCCGTTGCTTGATAAACCTTCACCCGGAGATTCATCTGTTTGGCATACAGCACATCTCAAGAGCCCAGTGTCCGTATTTAAAGGAAGATCCTTTCCCAATCTACATTTTAAAACACCAACCAACAAAGACTAATAATCAGTATCTGAAACTTAACGGGTTGGGTAAGCCCTTAAACATGGATATGAGTTTAGCAATATCAATTCCTTGATAGAAGATTACCTGTCTGCAAGCAGCGCAGAATCTTCTTCAAACAACTCTTCTACAACTCCAACAGCAGAAAGCTTGTTCCCGTTTTTGTTGTTGGTACCCGTCTGGTTTTTCCTAGAAAGAGATGAGGTGAATGCATTCTGCTTCTTTATGGGCATTGGAGGCAAGGCAAGATGATCCGATCGAACTATATCAACAACTACACAAGTAGTATCATCCTTCAACCCTTTTGTTCGCAATGCTTCCTGATAAAACATATGATTCAAAGAATATGAGGAATCTAGACAGGAGGAAGTACACAATTAAATCAACAGGGTTGATAACCAACCTTAACAACAAGTTTAGCAGCAAGCTCTGCAGACAAGCTTTAGCAGCCCTATCAGAAGACAGTATATCCCATATACCATCTGAAGCTATAAGGAGTCTCCCTCCAGCATCTGAAAGCTGAAATTACAGATAAAAAAACATTTTGTTCAATGTCTAATACAAGCATTGATAAAAAAATTGCACCTAGAGGAAGGGAACTTACTTTCACTTGCTTAACATGTGGTATTGGAACAATAAATTCTCCCACATCTGTATCACCAATGGACCTTGAAAGACACAAACCACCAGGCCAGCATCGAAGTGGGCCGACCTATTGCGTCATCAGAATGAAAGCAAGTTAATACCATGGAAAATCCAAGACCTATTACACATTACAAACACAACAACCAAAACACATCGAAACAGTAAATTAAATTTACTGGAAAAAAATACCTCGTTTCCACCAAAAACATTGAGCCTTCCGACCTCACTCCACTGGCAGTTATGCGTTCTTTCTCTCTTCAACATTCTCTTCTAGCCTGTGATCGACAGTCACTAGAGAAACCACACCACCTTGGGTTTCTAATATGCAGCGTGAGTCACCAACAGAAGCAACAGTGATAATCCAACCATCGATTAGAACAAAAGTCACGGTTGTTCCTGAAGTTTCCCCTGTAAGCACAACAGATCTTAACGGTTAGAGCATGCTTGAAAAATAAAGATTATGAAAGCAAAGGCCTTTAAACAATGAGCATAATAGTAGCCCTAGGAAGAGCTTGAAGCCACTCTTCTCTGGTTGCACCTTGAGGAATTGCACTCACCATGTTGTCCAGAAGACGTTCCTTAGCATAAATGGCAGCTGAATTACCATTGTGTCCGTCAAATATCCAAAGACAAAACAAAAAGGGTAGGTTCACAGGAGCTTTGAGTTTAGAGAAAGCTATGCTTCACTGCGCAGAGTTTCTTTAGAAGGAAGAATGCCTCAATTTACCCCGAAAACTGAAAAAGCGAATGACGGATCACCAGGTACTCTCTCACAATCAGTTTTGATCAAAAAGTAGTCCTCTCCTTTCTTAGCGAGAGCAGCTTTACCATACTTGATAACAGGTTTGTCTACTTTCTCGCTTCTCAGCTCCCGACCAATCAGGGTTGCAAGAGGAACAAGCGAATGTTTCGTCCTCGGAGCTTTTGGCAGGCTCATTATAGTCTAGCCTTCAGCATTGGCTGCAACAATGATCTAGTTCATCACAGACAAAGTTCTTTAGTTGATGCAAACATTTACATTACACACTGAGTCCAATTCTAATAAGAACAAATTAAGTAAGCGTATATATATCTCAATCTAAATCCCAAAACGTGAGAACATAATGGTAACCGCACTTTACTAGCGCAATATCCAAAAATATGAATTGGTATCTAAATCATACATAAAATCATTTTGGTGAATGGAATCAAACAAATAGAAAAAGCTTAAGAGAATGCAGAGGAAAACCCTAATCTACAGAATTCTAGAATCCCCGACATTTTATGAGATGCGGAAAAATGTAGTAAAACTGGAATTGAGAAAATTAACAGTAGAATCACTAGAAGAACACTATCGAGGATTCTTCGCCAGTCAGAATCCATGAAACTCACCAAAATGAATTCGCTAGTAGCATACACAATAGATCTAGTAGAAACGTTGGCTCATAGATAATGCTAAGGTTCTCGCCGCTTCTTCGGGCCTGTCGTCGGTAATCAAATGGAGAATAAGAGACTGAAACCGCGTGAAAAGGTTTAATAAAGAGAAGAGAAGAGAAGAGAAAAACCAAGTTGCAGAGTTTGTGGATTTTCTCAGATTGGGAAGAATAAAGCGACGCGGGGTGTTAGAGACACCTAATTTTATTAGAAAATTTATTATTTTCTTCAAACGACGGAATTGCCCCTCACAAAGTGCGTTTTAGGTCAATTATCCATATATGTAATTTTTTAAAGTTAATTATAAAAATATTATTTATTTTGGGAATGTATCGTTTTAAAAGCACTAAGGCATTTTTATCATAAAATGATCAAAACTCCTTCAACTAATTAGTGTTTTTAAGGTTTAAACTAAGTTTTTAATTGTGGAAAGAATCTATATTTAATAATACTTTAAAAGTTGTCTGTCTATTTTTGTAAAAAACTTTTTCTTTGTTTGTAAGAGTTAACATATTGACACAGTTTTCAATATTTGTTTGACTTTTTACTTGCAGCAGTTAAACATCACGATCCATCTAATCAAACTGCCATTGAAAATGAATCCAATTCTTATTTAGTAGCCTAACAAATATCATTTTGAAAAATTGATGCATTTACAAATCATTTGTTAAAACTTAAAAGTATATAGCTGAGAGATATTTCCTATGGTTTTGTTAGTCATTTTTTGTTATCGTAGTGTGATGAATAGAAAATACCGTAGTGTCGAGAAGTAGTGTACAATATATCGACAATCCATTACACACAAAAAAAAACCATAGGAATGAAGTGAATATTCATTCTAGTAAACGCCACCCAAATCCGACAAAACATTTCGAAATATACATATTCAATCTATGATTCATACATATTCTACTCTTCGTATACGGCGTGTATATATGACCACATATGAATGGATCCGCCAAAACCAGACAAAAACGAACCAAAATAATAGCTGTACTGTCTGTATTGTAACATACTCGCAAAATATTTCGTTACTTGGGAATTTGTCTCTTCTTCACGACTACAGTGTTATGCCTTGCGGAGGCTTGTCCCGGTGAGTTAATAGCCCCAAGCGATGGTCTCCTCGTAGGCGCGGGAATAAGCGAAGGTATCATACTCCTGATTATCAAACGTTCCACATATATCTTAACAAACAAAACAAAACAATCCAATCATTATGAAATATAAAAGAAAAAAACTCACTTGGTCTCAGCAGCAACTCTACTGATCTTTGATTGATTCTTCTTTAGTTTAGTTGAAGAACCGGAAGAGCCATTAGAGGCTGCTCTACGCATGTCCACTTGAACATTCAACTGCCACATCAAGTTAGTCTCCGAGCAATCACTTGTTGCGGTTTCATCATATTCATTTGCTTCTTCTTCATATGGAATCTTCCTTACCTCAAATCCTTTAACTTTTTATTGTCTATACTTCGTGGTGGTTCACGTTTCAAGCTAGACGGTCGCTTCTCAAGCTGTGTATGTGATCTGTTTTCAGGTTTTCTATTACGTGTGATTTCGTCCTCGTGTTTATCAACCCATTCACTACCTGATATAAATTCAATTTCCTCCTCTTTCCCATCTGTGGACGGGCTTTTCCATGACGGTGAACCCACTAGTCCTTGTAAGTCAAGGCTGGATGGAGAGTCACCCTCCAATTAATTTTCACTGTACATTATTGTTGAGATTTTGAGTTCGATTATAGCTTATGTTAGTTTCGGTTTATGCTTTGTTATGTTAACCAAGAACAAGAATTAACGAGTTCCTCTCAAACTAGAGAGTACGTCTCGAGTAAGCCTAGCTTACTAACTTCCACTAAAATAACTTGTAAGTTTCTTTTGATTACACTTAGTCTTTGGTCTCTCTCTCATACTACTCTCTTGCTTTCTTGTGATAGGTACCTCACCAAGAAGAGCTCCAATGTGATGCTATGCCTAGGAAGTATGACACCTACTCCTAATCCCGACCCCAAGACAAAGAACAAGAAGAAACTTAAGAAGAAAACACTCACCGAAGACCCCTAGGAGCTAGACTCTCTTTACCGAAAGACTAGCTCTCTCTTGTCTTCTTTTCTTCTCTCTCTTTTGTGGATGGATTATTGTGATGACCCTGTGCCTCTATTTATAGTTGTTGGAACCTCTATTTCCTACTAGGAAAACCGCTTATCAACTCCTTTTCCTACTTGAAATAGGATAACTTCCATGCCAAGAAACACACACACACATCTAATCCCATTAGGAATTGGATCTTTAATTCCTTTAAACTTAAGCCTACTAATGTTGACCCATTAGTACTATTTCCGTGGCCCAGCTTGAGCCCACCCGAGATGAGAGCCGTTGGAGGTCACTCGGCTCGACACTCCTCACAATCTCCACCTTGTCGAGGCACGTGCTAGTCAGCTTCTCTCTCTCATTGCACCAAGAAACTCTTTCCCTTCCCAACGCTCTATCTTCTCTCTTCTCGGAACTCTCTTTTTTCTCTTTCCGACGCTATCTTTCTTTCCTTTCCGGCGTTATCTCTCTTTCCGACATTCTCTCTTCTTTTCTGATGGATGCCGGTGGTTCTTCCAAGAAGTCTCTGATCTCCGAGTATGACATGCTAGAGACGATCTGCTGGAACGCCGCCGTGACTCAAGGAATATGTAACGTCTTCTCTCTCCTCGCCTCTGTAACCGAGACGATTCAGATTCTCCGGTTTCTTGAGCTCCTCCTTCGAACTTTAACCCGTTCATCTTCCTTCTTTTCAGGTGAAGAAGAACGCAAGGAGTTCGACGCCTTGCCTCTCTGCGAAAAGTAAGCCACTTTTCTTAACCGATTCTTTCCGATTTAAGTTTTACCGCCTTCAAAATCTAGAATCTAACTTTTTTTTTATTCTCTTATCGAGACTTGTACCGCTACTAACTTGAGTCTCTTTCCTTTCCCTCTGAGATATTCAACCGACAGAGCAATCTCAAAGTACACTCTCGCCAAATCAGGCGATGACCTTCAGCTTTACGGTGTTTCCACCAACCTGGAACACACACCCTGTGATTGATCTTCTCTTGTCAAGATCGGTTGCATAGTCCGAGTCACAATACCTTTCAATATATAAATGTCCTGTCTTGGTAAATGTTAGACTTAAGTCGATAGAAACCTTTAGATATCTTAGGATCCACTTCACTGCATTCCAGTGAATCCTTCTTGGACTAGCCATGTACCTGCTTACCAAGCATATAACATAAGCAAGGTCTGGTCTTGAGCCGATCATGGCATACATAAGACTGCATGCTGCGCTTGCATACGACATCTCTTCCATGGTGATTCTCTTCTTGACCAGCTCTTTTTGTGTCAAGCTTTTCAGCTTAAGCTGTGTGTTCACGGGTGACACCACAACCCTGCAATTCATCATGTTGAATGATCTTAGCACTTGCTTTAGGTACCTTCCTTGTGATAGCTTAAGAACTTCATTCTTTCTATCCCTGATGATATCCATGCATAGAATCCTTGTAGCTGGACCCAAGTCTTTCATCTCAAACTTGATGTTTAGACTTTTCCTTAAGATCTCTATCTTCTTTAAGTCCTTAACCGCTACTAGCATATTATCAACATAGAGTAATAGGAATACATGATCATCAATGGTTGATCCTTTGTGATAAACACACAAATCATTGATGCTTCTGTGAAACCCTTGTGACTTCGTAAAGTCGTTAAACTTGTGATTCCATTGTCTAGGAGATTGTTTCAAGCCATAGAGAGATTTCTTCAACAAACATACCTTGTTTTCTTTTCCCTTTTCAATGAACCCTTCCGGTTGGTCCATATAGATCACCTCATCTAACGTGCCGTGCAAGAAAGCAGTTTTCACATCTAGTTGCTCTAGCTCTAAGTCGTAATTCACCACAACTGATAACATAATCCTTATGGATACATGTTTCACAACCGGTGAGAAAATCTCATTGTAGTCTACTCCTTCTACTTGTGTGAATTCTTTTGCGACTAGCCTAGCCTTATGTCTTGATTTTTCAACCCCGAGGATTTCTTCTTTTAACTTGAAAATCCATTTGCAACCAACTGTTTTCTGTTTTTCCGGTTTTGAAACAATTTCCCATGTTTCATTCTTGTATAGGGAATTCATCTCTTCTTCCATAGCTAGTCTCCATTTCTTCCATTCCCTACTTCTCTTAGCTTCTCCTAGAGTTTTAGGCTCGTTTAACTCTAGGTCTTCGACACAAGCTAATGCATATGCCACATAGTGAGATGAGTCGCCATACCTTTGTGGTGGCTGGATATTTCCTCTTCTGGTCCTATCCCTTGCCAGTAGGTATTCGTCCGGTGACTCTGCTTCTTCCTCTTCCTCCTCTGATTCTTCTTCCTCTTGACCTTGAGTTTTTGCTTCTAACTCTGAAGATACTCCACCTTGACCGGTGTTGTCCCTAGTATCTTCTTCTTCTTGATTCGTATCACTTTGGATTGAAGAGCTTTGGACCATGACATTGTTGTCTGGTCCTTGAATCAGTTCTGTTCTGAAAGTAACCCTCTTAGTTTTAGCTTTAGGTTGACTTTCTTCCTTGACTTCTTTGTAGACTTTATCTTCATCAAATACCACATTCCGGCTAATGGTGCATTTTCTTTCTTCGGATAACCATATCATGTATCCTTTTGTTCCTTGAGGATATCCCATGAAGAAGCCTTTTATAGCCCTAGGACTCAGCTTGTCTTGTTGAATGTGTACATAAGCTACGCATCCAAACCTTTTTAAGTGGCTATAGTTAGCCTTAGCTCATGTCCATATCTCTTCTGGTATTTTGAAGTTGAGTGAAACATTAGGTGTCCTATTAATTAGGTAGACGGTTGTGGCAGCTGCTTCTGCCCAAAATTCTTTTCCAAACCTGTCTCTGCTAGCATGCACCTTATCTTATCGGCTATGGTCTGATTCATCCTCTCGGATACTCCATTTTGTTGTGGAGTATAGGTGGAAGTTCTATGCCTTTTCACTCCAGTCTCGTTGCATAGATTGTCCATTTGTTGATTGCAAAACTCTAGACCATTATCCGTTCTTAAACACTTGAGGGTTTTCTTGGTTTGATTTTCTACTAGGGTCTTCCACTCGGAGAAGTTTTCAAACACCTCATTTTTACTTTTCAAGAACTTGATCCATACTTTCTTAGAGTAGTCGTCTATAAATGTCAGAAAGTATTTGCATCCTGAGATACTAGATTCATTTGAGACTGAACCCCATAGATCGCTGTGAACATAGTCAAGAATACCTCTTGATGTATGCTTTGCATCTGGAAAGCTTTGCTTGTGTGACTTTCCGAGTACACACTCTTCACAGAAATCAAGAGTGTGTATTTTCTTAGAGTTAAGAAAACCCTCTTTTACCAGAACATTCATGTTCTTCAAGCTCATATGTCCGAGTCTTGAATGCCACCTATTTGCTTGGTTTGTTTCAGCCCTTGCTATAGACGCTTCTCCTTGCAACACTGATCCTTGTAGGTAGTACAGTCCTTCTTGATACTTTCCCGTGAGCACTTGCTTATTGTCTTTGTAGAATTTCACTATGAAATCTCCACCTGCATACTTGCAGCCACTCTTTTCTAGTTGGCCGTATGATATGAGGTTCCTGCCCATATCTGGCATGTACCTAACCTCTGTAAGTGTCATGATGGTTCCATCAAGATTCTGTATCTTTAAATTACCTATTCTTTTGATCTCATTCTGTGTGTTGTTGCCCATTAGTAATTTGCCTTCATTGATCTCTTTAAAATCAAATAGTACTTCTTTGTTTAGTGTGATGTGGAATGTACATCCTGAGTCCATCACCCACTCGTCTCTTGTGTCTTGTAAGCTGACTGTTAGAACCATAGGTAGCCCAACATCCTTAGCTATATTAGCTGCATTGCTGGTTTTCCTTTCAGGACACTCTGCTTTGAAGTGATCTTTTTTTCCGCAGATCCAAGACTCCATTTTCTTTGTAGTTGGTCTCTGTCTTGACTTTGACCTTCTATCTCTACTTTTGAAACGATTTTCTTTGATGTAGCTCCTATTCTCGTTTCTTCCTCTGCTCACAAAGAGTCCTTCCAAATGGTTCCTGGTTTTTAACAAACCCTTTTCCTTTAGTTCAATATCTTTGGAATAAACTGTACTAGTGACATCGTCCATGCTTAAGGTTTGAGTCTTACCGGCTCCATACTTAAGTGTGTCTCTTAGTGCCTCGTAGGGATCTGGCAATGCTGTCAGGATTTGTATAGCTTGGTCTTCATCTGATATGTTGATGTTCAAGCTAGCCAAATCGTTAATTAGTTTCAAGAACATATCCATATTGTAATCTATACTTTTATGTTCTTCGAACTTAAAACTTGAGAACTTTTGTTTCAAGTAGATGCGATTGGCTTGAGACTTTGATTGATAGTCTCTTTCGAGAGCTTGCCATATCGCCAAAGCAGTCTTTTCTTTCATGACTTTCCGGAGAACTACATCTCCTAAGCTCACTCTCTTCTCTTTTTCTTGTTGTGCCGGGTCTACTTCTATTTTCACTTCCGGTAAGGTCTCCGAGATTTCCTTCCCTTTTCCTGTGGGATCTCCCTTGCCTGATGAAGATGGATTTGTTTCTTTTAAACATGAATCCAAACCGAGTAGTTCTAGCTGGCACAACATCTTGTACTTCCATAAACCAAAGTCTCCTTTCCCATCAAACTTTTCCACATCATACCTCCTTGAAGTTGCCTCCATGATTCCTTAGTTTCAAGTCCTGAAACGATTGATCACTAATAACTTCTAATCCGTATGATATTAGGAACTTGCAGAACTTGGAATAACTCACGCTTCTGCTTGTCCTACGCTCTGATACCACTTGTTGAGATTTTGAGTTCGATTATAGCTTAGGTTAGTTTCGGTTTATGCTTTGTTATGTTAACCAAGAACAAGAATTAACGAGTTCTTCTCAAACTAGAGAGTACGTCTCGAGTAAGCCTAGCTTACTAACTTCCACTAAAATAACTTGTAAGTTTCTTTTGATTACACTTAGTCTTTGGTCTCTCTCTCACACTACTCTCTTGCTTTCTTGTGATAGGTACCTCACCAAGAAGAGCTCCAATGTGATGCTATGCCTAGGAAGTATGACACCTACTCCTAATCCCGACCCCAAGACAAAGAACAAGAAGAAACTTAAGAAGAAAACACTCACCGAATACCCCTAGGAGCTAGACTCTCTTTACCAAAAGACTAGCTCTCTCTTGTCTTCTTTTCTTCTCTCTCTTTTGTGGATGGATTATTGTGATGACCCTGTGCCTCTATTTATAGTTGTTGGAACCTCTATTTCCTACTAGGAAAACCGCTTATCAACTTCTTTTCCTACTTGAAATAGGATAACTTCCATGTCAAGAAACACACACACACATCTAATCCCATTAGGAATTGGATCTTTAATTCCTTTAAACTTAAGCCTACTAATGTTGACCCATTAGTGCTATTTCCGTGGTCCAGCTTGAGCCCACCCGAGATAAGAGCCGTTGGAGGTCACTCGGCTCGACACTCCTCACAATTATGAATTAATCACTGCAAAAACTATCTGCTGAGATTTGATTTTTGTGATTGGTGCATGAGTTTTCTTGTGTCCCCCTACCTCAATGCTGTTGACATCATCAGTATTTTGTAATGGTTTTATGTTTTGTTTGGAGCTGTCTTGTGTTTGCTGATTTAGAGAATGATGACAAAACGCAGGTGTAATCGGTCTTGGGAGCTGCGTTGCTCTCCTTTCTCGCTAATATTGTAGTTTTTGTTGTTAAAGGGATTAATTCATGAACGAACTAACATAATTAGGCCACACATTTAGATAACTACGTGTTAGATATATAGCTAACACAAGTCCATCGACAAATTATTATTTTATCGATAAACATTGTCTTAATTGTGATAGAAGAAATTTGTCAGACAATAAGATTTGAGAAAAGTGGGTTAGCCTTTTTAATGCTCGATCAAATGTGCTCATTGGGATCGTATGTTAGAACCGGATGAAATTTAAATAGCATAACCGAATTAGTTGATTGCTTTGAGCTAATATTAAAAGGAAACCATTGGAACAAACTTAAAATTATACATTCATCACTCATTCTAAAGAAAGAAAATAAAGCAATCAGAACATTCAGATCTAAGCACGTTCGCCTCTGATTCTTCTAGCGAGTTGGATGTCTTTCGGCATAATCGTGACTCGCTTGGCGTGAATAGCGCAGAGATTGGTGTCTTCGAAGAGTCCTACCAGGTAAGCTTCAGCAGCTTCCTGGAGAGCAGCGACGGCACTGCTCTGGAAACGAAGATCCGTCTTAAAGTCCTGAGCGATCTCTCTCACAAGCCTTTGAAAAGGAAGTTTGCGGATCAGAAGCTCAGTGCTCTTCTGGTACTTCCTAATCTCTCTTAGAGCCACCGTTCCAGGCCTGAATCTGTGTGGTTTCTTCACTCCTCCGGTCGCTGGAGCAGATTTCCTCGCCGCTTTTGTTGCCAGCTGCTTCCTTGGAGCCTTGCCTCCGGTCGATTTCCTAGCCGTCTGCTTGGTACGAGCCATTTGGGAAGTGAGATAAGAACTGTTTGATTTTTCTCGAGAAAACTATGGAAGATGAGAGCAAGTTGAGATCTGATTTGAGGCTCGACGGAGAAAGGAGATATTTATCGACCGGGAATTCAAGAAGCGGGAAAAAGATCTCCCTTAATTTTCTTTTAGCGGAACTAAATCTGAATCGTTGATTGTTTTTTAATCGACGGACACAAAGAGCTAATATATATGATCCGCGTGAAAATCCAGACACTAGACAGCCGTAGATTAATACAAAGTCTACGGACAGATTTCATTTTTTTCTATTGCTGATCCGTGAGAAGGTGCATAGACCAGTAGCAGCGATAAAGAAAGAATCAAAGACAATCTTTACCAAAAACACACACTAAGGCCCATTACCTAATTCGGCCTGGAATCTGTGTCAACGTAACATATAAATATTTTCTTTTTAACAGCCAGCTTGTTATGGCTTAATCCATGGAAAATGGTAACCAGGTACATAAATTTTGGATATCTGTTTTGTACAAATATGATAACTTCATCTTCGGAGATTAAATAAAATATTGCTGCCTAAGGTTAAGCTAAAACAAATATTGTACCGCATTGGTTCTCTAGCGTTCTAGGCAATTTTTCAAGGTTGAGGTAAAAGTATTCGTATTAATCTTTGTTTTGTCAAAATATCTGTCTTCAAATGGAAGACAATCCAGTGTAACCATATGGAATTTGATTGTTTAGTTAAAGAGATTCTACGGTTTTTAATTGGATTATGGACTTGGTGGTCTGTGTTGATTCACATGTAGGTAGATAACGGAATTCTCAAAGGGTGCAGTAGCGAAATAATACACCACAATCCAATTTTGGTGCAAATGATGCAACTCTAAACTTTTTCATGGATTTTTCAGTCTAAAATGAGCATCTAACAAGTCATTGTTATATTAGAGCCTTGCCAGAAACAAACATGATTCTGAAATCTTGATAAATCACAAAGGCTTACATCAGATTCTACAGGTGCATCCTTGGATTCCTGTTTCAACAGAGAAAAAGATGACTTCGTCTTAGATTATCTTTTCCCAAGAAAGTCATATAACTTGAAACAAGGTTTTCACTTCTTGTTTTTGAGATTCTCATGAATTTAGATAACTAATTAGGAGAGATATTTGGTTGAGAAAGTGTTACCTCTTCTTCGTTCTTCTTCTCAGCCTCGTCGAAAGCTGCTTTCTTTGCCTGCAATATGAGATTAGATTAGCTATTCTGATCAGTAACAAAAAACAAAGAGTTGTTTTATCAAAATGGGTATTTTAAACACTTACATCCTTGAGCTTTCCCCATGTTTCATCTGCCAACTTCTTGGCGTAGTCTGGGTCATCGAAGATCAAGACATTGTTGAACAATGATCCTGATTTCACCTGAAAGAGTGATAGGTATTAGATGGGATTCATGGGACCAAAGTAAATCCTGGAAGCCAAGAGGTCGTAGTGACAAAATCTGTTACCTGCCACAATTCGATTCCAACATACTTCAGCTTGGGGAAGACATAGAGCTCTGGGTCATCCTTGAAATCTGTGTGAAATAAGTTTAAATTAGGCACAATAATTGTTCGATATTATGTCTTGTAGAGCTAAATTTTCATGCAAGGTTATGCAAGCAAATAAAAACAGTACGTTGAGTACTACAGTATTATCGTTACAAACATGATATAAAGAGTAAATTAAGGTGAGCAAAAGATGTGGACTACTAAACGTGTCAAATTAATGTGACCTTGACTTAATGATAGAAAGACTAAAAAATAAACAAAAGTCGGTTACAAACATGTTTCTAGTTTAAAAGGTTAGGTCACTCAGTTTTAAACACAGACACCTTTCAACATTTTGGAAGCAAGGAACACTTCAGCATTTGAGTTAAAAGGAACCCTTAGATAGACATTGACTTAGTTAAGAAAAATCTAAATTGGAAGAAATTTCTAGGCATACTAGAAACCATCAAACAATAACAAACAGAAGAGAGTAGTAACTTACCAGGGTTGTCAATCATTGGAGCCTCCCACTTACCCTTGTAGTTGGGGTTCTTGATTTGCTACAGAAATGTATGACAACCTTGAGAGGAAGAAAAAAGTTGACTAGAATATCTATACTTATTGAGAGCAAAATTAACATACCTTAGGCTTTCATTCACCCATGTACTCAGGGTTGGGGCTGGTTGGGGCAGTCCACTCACCATCTTCTTCATCATCCCAGTCCTCAGGCTAAGAGAAAGCACATAAATTAGCAAAGACGGAACACAGCACGAGGTTTTGGATTTTGCATCTATCATAGAGAAATTAGAAACCTTCTTCGCATCTGTGTCTGGGATCTCCTTTGGGATGTCATCGTATCCATCAGGTTTCTTATCTTCAGGGTCAGGAATATTCTTGTTCGTCCCAGTCCTCACGCTGTAAAAAAGAGGCTTAACTGGATAATGGATTGTATCATAGATATAATCAACCAATTTGATCAGACTCAGATAGCACAAACTTTGATATGGTTGTTCTTGTTCGGTTATAATCAGCCAATTAATTGAGATTCAAGTAATTTGTTTCTCAGTATGGTCTGGTTTTCCAGAAGTCATCACATACCTTTTTGGCACTCGGGTCCGTGATCTTCTTGGGAGGGAAAAGATCCCTGTCAGAGTACAGGCTACCAGTTTGCTTATCAACATTGTCGATTAGAATGCTGTAAGTAGCATCTGGGCGGAGGATGAATGTGTACACGTGAGTGAGCTTGTCAGTTTCACATGGAACATCCTTCTTGATCAGGTGGTTGGATTCATTGTAGGTAAGGATAGCATGCACTTTCTTTGTGCTGTAACCACAGATATCGGGACCAAACATGATACTGCAGGTAAACGCAGATGGGTGTTATTTTTAATTATTGAAGCCAGTTGATAACGTCCAGAGATGATTACAGTGACGTAGTCTTATAAAAAACAAGATGAGATAGGAAATGCACATGTATGGGGTGTCTCCACCAAATTTCTTCTGGTCAATATCACCACTGAGCAGCTTCATGTAGCCACCACCACAGTCAAGTTTTTGCTCATGCTTGACTGAGAATTGGAAGACTAAGGTTTTGTCCTTGTTACTGAATTCAGGGAACTCAGCTGAAATGGCGTAGAATCTGTAGTCCTCACTGGTATGGATACCTGCAAGACAATGATAATTGCAATAAAACATTAACAAAAATTAGGGATACGTCGGGTACAAATTAATCACGAGTCCGTGACTAGCTTCATATTCATTGAACAAAATTTCTCCCACATAAGACCGCAAATGATACGACCATTCCCCTGATGATACAATATTGTTAAGTCTAAGCAGAAGACTAAAAATGATTGCACCTATGGATAAAATATTGACACTAGTATACTAGTTTCGAGCCCGTAAGGAATAACATATGAACTCTCATCTCAGAGTTCATCATCGTTAAATCCTTGCCTCGTGAACCCCGAAACATCTCCGCGAAGAGTTTTACTTATCAAAAGTTGGCGGTCATTTCCTGGGATCTCCAATTATTTCAAATTAACGAACTAAAATCAACAAATTCATAGATTCATAATAATCCTGAGAAATCATTTCAAAATGATCTATCTCATGAACACGAGGATATCGTTGCATGATCGAAAATGGATGCGTAACTCGCAGCATTATCACATTAAAACTCAAATTGACGAAGAGATCGCAAGAAAAAATACAAAAAAACGCATCCACTGAAATCTAGAGCCTAGATAATAGAGATGTAGACAAGAGATTGAGAAAAATATATACCATCAAAGCGCTCCTCGAAGATAACTGCCGCGGAGGCAATCGCGACGAAACCGATAAGAATCAGAGAGACGAGGCTAGGGAGTAATTTCGCCATTGCTAAAACTCAGATCGAAGGTACCCTGAAATCAGATGATGATGTACAAGACCTGGAGTGTGTACATACGGAGCCGCGAGGAGCTGCAAGTGAGCTTGCTCTCGGGTGTTTTCGTTAAAACATCACTTGGTTTGTTGGATTTAACGTAATCTCAGCCGTTGGATTCCAACTGAATTTTTTAATCTAGAAATTCTAAAAGCGTGGGCCGATGAACATTGATGTGTGTATTTTCATTATACATAAATCAGGACTTGAGCCCGATAACTTTTACATTGATGGTTCTTCGTGTGAAGATTAGCGTAAAAGCTTCTCAAAATCTGACTTCAATTGAAAATAATGACAATAACCCACAGAAGCAAACTGTTTTTTTTTTTATAATAAAACTACTTTTTATATCATCTTTGCATGTTTTGTTTACTCATTGACACATTTAGTCTTATGAACTAAGATTCTTGGTCTCTTTGTATGATTTAAGCTCCATTGTAGAATACACATTTTTGTCACTGTGATCTCACCCAATTGATGAGAAAACGTTAGAGAGCTTCCAAAAATGTGGGAGTTTATGATCAATACACTTAATTACAAGACTTGGAACAAAGAAAATATTCTTATATGTTATGCTATGTTAATTGTGAATGTCCTGGAAGTTTAGCTACTCCTCTAAGATCCATCTGTTTACGAAATCTCTGCGCATCTGTAAATCTTCCAATACCAGAAAAGATGTTGGACATAAGAACATAGTCTCCTCCATGGCTTCTCTCCAACTCCATTAGCTTCCTAGTAACCCTCTCAGCCATTTCTGCATCATCATAAACGCTACAAGCTCCAAGCAGCATTCTCCAAATGACAGCCTTTTGGTCAATTGGAATCTCCAAAGCAATCTTCTCCGCTTCTTCTAATCTTCCCTTTCTTCTCAGCATATCTATTAGACATCCATAGTGCTTCACATCCGGCATGATCTTGTACTTGCTTACCATCTTGTTGAAAAACTCTAGAAACTCTTCTTCTGCTAAACCTCCATGGCTACAAGCGTTCAAAACACTGATCATGGTCACTCTGTTCGGGTTCAATCCGAATCTTTCCATGTCTTTGAACATACTGACCGCTGCTTTACCCATTCCATGCATTGCAAAGGCCGAGATCATCGTCGTCCACGATACCAGATTCTTTCTTTCGTTTGGAATCTCTATGAAAAACTTTAACGCGTTTTGAATACAGCCACATTTTGCATAAGCGTCGATGAGAGAGTTAGTCACACGGATGTCACATGGAACAAACCCTATTTTCCCAACATAAGCATGAACCGATCGGCACATCCTTTGATCTCCCAAGTTCCAAACAGCTGGGAGAATGGCGAGAATGGTTATCTCGTTTGGGTTTATAGCGTCACATGCAACCATTCTTGAAAACAAGAGTATAGCATCCTTGGGTTTATTTACTCGTGCATAACCATCAATGATAGAGGTCCAAGACACCACCGTTCTATTCGGCATATTCTCCAAAAAGCAAAGAGCTTTTTCAAACTCTCCCAAATTAGTCAGGCCAGTGATCATCTCATTCCAAGTTACCGGATTTCTCTGAGGCATTTCATCGAACACTTTGTAAGCATCAATTATGTTTCCAGTAACAAGATACATACCAACCAAAGGTGTCTGCACGTAGACATGAGATTCAAAACCCAGTTTTAGAGTCAAACCATGGAGCCCAATTCCCAGTGGTAAAGATGGGAATCGCGGATTCGAACTCGCTTTCAGGAGAAAGTTGTAAGTGAAACTATCAAAAGGAGGCAGTCTCTGGTTGTGATGAGACAGGAAATGAAGCTGTTGGAGTTGGTCGTAGAGGAAGTAAGCTCGCAGAGGGATTTCACCCTGAGAATAGCATCGAAGCAGACGATTGAAAAGAAACAGTTCCCCAGAGTTTTGTTTCTGGTTAAGGAGAAGAAGCCCACAAGTGGTGAAGTGAGAATGGAGCTGGTGGATGATTCTAAGGTTTGATTTATTTTTGTCAAGAAGAGAACGAAGGTGTTGAATTGAGATGTTGTTCTCACCTTCAGAAAGCAAAGTCGAATAAGAACAAGAATGCTTGATGGTGAGAGAGCGACTAGCTGTGGTTCTACATACTGAAGAAAACAAGAACATAGTTGTCCACAAATTTAGCAAAATATTATTTCCAGAAACAATTTATATGCAAACACAAATTTTTTTTTTTATTGTTTCCAAATTATACTGGCAATCAACTTGAAATTAGTCAGCAATACTTAATTCAATCTCAGAGTTACATGATGATCGAAAAGAATTTACATAAAACATATAATTTTATCTGATGATCCAAAAAAAAGAACATATAATTTTACCAACAAAAAATAGACCCTGTTATATATCATCATCATTCGTTTGGCTTCGCTGCTCCAGGATTCCTGCCAAACTGGATTATCATTGGTTTTCCTTTGAACACAAAACCATTTACAAGATTCTGCAAATTCACAAAGAACGCATTAGTCCCTTTCCTCTTTACGTGACAGAAAACACACACACATTTGTCTTTTCGTCAAGAACAAAATGCTTGTCGATGGTATATTCATCATATATTAGTATTCAGAGTGAAATCAAAGGATAACCAGAGCACGATGTGCGAGTTCAACAGATGGAAATGTCAAAAAAGCTTGCCCTCTCATCCTTCCTTCCTGTAATATTCATTCACACATTGATTCATACTCATAAACAAGAAGAATAATAATACTCAGAAGGCAAGTTTAAGGTTATGAAAGTCTATAGACAGACCCATTACCTGCATCAGCCTCACACCAAGACTAGATTTAGCTGCTTCGATATTTCCAAATTGTGACCCTACACGAGTGCCAATATTTTAGCTCAAGATTGTACAAGGTTTTAACTTGATTAGCAGAGCAACGTCTTACCAAATATGTAATAGAAATCATCAATAACGACATCTTTAGCAAGGTTTTTGATATACAGCACAAGCGACGGATTCCCAGCTGTATAGTTCTGCACACACAATTAAAACAAAAACATTACTATGTTTTTTAGAGTTGCAGAGAAATACAGTCATGAAAGAGTTGCAGAGAAACGATGCACTATTATGCAGTAGTTATTGTTTCATGCATAGTGAATCCCAAACAACAAATATGCATAGTAAATGTGCCAACGAAAAGGCTGGAATTGATAACCAGGCTCACATCATTACAAAGGTTCTTCTCAATACAAACATATTATAGCTTGATCCTAGGATCCATACCTTGAACATAGGTAGTGAAAGAATATCCTGTGGAGGTAACCTTCCTTTCTCCAACTCCTCTAAAGTCGCAAAGGGCGTTGAATTTGAATCTTCTTCTTCGGGCTCATCTGCTGGGACTTCATTCTCACTGTCCTCTTTATATTCATCTTGAGCCACTTTTGGCGTAATCTTGATCTGCCAGGATCCAGAAGAACTAAGAACTATCAGCACAACCACACGGCATAAAAAATTTTAAATATAATCATGGATAGTTGAATACCTGCATAACATGCTTATTCTTTCTTATTCTAGGGATCTCTTTTGGAGTCAAAGACGAGGGCTTCACTCCAACAGTCTCAAGTGGCACATCCTTGTCCATACCAGGACCAACAAGAGTTTCATGTCTAGCACGCTTCCTTCCTGATTTTGATGTACCTGTATCCTAAACATACCATCACAATTCTTACCCAAGTACTCAATAACAATAAATATAAAGAGTAGGGCATATACTAATTCTAAGAACGTATTTGCATCGATTATCACACAGGTTCACTAACAAAAAAAAGAGAAACAAACAACCAAAACGAGCTTCGCATGAAACCATTTTACTAAATTCCTAGAATGCAGACATGGCATAACGAGTCATACCTCATCAGATTCCATCTCTGACTCGTTACTAGATTGATGCTCCAGTTCAGTTGGTTGGGAACCTGCTTTAGGTAGAGGTGGTGTGGGCAGGGCAAGGCGAAAAGGAGGTGGAAGATTCATTTTGTTCATCAGATGCAGCACCTGTGACCGAGAGGTCTAAGATTATATTTCTTGTTCTTTTCTGCAATCTATGATAGTTGATATCTACAGATTATAATTGTAAAAAAAAAAAATTATATCCACCAGTCATATACAGTGACAGTAGAACTAACCTGGGTGTATAGCGGTGGGACAGCAATAAGGGCATTAGTAATGTTAGCTAATATATTAGCATCGGGTGGTGGGTAAGCATATCTGCAAGAAGAACCAGATCAAACATAGAAGTATCTGAAGATGGCAGAATGATAAGAAGAATTATAATTTCCTCAAACATGCACAGCTTTAGTAACATGGACTGGTGTTGTGTTGTTACATTGTGTTTTACAAGGATAAGGAGAGAAACACAAACACACATACAAAAATATTTGAACAAGAAATACGAAATGGGCAAAATCGAAAAAGAGTATGAACAGTAAAACTTACTGCAGGTGAGGAGGAAATGGATAGTTTATGCCTAGTTTTGGAGCAATTGGTTCACCAGCAAGCATCTGCCCGGATTTTGAACCATTGTTGTTACTAACTGTAGAGAAAGCATTTCCTATGGTCACAGATGAGTAGGATTGACCCTCTTTCCTAGATTGTTCGACTTGTCTTGACTTGTTTTTCTCGTTAGGTTTATCAGCTCTTTGTACTTGTAGAACTTTACCAAGAAACCTCAGCCTACCCAATCATTAAATGATAAAAATAGCTCAATCATTGGCTTCATTAATGGAGGATGAATGATTCTAGTGGAAGAAACTAGTACCCATTTAATTGACGATGTGCTTGAGAGGCAAAAACATCATTCTTGAAATCCACAAATGCAGCATTTCTCAATCTATTAGCAAGGAGTATTATTAAATGTCAAATTAGATTAATTTAAAATTCAATTGTTCTTCTCAAGTAAGGAAAATTGTTTCGTGCAAATTCCAGAAACCTTCTAAGTACTATCAATTTCCAACTTAATCGAAAGAAACATTTTGCTGGAAATTTTACCTTCCACCGGAGCAAGGACGAACTGCAGAAGCTCCGTACTGAGTAAAGAGACGAGAGACGATGTCATGAGGAATTCCGTCAGGAAGATGCCGAACCAAAAGAGTTACAACCAGCGGCTCTGTAACCTGAGATTCAAATTGCGTCGCCGGATCTGGCTCCGAAGTCGGATGTGCAGCCATTAAACCTTCGAAACCGAACTCAGAACGATTCACTGTTTTTTTCCCCCAGTTTTTGTGGGGTTTTTTAAATAAATTGATTTTGTGAGACTAAACCGGACTAGATTTTCGAGCCAAAGATCGAACCAGTCAAGACCATCATAATGAATATGGCGTTTTATATTAAATCCTGTGGGCTTTTTCACCTGTATGGCCTATTAAAAAGCTTCACTTTTCTGGTAGTAGTACTTGGACAGGAAAGTTGTACACTTAGGGAAGGAGTGTATTGAAATAGGTATTTGACGCAATTCGTCTGTATTTGAATGACATTATTCAAATATAAATTTTAAAATATCTTTTAAAAGTAAGTATTTTAAAATGTATAATTAAATTTATTATTGTTGGAATATTTTAATAAATAAGTTTGAAAATTTCATATAAAATTTCTGAAAATTTCTTAGTTAATTATATAAATATTAAAATATTATGGTGTAAAACGAGATTTTAGAAAATTTAATAACAAATTTTCTAATTCATGAAAATTCAACCAAATCTTCTTAAAAAATTTTAAAACTCAAATCACCTCAAATCCTTAGTTCAATACATCCCCTTACAATTTTGTGGGGTTTTATGATTTTCATCAATTGGAGTTTTTGGCTGAGTTCATCAGTTGAAATTCTGGTGTGAAATTGCATTCTTTATCATTGAGAAAATGACTTGAGCGAAAAAAATCAAAAATATCTTTAAGCATGTACTTTTGGTCATCAGTTAATGATGTTTTAAAAAAAGAGAGTAGTGAAAGAGAGTAGTGACAGATAAGAAAATTCTTGTCTACGATGTCCAGATGATGCTCGCACCGAAAAAATGATATTCGAGTAATTTGCTATATACACAGAGTGTTGTATATCATACTTAATTACTGCATCTGGTCAAACATTAAAATTTTTATAAACAAAAATTGGAAACAATTTATAAGACCTTTTGAAGATATTTTGTTATTTTTATGATTAATAAATCTAGTATCACAATAAAAATATCAATAATAGATGTTAATGTAACATGAAAACATAAATTAATAACTTTGTAAAAAAATAAGAAGAAGAATAACAGTGAGATGGACAATCCAGTTCAATAGAAAATAGACTTGATAGTGAAGGGAACATGACTATAACATGTTGATATACTTCCTTTTATCCGTTTTCAACCACTAACCTTGAATCTTTTCTGTAAGATTTCCTGCATATACGAAACTGAGTGTTCAAATTTTTGGAAATATTAAGAATATGTCAATTTCAGAAGAAGATAATACCTTGTTGGCGTGTGCAAACTTAAAAATTAAAGTAAAATTCATTGTTGGGCTACGCAATTCGAGAGAATATAGTTTAATTAATAAATATAGTTTTAGCGAATGTGTTTAAACTAATGTTTTTAAATTTGTTAGGTGCTAATCAAATAGTGATAGACTGATTAATACCTAAATAATTAATCGGAGATTAATCGATGAGTAATTGATGATTAGTTTTTAAAAAATTTACGTAATAATTTGGATATGTAAAAGATAAGTGCACAAAAAATGAAATATTTTATAGTGGAATTGGTTAATTATGTATAAGTTGATTTCAACGGGTCTAATTCGATTATGGAAAGTTTTTAAATTTTTAAAAAAGTTTAATAATAGTAAATCGTTGAAATAAATCTTTATAATTTTTTCTATAGTATTTTGTGCTATTTGTTCTAGTGTTCTATACAGAATTTTCACGATTTTCATTAAAAAATATTATTTTCACAAATTATATCAATTTTAATCGTTTTTATCGATTAAACCATTAAATATATTGGTTAATCGGAATTGACTCGGTGCATGAACGATTAATCGATATATCAACCGATTTTTATAACAAGGGTTAAAACAATCAACTTTAAAATTCAAACTGACGACTGAGGACGAATAAATGAGTAGTGTCATTCTAAACAGTTTCCTCCTACTTTTTAACAAACTTTTAGTCGATTACGATGTAGAGGTCTATGGGTTATTTTGAAGTTGAATTTTGATAACGAGAGAAAACAATAAATGTAAATAGTATTATATGAATTTTGTTGGCATGTTTATTTAGTTAAGTTGGCCGTCGAGTTAATACAAGAGGCACTCATGCATATGGCAAAGAATATCGATCAAGTTGGTGTGTGTCTTTATATCCCTCTTTTATCTGTGTCTTCCTATCCTTCATATTCTATATGAAAGTATATTCATCTCATAGGGATTCCACTTTCAAATACTTTTTTCTTGTCAACGTATTCCATATATGTTACTCTCCTAGAATTCCCAAAAGCTAAATCGAGATAAGTTTTATTTATTTATTATTCTTTATAGGTAGAAAAATGATTGCGTGAAGAATTTGAGAAATTCATGAAGCATATAAAAAGAAAACAAAGGGAGACGTAAGAAAATGTGTGGAAGGCACACGCCACGAAGACAATATCTTCTTCTGAAATTGGCATATTCTTAATATTTCCAATCAATTTAAAATTATGTTTGATAATAGTAGTCTTACAAAATTTTGCTAAAGTAGTTGATGTTTGAAAACAGACAAAAAGACGTATGTTTGATCAAGCAACCTGTTATATGTTTTTTTTAATAAAGGGTTCAACCTAATATATGTTAGTTACAGTATCTACTTTTTGTTTTAATGTTGGTTATACTTTTCTGTTGTTAAATAGTTTTTCAATGTTAATTAGTTACACTTTTTGCGTTGTAACAATTTTATTTCAAACGCGCTGTAATGAAAAAAAGTTTAAGGATTTGTTGTTGATATGGGAACCTGAAAGGCAAGAATAACTGAGTGCAGTACTAAATTGAAAACCGAGAAAGCCTAAATAATTCCAGCCACTTAATTACCTTACGTGTCTTCTCTTGAGTATAGAGAATTCACAACTCTTTCTTAAAGACTCTTGGTTGTTTGGAACTGCCCAATAATACTCTACTCAAATAATAAGGCATTAAATCTTTTTTTTTATTACTTGTTTCATACGAGTTCAAGGAAGTACATGGTCACATGCAAACTTTATCTCACTTTTTATACAGAAGTACGAGTACGAGTACAAGTTCATTTTTAGATTTCATGTAATCCATCTATTATTGGAGATTACATTTCATTTAACCTATCAACTACAGGACATCTTGCTTCGAGGATCATAAACAATTTTATTTTGCTATTTTTAACACACACACACGTATATATCTTTATCAAAAGATGAAATTTAAAAAAACATTGTAAATTTTATAGCAAAAATAGAAATTCTAGAATTCTAAAAAATTAGTGAAATTATCTAAATCCAAATCATAAACTTTAAATCCTAAAACCTAAATCAGACATCATCAACCCAAACCTTAAATTTCAAGTTCCTTCTCTAAAACCTAAATCTTTAACTTTAAACACTAAATAATGATCATTTATTTGATTTTTAAACTCTATTTTTTAATTTATATTTTTTCCTAGTTATCATAAATATAAAAAAGAATCAACAACGCAAGTGTTTTATATGAATAATGAAATGTTAAAATAATTAATTCTATTTTTGAGTTGATGAGGATCCCACCTCACGCCAATAAATATCCATCCCTCCAAAGAGTTCACACCACCACGAAACACAGAATACATTTTAAAAAAGGAAAGAAAACCAATAACCTCGTAGTGTCGACATGGATTGCCAAGACGAACAATAGGTGCAAACAATATGTGATCTCTACGAAAAGATCTCAAAGCTCGAGAGTCTGAAACCATCCGAAGATGTCAGCATTCTCTTCAAGGAGCTCGTTTCCACATGCATCCCACCAAACGATAACGTCAACGTTACCAAGATTATTGGAAATAATTTTCAATATCGAAAGTTGGATAGGGATCCTGAGTAATATATAAAATATATGAGTCAATATATTCATTGCCAATTGATTTTGAAATAGAAACACATAATCTAATATGGTATCAAAGTACGATCCACACATTGTACTGTCTGATTTACAATCGGTCTGACCCAAATTTGGTCCACCAATTTTTATCCAAAAAATATCAAGATATATGGTTAGAAGGACCATCGTCTCGAGGGTTTTGAGTTAGAAACCCAAATCTAACAAAGATGAGTGAGAGACTCCAAGAGATTCGACTAAAACTCATCAAGATCTGAGGCGAAGCTGAAGGTCACTTAGAACATCATTTCTCTTCGATCTTGACCTCTTTACAAGACAACCCACTTAACCATTTAAACATTTTCCCTTATCACAACAACTATTTAAAACTCGGGAAGCTCGAATACGACCTCCTCACACAAAACCTAAATGGCTTTGTCCCAAAGAGTGTGGCTTTCGTTGGATCTGGTCCTCTCCCTCTCACTTCCATCGTTCTTGCTTCATTTCATCTCAAAGACACAATCTTTCACAACTTTGACATCGACCCATCAGCGAGCTCACTCGCTTCTCTTCTGTTTTCCTCTGATCCAGACATCTCTCAACGCATGTTCTTCCACACTGTTGATATAATGGATGTGACAGAGAGCTTGAAGAGCTTTGATATCGTGTTTCTAGCTGCTCTTGTTGGAATGAACAAGGAGGAGAAAGTTAAAGTGATCGAGCATCTGCAGCGACTCATGGCTCCTGGTGCTGTGCTCATGGCCCGAGAGCGTTTCTTTATCCGAACGTCGACCCTTGTGAACTTCAGGGGTTCGAGGTTTTGTCTATTTATCATCCGACAGACGATGTTATCAACTCCGTGGTAATCTCAAAAAAGCACGTTGTTGTTTCAACTGGGAATGTTGGTGGGCGCTCGTGCTTGATCAAGCCGTGCAACTTTTCCAAGATCCACGCGATAATGAAAGTAAGCGATTCCGGAGCAATGTGCCATAAACAAATTGATTAATGAAAGTAAATGTTTTGATAAAGATTCAGAATTTGCGTAGCAATTTAATTTCCGTCTGTATCTCATAGTGGAAACGGCAAAGGAGATCATTCGTCGGCGGAAAATTGTCACTAATTTAAAAATGACTAAAGGTTACACAAAAGAGATCCTTTACTTATATGGCAGCGCCACGAAAATGGCCACATGGAATGCTTTTTTGGTTCTTCTTTTCTTATTTCACTTTTTTTCATTCACCTATTTAGTTATTTCACTTTCTGAGTGCTTTTATATTTCCCTCTCTTCTTACCTTTTAATTTGTATTTGAAACCGACACATTTCTCATTTGCACAAAGAAAAACGACATAAGTCTCGTGGCCAGACTTCTCCGGTTAACAGTTCTAGTTTAGATTGGTTTATTAGATTTCTCCGACATGCGCAAATGTATGCTGTCCGTGCGAATGCATGGATTCAACAGTAGTTTATTAAACGAATCACATCGAAATAAGCATTTAAAATCGTTTTTCATCATATGCAACAGATTTATGGAAATCGGAATTTATTACATGTTTCCTAGTTAAGAAACTTTACTTACTTGAGAAGTATCAACTTAGAAAATTGATTTGTGTCGCTCCGCATTAGACAATTCAAGTCATAATTTTGGAGCTTTATAGGCAATGCAAAAAGATAAAAGCAATCGCATGAAATAATAAAAACAAAAGATTAATAATGAAACTTGAAAACAAATAATACCGGTAAATAAGGGCAAAAGTGGAATTATCTGTGACATGTCTATAGCTTCGCTGTTTCACGCCTCTCTCTCTCTCTCGGTCGATTGGCGGAGATATATAAACTGCTCTCTTCCTTTCATTTTCTCGTGTCTAAAATAGTCACATTTTAACTCACCACAGAGAGACTCTTAGATTTACAAATCTTTTAGATCGATTATAATCTGAAATCATCTCAAGGAGGAAGACGAAGATATTGTGATTTTCGCCTATTAACGGTTTTTAAAAATCTCTGGTTTAATCAGATTTGATGGTGGATTCTCTGTTTCCGAGCATCGAAACCACAGGTGGTGCGTCTTCAGAGTCGAGACGGAAGAAGCGGAGGATATCGGAGTTGGCGGAGACAGAGGCGCGACTGATCAATGAAGAAAGCTTGAAGAGATGGAGAACGAATCGCGTACAGCAGATCTACGCTTGCAAGCTCTTTGAAGCTCTGCGCCGAGTTCGCCAGAGGTCAACCAACGAGAACGGTAAAGTCTCCGGCGCGACGCGAGAGATTCGTGAGACGGCGGATCGAATTCTAGCTGCGTCAGCTCGGGGAACAACTCGGTGGAGTAGGGTGATCATAGCGAGTCGCGTCCGAGCGAAGCTGAAGAAACATAAAAAAGCGGCGAAGTGTACCGGAAATTGTAAATCGAGAAAAGCTGAGACGGAGACAAAACGGATTAGATTACCGGCGGTTGATAGAAAACTGAAGATTCTCGGCCGTTTGGTTCCCGGTTGCAGGAAGGTCTCCTTACCGAACCTTTTAGATGAAGCGACTGACTACATCGCGGCTCTTGAGATGCAGGTCCGAGCCATGGAGGCTCTCGCTGAACTTCTAACCGCCGCCGCACCAAGGACGACGTTGACCGGACCCTAACGGTGGCAGTTAGTTTGTCAGGTGTTAATTACCTTTTTTACCTTTTTACCCCTTTATTTGGCTTGATTGTTTTTTTTTTTTTGTTTGGTTGTCTACGCGATTTTATTTTATTAAATTCATGTATTTTATTTGTACACATCACTTTTTAGTTGTATCCATTTTGATATTTCTATAATTTTATTCAGAGAATCAAATTGATCTAAAAACAACAACAAAAGGAAGAACACATTAGCAACTAATCCTGATTCCAAAATTTATTTAGTGTTAATACTTGATACACACAATTAACCCCTAAAAACAATTATACCCACAAAAAGAAAAGTTAGATTATTTGCAAGTTGACGCAATTAAAAAGAATGAGCATGTGCGTAGATGGACTAACGTGTCATCAACACCCACCTTAATTTAGGGGCCAATGGACTCCATGTGATTCTCAAAGACTTTCCGACGTTGAAGTTGATGTCAAAAAGTGTATTTTGTTCATTAACGTTGAAACTGATTAATAATAACAAAATTACTTGAATGTCAATCAATTTATAAAAAATATTTAACCAAACAATGAGGATAACACACGACTCTTGACGAATTGTCAAATTTTAAGACTCCCCACGTGTGCTCCTTCATTTTACACCCGATATGTCTTTCTTATATATATATATATATTTAATCAAATAAATTGGTAACATGTTTGTGGGTCATTATGTTTTCTGAGTTCTTTTTTCATGAAAAATTAGAAGGCTTCTCACAAATATTTGGATTGTGTTTGGAGGATGAAATAGTTTTAACCTAAATTGGTTTGTGCATAACTGAAATGTAGATAACTGCGTATTTATGGATGTGTTTCAATAATAGTATTTGTCAACTGAGACAGTTCACCCAAATGTTATCTAGGATGATATGGTGTCGCAAATAAGTATACTTATAGTTTATTAAATGAGTAATACAAATGCATCGAATGATAGCTACAAAACAAAACAAAAAGAAAAAGAGAAAAAAAAAAGAAAGGGGAAAACGTGGAGTTGGCCATATGTGGCTAAAGAGTAGACCCAATGCGATCACATGCAACCATGTGACTCCGATTCTGAACCTCATATGTGAATGTGGGCGAGGAGATGCCAAATTTTGAAGAATCTCTTCTTTCTCCCTTTTCATCTCCCTCTTCATATAACGCTATTTACAAACAAAAACAAACACACAATTTTACCTTTTAAGTTAATAATTATCATCTCGCTCTCCTTGTTTGACTCCTAATTCCACCAATCTTAGATTATAAAGCAGCGACGGATTTGGTAGCGATATATTTTATTTCTTCTTTTGTAACCCGAGTCCAATTGTATAATTCACAGATTATAAAATCTTATATTTAAAAGGGTAGCATTTTTTGTTGAAAATAAAATAATGTAAATCTTTTAGGATATAATATCATCACGTATTATTTCATCACTAAATAAGTAAATATAAACTGTATTCATTTATATTATTTTAAGTTAAAACTGAATCACGAAATTCCGCACATTAGAGCAAATAATATAATTATTTACATAACAAAAGCTGCAGTATCTACTTAAAACAATTTGTTTGAAAAATATTAACTAAGACAAATTTTAATAACTTTTAGCATTTACTATTGTAAATCATTGTAAACTTTGAAGTCCAAACTTCAAGGCATTAATATGAAATCTTAAACTTTAACACCAATGAAAAATGAAAATAATTTTTATAGAGATAGTAACGTATACATTAAGTTTAGTTTCAAACTGCTGCAATTAGTTTTGTCCTCACAAAAATTTTAAAGATAGGAAATACAATCAGTTCAACCGGTGGAGAAAACCGGACCCCCAAACCGGATGGTTGAGAAGTGTAAACAATGGGTCCTACGACGAGAGAAGCAAACAAAACCCTTTTCCGACAAATTTGAATTCAGCAAATACTCATCCATAATTCCATATCTTTCTTTCTACATAAAATAGCAATATATATATACACGTAAAGGACTTTCGCGTGGTGTAATGAGATGGAACACGTGGCAAGACAGCATGAACTCGCACATGTCTTGGTCTGACATATTTCGTTGTCTTTGAACTGTGCTCGTGTTTTCTATATTTCCGCACGTGGTCTCAAGTCAATCATATCCACTTCAACTCCTAAAATACCGAACCAAACTCATTTGACATCTAAATTTTACAAAAAAAATTATTTATTTTATCAATATATAAATTATTTTAAAAAATTATAGTTAGTAATATATTGAACTTCAAACTTGCCTATAAATAAGACTATAACCACTATATTACAAAATTTTTTGCACGTAAATTGTTAATATAATTTGGTATTTAAAACTCTTGATTCATAGGTTTTAAGTTAGAACGGGATCTAAGCACTTTCTCTACATATATAATCTTTATTTTAATCAAATTTCGACCAAATTTTAAGTATTAGATCGTTATGAATCTTGGATCTAGTCACTTCTTGGACTTACGTCAAACAATTAATTCTCTGATGAACATGAAGAAAGCGAATCGATAAGTGGTACATGATTTATATGAATATCTTCATATATACTCTCGAAGAAGATGTAATAATCGTTGTTATAAAAATCAAATTAAGAGTGGAAACGTTAGGATTATAATGTCGGATACTGATGAAAGCCAAAATTTGCCAATATTAGTCTAGAAACGTTAAGGAATAATGTGATTGATAGCTTATTAGAGTGATAATATTTTTCATAAAGTGATTGGTATATATATTTTTAGATAGCCATATTAAATTATAAACCGTAAAATACAAACAAATTTCAAAACTTATAAGCCGAAAAATTCAAAGTAATTTCAAAGTTTATTCATCAGAAATGAGTATCTGAAAATGATGTCACAAAGAGAGAGATGCTCCCCCGTGGTGGAATCCTCAACCATCAAAATACCGCCACTATCTAGAACACAATCATTTTGTTTGGGTGACAAACTAACGATCAATGGAAAAAGTCATTTGTTTATTTCATTAGGGATATTAATCAGAGCCCTGATCAATTTCAAAAAACAAAACAAAAACTAGCCTCGACCTCCATAATGATATTTTTGTTGCTAGATCGGTTTCCGATATTTCTCGGGGCAATATCGATTCAACTATAATCACTTTGCCAGTTTTGGGCAATGCTTTCTTATATTTTTAATATATCCACGCATTGTTCATCGCTCCAATCATGAAGTATCCACTTAATCATGCCAAACAAAAAATAACTTTATTAGTAATGTCATAATCCTATATGTTCTGCACAATCCATATATTCTCTTATATTTTTGGTTATTGATAGTATTGGATTAAAGAATTAATACATATGTATAGTGAAAGTGTAGGTTTACCTTCATGAATATTGCTTGACCTTGTGGAATTGCATCAAACATATCACCACCAACGTGTTCTACGCCTGACAATAGTTGATTTTTATCATCATAGGGAATACATATATAGCCTTTTTCATATTTGATTTAAATCTTTTCACATCATATGACAAGTATTTCTTGTATAATATCCTTTTGGTAGTCAGATCTGGCCAGTTACTTCTATATATATATTATGATTACGAACGTTTGATGACGCCCATATTATGTAAACCAATATTTTCGATTCTTCTAATCCATTCCCAGTGTTAAATCCAATTTTGGTAGCTTATGTCAGAAAAGTGTATAAAAATGCATTTTCACGTAGCTATCGAAGATTAAACATTACTCAGACATTTTTTTATTTATTACGAGACTCTTAATTTTAAGTTAGTTATACTCAGTAAATTTATTTGATAAAGTGTAGGAGCTTTAGATCTTTTTTAGTTTGTAAATTTTATTGCTCTGCAAATTTAATATTAATGTTTATGGATAGGGAAAAGTAATTTACCATGTATCACGGGAGCTTCTGAAACGATCGTGAGGCTGGTCAAAATTCACACCTTTGAACTGTGGGAAGTTGGAGAGAATTAGAGCAAGATTTGCACCTAAGCCACCTCCTACGTCTACCAAAACGCCACCACTTAGTGCCTCGAACCCATCGTAAGTCTTTAGTATCTTTTTCATTACTAATGATGTTTGGTTAGTCATCATTTCCTTGAATTTTGTCTGCATACTCCCATTCTTCGTCATATACACAAAGATCAACGCTCCGTGAACTCTCTCGTAGGGCATTACTCCACCTTCTAATATTAACGCTGCGGGTTGAGAGTTTTCGTGCAAAAGAAAATTGTATTATAAAAAGAGCTAATAACAGACCATGTCGGCATGATACTATATATATATATATATATATATGTATGTATTTCAGTATTTTAACAAAATGAGTAAATATAAAAGTTTAATTTAGCTTATAGTTCTTATAGCACTTAGTTCAAATTAACTTTCATCAAGAATCAAGAATGTGTGAATAAATTCATGTTTGACTTATTAAATTAACATAATATTTAATACTAAATTTAAACGCGAAATTTAATATTATATCCTATGAAATATTAGGGTAAAACAAACAAAATATATACTAAATATTTAACATGATCATATTTTTGTAAGTTTCTAAACACTAATTAAAATTTGATTAATGTTTATAAATTATTAGTTAAAATAAGTGATATGGAAGCATATTATAAGATATTTATCTATAACAATCTCTAGTTAATCTCTATCTTTTATTATATCTGATGAGAATATAGTTTATGTTAAGTTTGAATAAATCAAATAAAAACACAACATATTAGCTTTTTCTCTCTCTAAAGAGCGAAAGGCAAACCCCTTCTTTTCAAAACAGCCGTTGTCGATCTCGGCGGCGGCCACCCACTTTTCCGATGGGAAAGAGGAATAAATCACCACCGAAGCTTCCTCCTTCCTCCACTCCTCTCAAATCTGGCTTCATTTCCTATTCTCGTCCACCTCCACCTCCACCTCCGCCCCCTCCTCTCCCTTCCCCTGCTACAACTACTTCGAAGGGCTCTTCTCCGTCGACGGATCCAGTCCTCCCCTCCGGTCCTCTGAGATCCCCCATCGGAGGTGTCTCCTTTTCGGACTCAACGGCGTAAGACTTGGCTCCGCCAAAGCAAAATCCACCAGTCTCTAACTTTGGATCTACGACCCAAATCCTTGATTCAGCTGCATCTGTTCCAGGCGAAGTAACACAACCAGCCTCAAAGCCATCTTGGGTTGATTGTGTGAAAGGTACTTCCGCGAAAATGACAAAGAAAGATAACCCATTTGTGCTTGACTCATGAGAGCTCTGTGTTCAGATTCCTAATGAAGTCTTCACCCGTAACCATAAGCGTTGGAATGCTTTCATTCTTGGCCAGTTTCATGGCAATCCTCCTTTGTCAGGTGTGTTTCATGCTATATTCAATGGAATATGCTACTAGACCGCTTAGGTGCATGCCTAGTAGCATATCTTCTTTTTTACTATTTTCATCGATCACATTTACTATATATTCTTGAAATGAAGAATCTAGTGTAAAAGGAAAGAGAGAGTCAAAGGCTGAGATGACTTTTAGCTTGAAAAAAGAAAATTCAAATAACCTTCGTTACCTACGTAACTTTCTTTTTCGAATTTTCAACTGGCCGCTACAATCTAGCGACGTGCAACCATCAGATATATATATATATATATATATATATCACAAGCTGCTGACTGATCTATTTTTTGATATTATGATTTCACAAACACATGTATTAAAGACTTTAACAGTATTTTGGAAGACTTTAAAGTTTTGAAGTATTTTAGAAGACTATCAACAGCGAGGGAGGACTCGATCTCTATTCCTTTTTTTTTAATACAATACGTCTATAATATTTTAGTATTAGTTTGAATGTTTGATTGTTGACTCTTCAGGTTTACGAAAAATTATCCATACTAAATTGTTGATTCTATCAAACGAATATTAAAAGTTTCTACGCAAGTAATTTGTGAAATATTTAATCAATAGAAATACCTAACCAACATTTTATAATAGTAGTTTTTAAGCAAAACTGGTCTTAAAATGCAGGGTCCGTCCGAAGTGATGCTGAGCGTATGAAAATTTTTTTTTAGCCTATTTATAACAAATTTAAAAGAACTGCATCTCTACGACACAAACTTTACAATCACAACATATAAAACGTTGATTTGACCATTAAAAGATAATACTTTTAATAAATTAATAAAATTTTGATATCTAAATCAGTTGCTTACTATGATTTAGGTAACGCCGAACCTACCAAAATGTATGGATTGCAAGCAAAAAAAAAAGATTGTAACGAGAGAGTGGCAGACAAAACATTCGTTTGTTATAAAATCAACAGTTTAAATATTTTTTCTTCCGATGTTTTAATTTGTTATATAAATAACAAATATAAGAGATGTTGTGAATGGGAAAGAACTTGGATAAATCTTTAAAGCATAAACAAAGAAGAAAACGAATTGAGACAAATACATTTTGCTTTTAGTATTTATTAACTGTGTGAATAAACTAATTTTCAGATCCTCAAACCAATGTTTAAAAACCTAAATTGGGTGGCGAATCGGATTATTCTCCGAATCAGTGGGTTAACTACGGATATCACAAATCAATATATTAGTGAAACTTTTATAGTTTATTGTATATAAAAGAAATATATAATTTATGTTTTAATAATATGTCAAAAAATAATTATAAAATAATTGAATATTCTAAATTTAAATAAAATAAAATAAAAATGATTAAGATTTAAATTTTTAGTGCTGAAATAGACTAATAATATATCACATTAATTAATATTGGTTATTGTTATTAATATTCCGTTTATTTCTTCAAACGACATAGTAAAATTTTTAACAAAATCTAAAAAATCATAAATAACATAATTTATCCAAAATATTATGTATAACAAAAAAAAACTAAAAAATTTAATCAATATTTTTATACACACGACCGGTTCAACCATTAATAAATAATCGTTGATCTGTCAGGTTTTATTAAATTTTTCTAAATTTTTTCAGATTTATAATTAGCGGATTTTATCAATAAATTTGAACTAATATAATAAACCCAAACTAGGTTTATACGTCGGACCGTGGATTTGGATCGGATTTGAAAACACAGCCCTCAAACATATATTTATATATTTGTTTGGGATTATTTGGGAACACTTAGCGCAAAAACTCTAATTATGCCATAACTTACTAACTTTGGATAGTTAACCAAACTACATATTATGACAGCGTGGCAATACCTCTTTGTCAGAAAGAAGGATCCAAGTAGATCCAACAATCAACCAATCATATTCCGACCCAGATCCGACCCGAGAGCACCTGACGACTCGTCCTCCACGATCTCATTCTCCAATTTCAATTCTGCCAAAGGGAGGAGACAGAGAGCGAGAGAAGATCCATAAGAACTTGTTTCCGGTGGAGAGAAAGAGAGAGAGACAAACAAACTATGTCGCTGAGGCCGAGCACACGCGCGGAGCTGAGGAAGAAGATATACAAGACAGGAGTCGATGCCGATGAGGCGAGGCGGAGGAGAGAGGACAATCTCGTCGAGATTAGAAAAAACAAGCGTGAAGATAGTCTCCTCAAGAAGCGTCGCGAAGGAATGATGCTCCAGCAGCAGCAGTCTCTCGGAACGGGCCTCGACGTTCTCCAGAACGCTGCCGCCGTTGAGAAACGAGTAAGTTCTGCTGATCTGAATTTCGATACTCTTGAGCATAATTTTGTTAATCTGGATCCTAGGATTTGATTAGTTAGTGATAGATCTTTGTTTGATTATGTTTTCTCCTCAATTCTAGATCTCAGCTGTTTGAAAAGTCTCGAGCTCGTAATTGACCTTCGAATTGACCTTCGTTGGTTTGATGGTGGATCATTTATGACTACAAATCGGATCATGTAATGTTGATCAAAACGTATAGTTTGCTTTCGTTAGGTATAGGGATTTCTAGCATCTGATCTTATGATCTTGTTAATAGATTGGACATTAGACCATCTTTGCCGGTACAAAGGATTTGGCTTTCTGGGAACTCTACTCTCAGTCTCTCAACCATAATTTCAGATCTTTAAGATCGTTTCTGAGTACTGGTCCAAATCATCGATATGATAACCTTGAATTTTTTTTTGAAAATATATACAAATACTATAACCAATAGTATCGGAAACCATTCTAGCCAAGGGGAGGTTTTGCTTCTGTGGAAACAGCTGTTTGAAGCTGTTCTTGTGATTTGACAGTTAGAAGGTATCCCAATAATGGTACAAGGTGTTTATTCTGATGATCCTCAAGCTCAGCTAGAAGCCACAACTAAATTTAGAAAGTTGTTATCTATAGGTAGGTATACATCTGTTCCTTTCAGAAGCAAGTTTCCGTTATCGGGTTATATGTGTGTAACAGACATCTGATGGTTGCTTGTATATGATTTGATAATTCAGAGCGCAGTCCTCCAATTGATGAAGTGATCAAAGCTGGGGTTGTCCCACGTTTTGTGGAATTTCTTGGAAGACAAGACCATCCACAATTGCAGGTATGTCTTATACGTCCTACATTCTAGATTTTTCCCTAATCGATGACATCTTAAAGACTCAAGAATGGTCTGGTGGCTTACTTTAATGTTTGTTTGCAGTTTGAGGCTGCCTGGGCTTTGACCAATGTTGCATCAGGAACATCAGACCATACTCGGGTTGTGATTGAACAGGGGGCGGTTCCGATATTTGTTCAGCTTCTTAGCTCTGCTAGTGATGACGTTCGAGAGCAGGTTTGCTACTAACTAGCTAGATAACTGCAGCTTTCACTTGCACTTCCATTTTATATTGTGATTAGGATACATGCCTCTAAGTTCCATGGTCGTATTTGGTTTGTTTGTTGTATCTTATGATCCTCAGTGGCTTTTTGCAATATGAAATTTAATTCAGCCAAGTGCGTCCCCGTAGTTATAGGTGATTAAATGCTCAATGGTTTCTTACAAACCTTTACATGATATCCATTTTAGGCGGTGTGGGCCTTGGGAAATGTTGCTGGGGATTCTCCAAACTGCAGGAATCTTGTTCTCAACTATGGGGCTCTTGAGCCATTGCTGGCTCAATTAAATGAAAAGTCGAAGTTATCCATGCTAAGGAATGCTACATGGACCTTGTCCAACTTTTGTCGTGGTAAACCACCAACACCATTTGAACAGGTAAGAGTTACAGAAATGGATTCTCTTATGTATTTTTTTCCTTTTCTGGACAGATTATGATTTACGGTTCAAATTTTATTTATTTATTTATATATGTATGGTTGCATTCCTCACATTTCTCAAGCTTGGTTATCCATATGTTTCAGGTGAAGCCTGCGCTGCCAGTTCTTCGGCAGCTTATCCATCTAAATGATGAAGAAGTTCTCACAGATGCCTGCTGGGCACTCTCCTACCTTTCGGATGGTCCCAATGATAAGATTCAGGCTGTGATTGAGGCAGGTGTTTGTCCACGACTTGTGGAGCTTCTGGGGTTAGTTCCTTTTTGCCTGGCCAGTAGTTGACTTTGACATCATTTTTGTTTATTTCTCATCATATTTAGTTGCTGTAGTTTTTTTTCCTTTGGATTCTTAGTGCTATATAAGTTGGTCTTTTTCAATAATGGTGTTGCAATCTTCAAACTATTGATGCTTTTTGAGTACCTTTCAAAAATTGACTGTTGATGTTCACTTTCTCATATTCTTGTTCTATTTGTATACTGATGAATATATATATTTCTTCAAGTCATCCATCACCTACGGTTCTCATTCCTGCCCTTCGAACTGTTGGGAACATCGTAACTGGTGATGACTCTCAGACACAGGTATGATTTATGAAGAACGACTATTAACAATGCTTTGGGTGTTTGCTTTGGCATTTTAACTAAGACTGTATGTTTGCTTTTCAGTTTATAATTGATAGTGGTGTACTTCCGCACCTTTATAATTTGCTTACACAAAATCACAAGAAAAGTATCAAAAAGGAAGCTTGTTGGACTATCTCTAATATTACTGCTGGGAATAAGATTCAGATAGAGGTACGAGGATTTTTCTGCTATATTTAATATGTCAAGAAGAGAGTTGTTCATGGAAGATAGTATGCCAATGCCATTTCATTTCTGATTCTGCAAGAAAAGTTATTGAAACAGTTTAATGGTTTTTACTCTTTTTCTTGACTCTAAAGCGATAGTACTTTCGTTTTCTCCATTTAATCCTCTGCCTCGAAACCTGGTTATACCCTAAAATTTAGTGGACGAGTGGGTTGTTATTTTCTTTTTTTTTGTAATTTGCTATTGTTATATGCCAACGATACCTGTTACAGAAAATATTGAAAGTCATCAAAGATTCAGAGGCTGAAGGATTTTTTCTTTAATTTTGTACTATTGAAACAATAGGCTGTGGTTGGCGCTGGAATAATCCTTCCTCTTGTGCACTTGCTCCAAAACGCGGAGTTTGATATAAAGAAGGAAGCTGCCTGGGCTATTTCCAATGCCACCTCAGGAGGGTCTCATGAGCAGATTCAGTAAGTCATCTGTATTCCTAAGCGCACATGCCAACAACTAACTTTACTTATATGGTTCCCTCTTGCTGTCTTATACCATTATCTATCTTGAAATCGAAAAAATGCTATAACAGAGTTTTCGCATGCAGATATTTGGTGACCCAAGGCTGCATTAAACCACTTTGTGATCTTCTAGTCTGCCCCGACCCGAGGATTGTAACAGTGTGCCTCGAGGGGCTTGAAAACATTCTCAAGGTTGGTGAGGCTGACAAGGAGATGGGATCAAATGGTGGGGTGAATCTCTGTGCTCAAATAATAGAAGAATCTGATGGGTTGGACAAAATCGAAAGCCTTCAATCCCATGATAACAATGAGATATATGAGAAGGCCGTTAAGATCTTGGAGAGATATTGGGCTGAAGAAGAGGAAGATCAGAATCTGCCGGACGGCGGGAACGAAAATCCACAACAGGGCTTCAATTTCGGGAGCAGCCAGCCCGCTGTCCCCCCTGGTGGATTCAAATTTGTCTGAAAAAAGGTATAGAACAAAGTGAAATGATTTGGTTTGGGGAAACCCGAAATTCAGCTTTTGCAACTGTTATTGACATTTGCCTGGTTCAAGTTTGAGTTTTTGAGTTCTGGTGCAAAAAGGCTTTACTGTTATTTGTTGTTGTCTTTATTCGTCTGAATCATTATCTGATTCTGTGTCCTAAAACTCTGGGGTTGAATCATGTCTAGTGTGGTTAACTGGTTTAGGATATGATCACATTTTGTATTTGTCACTTTTATCTTTGTTATTATTATTATTATAGTTTTATAACTTTTACTTGGCATAGTACAAATACAAGAAGAAAGATTCTGATTGCAAGAGACTTGTCTTTTTAATAAAAGTCCTCAAATGAACTGGTAAAGGAAAGCTTTAATCTCATCAATATAAGGAGACTTTGTAGGAATGATGTGTCCAAACTCGTGCTCAATAATGGTGGCGCAACCGTCGTCAAACAACCCCGCCAGACCTGAGCTGGCTTGAGTCACGATCTGTATGTCTTTTCCAGGTTGGCTACCAAATATGTGAAGTGAAGGGCATTTGATCGATCCTTTCTCCTTCTCCAACAATGGCCATGGTGTGAAACCCGAGCACAACACGCAGAATCTGAAGTCTATTTCACCCACGAGCTGCTCCTCTTTACTGCAAACAGCTGCAGCCATTGCCGCACCTTGAGAGAATCCTAAAACTCCATCAAAAGGCCCTTTCTCTGCAAAAGTTTTCTTCAAGTATGTCAACGATTTTTCAAATCCTTCGGTTTGATTCTGATACTGCAATGGATCAAACTGGCATTGGGTAACTTTCCAGCCTGTTTCACTCGATTTGTCAAAATTTGGTGACACAAACCATGCAAACTTCTTGTTGCATACCCCAGATGGAGGGGTAGCAGTTTGGTAGATGAACTGTAGTTCGTGTGGTGCATCGATGAACACAAGCTCAGCGATATTCTTTAGTTTCTTTGCTAGTGATCCAGTCCTCCCTTTGAAGCCAGATGCGTTCTGCCTGAAACCATGCAAGCACAAGACCCTCAGCTTCCGGCTTGTATTGTCACCTGGGGATCATAGAATATAAGATAACAAACTTCAGAAGTGAAATGACAGTTTCCAGGGAAAAAGGGATTCGAAAAGTGGGATCAGAGGTTCTGGATCAGAAAATGGGTAAACAGACCTTACCATTGCTTTCAGAAGGTTGAATCGAGGGATCAAGACTCAAATGGACTTCCCCTTTTCCATGTTTACGACACAGCTCACACACATAAATATCTCCTTTAACCTGCAATGTCACATCATAAGTCCAAGGCACAAAATACTTGTGAAGTAGATAAACAAAAAAGGGTCCAGCTGGCAAAACCTGACAATGATTGCACACTAGAACAAGCATCCGGCAAAATCTGCAACGGCAACGTGGAGAATAGTCGTCAAAGGTACTGTTGCAGAGAAGGCAGGTGCCTATTATATCCTCTTTTGAGCTCCCAACTGAGATCCTTCAAAACAAACATGAAAATATATGTTACTCGGAATTAAAACAGTTTTCCTGGAACATTAGAAGAGAAAGATGCTAGAGATATACCGGTGGTCAAACACAAAGTTCTTCCCTTTGAAGAACCCTCCACAAGGAAATTGTTCAAGGTATCTTTGTATGCCACCATAGAGCTGCAAGAAACAAATAACAGCTGGAGTCAGTCAAGTTTAGTGACTTGTATCAATATCCATTTGCTATCCAGGATCTCACCTGAAAAGTATTCTCAAAACCGGCGCCTTTAGATCTGATATATGCAGATGCCATTTCACACCTAATTCCGCCAGTGCAGTACCTGATTAGCCCAACACATAAGAATTTCAGTCATTTGGAGAGTAACCTGTTCAGGTATCTCTGTATATTCACAGAAATATTATTCATACATGAGCACGTTTCTGCCCTTCAATTTCTCAGCATTCTGATCAATCCAAGTTGGCAAATCGCCATACTGCCTAATTTCAGGATCAAGGGTCTCAACATTTTCTGATTTGAATTTTCCAATCCGTGTCTCATACAGGTTCCTTGCATCAAGCAAAACAAGTTCCTTACTCTCAGACTTCCCATCTCCAGCCCGATGTTCAGCTGAGTTTGTAAGAAAACATAATGAGATAAGAAACGCAATATAGCAGCAAGCAATAAAACAAATAAAAAAAAAACTTACTGGCATTCTGCAGGACCGAATGAAACTCCGCAGCAGAGAGATGCTTTCCAGCATTTGAAATTTCGGGAGATTTAAGGAGAGGGCAAGGACTAAAGGTCACTAACTCCTGCAAATCACAAAGCAATGCCACAAATCTGTCAAAATGCTAGAAAGGCTATGAAGGATTCCATTATCCACGCAAAAAATCTTAGGAACATGTTCTGTAGAAAGGGGCTTAACATAAGAACATTAATTATGTTTGGTAAGAAGATAAGGCATCAATCTCATTACCTCAACAACCCGGATGGAGAGTGAAGTAAACCCACATTCCTGAGCAACTTTGTCATTTAAAGGGTGATGGCAAGATGCAAGCTTGAAGTCAGTCCCTTCGAACAAACAATTCAACTTTACGGCAGCAATATGTTCCTCCAATGCAGTTAATTTCCCACCAACCTAACCAAAGTGCAAATTTCTCTGTTATCCCAACCGTGTAAACAGAACTCTAGCAAAAGTTTCAAACTTTTTTGGTGTCTGCTCCTTTAACGGTTCAGATGCATCATACTTGAAAGTATACTTGGAGAACTTTAATCCTCAATCAAACAACTAACCGAACTCAGAAGACAAAAGGCTTTGACTTTATTCTGCTTTCATTCAACTTGAATAACTTACTAGAGCAAACAAAAACTCGTTGTTATCCAAACCATAACATGATTTCGAGAACTATATAAAAAATACAGACAAAGCAACATAAAGGATTTGACTTTTCGATCTTATGGCTTCAATCCCCAATCAGACGCGAATCACAGACAGAGAAATCAAAAAGGGTTAAATCAAGTGACATTGACAATGGATATGTAGACAAGGAGATTAGAAGCATACAGTGACATTGACGCCATGAGGGGAGATCCTGACTCGGCCCAGTAAACTTAATGAGTTGCAACTCGATTCATAGAAGGAAACGAGGTCATCTAGATGAAGAACAGAGGTGTATTTATAGTACAGCAACACCCCGTATTGCTCTTCATCTTCAATTCTCTGCTTCTCGCCATCGCCACAAGAGCTCGTTCCCATTAGGGTTTTTCTTCGGGGAAGCATACGAATAACCTCACGGCAGAAACCCAGAAAGCCAAGACTGTTTCATTTGCTTAGAACGCGAACGAAAACGCGATTGGGAAAACCACATACCAGAGATGGATCAAACGAATCCTTAACCGAAATTCATTTAGAAAATCAGTTGGTTTAATTCAAGTTTCTAGGTTTTAGCAGATTAGTTATTCCTCAGAAAATCAGGCATCTAACATATGCTTCGCTTGTAAAATAAATAAAAAGTGAAAAGTGGTGAAGATGGGTTTATCTTTGTTCTCTCTTGAATAACACATTGGTTTATACCTTGTTAAGGACATTAAAGATACAGAAACCAAAAGACATCTAAATCAAAACAGATTGATACAGCTTCAGTTGATCTTTTTGGCTCTGGAAAATCAAATGCACCCGTCAGTTTTGTCCCTTTTTGTGTTTTGTTTCAGGGACGAGAGGCTTGATGCAGAGTTTCGGCTTTGTGCTAACGAGTCTATGTGGAAGCACTGAAACAGCCGCTACAAAGGAGCCATCTGGTATTCTAGAGAGCGGTAAAAGCTCCACCAGAACACACAACTGCACATTTTTACTCCAATCTTCAGAAACTTTATAAACGGGACGATGAACAAGGTTTGAATTCTTTTCTATATATATATATATTACCTCTGGAGATTTGAGATCCACAACCGAATCTGGTACAATGTCTTTCACTCCAGCTGCAACAGTTTCGAAGCACTTGCTGCGGTCCAGCAAAGGACATTGATCCAGAACCTCTGATGCCTCTTTCTGAATCTTCCCTTTTGTCTCCTCCACACCTCTTCGCTGATACCCAGCAGCAAACTATATAGCGGTATGTGGTTAATAACCACTGCCATGAAACTAACAATATCTTTATCATATACTCCTATATAATGTAAACTTGATTCTACAGAAAAACTCTTTCTTACCTTCACGGGTTTCGATAGTGTATTTTGTTTATCATCGACAAACCGCTGAACAAGCTTTGATACAGTTTCCCGAAGTTCTTTCTCTGTCAAACCACAAGTAGCTTGAACAGGGAATATCCGATGGCACCAGCTGCATCATTCGAAACATAAATTACTTGTTTCGACACAAAAACATGCTTACATCTACGGAGTCTGAGAAGACAGTGACAAAAAAATCCTAGCAGAGTGGGATAATAACTATACATGGGCAGACAATTCCAAAATGAATGAAATAAGTCTGATATGTAACAGAAACCACTATTTGAGACTATCGTACTTGAAATAATGATTTGAGAAACTGAATCAGAATTCTCAAAGCATATTTAACGGTAGAGTTGAATCCTAAAGGTTGATTTCCAGTGGAGAACGGCCAACAGCATAAAATTTAATCAAATGACCAAAGGTTCACTAACTAACATTTCACCAGATTTGTTGATGCATATGCCCTGACTTAAGAAGAAAGACTTACATTGGTGCTTTAAGAGCTCCAGATTCCATAGACTGGAAGACTTGAGACACAATATTTGTAGTATCGGGAGAGTTTTCAACAGGGAAAGTAAACAGAAGCAAGCCACTCTTTGTCAGCTTAACTAATGACATGAGAGAATTATGTTCTTCATTGATACTTTCTTTGGCCAATTTGAGATCCTTAACATTTGGATTTTCACCTAAACAAGGCACGAAAAGAAAAGTCCGACCATAAGCAAAAAAGACAAAACCATAATTTGACTATGCTCTTCCACAAACCATAGTTACCTGCTTCCTGCAAGGCATCGTTGCCTTCCTCTATCTCTTGTGCACAAAGTTTTTGCTTTTTTGATGTCACATTCATATCAGAAGATTTTAGAACCTTAGCTTTCTCCTCATGCATGGACCCAACATACTGAACAAATTAAAAGTTTGATTTGCTGTGAGACAAGCTGAACTTTTGAGAACAAGTAACTGCCCAACTCAAATAACTAGATCCCTCACATAGTTTACTGACATCAATCTTACAAACTTTAAGTTTTATGAGCACTTCCGTTTCGAATATAGTGTTTCTCTACCACACTTAAATGGGTCAGGAACTAGTGAACTACGTAACAAATTGATATTCAATCACTCAGGCGTAAAATGATGGAGCAAAGCAATGTGAAGATACCTTTCCAAGGATGGAAATGACCTCTTTAGTAGCACTTTTCTCCCTTTCTGATAAGAGGTGAAATTCAGAAACAGTTTAACCCTAAAGCACTCAATTCGAGTCTCGTTAACACAAACTTTCAATTCCTAAATCCAATACATAGATTTGAAATGCCCACAACTCACAAACTCGGAGACAATAGAGGCTTTAGAGAGGGCCATGGCCGCAAAACGAAATTAACACGAAGATAACAAAAGAGGATGATACAAGAGTAATGGAAAGGAGATCATACTGATGTTGCAGGTGACGAGGAAGCCTGAATGAGAATGATGAAGCAGAGAAGAGGGAGCTTTATAGTCAAACCGAGGGATGCTTATGATGCTGGCGTGCTGCTCCCATGGAGTCAATGTTTCACTATCATCTTCTCTTTCTCTTTTCTCAGATACAGACTCTTCCTCTATTGTTCTTCCGACACCGTCCACTTCTTCTACAGCAGCCATTGTTACTCTCTCAAAGCCAGAGGTTGCTCAAAGTATTGACCTTTTTTTTGTTTGCTGGTGAGAGAAAAAAAGAGAGAAAAAAAGAAAAAAGAATTTAGACTAAGCGGTTCAAAAAGTGCGGTGGCGTTTTAAAAACCCTTAAACGCGATGTTCAAAGAACGCAGCTTCAAACAGCTAAACCCTGAAGCCTACCAGAGTCTGACCAATAGCAAACATCGTACTAGGTCCGGTTCGATCCTCTCAAGAATCAGCGTGTTCGCGAGAGGAAAGAGATGCAAGTACTTGCGCGAAATCTAGTTCGGAGAGTATCAAGAACTCAGGTAATGCTCTCAATTCATTTTTTTTCCGATGATTTGCCTCTTCTTCTAGTATTCTTTGTTTAGGATTTTATATGTTCATGAAGACTTGCATAGATGTGAAGATTAAAGGTCGAATTTTGGGTTCACTTGAAAGGGAAAAATAGTTTTTTTATAGAGATCTTATGGACCAGAAAGTATCATCTTTTTGAATGGGAATTGACTTTCTATAAATTTGGCAGAGAGTATTTGTGTTTCATCAATTTGTACTGTTCGATTATCTACATCACAAGTTCACAACTTAAAATCTACATTTGCTCTAGGCTGAGAGGCATTTTGTTTATAAAATGGGGTTTCAGGTCATCAGTCGCAATGCATATTCAACTCAAAGGGTCAGAGACATTGGTCAGCCAACTCCAGCATCTCATCCTCATGTAACTCCCATGAGCTCTACTTCGACTATATTCTCTTGGATTTGTAAATGCTATTATATGCTCTGATGGTTCGCTCTTCCCCAACAGTTAATGGCAGAAGGAGAGGTCACACCAGGAATAACAATTGAGGAATATATTGGTAGAAGGAAGAAACTTGTAGAGCTTCTTCCTGAGAACAGCTTAGCCATCATTGCTTCGGCCCCTGTGAAGATGATGACAGACGTTGTTCCATATACGTTCAGACAAGAGGCTGATTATTTGTATCTAACTGGCTGCCAACAACCGGGTGGTGTGGCTGTTTTAAGTGGTGAACGTGGTTTATGCATGTTCATGCCGGAATCAACTTCTTATGTATGATGATCTATTATATTAGTACATGAATTTCTGTAGACGGATTGATTCTGATTTCTGTTCGGCGATTTGTAAGATATTGATTTGTGATGTAGGACATTGCTTGGCAAGGTGAAATAGCTGGTGTTGATGCAGCGTCAGAGGTCTTCAAGGCAGAACAAGCATATCCGATAAGCAAATTACCCGAGGTAACTTATATTTCTTCCCTAAGTGGCTGCTTTTACAAACTTTCCTATGTTGTTGACTTTTTTACTTCTTTAACACTATATTTGTTTTATTTTCGCGTTCTTCATGTACAGATTCTTTCAGACATGATAAGAAATTCTTCAAAAGTGTTTCATAATGTTCAAACGGCCTCACAAAGATACATAAACTTGAATGAGTTTCAAAAGTCGGCATCTCTTGGCAAAGTGAAAACTCTTTCAAGTTTAACACATGAGCTGAGGTTAAGTAAATCACCTGCGGAACTCAAATTGATGAAAGAGTCTGCATCTATTGCTTGCCAGGTATTCCTGTATTACAACAAAGCTTTTGTTATGCTCCTGAAGATTCTTGTTCTTTTAGCTTCTTATTACAAATGAGATGCTAGAGAGTAAGTGAAAAATTTGAGATGGTGGAGAAATTCACAGGAGATAATGGGACAAATATTGGTTAATGTTGATAATTTTTGGAGAAAATTCTGTATAGTGGATTTGATCTTGAGAGATCAAGTGAAAAAACAAGGTTCACACGCATAAAAAGCTCTCAATCCGTGACCCGACGGAACAATTTTGGTTAAGGGTGTTATATTGTAATTGTGAGCTGTTCATGAACAGCCTCTCGTGAAGGAAATGTCTCACTCAATGATATACCAATGTTACTCTGTTCAAATTTATACATTTTTCTTGTGGCCGAAGCGACAAATAAAAGGAACATAGAGGCAATAGAACGTCATGAATCATTTTCTAAATATTAGTTGAAGATAATATCTATTACAGACAATGAGTGTATGTAGTGATAATGGATCTTTTCTTTCTCAGGGTCTTCTGAAAACAATGCTACATTCAAAAGGGTTTCCTAATGAAGGCATCTTGTCAGCCCAAGTTGAATACGAGTGCCGGGTAAGAGGTGCTCAGCGAATGGCGTAAGTCTCAACATTTCTCTCTAATCCTTGAATATTAATAATATGTGATTCCGGGGTTTTCAGTCTCCAATAAAAGTATTTCTTATTCTTCTTATTCTAATGACTAGAAAAATGTCATGTTTTTATCCTCAGATTCAATCCTGTGGTTGGTGGTGGTCCAAATGCCAGTGTTATTCACTATTCACGAAATGATCAACGAGTAAGTTTGATAATACCCTATTTGATTGCTAATACAGAGATGTTCTTGAAGCCAGTATCTTCTTTTCATAATAATCTGCAGATAAAAGATGGTGATCTTGTCTTGATGGACATGGGTTGCGAGTTACATGGATATGTTAGTGATCTTACTCGGACATGGCCACCTTGCGGAAAATTCAGTTCTCTTCAGGTTGATGCTTCTGCTGTCTCACATTTTTTTATCTTCTGATTGTGTTTGAAATTTTCCGTTGGTGCACAGATGATGCAACCGAGAAAAAAAAAACCTTGCCTACTATTCTTAAATTCTAAGGTTTAGATAACAAGATGAAAATCGACCGCTAAGCAATTCCTTTTCTGAGTTTTTTATTTGTCTAATAACTAACTCTTCAAGCTGCTCCCCTGTTATTATTATTTTTTCTGTCGAGAATCAAATATTGATATCTGTGTTTTCTCCAGGAAGAGCTATATGATCTTATACTTCAGACAAACAAAGAGTGCATAAAACAATGCAAGCCTGGTACAACCATCCGCCAACTTAACACATATTCAGTAAGTATAACCTTATCTTAAGCCGTGTTTTTGTGCTTGAGATGTATCAAACACACAAGATGTATTAATTAGTCCTTGTTCTTTAAACTTAGCTTTATTTGCCAACAGCATCTTTGAACTCAAATGATGCTTTGTGGTTTTGCAGACCGAGTTGTTGTGCAATGGACTGATGAAGATGGGCATCTTGAAGAGTCGGAGACTGTATCACCAGCTGAATCCGACCTCCATAGGTATGTATTATTGACCCTCGATCACATTTACTTATTTGCATTTTTGGTCGATGAAACGAATACAATCAACTAAGTTTGGCTGACTTGTAGATGGTAACATCTTTTTTTTTTACTGTATAAAAATGATCATGTAACCAAAATCACAAAATATACTGCATATTCGGGGAAAACTTATCTAACAGAGTTCTCTTATATATGATGGATAAAAAGGTCACTACCTTGGGATGGATGTGCATGATTCTTCTGCTGTGGGATATGACCGTCCTTTGCAACCTGGTTTTGTAAGTAATACTAATCTTTCGATTCTTTCTTTTGTAAGGAACGCAAAGTCAGGCTTAGAACATTTTCACCTTTCTATATACCCTCCTGCCTCAAACACTCTGCTTGTTGATGCTAGTCCGTACCCTTTAGATCCTGATCGTAAATCATGTGATGGCACTGGGTCCTTATGTTTGAAGCAAATGATTTTGATGCTGCAGTTGATAAACTTTTACAGAATCTAATAGGCTATATCACATCAAATGGACTGGTTTGGGTGTTTTTGGTATTTGCTAAATATTATTTATATATCACTCTTAATGTCAATGATCACTGTTTGGACAGGTGATCACAATTGAGCCAGGGGTCTACATTCCATCTCCATTCGACTGCCCTGAAAGGTACAGAGAATGCTCTCTTCAAACTCTACACACCATCTTCATGTAAAAAATCTTGGTTTATTGAAATATTTACATCCAAAAAGTGTTAAACTGTGTAGATCTGAGGGATTTAACTGCAAATAAACCGTGGGACATGACATGATTTATCCGACAAGAAATATATGGTTATGTGACTTTAGTATTAAATTTGCTTCTTTTTTCTTCTTCTTTATTTGCAGATTCCAAGGGATTGGTATAAGGATCGAGGATGAAGTTCTGATCACTGAGACAGGCTACGAGGTGCTCACAGGGTCAATGCCTAAAGAGATCAAACACATAGAGACATTGTTGAATAATCACTGCCATGAAAACGTTGCGCAAAGCTTCACCTGTTTCTCTTCGTAAAGTTAAAGGTTACATTCGAACCGGAACTCAAGACGATTGTTTCAAAGTGTTCTAAAGAAATCATGATTCAAGCATTCTAAAGGGTGGAACTGTAGTAGCAAAACCAAGGCGTCCAGTTTCAAGAAATTAAGGTCACACAAATCACAATCATTAAGTTAGAAGTTGGAACTCTTAATAGTTATGTCTTTATTTGTTTTGAGGTTTTAAGATAGAAAGAAAAACAAATAATTCTCTATGATACTATATATGATCCTTAATGTGTAACACTAAACGTCAAGAAAATAGATGTATTTTCGATTCGATTAATACCAAAAATAATTGAGGAAGACGGTTACTGGTTAGCAGGTGACAATATATGTGAGGCATTGCATTTATATGGACGGGCCAAGCACCATCACTCATACATCACAATAATAATCATCATTAATTTTGTGATTGATTGCCATATGATCATACATCACAATATGTATTCACCCATAAACCTGCCCAACCATGCCAATTAATACTTTTAATTACATGCACGTCACCTATATGAATATGGAAACTAAAACTTTACATCCAGATCCAGTCGTTTTTAAAATTAGTTTTACTGCTACAACTCTGAGTATAGTGTTGGTTAGACCTATGTTATACAATATGATATATGATCCCAATCTAAGATCGGATAGTCTTAAACGCAAATATTTGTGGTTGTGTTTGCGTCTACTAGTTAAAAAAGTTAGGTTTTTATCTTAAAACAGCACAACACTTTGATTTTTTTAGCAAACGTTGGCTAAGAAAATTTTCCTTTCGTTTTCGTTTACCATTTGAATTGATGTTACATTTTTCTATTTCTTGTACAAGAGATCACGTTATCCATAGTGATGTTTATTTCACCTTTTCAAGTAATTTGATACCAAAACTAATTAAATTCTAGCTAAAAATAGTATGAAGTCCAAGGTCTGTTCTCAATCCGAGTATATTTCACATCCTAAAATGTTTGTCTTGAATCTTGACCATGCCATTCATTTTATTTTCTAAACTCAGTGGCAATCTCCGTAATAAGTTCTGAAAACAAGGGCAAACATACAACACTTCACCTATATATTACAAGATTAAGTCCCTTACCTCTCCACACAACACACAACTTCAGCTTTGTGACAAAGCTAAAACATATATAGAGGAGAGACAAAAAAAGAGAGCAAAGAAACAGAGATGGGGTTGGTTACAGATGAGGTGAGAGCTAAGGCAGAGATGTACACCGGAGATGAGATATGCCGAGAGAAGACAAAAGTTTTCCTCAAGGAAATAGCTATGCCCAATGGGTTATTACCATTGAAGGATATAGAAGAGGTTGGGTATGACAGAGAGTCAGGTGTTGTATGGCTGAAGCAGAAACAGAGCATCACTCACAAGTTCGAAGAGATCGATAAGCTTGTCTCCTATGGAACCGAGGTCACTGCCGTGGTTGAGACAGGGAAGATCAAGAAGCTCAGTGGAGTCAAGGCCAAGGAGCTTCTTATTTGGGTCAGTATCAGTGAGATCTATACCGAAGACCCCCCTAACACAGAGAAGATCACATTCAAGTCACCGACCACATTGTCCAGGACTTTCCCGGTCTCAGCTTTTACAGTCCCAGAGGAACCTGCCACGGAGAAGAACGGTGAAGCCACCGAGGTCAAGGAGACTGTTGCAGTCAAGGAGGCTGTTGCAGTCAAAGAGGCCTAATCAAGCCTCTCACTGCTTCAAAAGAGTACTTGAAGAATTTGAATCAATCATGAAGAGTTAGTGTTTCCCACTGCTCTTACTCTTATATATTACCTACCACTTGTTGCTGTTTGATTTACCTATAATAAGATGTCAACATCATCCTGTTTTCCAAAAATTATCAAGTAATTATATGTATAACTACATTGAAGCTGCTTCTTTATCTTCAAGAACATGGGGAAACTCACTCTGATTTATGGAGTGTCTTACTTGCATACAAAAAAGCTTAAGAGTAAATCAAGAAAACGTCTATTGAAGTTGATAATCGTCACGATTACACTAGAAACCTTTGATCCTTGTAAACAACTATTTTGCAGCAGCAACTACAATTAAAGCCAAAAAATATTTATGCAGTGACATCCATCTATACTGATTATCTTTGATTTACACAATTTTTCATGGTTATGGGTTTCTAGGTTAAATTGGTACACACATTCATAACATATTTTATTATATGTTAAAGGGAATTGAAGTTAGTAAGGCTTCATCTGTACTTGTTACTAATGAATCCAGTTCATGTTACCTCGCCATATTGTAGGTATTGGTTTGTTTGCACATCACTTGAATCTAGCGACTCAAAAGAAAGAGTTACTTGTAACCTTCGATTTACATATTTGGATAAGATGTAACCAATTCCGGTCACTTCAATAATCAGTGGAAAACTCAACAACATACATCATGATTCATATGCAATGACTCCAAAAGCACAATTAATGTGGCTTTCAAGTACCATATCTAAAGCGGGCAAATCAGAAGATATGTCTTTTTCTACGCACATGACTAACTAGTCGATCATAAGATGCTAAATATTGTAGGTGATATAATGATCTCCCTCTTTCAAAAATGTATTTAGCTAATTTGACGATAGAAGAATCAACAACGACGCCATGACCATTTTGAGTTGTAGTATCTCATGTCATGGGAAATCAATAAAATATTAACTGGTTTTTTCCGTCTAAGTCAATCATCATAACTCCAATTATCTACCATTGTAAGTGTACATCCGGGTTAAGACTATGAGATACAAATACCTCGAAAACAAAAAACGAAATTTTTTTTGAGATCCTAAAGTCCTGTAGCGTTCTCCTGCCCAATTATACCTTCTGAGACTGAAATCAAAATTAATGGCAGCAACCACATCAGTAAAAGCTTGATGACAAATGAGTATTTCAGGATCGATGATGAAAAACTTTGATTTCAGAGCAAATGACCAAGTTATATGTGATTGTTTTAGAAGCATACCTTAAAAGATGTTATCCACTTGCCATCAATCCATTCTTGATGTAGTCTTAGTTGAGAATGATGGAATCTTAGCGTCTCTTGAGTCTTCTCAAACTTAACCAGATAATTTGCCTTCGCAAGAACCTTCACAATCACCCCGACCCACCATCCATCATTATACGAAGCATCAACTTTGTCATGCTTCTCAAACGGACTAACCATGACACTCTCTAGTGGTTGAGGCCTAATCTGTGAGACATCAACCTCTTCTCTCAAAGGCTCTTTCCCATCCTCAGCTTTTATATTATCATATTCTACAAGGCATTTGTCATTTCCTCTGTATTCAATAAGTCTTGCAAGAAACCAAGAATCTTCAAATCCTTCTTCCTCGCTGTTAACCTCGACTCTAGCTCCAATGCTGAACTCTTGCTTCTCGATTGCTTTCTTAGGTCTCATGTTCCGATCACATGAAACATTCTGCAAATCCAAATAAAAACTTAAACACACATACTCGGCGAAGAATATGTTGCACATAAAGAAGAATGATATATGTGAACTTGTTATAGTTCATCAATGTAGAAATCTTACAGAAACATGTGTCCTCTTTATCTCTCCTCCTTTCAGTGGAGGCTGCCAGGTCCCATTAACCCAATCTTTATGCAGACGAAGACCCTGCCTTCCAAACCGCATCTTTTCTCCAGTTCGCCTAAATAATACACCAACTGTTCCATCCTTGATACCATCATTGACAATACCGACCCACCAGCCATCATTGTAAAATGCATCAACCTTATCCCCAACAGCAAAATCTACATCCTCCTCTCTAGGTGGTGGTGGCCTTATGTGTATAAAATCAGTTTCTTCTTTCAAAGGCTCTATGCCATCTTCTTCTCTCAAGTCTCGATACTCAACAAGGTATTTGTCTTCGCCAATGCGTTCAATGACTTTAGCTGCAAACCAACACCCCTTGAAACCTTCATCATCGCTGCTAACCTCAACAAGTGTCCCACTTGAAAACATTTGTTTCGCCATTGCTCTTGCAGCTTCCAGATCCACTCGGCATAAAACATCCTGCATTTGATCACTGTCATGATTAATATGCATTCTAATATCGCCATAAAGTAAAAAACTAGAGACATAAAATGCTCTAGAAGAACTAAAGCAAGACTCTTTAATTGAGATATTCAAGCACCAATCTCTACCACAGCAGAGAAGTCAGAACACAAAACAAAAGAGTGGAAGAATGTGTTACCTTCTCGTAGTCTGAGTCATCTGCTTTGTCGTCCTCTGATTCATCCTCTTCTAATGGCGGCTCCCAAGCTACATCTACCCATTCTCTGTGAAACCTCAACTGATCTTTGGTAAAGTGAATCAGTTCCTGGGAACTCCTAAAGTAAACATTGAATTTGCCATCAGCCAAAACCTCCGTCACAACCCCTTCCCACCAACCGTCATTGTAAAACGCGTCGACCTTATCCCCAATCGCAATAACCTTCTTTTTCTCCCTTTCAGACATTAGCGGCGCCGGAGGACGAAGCCGAGTCATGTCGATGTCCTCCTTCAGAAACTTCGTCCCTTTCTCCTCGTCCAATAGCGTAGTGTATTCCACCTGGACTTTATCTGAGGATTGGACGGAGATCACTTTTCCCACGAACCACGAGCCGCGGAAGTCAGGATCTTCGGGGTTGATTTCCACGGTGGCGCCTGGTTTTAGGAAAGAAGGCAGACGTTTCCGATTTGGTCTCGAAATTATCGATTTCTTCAGAGCTTTCCTCCTCTGATTCGCCGGCGACGGAAACCCGGGAGATTGGCGAGGTCCCAAAGACATGGCTTGAGAAATAAGAATGAGACTGAGGATCAAAGAATTAAGTTTTTTTTGGGTTTTAGGGTTTGATTCCGGCTATCTAATCAATTTAAAGCTTTGAATTTGTAATCAAAATCTAGCATTTATTTACGCCACCAACCCATATGTAAAGATTTGTGAATATGTGATTCTCATGGGCTAAAAAGAGGATGTAGCCCAAGTTCACCTTTTTGTTTTTTAACATGTTTTTTTTGTAGAAAATAATTTCAAATCATGTTTTTTTTCGTGTACAACTAGAAAGTTTCGAGGTTCAACATCACCACAACGGGCTTTTGATAACCACAAGAATTACCTACACTGGGTAAATCATGTTTGTCTCTTCTCATAAGTCTCATGAAACAACATCATCAAACATTAGTTATGCATTAGTAGCCCAACTGCTTTACTAAAAATCCATTTTTAGCATCCAAAGCAGACCTCGTACAACAAAATCACTGCTTTTAGGTGAGCTTGCTGACTTCTATTATCGACCAACTTGAGGTTTTGAGTAGGCTTATTCTCACGCTTGCATCTAACCAACAGGCCAATGTGTGCTTGCCACCACCACTCTCTAAGAGAGACAGAAGAGAGGGGGGGGGGGGAGATGGAGATGGAGATGGAAGAGGGCTAACCATACGCATACGAGATGCAAAATGTCAATAGGTAAGTCTAAAATGTAAAATACATAGAAAGGCGAATATAGGAGGACCTCTTAAACCCTTTACAAAACATTGGAAAACAATCAGTCAAAAAGAAAAACAACGTGTCGTTTTGGCAATCTTCCTTTGTACACTGTCTTTGCTCTACACTAAACCTTTAAGCGTTTTCCTTTTCTTCAGACAAGTGTGAAAGCAGATTGTACAGTTGATTGGAACCGTGATGCAATTGTCTGCGAGGCAAACTGCTGAAATTGTTTCTTTGCATCTGCCAACAAATTTGGTGAATGCCGATTAGAGTCACCTCTATTTACGTACATGCATATCTTCTTTGTACATCAATCTAACAACCTATTGATCTATAGCTGATTTGATTCTTAACAATATCAGGTCACTAGTGTGAAATTAATACGGAAGAGATCTAACCTTTCTTGCACTTTGTGAAGCCAATGATATTAGCTGCATTGAGGGACAAGCAAACGCCAACAACAAGCAGATAGTCGGCCTGAAACCTTATCAGAGAAAATACCCCAAGGATAAACCAAGCAGCTGCCTGAAAAGTGGGAAGAAAACAAGATTCAACTGTGAATACAACCTTAAAAAGTTGGCGTAATAAATTCACAAGTTCGTGGTGGTAACTAAGCTTGTGTATTATAGACACCAAATTCATTGCTACATCTCATTGCTAGATCTCACTCTTTATAGGCCGCTTGTAAGGTAACTGAGCCTATAGGTTTATAATCGACCAAGTATTAACCAATCTCATAGTTAGTCAATGTAGGATCATAAGATATACAAACATCCACAATAGCAATGGCCTACTCCAAATTACTTTCCCCTAATCTGCATATTTTTGCAATGTGCCTGCTCTCAAATTCTTATGTACTACCTTCATACAACATATGCTTCACCATTAGGATCATGTTCATTCTTGCCTATTCTTATTCCTAATCCTCCACTAAAGTTTCAGGAGTATTGCACACAGTTTTAAGTATTGTACGCAGCAACTGTGGTCTTAGATAGGAACTACTCACTGCAAGGTAAAGCGTCCACCAGAAAAGCCATGAGTCTTTCTTGTTCATCCGAGCCAAGGACTGAAAAATACAAATGAAAGAAAAGCATGAGTATTCAAGGGTAACACTAACCACATTTTTTTAACAGACTGAACCCATAGCCTTCTGAATATATAGACGCATTCAGAAAAAAGAAAGACTAACATCCTGGTCAAGAGACTCAAATTTCCACACACTTTCTCCCAAGTCATTGATCTCGTTCCACCACCTCAGACCAACCAGTATACGCCCACTCACATTCTTAACCACCCAGAAGTCAAATGCAGCAAGAAGAACAGTCACTACAAAGATTATGACAAAGCTGTTGAAGAAGAGAGCAGACAGAATGTAAAACGCCAATGCAGCACCCTGATCCAAGAACAAATAAAAAATGGTCACCATTGTCCAATATCTAACATTTTTTTTGAAAAAACATGTATACCTTGAAGAGAACATGAAAGAGACATGTCTTTGGGTTAGCATAAGCTTCAACTGGTGCCTGCATCTAAGCAAGAATAAAGCTTTGGTAAGCCTCAATTCTGTCACAATTATGAAGTATGATAATAGCAAAAGGTTTAGGAGTTCATGCAGCAAAATCCATTGTAATAACCATTATGATGCTAACCAAACGGGTACATAAAGATTATTCTCTCCCCTACACATTGTCGCAAGAAGGAAAATTTATAGGGACTAACAGGTTTCTTACATTGTCTTGGTGTTTCGCATCTAACCAAACATGTTTATTTAAGCTCAAAATGTTTACTTTTCTCCGGATATTATCGAAGACCAAACGTAGAACACAGATCCAACACAATAACATCCAGATCGAACCATTAATCGATGTTAATCTAGAATCTGATATGCAATCGAACTCAGAAATTAATAAGAATCAAAATAGCTGAATTTACTTGGTTAGGGTCCATTTTTCAAAGAATTCAAAAGGATCAATCCGCAAAAGAAGTAATCTGTTGATCAGCAGAAACAAAACACCTCTCCGTTGCGGAAATTATCGATCTTTTCTCTGAGAGACAGAATTTTCCCGAGAAAATTTTCTGTATCAGACTCTTCGAACTCTTGCGCGTGTTTGCTACGTGATTTCTTCTCTTTTTGATATATTTTACAAATGTGTTTAATTCTAATGTAGCCGAGAGAGTTAATAACAAGTTAACAACTCCTATATGGCCCAATAGTATTTGGAGAACTTAGGCCCAATTCAAAAAAGTTAATTACGATTTCAGCACAAAAACTTTCGTTTCGATCAAAACCATCCACTATCCACAACAAGGCAAAAGAAGAGTTATGAAAGAAGAGGACGACAATGGTTGTAAAATATGTGACCATGAAATAGCGAGAGGCTGAGATAATTGTCTTATCCCAAAAAAAATAAAGACTTTTAATTATCGGGAGGAACAAGATGATGGGGCCACACGAACCATACACAAATAATACTCACACACTTCAATTTCAAATAAGAGCTTTTCTTCAGTTGCTCAGAGAGTGAACCAACCATGGCGAAGATGATGATGTTGCAACAGCATCAGCCTTCTGTCTCTATCCTTACTTCTTCTCTTTCTGACTTCAATGGCGCTAAGCTCCATTTACAAGTCCAGGTCTTTTTTTCCTTTGCTCTGACGATTATCGTGATCAATTTTCAGCTTTTGTGTGTCTGATGAACCAAAATCCGTCTAGCACATTTCAAAATTATCCCTTTTTAATGGGTTTAAGCTACTTGTTCGACTTCTTGAGCAATGGATCATTGTATCAAGATTAATGAACGTGTGTCTAAAAGTCTTGGTGTGGTTCTGGTTTCAGGATTTTGTATTTAAGTAAAGCTAATGAGCTTCTTTGTCATGATTGTGTACGTTTTGGATGTGCTTCTTGTTTGAGTTGTCTGAATACTTCCTCATCTGTGTCCAGAATGATTGATTTATTTGTGAAGCTCTAGCTTTGTATATGGGGGAAAAGATTTGCTAACAGAGTTGGCTTTGTTTTTGAAATTGCAGTACAAGAGGAAAGTTCATCAGCTAAAAGGAGCACTCTATGTTTCAGCATCGAGCGAAAAGAAGATTCTGATCATGGGTGGCACTCGATTCATTGGTGTGTTCTTGTCCAGGCTCCTTGTCAAAGAGGGACATCAGGTTCTCATTTCTCTTCCATGACCGATCAAACTGTCTTTTCAGTTAAAGATTTAGTTTCCCTTTCTCAATTGTCTCATGGTTGCTTTTGCAGGTTACATTGTTCACAAGGGGTAAATCTCCTATTGCCAAACAATTGCCTGGTGAATCTGACCAAGACTTTGCTGATTTTTCTTCCAAGGTACTACACGATTCCTTGTGAAAGAACTAGAATACACACACAAATGTAAGATATGGCTTCGAATAATCCAAGGAAAACATAATATTTGAGCAAGAGTTATTTGATGAATATTGGATGATTGAATGATTTTTCTCGGTCTTTTTTAGATTCTTCACTTGAAAGGAGACAGAAAGGACTATGACTTTGTGAAGTCAAGTCTTTCAGCAGAAGGCTTCGACGTTGTTTATGATATCAACGGTAACAACTAGTCTCTTTGTTCTCACTGTAAATTCAAGAATATATCATGTTTTGCCTCTGACAACCGAGAGTTTTACATTTTCTACATTTTATGTTTTCTTTTTTTTCTCAGGGAGGGAGGCTGAAGAAGTTGAGCCCATAATAGATGCTCTGCCTAAACTAGAGCAGTAAGTTATACCTAGGCCTAGCTATGTTCATTTGTTTGATAGCTTTCAAAAGCAGCCTTTTATAACTATAATTTTCCGTTAATGTTATAGGTACATCTACTGTTCTTCAGCTGGTGTTTATCTGAAATCTGATATATTGCCACACTGTGAGGTATAAAAAATATTTCTTATTCTTATTCTTGGAAATTTTGAGCTTGTAATTTCTCTGGATTCTCCATATAAATATTATGATTATGTGATTTGGTCATATGATGTCATTTAGAAGTTTATTACCCGAGCCAATTTGTAATAACTTTTTATTTGGGACATAACCAATGCAGGTGGATGCAGTTGACCCAAAGAGCAGGCACAAGGGGAAGCTGGAGACTGAGAGCTTACTACAATCAAAAGGTGTAAACTGGACTTCTATACGTCCTGTCTACATCTACGGTCCATTGAACTACAACCCCGTCGAAGAATGGTTCTTTCACCGTCTAAAAGCTGGTCGCCCAATACCAGTTCCAAACTCTGGGATACAGATCTCACAACTCGGTCACGTTAAGGTCACCAACCTACTTTCTCTAATATTCTTGAGCTCTCTTTCATGTTTAGACAACTCATTGTGTTACAGGGTAACTCAAACTCAGCCATTTTTCATTCCTGTGATCATTCTTGAAGAGTATTGATCTATAACATCAAATGATTCTGTAATTTCAGGACTTGGCAACAGCCTTTATCAACGTGCTTGGAAACGAGAAAGCCAGCAGAGAGATATTCAACATCTCGGGGGATAAATATGTCACCTTTGATGGGTTAGCAAGAGCTTGCGCAAAGGTACATTCTTGTCTATTGTGTCCTTATTGTATCATCAATCCAAAACGTTTCAAGTACAACCCAGTATGATCTATTTGAGATAGCTATCTTACAGAGATAGATATCTTACAGTAAGCTTTTCGGATCATTGCTTGAGTAAACTTACTCATGCTTTCAACTCTTTCAGGCTGGTGGGTTTCCAGAGCCAGAGATTGTTCACTACAACCCGAAAGAGTTTGACTTTGGGAAGAAGAAGGCATTCCCTTTCCGTGACCAGGTAAAAACTCCAACATTCAAATGATTCAGGCGGAACCATCAAAGAATCCAATATTAATACTTGTGTATATCTCTTGCAGCATTTTTTTGCATCGGTGGAGAAAGCAAAGTATGTCCTGGGATGGAAACCAGAATTCGACCTGGTGGAGGGTCTCACTGACTCATACAACCTTGATTTCGGTCGTGGAACTTTCCGAAAAGAAGCGGATTTCACCACTGACGACATGATTCTAAGCAAAAAACTTGTTCTTCAATCCTAAGAATTTCTCATATTATAGAAACATTCTTGGTTTATACAATTATGTGTGGTCTCCCGATATCTGAAGATTCTCAAGTTTATTGACAGATTTCAAGTATATTTTGGTTCGGGTTTTGTTCGACTTTTCTAAAGAAGTCACTTTGAGAGGAGGAAGAAACGGAAAATCAACGAAAACGAGGTGCTGTGGCTCTTAAGAGTTACTTAATCAAACATTTGGTTTTAGTTAAAGTTACTTGAATTTACCAAATAACCGAACAAATTCTGATCCGAAACACCGGATTTACAGAACACAAAACCAAAATAATATACTTGTTAGCCTTTCTAAACTTGAACCGAGCCATATTCAACTATTCGAAAGTTTCTAACTGTACCGAGAAGAATTAAAGCTCGATATGTCTTTTAAAGTTAAGATAAGATGCCGAATATCAAATGCCACTGCTCTAGGAAAAAAATAATTTGATTTTAATCATTGGTAGAATAAAAGTAAATTTTCAAAAAACTTGTGGACGTGAAGGAAGAACAAGTCAAGAACGGAAAAAAATTCAAGAAGAAAACTCAAACTTGATCACTTGCAACTAGTGACTACCAAGCAAGCTATATATACATGGTCCGAAACGACTAGGCTAGAGATTTAAGTCGTGCATGATCAAGACACACATCACTGGAAGCTACACAAATACAGGCACAAGACATATATATAGGTTGACTAGGTATAGAGACGTGGCATTATCACAGCCGTAAAGGAATAGAGGGAGACGCTTCAACCAATGACAATATTTCATTCGCGGTGGTGGTGCCCATTTTCTCGCTAAAGTGACACGTGTCCAACTGTATAGCCATTTCATCATTTTCAATCAAATTAAGTAGAATTAATACGAAAACCTGGTGACGAGAACGTTGTTGAATATAGCTCAGATTAAAAATCTCTTAATATTTGATTAATTAGCCATAATCATGGCCTGAATTCTATAAAAAGCCAACACTGGTTTCTCATTCTCACCAACAATCACTCAGCAACTCAAAAGTTTCTCTGATATCTCTTTCTTTAATTATCCGACAAGACGGCATCTGAGATGAACACCAAGCTGAGCTACGGAGGAAAAAAGAGAGCGTACGTGACGTTCCTAGCCGGGAACGGAGACTACGTGAAAGGAGTGGTTGGTCTGGCTAAAGGGCTAAAGAAAGCTAAGAGCAAGTACCCATCAGTGGTTGCTGTGTTACCAGACGTGTCAATGGATCACCGGAGACAGCTATTGGAGCAAGGCTGTCTCATCAAGGAGATTCAGCCGGTTTTTCCCGCCAGAGAACCAAACCCAGTTCGCTATGGCTTACTACGTCCTCAACTACTCCAAGTTCCGTATTTGGAAGGTATATACACAGATATACTTGATAGTGTCTAGGATTTAGAGATAACATACATATAATATGTTTCTAATTAACTAATTCTAAATCAGACCAAAATATATATTTATGTAGAGTACAGCAAGATGATATACTTAGACGGAGACATACAAGTGTGAGAACATAGATCACTTGTTCGATATTCCTGACGGCAATTTCTACGCAGTAAAGGACTGTTTCTGCGAGAAGGCATGGAGCCACACGCCTCAGTACAAGATCGGCTACTGCCAACAGTGCCCGGACAAGGTGACGTGGCCAGAGCCGGAGCTTGGTCCTAAGCCACCGATGTATTTTAACGCCGGAATGTTTGTCTACGAACCAAGCCTTTCCACTTATTGCAACCTTTTGGAGACTCTCAAGGTTGTCCCTCCCACACCTTTTGCTGAACAGGTAAAACACAATCTACACACAGATGGAGCTGCTTCTAGATATATATATTAGAGGTCTTGTACCTAACCTTAATTTATATAAATTGATTTTTGTTTTTTGTAGGATTTCTTGAACATGTACTTCAAAAATATATACAAGCCGATTCCACCAGTGTATAATCTTGTCTTGGCCATGCTCTGGAGGCATCCAGAGAACATAGTGCTTAACGAAGCAAGGTTGTTCATTACTGTGCAGTTGGTGCTAAGCATTGGAGGTATATGATCTAGTTAGTTTCTTGTTCATTTTTTAAATCTGAACAAAAAAAGTTGAGAGATCTGAAACTGCTGCTCTGTTTTGTATCAGGTTCACAGGCCAAGAAGAGAATATGGAGAGAGATCAAGATGCTCATAGAGAAATGGTGGGACATTTACAACGATGATTCTCTTGATTACAATAACGTTAATGTGCTTTGCGGAAAAGAAGAAGATGTCCTTTCACAGTTCTTTACAGAATTGTCTGAATCCGGTGTGCTTCACTGTGCCAAAGCTCCATCCGCGGCCTAGACCACTTTGTGGAATCTGAACTAGGTTCCTGTCAATATATCTTATCTTTCCTATTAATTTATGAAACTGATGATGTTTAATTAGGAATTTACTATTTGAACTTTTTTGTTGTTTTTAATTTACTGAGTTTAGAGGAGTTTAATCTCCAAATCCTCTTTGCGCCTTACATGTTTGCTAAGGACCACTTCTCTTCCTAAAATACATTCCACGGATACTATAGTTTTGTTAATTGTTTCTCCGACAGTTTTTTTTTCTTCATAACCGAAAGATCACGTTTAAAACCTATATAAATGAATTTTTGGTACAAGTGAAAAATTAAATATTCTTGTTATTTAATACATTCACAATGGTCAACCATATAACTAGAATAGTAAAAAGACTTGAATCTTGGTCCCTCGACTTACCATTATCATGCTCAGGCATACATCATTTAGGTAGATATGTCTTGACTTTTTAGTGCTGAAAATATAACTGCCTTTCTGTTATTGCATTCTTCATGATTGGCCGATAGAGAAAAGCTATCGGAAATGAAAACGTAATGAGCAAATTCTGTGATTCGAGTTTTTTTCAGATCACAAAGGAAAAATTACATCTATTATTAATAAATAATCAATTTTGGTTCCGGAAAAGAGAAATACAATATAATATTTTTGAATGTTTTCCCCATTGAGATATATGATATATTGATTATTCGTATTGCAATGTAATATAATATTCGTATTGCAAGTCATATAGCAAAGATATCATCAATGTACAAATGCCCACAAGGAATTTTTGGCAACTTAGTTAATATAATATACCCACAATTTTGTTGACTTTTGACTGATCTAATCACATGCGTAATTTTCAACTATAAAGATCACAAAATTTCCTTCTCAAATGAAAATGAATAGCATCCTATTGACATTTTTAGCGATTATAGTCGCTTTCTCCGTTGCAGAAGCTTTTCTCGATAGAAAAACTCAACAATTAATCAACGGAATCTGCAAAAAGACAGCGGATACCAAATTTTGCAGTGGGGTCTTGGTCAATAACCTGGTTACACCTACCCCAAGCAACAAAGATCTCATGAACGTGACAGTGAAAGAAGCTGAAAGATTCTCGTCCAACACGAATTCTTCATCAGCACACTCCTTAGAGATGCTGGATTCAAATGTGCGCCGAAGCTTACACCATTGTAAACATGGGGCTCAGGATTGCTATATCTTACTTCAATGAAGCTCACTATAATAAAATCCCCAAGCCAGAAGATAAAGTTTCTAAGGCTGTTGGCATCTGTAAGACAGATTTCAATGTGCCCGGTTATAACATCAATCCAATGATTGAGAGAAACAGAGAGATGGTGATCTTAATAAACATGGCAGAGATCGTTAGTCATATGATGTCTTCATAATCTTATTGTTGAATCATATCAATAGAAGCAAACTAATAATGGGTTCAGAAGCTTCTTAATTTCACTTCTCTATATGCATATATGTTCTTGTTGATTACGCTATGGTTGAATTGAATTTCATATAGATTAATCATTTGGGAAATAATATTAGTAGCTTTTACTACAAGTGCTTTACTTTTTACAAAAAAGGTAATTTTAAGTGCCAGTAGTTTGACTTTGACTGATCTACAACCAATTGTACACGAATCGTGGATTGACAGCTGTCAAGAACAGGCTTTCACAGAAGGAATCTCTCTCTTTCTCAGTCACATGAAATATCGATATCGAGAACACAGAGAAACGTAAAGAACACGAGCAAGTTAGGAATTTAGGTTCTGTGAAATTTCACTATCTCCATTGATTACAGGTATACTCGCAAACAAAATGACGAAGACGGAGTTGAAGTAACAGAACAACGACTCTGTTTTTATTTACTAAACCAAGATTAAACCGTCACCCCCAATTGTAATTGATTCTTCTTGGTTTACACAGACCGAAACCTTCTATTTGTTTTTACTTTTTAGGATTAGTAAGCTAAATAAGTTGTAAGACAAAAGATTAACAATGGAAACGCCTGAAAGTTTAGAATAATGAAGATAAAGAGATTATAAATGATATTTGAAGTGTCCATAGGATGAACCCTCATATTAACATGTGTACAGATATACAGTCTACAGGGAATGGCTCAGCTTCAAGCTAAACTAACCACTTCACAATAACCATACTGAACAATCTAAATTGCACAGATTCAGAATCATTCTCATTTAAAGCTTTCTTAGTTTCTGCATCTATGTTTGTCCTTCAGTCATCTGCCCATGGGACACCGTGCTTGGCCCAGAGATAGTATGCTCCAACTGGTCCTCGTCCACCAAATTCATACAACTCCGGAGCTGTGTGGTGTTTGTCTATTTCTCCCAGGACCGGACTCAGAATGTTCCACGCTGCTGCAACCTCATCGCTTCTCATGAACAGATGATTGTCTCCATCAACAACATCATGAATTAGGTGTTCATATGAATCTGGTACTTCGGTGCTATACCTACAGGTTTGACCCAACAATGCATATAACCATAAAGGCACAGCAGTTAGAATGTCAAATGTGTAGGGACACAGATGAGAAAAGCAAAACTTGCCTGTCTTTATATAGCAGGTTAAGTTCAGAAGCGTCTAGCTGAAGACCTAAACCAGGAACTTTATTGTTGATTTTCACCAGGATAGCCTCATCAGGTTCGCCACGTAGAATAAGCTCATTTGTCCCCAAATCTATGTTTATTCCAATATTTTCTCGGTATAGGTTTCCGGGAACATGCCGGAATTGCACACGAATCTCCACTCTTTCAACATTAAGGCACACCAATCAATTGCTATGACAATTGGATATTTCCATGAGTAGGAATAATGATTCTGATTCTTACCTGTGTTTAATGAGGCCAGTGCCAACTCTTACCAGGAAAGGTACACCATCCCAACGTGCATTATCAATATACAAGGCTGCAGCACAATATGTAGGGTCTACACCGTTCAAGACCACACCATTCTTTTCTTGGGAACTGGATTTATACTGGCCAAGGATGACATCACGCGGGTCTAGTTTGCGAATTGATCTCAAAACCTTCACCTGAAGAAGTAGGTTTGTCACCAGGTCAATTGACAGAACAAGAAATATATCTCATAATACTATGATGTTCTTTGCTAGTGCAGGTTGACCTTTTCATTCCGGATATCTTCACCATCGAGACTTATCGGAGGTTCCATGGCAAGTAATGCGATTGTCTGAAGTATATGGCTGTGCACTATGTCCCGTAATATGCCATATCCATCAGAATACCTTTAAAACAAAAGCAGTAGGAAATTAGAAATTAACATTATGCCATTTCATTGTCTAAGAATGTTGAAATTTACTTTCACATGCAAAGAAATGCTGAAAATAGATCTATTGTGCCTTACTTTTCTGTTTGTGCAATTGACTCTGATACAATAACCTGGAAACATCGTTTGTAGGCATGAGTGAATAAACCAGAATGTGGAAGGGGAAAGTTTCAGGCACTATACATAAATATAAACAATCATAAGGAAAATACACTACCTGTACATTGCGTATGTATGTTCTGTTCCATAGTGGTTCAAAAACTAGATTTGAAAACCTTAACACTGTAAGATTTTCAATGAGGTTTCTTCCTAACATGTGATCTATCCTGAAACGGGAATACACAGAAACTGTTAAGAAAGATGAACTTGGAGAGCTCTGCATGCAGAAAGCAACTAGATTAAAAAGAAGGACCTGTAGATTTGCCTCTCTTCAAACTTAGAGAGAAGTGACTTTGTCAACTGATGAGATGAATCTGAGTTAAAGCCAAAAGGTTTCTCAACTATTATACGAGTCCAGCCTCGTGGTGCCTGAGCTTTATCTCCAACGGTGGATGCCACATCCACGAGAGCTTCTTGAGGTACTGAGAGGTAAAAGATTCTATTCGCTTTTGATTCTCCCTGAAGAAGGAAAGCTGTTAGTGTTTTAGCGTTTATCTTGCTTGTCTGTTCCAAGTGTTGTAAACACACAAAGAGGACTAATTCAGGCACAAAATGTTAATTAAAAACAAAAAAAAAGCAATTCTTAGGAACCTCAATCTGTTTCATTCTCTCGGCAAGTCGGGACATCCCTTCCATGTTATTATTGTAACCTCCATTGATATAGTATGTTCTACTAAGAAATGCATCTATCTTGTCCCCACAGTTTTCCCTGAACATTTAGCATCGTTCTTTAGCCAGCATGGCATATACAAAATTTACCAGATTTATTATAGGAACAAGAAATATATATACTGATGATCAACACGGCAAGTCAGAGTTGACGCGATGATAGATCTGAGGTCTTCGTCTGTCTTATTCTTTCTTGAAAACCCAAATATAGCAACATCCTGTGACAATAAAGACCAATCAAGAAGACATCCCAAAAAAAACTATATAATTGCTTTTGCTGATCATTTTGTTCATGTGCACAAAAACCATACCTCAGGGAGGTAGCCACTATAATACAATGCAAACAGTGCAGGGAAAATCTTCCTTCTTGCTAGTTCACCAGTAGCTCCTACAACAGCAATGCAAAGCGAGGCACCTCTTTGAACATCTGAAATACCTTCCAAGACTTGATTTGACAGAGTTGGTAAGTCTCCAACTTTGTGAGAACCATCACTCAAATCAGCTCCTAGAATATTCTCTTCCGGTCGTAAATCTGCAGCTCTGGTTTCTTCAGTAAAACCTGCATCACATTTGAACTCAGGAAGTCTTAAAGAAGGATCAACTGAACACAACAGATGAAAGTGACTCTTTGTTAGTTTTTTTAAGACCTAGACCTCGTTCATCGCTGAGGAAAGTGTGGTCTGAGTGTGTTTTAAGCTCGTTCACAGGCTGAAGTTTTCTGTGGCTACCTTGTTTAAAATTCAAGCTCTTAAGTATCCATAGCTTCAACCCACAAAATCTCCGGCAGAGATTCGAGCCACCTCCGTTGAGCACAAGGCTTCTGGAGGCATTAAAGTCTCTTAACGAAACCTACTCACACAAAAAGAGAATTCGAATTTCAAATTCCTTCTGAAATCAATAATACTAAGCTTAGATTCAGAGGCATGGAACACGAGGTGAGATTGCAGAAAATTTAGCATAAAACAAGGAAAGTTAATTTCTCAAATAATCTCTTTTTACTGAGCTTCGGATATTGGAGATCATGCAAAGAGAGGGGCAGCGAAAACATGTGCTGACCGGGAAATTATAAAAAGAGGAGGCGAGATGACAAGAGCAGGCGGACGACGAAGGAACCGTCGCTGATTGAGAAAAGGGAAGCAAGCAATTGGCGAGAGACATGGGCTCTCTTCACGTTGTTGCGATTTTGAGATTTGATCTTGTCTCGAGGATTTTTAGCTAAACATGTTAAAACTTAGAAGCAGCTTTAAGTGGAAAACGAGAGCAAGTTCTGTCTTTGTCTTTTTGTCTGGTCTACTGTGGAGCCCACTACATTATCCCCTATGAAGAAGATGGGTTCGTCCAAACCGAACCGTTCCGGTTGGTTATTGAAGAAAGGGAATAGTGGTTTCGGCGGACGTTGACTTTTGATACCTCAACGTCAACGTCTCTTCTGGTCCCGAGTCGGCGTCAGCGTGTTGTTGGTGAGATCATCTTCTACTGAACTTCTTCGATCTTATCGTCTCGAAAGTTCTCAACTTGCTTTCTCAGCTATTTTCGGCGGATGTAACGAGAAAGACTTCCCGTGATTTAAGAGCTGGGAACGATCACTGTTAAGTTCGGCTTGTAATTCGATGGCGAGGAAGAAGATCAGAGAGTATGACTCCAAGAGACTTCTCAAGGAACACTTGAAGCGTCTTGCTAACATTGATCTACTGATTCGCTCTGCTCAGGTCACCCTTACGAATTATAGCTTTGTTCTCACCGATCTTACGAGTTCAACTGTGTAAATTCGATAGCACAAGCCAATTGGAAATGATTTGGTAGTATAACGGTTTAAGAACGCTTAAATGAATTGTGTTTTGTTTGATTGTGGTTGAGACTGATCTGGACTAAGAGCTAGCTAATGAAAGTGAGAATCTTTGGGAAAGATGAGTACATCTCTCTTCTACTGATGATTTGTAGATATGGCTATTGATGTTTACTAGGAGAACATTGAAGCTAGAACTGTTTGTATTTTTCTAATACAGATGGGTTAATTCGTTTACTTTGTCTACTTTTAGGTGACAGAATCTACGGATTTCACTGAGTTGACCAACCAAGAGTCATGGCTATCGTCCACAAAGCTAGTTGTGAAGCCTGATATGCTGTTTGGAAAACGCGGAAAAAGTGGCTTGGTTGCTTTGAAGCTGGATCTTGCTGAAGTTGCAGAGTTTGTCAAAGTCCGCCTCGGGGCTGAGGTGACTCATCCCAGCCCGAGTTTCAGAACAGCGGGTTAGATTTGTTGTATTATTGATGTTTGTTTTTGCATGTTTTTATGTGTGGCAGGTCGAGATGGGTGGCTGTAAAGCACCTATCACTACATTCATTGTGGAGCCCTTTGTTCCTCATGATCAAGAATACTACCTTTCTATAGTATCTGATAGGCTTGGCTGCACTATAAGTTTCTCTGAATGTGGCGGCATTGAAATAGAAGAGAACTGGGACAAAGTACTACTACAACCTTTTGTTTGTTTGTTTTTGGTTCTTTTCTTGTTTTTCTGCATTCTCATTTTCAACTCAGTTCTGTTGTCTTCTCCCAATTATTATATAAATTTTTCACCTGGAGGACTCGGTTTTCTGGTATTACAGGTGAAGACTATATTTCTTCCTGCGGAGAAGTCAATGACGCTAGAAGTATGTGCTCCGTTGATAGCAACACTTCCTCTTGAGGTAAGTTTCTGTTCGCTGTGATTATGGGAGCTTCTGAGTAAGTTAGTGACACCGTGTAACTATTTGTCTTAGAAAAGGTTAGATTTCTGGTTTAATGTGCATACACTGTCTAGTTTTTGTATGGTGTTCTACTTTCATTCCTATGCATATTCAAAGATTTCTTCGGCTGAATTTAAGGCTGCTCAGTACTGCATTCTTTTCCAAAGATAATATTAATTTAGTTTGTTTCAAACTATGCCAAGCCTGCTCTAACAAATGCTTCTGTACATTTCAGGTACGAGCTAAAATCGGCAACTTCATAATGGGTGCGTTTGCTGTATTTCAAGGTATGGATATGTGAGATTAGGCCACTTTTCTGACTTGCAAAAATACCAAGAGCTCTGATACGAGATCTCTTGAGGACATTGGCTTATTATCTATTTGTGTTTTTCTTTAAAGATTTGGATTTCAGTTTTATGGAGATAAATCCTTTTACACTAGTCGATGGAGAGCCATACCCTCTGGATATGAGGGGAGAACTAGACGACACTGCTGCCTTCAAAAATTTCAACAAGTATGTCTAACAGTTCCCCGTTGATAGATTCACATTCAATTTTTCTGTGGAAACTCATTGGATTGATATGATCTATCAATTCAGGTGGGGAGACATTGAATTTCCTCTGCCATTTGGAAGGGTTCTCAGTCCAACAGAAAGCTTCATCCATGGTTTAGATGAGAAGGTTTAAGTGGCCGGCTTTTATTAAAACACTACTTTTGTGACTCGAGAAAGAGAGTAATATTTTGACTGATCCGACCTACATGTGTGTTACTTATTGCAGACAAGTGCTTCTTTGAAGTTCACTGTTTTGAATCCTAAAGGCCGCATTTGGACAATGGTAGCTGGAGGTGGTGCTAGCGTCATATATGCTGATACGGTGAGTTGCAAACACTGAGCACAAGAACACCTTTTGATGCTATTTAAGTAGAGAGTTGCAATTACCAAACTTAAAATGCCTGCTCCTTGAAATGAGCTTAGTGTCGTGAAATCAACTCAATTTTAGAATATAGATTATACTTTTTGTAGCTGAATTTTATCGCCATTTTGGGCAGAACCAATCAACGTAGTGTATTAGTTGGTGGCTCATAATCTATATGGTTTAATCTTTTAAGCAATCTCATATCCTTACCATTTCAAAAGACTGGAAAACTTTTTCCTTCAAAGAAAGTGTTATTGTGAGGACTCCACAGAATTTCTCACATTAATTTGTTTTGTATTGTCCTTGCCTGCTTTGTGACAAGGTTGGGGATTTAGGTTATGCATCAGAGCTTGGGAACTACGCAGAGTATAGTGGAGCACCTAATGAGGAAGAGGTGTTACAATACGCAAGAGTTGTCATTGATGTGAGTCATGGTAATCAATTTAGCTTTTTCTATTCACTGTTTTTCTCTATACAGATCTAGAGATTCACAGACCAAATGTTCTGCCCTTCTCAGTGTGCTACTGCTGATCCTGATGGGCGTAAACGAGCTCTTCTAATTGGAGGCGGCATTGCCAATTTCACCGATGTGGCAGCTACTTTCAATGGTATCATCCGAGCCCTAAGAGAAAAGGTACTTTTTCTAACAACCTTTAGCGAACGAGCAAACAGTTGCTACTGTATTTTGGTGAAGATGAAAGGCATCCCTAAGAAATAGATCGATGCTGGCAATTTGTAACGGATTGTTATGTGCCATGAGTAGGAAACAAAGTTAAAAGCATCAAGAATGCACATTTACGTAAGGAGAGGTGGACCAAATTACCAGACTGGTTTGGCTAGGATGCGAGCTCTGGGAGAGGAACTCAGTGTTCCTCTAGAGGTAACTAAACTACTTATGAGAAATTATGCAGCTACATGAACAAGACTCTTACAATCTATCTCAATTAACGCTAAAAATTTGTGATTAGCTCGAATACTGAACTTCATAAGGATTGATGATTGCAGCTGTATGGACCAGAAGCAACAATGACAGGAATCTGCAAACGAGCCATTGACTGCATCATGTCGCCTGATACATAATCTACCTTCAGTAGCAGAACACAATCTCTGGAGCTGTGGAAATTGGGAGGTGTGTGAATGTTTATTGATTCATGTTCTTCATCTCTCTTTCTTCATAAGAAAATGAAATGCTCTCTGAATTTTTTTTTTTGTGTGGGTGTAAATTTGAAAACTAAATCATTGCGTGTTGAAAATGCAAACGTTCCCTCTTTATAATGTACAATTAGATTTCAAAAGTGAATGGTGCTTTGATTTTTTTGTGTGATAAAGCAGCACTCACTGTACACACCAACTTATTATACAAATGTATGGGTTCCAAGACAAATCCAGTTCCATATACAAACTTGTCTATGTATATATTATATATCATATGGATATACCTCTGTGTACTCTGTTCATTCAAATGCAAAACCGGAAGAAATTGAAAGAAAAAGATTTCCAAAAACAAGAACAAGAATATGCAGAAGAAGCAACAAGTTTCAAAGAACAGAGGATCTCTGTTTTATATTAGTAATCTGATTATTTTAGTCTCTTGCTCTGTGATCTTGAAGCCGGTGTGCTTCTATCGGTATCCGAGTTTTTCTCTTGTGATCTGCGCATTCTCCGCTCCTGTAAGTTGAATCTCTTGCTTATGTTTATACAAATTTTGCATACTCTTCTGTTTCATAAAAGAGGTTTTAAAGCACACTAACCTCTCTTGGTACGGGATATTCCTCAGACTCAAGCATACGCACAACTTGGCTCATTTTAGGTCTCTTTTCAGAATCAGGATCAATGCATCTAAGTGCTGTAAGAAGTACCCGTTTCAATGCTCGTGTCGCTGGCCTAACCGCTATGTTTGGATCAATTACGTCTTCCAATCTCTTAGATCCCACCATCATCTTTAACCACTCAACTAAATTCACCTGCAAAATAATGTTAATAAGTCTCAAAACTCATCAAATCCATATTCATCTGTCAATAGTCTATCTACCTCATTAGCAGGACGCGCGTAATCCACAGGATCTCTTCCGGTTATTGCTTCCAAGACCAAAACACCAAAGCTATACACATCACTCTTTTCATTCAAAAGTCCGGTATTCGCATACTCAGGAGCAACATACCTGCAACATTCAAAACAAAACCATGGCTCAGCATTTTCATTTCACTCGTTTTTTAGGAAAACAAAGTTGGTTTAATTACCCAAATGTTCCCATCACTCGAGTAGTCACATGGCTTTTCCCATCTCCAAGCAACTTGGCAAGGCCAAAATCAGAAACCTTTGCATTAAATCTATCATCAATCAATATATTGCTCGACTTGATGTCTCTGTGCACTACTTTTGGCTCGATTGCCTCGTGTAGATATGCAAGACTGCACAAGAAAAAAAACATTACTTTCGGCAGAACATATGTGACAAACTAAAAAGATGTTAAAAAGAATGGTTAAGCTTAATTACGCCTTGGATGTGCAGATGAGAACTTTCATTCTAGCCTCCCAAGTTAGGTATCCGTGATGTCTCATTGCACCGTGAAGCCATTCCTCGAGGTTCCCATTGTTCATATACTCATAAACCAATATCCTAATAGCAATAAACTCACAAAAGTTGGTATCTTTTTCTCTCTAAATATGACATACAGATTCAATATTTATACCTGTGTGTGCCTTCAATGCAGTATCCTAGAAGACGTACCAAGTTCTTGTGACGTACATGGCCAATAGCATCAACCTCTACTTTAAATTCTTTCTCAGCTTGTCCCCTACAAAATCAGCAACAAACAAAATTCAAGAATAAATCAACAAAAGAAAACAAATCAAAAGACTCTGAGACCGGAACTCACAAGTGGTTCAGGATCTTTTTCACAGCGACATGAGTCCCATTGACTAACTCGCCTCGGTATACAACTCCATATCCTCCTTCACCAATCACATTTTCCTTTGAGAATCTGTTTGTTGCTATTTCAAGATCTCTCAGAGTAAACCAATGACCCCATCCAAGATGTGACTCAGGTAAACCAGAAAGAGGTGATGGTGTTGCCATCTCATACAATGATGAAGAAGACCGGTGTGCAACACATTGAGAACCTTCTTCACCTGATCCGGACCGACTACTACTTACAACGTTCTTTCTCTTCTTCTCCATATCCAGATAAAGCAAGAATTTGTCAGATTCATTGCTGTCTTTTTCCTTAGGATCGAAGTTATTAGTCGTCGAGGCATGCTCAATTCTGACTTCCTTGATCTCTTTTGATACCGCAGGGGTTTGTATGATGGGAAGACTTAAGGTTTTGGATATTCTTGATCTCTTTTTCAAAATGAGACAAAATGAAAGAACAGCGAGTATGGCTATGATGAATAGTGCAATGGCGATAACGATTGCTTGCCAGGCCTTAAGTCCAGACATTGTTCCTTCCTAGTCTGCTTGATACAATCAGAACAGAGAAAGATAAAGAAGTTAAATTTAGAAAGTAACTTCATGAAAAATGATGTGGGAATGATGATGAAGAGACTCCAAGTTGATTTAGTGGTCCCATAGTAATAGAAAAAGGACCAGTAAGGAGCTAAAACTCAAGAAGGACAAGAAGATAACAAAATGCAGCAATCATTAACAATTTCACTATCCAATTGGAAGATGCATTGGACAAGCAATGATGATAGAAATACAGAGAATAGAGTCAGAATAAGTACTAAAGAAGATGAGAATTTAATGATTATTACCTCTAAGAATGAAGCTTGACAAGAGAATACTCTTCAAAGAAAAAAGACAAGAAATAGAGCTGAGGAAACAGAGTTTTTTTTGTGTTTAAAAGAATGTTGAACTTTTTATGTGAAGAAGAAAAGCAAATCAATAAAACTTAAAGAGGAAATAAAAGAAAAGGAGAAAACTTAAAAACGTGGGCAGAGAGATCTGGTGGAAGGGAAAAAGAGAAGGAAGAAGAGATGGAGTTATCAAGTGGTAGGTGATAAAAAATTTCACCCTTTCTCTTAACTTTTTCTTCTTTCAAATTGTTCTTTAACTTAGGTGGTGAGAGGGAGAGATAGACAACGGAGCTTGCATTGCAAATTACATCTCATTACATCATCCTCTGCATGTACGTATATTATACACATACATATATACATTATCTGTGAGAAGAGGATGATGTTTTAACTACCTAAAGTAACTGTCCGACCTTTTACATTACACGAGGAGGAAGACGACTTTAGGAAATAAACATGTAGCTCTGATCATTTGAGTTAAAAGCATTAAAAGGACTAATAAATAAGAATTTATAAGTAATATTTATGATATATCATGTGTAAATGAATCATGGCGTAGTGGGGGCTGGCTGACCTGAAAATTTATATATTTTGTTTTTCTTCCATTCAAATTACAATTTATTTGGCTTTTTGTATGTGTAATTTGTTCTTTTGGAATGTTGTCGTAACCTTTTTTGGCTTCATCTAAATCCACACAATCGCATAAATGTTCCATTTTTTCAGTATATATAAATTTTATCGGGGGTGCATAGAATTCATATGTTTGGTATCTATAATTGTTATTTACATGCTATACATAATTATTGTGTTGTGATAACTTAACCTCAATCTACACAACCGTAGAGTTTATCATCATGTAACGGACGTTATAGTACCAATCCACAAGCAGAGTATTTGGATCCAAATATTGATGTGTCAAAAGATTTTTTTTGCTTTTTGTTCATTATATATAATCCGAAATATAGAAAGTTATAGTCTTCTAGAAGTGCTTTGACTTATGAAGCAATTGAGGAAAAGGTTGCTTAATCTTTGTTCATCGTCGTCTACTCGAAAAAGAAAGTCCAACAAATTGAAAGCTTTCATGTACAACATTCCTATTTATTTGGTTCGGTTAATAACCCGGTTTTAAAACAAATCGAAATTCAATTGGATTCCCATTTTACTTCTATTTATATAAATGAAAAAAATTGACTGAAACTGTCAAGCTGGACTGTAAACCTTTAGATTAGAAGAAAATATTTAACAAAATTTTGACCATCCAGATTCCAACAAAACCACCATAGGCGTTAGTTCTTGGGCTTATCTAGAGCTAGTTTTTCAAATATGGGCTTGAAGGTAGTTTTTCTAAGCCCAATTTAGATTTTGAAATTTAAGCTCTCCCGCCTTGCCGGTCCAGAACTTTTATTCAAATCGACATTGCTCTGGCGACTGTTGCAGTCCTGGTTTGTGTTTCCTCTAACCTACGATGGGACAGAGAGGTGGCCGAATAGAGTTCCGACGTTTAATTCCTTCTTGGGTTGCTTTAAATTTATATTTCTGTGTTAAAAGTTGGTAATTGCGGCAGGAGATCTTTGGCCTGAGATCATTAAATCCGAGGAAGAAGCCGGAGATAGCTTCGGAGATATACCCAAGATAGAAGCCGTATATCAGAGAAGAAATAAACCTGACAAGTCCTCCACAGCTGCATTTATAATTTTCAATTGTTTTTCTTCTTCTCCCCAAAATGTGAAATCTGCGTGTGCTTATTTTGCTATGTATCTGTTCTTTGGCTGGGTATCTGAGAAATAGAAGCTGTTCGGTGAAAGGGGCTCGTACTAATTTGATCAATGGACCCAAGAGAGATAGCTGGACTCGTTCCCTTTCCACCAGGTTTACATTCTGACCATAACCCTAATTTTGTTTTTCTTCTGATTCTGGCTTTTTGCTTGTTGCTACAAACGATCTTATTCTTCTTCTTCTCTTTTCTATGTTCTTACGTTCTGAAATTAATGCACACCTCTTGTTTGTTGAAATGTCAAGGAAATCCCCCCCCCCCCAATTTATTTTAGTAGATTGATAATTGTAAACAAAGTGGCTCATATCTTACTTTTCGTGTTTGTGACAGGGGAGGGAAAGTATTGCGGTGGGCGCTTATGTCAACAATCAGCCTCAAAAGAAGCCAGCTAGGAGGAAAAAAAAACCACTATTCCAAAGGTAGGCGTAGAGTTGTATCTATCTTGTTCAGTAACGAATGTGATTTTGATATGAAGTCTAGTGTTCTCTGAAAATACATTTTCCTGCCTCTGGATTCTCATTGTCTCCTAGAAGATGGTCAAAATCTGTTTTTTCCTTTCTTCAGCCTCTAATTTTCTCTTGGGAGATGATATGAAAGTATTATCTTTTGAAACTCTCAGGGAAAAGTTGTTAAAGCTCCAGACTTTCAGAAAGAGAAGGAATGCTTTCGTGATGTTGATGCTTTTGAGCTTCTGGAAGAGAGTCCCTCTCCAAAGAAGTCTAGTACATGGACCATGGGTAAACAAGTTATTTCTGAGATGCCACATCCACAAGATTAGAAAAATGTCTGATCTCGAAGAAGTTCAATCGTGCTGGTGGTCCTTCGAGCACACTCTCTAAGATATTTGAAAACTCAGCCACACGCCTGGAGTCAATATGTGATGATCAAGCCTCTGAGTCATTGGCTCTAAAAACCCCAGAAAAGTCTTCTGCTAGCAACACTTCAGTTTTCCGGCTCATCCCTAGCTGTGGTAACAGCTTAGCTGCCGAAGATGTGCCCGTTAGAGAAATCAAGACGGAAGCAATTGACCTTGAAGATGAGCTGAAGCAACTGTCTTTGACATCTGATCTGATCTCCACTCATCTAGATTTCGATAAGTCATTTCTAGATTTATTGTCTGCCTGTGGACAGGTGCAACCATCAAACTTCATGGAAGCATTCTCTAAATTCTGGTATGGATATAGAGATGATCTTTTATGTTCTAGCATTGGGTGTTTGTCTAGTGTTTAGTCTGTTATTTTAAGAATGTTCTGCATTTTTGGTTAACTCTTTGGTAAACCCTGGTTGAAATGCGATGTACTGTTCTTATCTCATTTGAATTTAACTTGATCTGATTATATTTATGACTCAACCATTGCAGTGAACCCGAAAGCATTGTCAAGATTGGTGAAGGTACATATGGGGAGGCTTTTCGGACTGGTCCTAGTGTCTGTAAAATAGTTCCAATTGATGGAGACTTCAGGGTTAATATGGAGAAGTGCAGAAGGTACATATTACCTCAATCCTATTTTTCTTCATGATGGTTTGAGACTACAACTTCTAGTTGGTGAAATGATCATTTAGCATGAGATGAAATATTGGAGAGTTCAGCAAGCGCAAGTTTAGATTAAATTCTACTTAGAGAAGAACACAGTGTTTATGATTTGATAAGCTTATCATTGTTAGAAAACTGCATTGATGCTTAAGGAAAGGCAGGCGCTTTCTCACACAATATGCTATCTAGATGAGTTATGATTAGTGTTATGCAAAGAAAATACTATATATATGATAAATTACATCTTATCATATGTTCATTTTTTCAGAGAGCTGACGAACTACTTGAAGAAGTGATACTCTCATGGACTCTTAATCAACTGAGAGATGGTGAGACTGAAGCTCAGAATTCGTGCCCGGCGTTCATAAAAACTCAAGAGTACGTCTTCTCAGGAACTGGAATAAGCTGGAGATGTCTATCAGGTTACGGCTGGCCTGGCTGTTGCTGAAGTTGCTTTTGAGTTTGAGCACAGAGACCTGCACTGGTAAGCTTAGTGTTTAATTTGGTATAGTTTACGACTTAGTACTTAGTAGTGTTCTCTGGCTTGAACTTCTTGTTTTCTTTTCTTTTTTCAGGGGAAACATTCTACTGAGTCGTAATAACTCGAGTTCTCTGCCTTTTATTGTCGAGGGGAAACAAGTCTCCATCAAAACTTTTGGAGTACAGATATCTATAATCGACTTTACTCTTTCAAGAATCAATACAGGTGAGTTTCTGGTTCTCAATACTGCGATATAATGCAAACCATGAGGCTCGATCTAATACTTAACCACCAATTTCGTGGTGGTAATGTGCTCAGGTGAAAAGATACTCTTTCTGGACCTTACTTCTGATCCATACCTTTTCAAAGGACCAAAGGAGACAATCAAGTAAGGAAAATTAACTAAGTTCTTTGTTATCTTAACAGTTATGTTAATTGAACATTGATTTACGCTTTAGTACATTAAAAAAAACAATGCATTTCATTAAATAAAATAAAAAGGTAATTTGGCCGTTATTTTAAAATTTAAATAGTAACATAACCTATAACATTTTACGTGACATTTTATTTATTTATGTAGTGGAATTTAGAAAAACGAGCACAATATATATTGATTGATACTTTGTATTTTTTTTAATAACATGTGATAAAAAGTAGGAAGATATTTGGTTAAACCGTGGAAAATAATGATTTATGAATGTTATTGTTTCTGCAGTTTAATCGCCTGTTAAAAAGGATCGATCCGGTAATAACATTGCACAAGTAAAAATGGAATTTCAACTTTAGTTAAGTTTAATTAGCAACATCCACTCTTTTTCTGTGGATCTTATCCACATCTTATATGTACTGGCATAGGAAATAATCACATCACAACACTTTGGACTAGAAATTTGCCAAATCCATAACCAGATAATGTTACAGTTACACAAACATATGAGGAAGAACATACTCAAAATCAACACTTGGATAACTTACAATCTACATTGAGTTCGAATCAGAATCTGCCCCAGCTTAAAGCTTCTTTCAAGTTATTATACTTTAATATTGATTTCATCTACAAGCATCAGCTTTCTTGCTTGACCTTAGCCAATTGCATTGCCGGATTCTGTTTCTCTGTGCCTCCATTGTTCTTCGTGGTAGTAGCAGCAGCAGAGCTCTCTGTTTGTTTCACAACAGTGCCATTCGATGAAGGACTCAGTTTTTGTTTCGGATCCATCACTCGATTAGCAGAGAGCTCGACGGAAGCTTCTTTAAGCTTTGGAATAACCGACTTTGCCTTCTCCTTCGCTTCTAGCATAACGACATGCTCAAGAGCCTCGCGTGCTCTCTTTCTCGCCAAGGCAGCTTCTCGACCTCTCCGTTCAGCCTCGCATTTAGCAAAGGAGACAGCCTTGTTCATCGAAGAAGCGGCGATCTTAGCGGCGCAGTAAAAGGCTTCGGAGAGAGATTTGTCGACGGAGCGAGCGCCGTCGGGGCCAATGATAGGGCAGAAGAAGGAGAATTTAGTAGGGTCTCGGCAAGGAGGACAGAGGTAAGAAAGAGGGTTATCATCGGCGAGGCAGTGGGTGTGAGTCATGGAGAGACACTTGGAGCAAGAGACGCGGCGAGAAACATGCGGCGGAGAAGAATCGTAGAAGGCGAAGCAGGAAGGACAAAACGACGTTGGATGGTTACGGAGGAGGCAATGTGTGCAGAATAAGCGGAGGGTGGCACGGAGACGTACTGTGTGTATCACCCATGCGTCTTCTCTTCCGCAATCATCGCATATCTCGGTGGAATTCGCCGCTGCTGCATCAGATGAAGCGGAGGTTGACGTCGCCGTGGTTGGTTTCGCCGTTGACGACGGAAGATTCATAGTGTCTGGTCTGCGAATTGGGGAAATTAGGGTTTACTCAAATCGAGAGGAAGAAAGGGGGTTGATTGACGAAGAATAAATATGGGCTCAATTAATTGGGCCGAATAATTTGTTTCTCTTAGGCTTTATAATTTTGATTTACGAGAGAGGATTCGAAGCAGGGGTACATGTTGGTCTCGCTAAAATTGTTTTTTACTTTTTTGTAAAATTAAATGTAATTTTAATTGAATCAAAAGATGTACGAATACAAATTTGTTAAACTTAATCCCTCAGTAAAACTACATAGTGCAAACATTTTTTGTTTTAATATAAGGGCTATTCTATTAATGCAAACAAATTAAAATTTAAGGACACCTTTTACCCATAGGCCCGCTCCATAGTTCTACCAGGATTGAATAGTGCATAAGCTTTACGAATACCAAACCGTATTAGATTCATCAACCAGTTTGCGGTAGAGTCATAGAGATATTAATGTTGATTTGGTTTTGTTTCTGATCCAATCTTGTAATTTCAGGTTTTAAATTCACAATAAAATAAAACAAATAAATAACTGGGGTTTGGTTTATAGTTGGAATTGATTAGTTTTTGGACAATACAAGGAAGTGGGGACGTATTTGATTATGAGGATAGGGACACAGCAAAAACGTATGTCAACGTGGAGAAGTCCATTGCATTTTGCGTAAGATATATTTATAATACATAATATACATACATACATACATACAGATTCTTCCTCTGATATTGTTTCTGGTCAGCATATGTTAGCACCAGAGGGCGGTCTCTCCTTGTATCGATGTGGTCAGATTGACATAGCATAAAACACACGTGTCGCATCTCATGTGCCCTCAACAGTCGCCACGTGTCTCGACTCATCTATCACCATCGTCGGGAATATTTACTGATCATGATTATCATCACCTAAAGGCTTCCAACATTGCTTTCGTGTTGACGTAAAGTGACGTTTTGATATCTAACACGTACCTGACTTTTAAATCCTGGAAGGGCCAATTCCATTTTTAAAAATGAGGGTTTCATTAAGTTGTTGTGAAAATGAGGTAAAAGATTTTGCGTATCTTTTATTTTGTCTAGAGTATGAGATATCAAACTGTTGGCCTATTCCAGATTGAGAATTTTGCGGGGACAGGGTGTTGTCATTTTTTATTTTTTTGTCAGCCATTTATTTTGAGTTGATGGCCTAACATATAGCATTTCGATGGGTTTTTTGGATTTATGTTGTTTTTATTTATTCGGTTTAAATTTTTCAATCATTTTGTTGAAAATAAACTTGTTTAATGAGATAAACTAAAAGGATGGATCAATAATGGTCCATGCAAATCCAAATAGGTAACTCAAAGTATCCATATGGAAGTTTCTCGAAATGGGGTATCGTGTGCATGGCGAGATTATACAATGATCTGGTATAACAATCCTAAAGAAATTGAATTATCTATATTTTTGTCAATATTTGATTAATTTGAATGTTATAGTGATTGACCAAGAGAAAAAAAAAAACTATTTCTACACCTACGTGAAAGTATAAATTTTATACAGTTTATGCACTATCGTCTCTGAGACCCCAAAAAAAAAGGAAAGGAAAAAACAAAGAACGACTATATTCCCAAGTTAAACATGTTTAAATGTTTAATCATTGCTAACTTCTTTATACTAGTCAATCGACAGCTAGAAAGAAGTAGGTCCACAAAAAGGAGAAAGAAACCTTTTAGATGACCAAAAACAAATACGGTTGAGATGTTATAGATGGTTTGAAAAATTATAAGACTTGCTAACAGTCTATATTTTAGGTTTACATATAGAAAGGAGGAAACTAGATTCTAAGAAAGGTACTCTAAAATAAGAGTTTGGAATCACAATAACACATCCTATGATTAAATTAATGAAATCTCAGTTATTAAAATAGCAAATGATTGGTTTTCATTAGTTAAAAGAACTTGCTTAGTGAGTCCGAAATTTATGGATGATTAGTATAGTAAAGACTTAAGAAAAATAGTAATGATTAGGAAGTCAAATCTTTTATTATTAAGACAGATAAAGAGAGACAAGGTTGATCAATCCCAGTTGGTGTGTGATGCTTTTTTGGCAGTGTTCCTTTATGATAATACATCACGCCACTTTAGTGTATCGCAGGCCATATCACTTTAAGATAAGATAACATATTCTATTATACTATTGTTTTCATATTGATATATATATTTAATTATTTATACACACCACGAATTAATTGTATTAATGCAGAGGACTGTCATGTAACAGAGACAGCCGAAGTGTGCCGAGGTCGGTGAGAAGCAATTTGGTTCAATAGTAAATTAATAACCATGCCCAACTCTCTTTCTGGGGTCCCTTTTTCTATTTTTTTCGCGTTTACTTATAACTCTAATTAAAGGAGTTATCGAAGTTAGGATTTAGGATTGTCTCAAAGTTATATCGTAATTTATATGCGACTAATAAAACTTATTGATAGTTACAACCTATACACAAAAGTAATCTATATCACAAAGACATTTTCTGTTTTTTGCCTACATTTTATTCACAAAGATTATGATAAAATTATTTGACTAATATTTTCACTTATTTCATTATTTATTCTGTAATATTTAAAGAAGGCTCCATGTATCTCTGGTGATATTACTCGAAACACACTGTCTAGGTGGTGGAAGCAGTTCAGAATCAGAATTATCATGGCAGTACAAATACATCACATTGTCATCTTGTCAAATTTGTATAAAGTATATCGAATTGAAATTTATATGTGGTTTGGACGAACAATTTTTTTTGAATTTGATAATGAATATACTAACATATGAGACATGTCGGTATTATTCCAAAACTCACACAAATTGGGTTTCTCCACTGCAACAATATGATATCAGTTATTTTTTTGTTTGTGAATTTGTGAGATGGTTATATTTATTTATGATAATATGCATGTTATTTATTTAAAACACACATATAAATACATATTTTAGGATTTTGTCACCATATTATTTCTGCAAAAAAAATAAAATTTAGCTGTTTAGTGCATATATACACCTTGATTATTGATTTTATGGTTATAACTTATACTGAACTAGTTTCTCTTCAATACGAGTTTATAAATAAGAAGAAGAAAAAACTAGAGAGAGTAACAGTGGAGAGCTAATGATTCGAGCGACGCAAAAAGTTTAATGTTCGAGGAAAACGTCTCAGGGACTGTGAAAAATCAAATCAAATCAAATCCTCAGTTACAGTTACAGTGTGTGCGAACGATTTTTCTCTTCTCTCTCCGCCTTGTGCGTTGATTTGTCTCCATCTCCTATCTCTCCGCCTACTTTCTCAAGATTACACTCCCCTTTACTTTCTTCTTTTCCTTTCTTCTCGCTTCGTCCTCTGCATTTGGATTGATGTCCCTTTAATGCTTCGAGGTCTGTCTCTTTCTCCTCGCCGACTTCGTTTTCTTCAGTTTCTACTACAACCCTTCTCTCAGGTCAGCGACGATGATAGATTTCGAGACTAGCTTTTATTAATATGGGTGTCTGTTTTGACTCTGAGTATACGAGATAAAAAATTTGATCTTTTGTTTCTGGTTTTTTTTTTTTTGTTACGATTCAGGGGACATGACGAAAGATTTGATTTTTTTATAGAGATGATTAATTAACTCCGAGTATTGTATTGAGTGAGCTAATTGGTCAATTTTATGAATCCTTTTTTAAACTCAGAATCAAGACTACGTGCCTGTAAACGCAACATCCAACACCATGCCTCTGTTTGAGCTTTTCAGGCTCACCAAAGCTAAGCTCGAATCTGCTCAAGGCAATAACACTTCTCCGTGAGTCTCTTCACTTGTCTCTCTTCGAGACTGTCCACTTTCAAGTTCATAAGTTTCATGTTTTTGTCTTAAAAACCAGACTTGTTGATGAAGTTATGGAGTTGGTGTGGGAAAATGGTCAGATTTCAACTCAAAGACAATCAAGCAGATCGAGGAACATTCCTCCACTACAAGCTGATCATCAAGCAAACTCTTCGAGAGCTAGAGAGATTGGTAATAGCTCAAAGACGACGATGATGGACGAGATCCCTATGTCAGTGCCATCACTAATGACTGGTTTGAGTCAAGACGAGGACTTGGTTCCATGGTTGAATCATCATCAACCCCTGGATGGATATTGCTCTGATTTCTTGAATGATGTGACTCCTCTTACTGTCAACGAGCAAGAGAGCGATTTGGCGGTAAATCTAACTGTTTTCCCGTTGTGTCAGAGAAGAAACAATGGCAACGAATCAGCTCCCGCTGCTTCGTCATCGCAGAATAATGGTTTCCAATCGCATTCTCTGTATGGAAGTGATAGAGATAGAGATCCTCCGAGCCAACAAGCCAAACTTGGTCGGTTTACTCAGACGCAGGAACCACTAACCCCTAGTAACAAATCTAGTTTGATCAACTTTTCGCATTTCTTACGCCCTGCGACTTTGGCTAAGACTAATAATAACCTCCATGGCACTAAAGAGAAGAGTCCTCAAAGCCCGCCTAATGTGTTCCAGACCAGAGTAATTGGAGTTAAAGACTCTGAAGATAAGGTTCTAAACGAGTATGTTGCTTCTGCTATGCCTAAGGATAACCAAAAGGTTTGCCTAATCTCGGAGGACTCAGGTAGAAAAGACCAAGAAAGTGAAAAGGTCGTTGTATGTTCTTCCGTTGGCTCGGGTAATAGTCTCAATGGTCCATCCGAAAGTTCTTCACTTTCTTTAAAGAGAAAGCATTCAGATATTCAAGACATTGACTGTCATAGTGAAGTGAGTTAAACTCATATCATTTGATTCACATGAAAATCTTGTTTCTCCGCTGTTTTCTTGAGTATTCCTCGTCAATATTGTTGAGCAGGATGTTGAAGAAGAATCAGGAGATGGAAGAAAGGAAGCAGCTCCATCAAAAACGGGATTGGGATCAAAGAGAAGCCGCTCGGCCGAAGTGCATAATCTGTCTGAAAGGGTGAGTGATTAAAGCCCCCAAAGGGTTTTTGTCCATTCTCAAAAGATTGCTCTATTTGGTAAACTTAAAGTTCTCAATTTCCAGAGACGGCGTGATAAGATTAACGAGAAGATGCGTGCCCTTCAAGAACTCATACCAAACTGCAACAAGGTCGGGTTTTTAATTAGTTTCAGTATTTATCGAAGTATAGAACCTTTAGTAAGCTAAACATTTTTCATATTGGATAAGCTTTTCTAATTCGAAAACATTATATGGTTGTAAAAGGTGGACAAAGCTTCTATGCTAGATGAAGCGATTGAGTATCTCAAGTCACTCCAACTTCAAGTTCAGGTAACACTCTCATTACTCCCTTGAACCGATTAAATTCACGCAAATTAATAACCTAAACACAATCATATGATCAGATCATGTCAACGGCGTCTGGTTACTACATGCCACCGGTGATGTTCCCACCGGGTATGGGGCATTACCCGGCAGCAGCAGCAGCAATGGCAATGAGTATGGGAATGCCTTACGCAATGGGCTTGCCTGATTTGAGCCGTCAAGGTTCCTCGGTTAACCACGGACCACAGTTCCAGGTCTCGGGGATGCAACAACCAGTGGCGATGGCGATTCCACGTGTCTCTGGTGGTGGTTTCTGTACGGGTTCTTCAACCATGGCTATGAATAAGAGCGATGATGGTTCGACTAGAGATTTATCGACTTCTAAAGATCAAACGACGACGAAGAACAACAACAATAGCTTGAAACCTATTAAGAGAAAACATGCGTCTTAAACACGCCGTCGTGATGACATAAACACTAACCTAAGGACTGATGTATTGTTATCAATAGCATTCAAAACAAATCTATTATATATAAATAAATAAAACTAATTTGTGTTCTTTAAATGATCAAGAGCTTTTTCGTCTGCTGTCTCTACAAAATAAATTAAAAAAAAAAAAAAAAAAACAGAAAGCTTATTCGGAAATTTTTTTTGTCAAAAATTAGAGTTGTAGAATGAACTCCAAACCACTTGCACCAAAAAAATAATCATTTTCGAAGGATAGAAAGAAATATTTTCCAAGGTTTATGTTAGGTTCACTATAGCTTACGGCTAAACAAATGTGATTGGCGTCTCGGCCCATTTCGTTAAATGCCTTTAATGTGTCAGTCACTGTGAAGCGGATATATAGGAGCCAATAATTTGATAATGCCGAATCTTTTTTTCTTTTCTGTTGTATTTGTAAACAACGTAATCTGTTCATTTCTTTTCAATTGTATATATATTTTTATGATGAAAGCAGAAACTTTCTTCATGTATTCTTGTGGAAGTTTGTTTTGTGTTCACAAAGTTGTCAACTTCTCGTAGATGCTTATTTTTAGATATAGCTCATATACAGATATGTTTGTTTTTCACACAGCCAGCAGACTCTTAATTAATGTTGATCTTTTAAAAATTTCGGCGCTTAAAATAGAGTCCAGTGTCATGAATGGATCAGTCTCTAACTCTGAATCTTCACAAACATATTTGCACCAAAAAGACTTTTTAAAAGTAGTATATAGGGTAGAATCTAACTAATGTCCAATGAATCCCTTGTTGAATTTTTGGTGAGGCTTATTAAACTTAAATGAATTTTTGGTTAAGACTTCATTTCGATTTTATGTCTTCTAATGAAGATGGATTAGACAGCTCTAACTAATTACGAAAAGCAATGAGTTAGGATTCGCGCAGTAGAAGACGGACACGTCGAGCACCTAGGGAGACAAATGAAGCACAAGAGGTTTAAATTGAACCTTGAAAGAGAAGAAAATGGTGTTAATGTGGTAAATCAAAAGAAAAGTTAAAACATCATTTTGCTTTTGGCCACACTAATCTATCAAGATTATCTATGATTATGTCTTTTCTTCTCTCCTTTCTCTACTTGAAATATTTGCCTTCTTTTCTAAATTTGATATTTTTCTCGACCACAAAAATCACAGAACACAAATCAAATGATCATTCTGGGAAAAGCAAATGAGGCACACAATTAGTAAAGACGGTACACAAAGCACATGGATTTTAAAAAATCCGTATGATCCAAAAATATTTTTACTAGAAACTACAATATTAATTCAATACTATACTTATCATCAAATTAAATAATATCATATGACAACTTTTTTTCATTTAATATTTTTGTTCTCCTCTTGCCACTAGACCACCTATTTGAGTTTTTGGATCATACGGAAGGTTTTTTAAAAGGATAACCTCTTTAAACTCGGTCCACAATAACTCATCTTAGAAGTTAACTCAACTAAGCTCATTAAATCCTAATCGATACCAATTGGAAAAGCTAATGGATATCAATCCAAACCAAGAGTAACAACATCGACCTTTAACTGAAGTCTTGAATAACTCATTATTCAATTGGCCGTTTAAATATTTTATGATAATATAAATCCAAGTAGCTATTTATGGTCTTCGTCTTTTAATATGGGCATCATATATTTATTAGAAAGCCTTACTTTTTTAATAGAGTGATTTTGCTTGCATACGAAAAGATTTGAAATCAATTTGATGGAATAACAAATTATAATGTCATGTTGCAATACAAAAGAGAGGAAAACACAAAAAAATTAATCTATTTTGCCCTCTAAAGTGTAATATAGCGTGATATATTTAAGCATAGCGATGAAACAGTATTTTAATATTCATAACCAAGAAAACTAGTCTTTTATTATTATTTTATGATATTTGATATTTACAAAATTATCATCCAATATTTGACTTAAATTTGAAGTCTTATGATATGTCGCATGAATGCCCTTTTTAACAATGGAATGAAGATTTATGAGAAACTTAAAATATAAAAAATAACAGAAAATAATGAAAGGGGCCTTGGTACAAGTGCATGCATGTGCTAATGTTTCCTTGATTATGAGATTAATGTTAAACGGGCCAATTAAGATGGTATACAGTTAAGGTCACTTCTCATTGGGCCCTTTGCCTCTCTCCTTGTCTTCATCCTCTTAATCTTAACGCACTATACTTTCTATCAAGTCCCTTTCTCCTTGTCTAATTAATTAAAAAATTGTTAACAGAAGAAAGCCGAAAAAAATCTTCCATCAACATCGTTGTAGAACGTGATTAAATATTTTGCACTTTCACAACCATTTATTGGATGCATCTTTTCGTTAGTCAATTTAATTTGGCGGTTATATCTTCTAATAGCTAACCTAGATTTTGGTGTAAATATTTTACTTATAGAAACCTATTTGTACAGGGTAAATAACAAGATACATTGATGTATCATGTATATATATATATATATATATATATATGTACATAATTAAGTCAGAGCCAAGAAAAATAAAAATAATTAGGCGTAGTTTCTCTTTTTCGTGATATCGCCAATCGCCATTTCAAGGTCACCTGGTTTTTCTTTACAAGATATTTACAATGAATTTATCAAAGACTATTAGGTTCGTTATTCATTGATAAATGCAATTAATTTTTGAATAATAAACCCAAAGCTGCTAATTGAGTTAAAGCTCACTTTCATAATTTAATTAACGCATTTAAGAATAGCTCAGCAGATATCATATTAATTTTAAAATATAATTTTAAAAAGGTGGACGAAAATTCATCTTAGATAACACGATCACTAAGTTTTCAAGTTCCTCTAACGACTTTGTTCATATATATGTAAACCGAGTTTGATTATCTTCACATTAAAACAAAAAAAAGACCGAAATCGATGTAAAAATGAACCGAGTTCGATCTAGAGAATCCAGAAAAAAATAGTTATGCAGCGTAGATTACAAATTCTAATGTGCACAACACCAAGAATTCTAACTAAAAAACCAAACATGCTACGATATCTTGCTTTCTGATTCTTCAGCAATATTAGTTTCATTTCAGTTGCCAGATGTATTATAATATAGGAGTAGTAACTTACATTATTTAAAACCAAAAGCGCCGTCGGATCATTTATATTCTTTTCTTAAATTTTAATAAAAATGGGAGCCCTAAGAACATAATAGGCCCTATATAGATTTAAGGATAGTTCCGTTAATACTATAAGAGACGTGTTCAGTGTACAGCCTCTTCACCTAGTGTTTTTTTTTGTCGGCGAAGATGTTTTAATCCTCGTGAGTTGTAACCATGGCAAACGACAACGACCGTATGATGTAACCATTTCTCACTTCTGTACTTAGAGAGACTTTCAAATCACCTTAGGGCAAAAGCAAACGGAGATGACTGCCGTGAGGAATGAAGATTATTAGCTTTAAAAAAAAGGAGTGATTGAGGGTTGAGATGAGAAGACAGCTCTGTTCATATTTTCAAACCAAGAAAATTCATGCTCAATGAGCTCTAATAATATAGAAATAGAAATTAAAGACATAAACTGAAATAGCTCATTAAGAAGTTTTATTATGCTTTATTATGCAATAAAATTAAAAGGAAGAATGAAATTTGTTGTCACTAAGAACAAAAAATTTGCATTTGATTCATAAAAGATTAGAAAGGAGTTGCATTTGATTCATAAAAGATTAGAAAGGAGAGTTGTTTTGACAGCTCTCTAGATTTCAAGACAATGTTCTCTATCAAAGTTTTATGGATGGTCTACTAAGCTCATATGTTCTCAAATGTATAGTTTTGCTTTCAGTGGTTAATATAACTATAATTTTTTTAAGTATAATTATAATTTCTTGTACATATAGCTAAAAAGTACAAGTTTAATTGCAGTGCAAACTATTCAATCCTTCCCCACCAAAAAGGGGTTCGTAAATTAGTCCGTAACAGTTCTCTATACAGAACATTTTGAGAATATATATATAAAAGATATTTTATGCATGCATTCATCATGTAATTCTTAATTGTATATTTAATTTAACAAGATATTTGGTTTGCGTTATGCAACGGCATAAATTTCAATATATAAATATATATTAGGACCTCTTTTAAAATCAGAATTTTGAGCTCTATATATAATAACCCACAAAATATGATAACTTGGATTTGAATAGAAGATATGTTTCGTCAAGGTTTTCCTTCAAAATGAAGAGATTAGTCTGAGAACTTGGAAACAACAAAATATAGATGCAGGCTCCTACTCAATTCAAAATCAACGCCTAAAAATCTGAAATCAGATATGGTTGGCATATAATGGAAGGGCTGACGGCGGATGTATGCATGATTGTCTTATAATCATGATGAATTGATGATCAAATGATGGGTCTCAATCATGCATGATCCTAATCGAATGTTCCATTTTTTGGGGGATACTAATATTATATAGTTTGAGTTAATATAATGTTTTCTTTTCCATGATATATTCCAAGAACGTGTTAATTGGTATCAGTTTATTGAGTATGATTAAAAAGAAACTCGCTGCAATTGCAAAGTCTTTCCATATATTATTTGCGTTTCTTGTAATTAATCATCTGGTGAATTATATAATTCGAAGTATCTTTTGACAGCTTTGGTTCGAGATATTATACAACAAAAATCAACTAGTCCATTTATTTTGTTGTGCTAGATAATGAGACAATTCATGTCGGTTTTGTTTATTTTTATTAGAAGAGATATTATTCAGCGACTTCTCTTTTTGGGTTTCTGCATGAACAATGGCACTGAACAATATATTCGCTTGTCAAAGGCTTCATAATATTAAACCCTTTATCAAAAAAAGGCTTCATAATATTTCGGATGAATAGAGATAAATCCATCAGTTAAGATCAAAATTATAAAATTAAGTTAGCAAAGCACCGGCCGTCTTAACTCAGTGATAGTGCGTGTGGCTTTTAACCACGTGACCGTGGATTGGATCCCCACAGACGGCGTCTGTTTCTCAATTTTCATTACAATCAATCTGTGTTTATTACTTATTTAGTATATTTACCTGTTTTCATATTGTTTTTTTCTATCGCTTAAATTTTTTAGTTACTGTTTTGTATTATCAAATAAACCTATAATTCTGATAAAAAAAAACTAGCTTCTAATATCAATATATACGGATGGAAAACAAGTACTAGCTCTAAAATTGCGATCTAGCAGTAAAAGATGAATAAAAATGATTTGTCTATAAGTGAAACCGGTAGGAGCATTACGTATGATATATTTTTAATTTTTTTTTTTTGTTAAATATATGTTAAATTTTTATACGTACTAGTATAGCATATAAATATATGAATAACCAACAAGATACATAATTTTTTTTTTCATGATGAAGATGTCTAGTGTTTTATTCCACGATATTTTAAAGATTGGATCCCAAAGAAAACTACAAAAATTCAACATGTGAATATATGAAGGAAAGTTTGGGTGAATGGACAAAGAATATACCCTCTCTATTATGACTCATTTTATGGCAAAAAAGGGAGAAAAATGCCAAAGAGAAGTGTGTCAATTTAAATTAAAAATGTATAAAGCAAACAAAAGAGACACTTAATTATTCTCATTCATCTGGAAAAGAAACCATATTATTTTAGCAAAATTTCTAAATTTCGTTATGTAGCCATTCAATCTCATTTAATCATTTCTGGAAACATTAACCAATGATGTCAATTTCTTGCTGGTTATGAACCTTTCCCGTTATTTCCTTTAATTGATGCGTTCATCTACACAAAGATTTAGTCCTCATTTAGCATTTGCTTTTAATTCATTGGAGTAGACTTTCATGACGACAACAAACAACTCTTCTTTGTCCTCATTCTTATTTATACACCATCTAATCTGTTATTTTAATTGTTCCATTTACTATAGATTTTTTTTGTATAACGCTTCGACCACTCAAGTAAATGTTGGTTTTGATTTGTCTGTATTTTATATACCTCTGTTCGACGGTTAGCTAATTATTTTCGTTTAGAAGCAGACGTTGCTATCGTCTATGTGCGACTTTGATACAATTTTGTAACACCCATGCCATCTTACATTTGGATTCCACATCTTTCCACTGTTATAATTCAGTAAGCTCTATACTCGTCTCACAACTGATTCACTAACCCGAAAAACTCAAAAAGATATGTCAACTGGCCATAAATATTACCACTCATTTTTTCGATGTCTTGTTATCAGCCAGAAAAATGCTAATTGTTATTATTTTTAAAAATAAGTCATCCATATTGAAAATTTACTCAAGCTTACGCACACATAGTTATGAATTATTATTTTAAATAGTTATTCCGCCATTTACGTAATTGTAAATACATTTCCATAAACGCAGACCTATTTAATTCCCAACATCTCTCTTCCTTTCTTTTTTCAGATGTTTAGACTATATTTGTACCAAATTTTTATTTATTTTGTAAATCATGACTTACATGTATCTCCAAAGAGAGAAACATCAAAAGATTATGGAAAAATCTCCACGACTTTCATGGATCTCCGAAAGAAAAACTCTAGAAGAGTTGCTGAGGTCACGCCGGTTATGGCTGCATAGAGTGGTTCGTAACAACTTCGAGGACAGGCTGAACATGAATGAGCATGTCTCCACTAAGACTCACACTTATCGTAGCTTCAACTCTAAAAAGAATTTGTTTTTGGCGATTGATTGAAATTAATATATGTCGATCGCTGCATTTGAATGTATGATCATAATGGGTCCCTTCGGAGATGACGAATGTATGATGATTGGAGTGATGTAAAGGTCAAAAATTACATGAACTCCATTTCTTAACCACAATTCTCTTACCATTGGTGTGAGCCAGTCCGACGTGGACCAATAATAGTTTCCTCTTCAACAAAACTAAAAATATTACACACTTTTGCCTCTTTTCAGTTTTCACTTAAAATTTTGACTTTTAGAAAGATAAAATAAAAAAGAGAGCGTAAAATTCAACAAACCCTTCTGAAGAAAGTGACATTCCTATACTTCTATTAATACTCTCCATCTGCAGATCTGTTACTTAATTTTCTCCACCTTTCTCTTCCTTTTTTATCTCAGATTTCATTAACCTTCAAAAGTTGTGTTTACACATTCTCTCTGCTCAAAACTTTTTTCTTTCAATACCTTAAGAGAAAAACAGAGCTTTCGTCTCTTTCACTGTTCATTTTTCACAGCATTGCAGCTTTAATAACTTAATGGGGAGACATTCTTGCTGTTACAAACAAAAGTTGAGAAAAGGGCTTTGGTCTCCTGAAGAAGACGATAAGCTTTTCAATCACATCACCAATCACGGCCATGGCTGCTGGAGCTCTGTTCCTAAACTTGCTGGTACCAGTTCTTTCTTAATTCATAGGAAAAAAAGATAATTAAAAAGAAACTACTGTTTGTAATCACATATCTGCGTTTCAGGTTTGCAGAGATGCGGCAAAAGTTGTAGACTAAGATGGATCAATTACTTGAGACCTGATTTAAAGAGAGGATCTTTTTCTCCAGAGGAAGAGAATCTCATCGTCGAGCTTCACGCTGTCCTCGGAAACAGGTAATAACTAATGATCATTCGATGATAATGCTGTTAAAAGAAACAAATCATAGAAAACAGAGGATCATGTTTATGTCTTGAGCTTACTTCCTCTGTTTTTGACTCTGCTCTGTTTAAACAGAGTATCATGTGTATGTCTTAAGCTCCTCTGCTTTTTTGGATCTGCTCTGTTTTTAATCAGATGGTCACAGATTGCGGCAAGGCTTCCGGGAAGAACCGATAACGAGATCAAGAATCTATGGAACTCAAGCATCAAGAAGAAACTGAAACAAAGAGGCATTGACCCAAACACACACAAACCCATCTCCGAAGTTGAGAGCTTTAGCGACAAAGACAAACCAACAACAAGCAACAACAAAAGAAACAGCAACGACCACAAGTCTCCTACTTCCTCCTCTGCAACTAACCAAGACTTCTTCCTCGAAAAGCCATCTGATTTCTCCGACTACTTCGGTTTTCAGAAGCTTAACTTTAACTCCAATCTCGGACTGTCTGTTACAACAGACTCTTCACTCTGCTCGATGATTCCGGCGCAGTTTAGTCCCAGAAACATGGCTGGTTCTGTCTTTCAGACGCCGGTATGCGTGAAGCCCTCAATTAGTCTTCCTCCTGAGAACAACAGTTCGAGTACTGTCTCGGGAGGAGGAGATCATGCGAAATTGGCTGCACCTAATTGGGAATTTCAGACAAACAACAGCTCAAATTTCTTCGACAACAGCGGATTTTCATGGTCAATTCCAAATTCTTCTTCACAAGTCAAACCTAATCATAACTTGGAAGAAATGAAATGGTCAGAGTATTTGAACACACCGTTATTCATTGGGAGCACTGTACATAGTCAAAGCTCTCAACCGAACTATATTAAATCAGAGACAGATTACTTAGCCAATGTTTCGAACATGACAGATCCTTGGAGCCAAAGCCAGAACGAGAACTTGGGCACAACTGAACCTAGTGACGTGTTCTCCAAGGATCTTCAGAGAATGGCCGTCTCTTATGGTCAGTCCCTTTAGCTTTTTTTTTTCCTTAATTCTAACAGATGTCGAGAACAAAAAGTTATACAGTAGATTCATACGTTCAGTGGATTTAAGTGTTCTGTATATTCCATGAATAAAAAAAGCGAGCTGTCTTTATTTTTATTTTTCAAGTGTGTTTTATACGTAAAATATTCTTCTATCTTTTGCAAACCTTTCATTATCATACTATATATACTTTTGTTTTGTTATAAAGATTTATGTATTTTAAATCAGAGGTCTGTATTTGCCATTAATCTGTTGAAGAGCCATGATGAACGTAATAAATCAGTTTCTGTTTGTTTCCGTGAACAAATTGTGATCCAGAGTCACATCCTAAACCATTTTTCAGACCTGTAATGAATTAAACGACAAAAGAAAACATAGAATTAAATCAGAAAATAGTCAAGTGGGAATTAGTTCAACTAATTAGAAGTGACACTTTTTTCTTTAACAAGGAACCGAGTTTTTTCTATTAGGTGCAAAAAGGACCCGATTTTAAAAACGTTTAATAAGTAAAAAATTGATTTACGATTTATGAAATCAATGACTGCTAACATATTTGAGAGACTAGGATTCTTTACCAACATCTCTCTCTCGTTGTCTGTGCTTTTAACAAGATTCTTATCAGAGAATTGGAAGTGTCCCCATTGACCAAAAAACTTATGTTTTGGCAGCCGGTGTCGGAATAGTCTTTCACCGTAGAAAAATCCGGAATAGCTCGCGTATTTGACCTTAGTAAAAACATGAATGAAGTGATTTGATGGTTTTCATTTTATTTTACTTAGATCAGCTGATTTACTTTGTACCACAAAATTAATATATATTTTTAGATTCTAGTCCAAAACAACCACTTTTTTACTTTTAGTAAATAACCTAACGCCATAACTTGACCGGTAAGTAAAAAGTAGTAACTGTTTGTTTGACTTTAAATTTAAAGACGATTTATATTTGAAAAATAAATTGATTTATTGAAACCATTAGTCTTATTTAAGAGAATTTTTTTTTATAATTTTTTGGCATAAATTAAAAAAAGAGAAATTAAATTGCTCAAAATAAAAGATAAATAAAGGTAGACTATACTGTATATTATGTGGTTAACGTATACTTATTTACCGACCCAAAGAGTAATCGATTTTAGGATTTTTAAAAATATCAAAAATATACAGTAATTTGTGATTAATAACGCGAAAGTGCATGTGAACCGAATAATTGGTGCTACATTAAAAATTAAACTAATCATTGTGTTAGTTTTGATTGGCGTATGTTGTGTAATAAAGATTAACATAAACACTTGTCGTGGTTTGTTAGCAATAAAAAAGTCTATTATGCGTAAAGAAATGGAGAAGAAATAGAGAGTGTCGTGGAATCTTTGCTTTTTTTTTTTTTCTGATCTCCAATGGTTTATTCACTTATAAATCTATATATCTTGACGTCAAAAATAAACCTTTGTAGTTTTATAAAAACAAGGACATTCGGTTATTCAGAAATTGTGTCGACACTAGTCATGATGGTGATATAATTAGACAAATAGCATTTTTAAGATCTCTCGTGCGGAAAGAAATTGAGAAAAATACTTCGGATGTTTATTGACTATATGATTTTGATTGGTGAGGATTTGAAAAATTTATACAGTTTTCATGACATTTCAAAATCAATAATGTTTTACGAGTTGTAAATGAATACAACTAAAACTTGTTGCTCTCGCATGTTTTAATGTTTTTGTTTTTGAATTCTTATAAATGTAACCTTAGGGTACAATTGGAAAATAAGTATTCGATGAGAAAATTAGCCGTTGAGCTAAATGCAATTATTTGATCCGTCGACGGGAGAATCGATCATTGCCTTTACAATCAAGGTACCAAATAAATATTTGATTAGTGAAATTTCTTTATAAACGATAAAACGAAAGATCAAACCCCATTTTATTATTGAATTTTTGGGTGAATAAGTGGATACAAATACATGTATATTCCTTCTCTGCCGCCTTTGTATTCAAACCTCAATTATAATTGATGGAAATAAATTAAAACAAACATTTCCTAATGAAGATTCTTGTCGTCACTAGGATAATCATACTCTATGAGCCTTTCTTTTCTTCTTCTTTCGAAAAACCAATCTCCAACAGCTACAGCAATCCCCTGTTTTTGTTTTCCAACAACAAGGCACAAACATTAGTTTTGTATGTAACTGTACTGGATTTCAAATGGAAAAAGGAATGTATTTGAAACAAAATGAGAATCATGATCACTGATCAATTGTAAAATTGAGGGCGTTTTTTGCCCACCTTATCTTTACGCGCTTGAGAGTTTTGAGGAAACCAAATATCTTGTCTTTCCGCTTGACAATGAGCCCATCCGGAGGTAATTAACACTCCGTTCTTGCTAAACATCGAAAAGGTCTTTACCGCATTTAACATGTTCATCTTGAAACCTGTAGCTCCGATTTCCAAAAAGCAAGAAACAATCTTAATCAGCTTTGTTGGTACTGCCTCCGTTCCACATTATGAGATGTTTATGGTTGCTTTTCTTGTTCTATTTTATTGGATGTTTTGCAAATTTCCATGCAAAAAGTAAATGTTATTTACATTTTATTATTATTAATATTTTAGAGTATTACTTGTCACTGGATAGATATCTGATATTAAGCATTTAGTTATGTTTAAAAAAAAACAAAAAAGCAAACTAACAGTTATTTAATAATTTTTTAAAAAATCGTGCTTTTAGTTAAAACATCTTATAATTTGGAAAGGAGAGAATATAATTTAACCATGTGTAAATCATTTATTAAATGAATATTTGATGTGTTAATTTCTTTGAGAAAATTAGAGACCCCCAAATATATATACATATTCTAAATTTTTTTAAAATTTTGTTTTTTTAAATCTGGGCCTATTCGAATGCTCCACGCATGTTTAAAAAGGGTCATGTCTGTTAATAGATAATTAAGCTTGTGAAGTCTTTGTTTATCTGAAAGAAGACATTAATTATTAGATCAAAGGTTTCATGAAAACATCATCATTACCTTCCAAGAACTTCTTCTGAGACGGGTTGCACCTGAAACTGAAACTGCAGTTATGCCAACTGCCACTCGGATCAGCAGATGGTGGAGCTAGACTATTTCCAATCTGCAAATAAAATAGATTGTTACTTCAAGCAAATCCCATGATTTATCATATATCAACGAGAATCTAAAGATAGAGATGGACTAATAAATAACCTGCCACGCGTCAAATCCAGAGTTGAGGATAAACAACGGAGTCTTGACTTGGTTGATTATGTATTGAGGGAAAAAACACTGAAATTTTGAAAGCAAGTTAAGTAAATGAGGATTTATAGTCTCATTATAAAGATAATCAAACACATAAAATAAATTCAGAAGTGAATACCAAAGTTGGATTAAGATGACTTGTACAGGTGCGAGGAAGCGTATTTTGCAAACCCTAAAAGTTAAATGTCAAATTTTTGGTTAGCCTCCCGTCAACGATATGTACATAATTAATAACGTTACATTATACTTGTACCTGGGTGTTTACGACACCAGAATACATACGCCTTAAAGTATGACCTCCAGATACATCAACGCTTCAGTTAAAAACAAGACACAACATGTCAATATACTAATTTCCATCATCTAATTGCATGAAAAAAAAACAAAAAAACTCACGCATCAAGGAAGAAGCCAGCATCGCTCATGCATTTTACTTTTGTTGAAGGAGGAAACAAGTTCTTAAAATCATCGCATCTTAAAATCGCTGAAAGACCCCCAGCAGAACATCCATTGAGCAAAGCCTTAACGTAATATCATAACATTAGTTACCAACATAGGGTTAAAGACATACTCAAATGAGATATGAAATATATGTACCTGTTTTGCCTGACGCATTCCCTTTGCCATCAAATCTTCCATGACAGCTAAAAATATACGTTTTCCTCTAAACTGAAGTTGCGCCGCCTAATAGTAAGCGATCATAGGAATCTCAAGTTAATTACTATTGAAATACATAAAAAGAACAAGCAAAAAGCAAAGAGATCTTTTTATATATATGGCTTTAGCTAACCTTGTTGTCGCTATCACCGCTAAAGGATGCGCCATCGCAATACCGGACTTTCACTTTGTTCCAGTTGTAAAAGTCTGCAATATTAATTAACGTTAAATGAGAACATTTAATAAGAATTCCACCAACAATATTATATTTTTATTTAGTATCTTGAGGAAAACCTGGATTTTCAGCGGCTTTATTGCTTAGTATTCCTAAAAAAGCTAACTGTTTCTCCATTAAGGTAGACGATCCAAAACCACTCCTTTTACGGTTTTGACAATTCTGTATGCTGTCACACCACGCACCACCCTTTCAACAAAATTAATTGGCCTTAACAATAAGGAGATGATTGATATACATTATGTCCCTAAGTAGATCTATACATAACGACTATCTTATGTACGAACCTGCAACTGAATGATCCAGTTGTTTGCTCCTGAACCATACCCACGATACAAATGATATCCAGAGACTGACCCGTCCAGACACACTGCCACAACAAAGTTATCCTTGCGTCATGAAATCGTCAATCAAGATTTTATAGCAATGATGTTAAAAAAGGTTACATGTTTTCATTTCTAAATAAAACTAGAATTTTTAACATATTTTTTTTGTTAAAATTGTAAACACGGAAGTCAAAAGCAACATTTATTGCAAAATTATTTTGTCATAAACTAAAATATGTTTTTTCACATATAAAAACAAACACAAATGAATAGTTAGCGTTTGAAACATTCGAAAGCCTAGATCTCTCAATAAAAATGAATGGGAGGAAGATTGTTAATTACCCGCTCCTTTAGCAGCAGCGGCTTGGACGAGAGTGAGTCCTACCATCAAAACATTTGCATTACCTTCACTTGTTACATTGTAATTGTTGAACAAGTCCATCTCATCAAAACTCATTACCCCATTTGCAAGATTGCTGAAGAGAATAAGTCCTGCGAGACACCAACTAAACACAAGCGCATTCATTTTCCCTCTTAATGAATGAATGAAATGAATATGAAGATGTACTTAAAGTGGTCAGTATATATGCGGCCAAGAAAGCATCAATCCTAGTCTCTTGTATACACAAGTTTTTATATGGAAACTCAATTATATTTAAATTGACCAGAGAGATAATGAATAATAGCGTTGATTACCAGTCATTGGGAACTCATTCATATTTCAACCTGTCCTAAAAAAAATTAAATGATTCATGAATTTGTTACAAAAACAAAACTCTGTCGTTTTACCACTAGAGTATAAAACAATTTGCCACTCTTTCAATCTATGACGCGTTGTCTTAGATGAGGCTTAAGCACTAAAAGCCCAAACGAAATGATCGATAGACCCAACCCACAAAAAATGACGCGTAGTTTCACGCTCTCCACAACGCGTGTGAGAAAGAAAGAACGCAGAGGCTCGGGCGTGTTGACATGGCTTACCCACTAGGGCCGGGCGGGCCTGCAGATAAAGACAACATTACCTGATAATAATTCATTTTTATTAAATCATTAAATATCTATACCGCGTAATAACAAAACTGGTCTAACTGGTCAATAGCAGAGGTCCAGAATCCTGATCCATCCGTTTTGTTTCGTTGACCTTTGACTTTTTATTTGACAGATGAGCGAGAGAAGAAAATCAGCATGTTCCCTCACAACGAGAAAAGTCATAGCGTCATCAATTCTCACCTTTATAAACAATAATTCACAACTGTTACAGTCCCACCATTAACAAACAATCTCATGGCTTTACCAACTCCAACTCTCCTCCTCTTCCTCACCGTCTTCTTCTTCATCTCCGCCTCTGCAGATCCTGACATGCTCCAAGATCTCTGCGTTGCTGACCTCTCCTCCGGTAATTATATTCTCCATTCAAAGAAATCTCTAATTTCATCTTTCCATTTTTTTTCTAAAAAAGCTTCAATTTTGTATCTCTCTTTTTTCAGGAATCAAAGTCAATGGCTTTCCTTGTAAAGATGCAGCTTCAGTTACATCATTCGATTTCTTCTCACAAATATTAGCCAATCCAGGTCTCACAAACAACACATTCGGTGCCTTAGTCACAGGAGCTAACGTAATGACAATCCCAGGACTCAACACACTCGGTGTCTCTCTTTCTCGTATCGACTACGCACCTGGTGGTTTAAACCCACCTCACATCCACCCACGTGCCACCGAAGTCGTCTTCGTCCTTGAAGGAACACTCGACGTTGGGTTTCTCACAACGGCCAATAGGCTCATCTCTCAATCTCTCAAGAAAGGAGATGTCTTTGCTTTCCCTAAAGGACTTGTTCATTTCCAGAAGAACAATGGCAAAGTTGCTGCTTCCGTTATCGCAGCTTTCAATAGTCAACTTCCTGGAACTCAATCTCTTGGTGCTACTTTGTTCGGTTCCACACCTCCTGTTCCTGACAACATCTTGACTCAAGCCTTTCAGACATCTCCACGAACTGTCAAACATATTAAAGCCAAGTTCCAACCCAAGAAATGATTCTCCTAATTCATTACAGTTTTTCCCTGCTTCTGTTTTCTAGAGGAAAGAGCTTTTTTTTTTCCTTTTATATTTGTCGTCTCTGTGATAAAACAATAACTGATCTTTCAGTGTGCATTTGAGCTCTATAGTCTAATGTACTGTCTTCTGTATAATCCAAATTATATTTTTTTGTTGAAAGTTGATTTGCAACGGGTAAGAAGTCGATGTTGATCTAATCTAAAAACTTCCAAATGAATATGAAAACAGGTAAGCTATCTGACCCTTCTTCAAATAAAATAATCAACTTTTGAGACTCTTACATATGGGCCTAATAAAACCGATTAATTAACTAATAAGAAATAATCTTTTGTAATTCTCCATGTGCTTCTTCTTTCAAAACTAACTGTACTTCATATGGTTCACGGATATTTCTGTAGTTTCTCTGTTTAGAATTTATTATCTCTGATTGAAATCGAATTTTAGAGAATTATTAATTTGTCTTTCCCTAAAGGAAAGATATTTTCTCCGGCAACCTTCTTTCAAAAAAGTTAGTAGAACTTAAGAAACCATTGATATTGGCATGGTGTTGGGTTTAATTTGAACTTTATGTTACTTTGGGACTATATAACACAAGTTTTACATTATGAGGGTTACATCTATAAAGAATAAGCCTTTGCACTAAGGCGATCAGTTAATCAAATGGGTATGTACAAATAAGCCCAACTTTATGGACCAACAGGCCCGTTCAGAAAACCCTAATCTCAAAGAGATATAAATTAAACCTGATTACATTTCGCATCCAGGAAAGAGGAGGAAATATGCCGGCAGGTCATGGAGTAAGGGCGAGAACTCGGGATCTGTTCGCGAGGCCGTTCAGGAAGAAGGGTTACATCGCACTCTCCACTTACCTGAGGACCTTCAAGGTCGGCGATTACGTGGATGTTAAGGTTAATGGTGCCATCCACAAGGGTATGCCTCACAAGTTCTATCATGGCCGTACTGGTCGTGTCTGGAACGTTACGAAACGTGCCGTGGGAGTGGAAGTGAACAAACAGGTCGGAAGAAGTCTCATCCCTTTAAAAACTTGTATCTGTCTGCTACTTTAGAGCTTGTTAGTTAGCCTTGTATTGTGTGATTCGTGAATCTCTGAAAGCAAGCTGGTTTTTGAATTAAGACTGGATCTTTGTGTACTATTTAGATGGTTGATTTTGTGGGAGTGAGTCCTCCTTTGGCTATAATTGAGTTAAGGTCTTTAGGTTTATCTCAAAGATATGAATTGTGTTGGATTTAATTCTAGCGTGATTCTTAATCCACTTTCAGATTTAATGCTATGTTTGTATTCATGACTACCGCAATGCTATTAACACAGACACTTTTTCTGCAATAGCCTCTCTTGGGTAACATGACTGAGACTTTATGTTTATGTTGTGTGTTGTTTCAGATTGGCAACAGGATCATAAGGAAGAGGATTCATGTGCGTGTGGAGCATGTCCAGCAGTCAAGATGCGCAGAAGAGTTCAAGCTGAGGAAGAAGAAGAATGATGAGCTCAAGGCTGCAGCCAAAGCCAGAGGTGAGACCGTAAGCACCAAGAGACAGCCTAAAGGACCCAAACCAGGTTTCATGGTTGAAGGCATGACCTTGGAGACTGTCACTCCAATCCCTTACGATGTTGTCAACGACCTCAAGGGAGGCTATTAGTTCTACCTCTTCACAGTGTTTTGCAGTTTCTTCTTGCGTATTTTGAGTTTCTCTTCATGTGTCTTAGCTACAATATCTGTAGGGTGTTCCGACATTCTATTGAACCCGAACCTTTTTGTCTCGTTTATAACTATCATTTTCTTTATCTCTTTCTTTACTTTCCCTTTCAAAGTATTAACATACATCTTAATCTAGCTATACTCAAATGCTTTCTTTGATGTAAAGTTGTTTTCGAGATTAAAACCTTCACCTTTCAATTATAGTCCAAACACACACAATTGATGAAGCCAAGCCTAGTCTTATCATGATTCATTAAACTTGATTCCATATTAAACCGGGAAATGAAACACTAACCGAAATACCGGTTCTGCGAGTTAAAAAGCACATGATTCGTCGTCACTCTCAGTGTCTTCATCTAAAAGTCCTTCAGATAATAGCCGGCGCCGGAGAACTTGAGAGTCGGAGATGTTCAGAATCGAAATTCTAAGAAGCACTCTCTCTCGATCTCACCCACAGATATTTTATCGTGTATCGTCCCTCTTATCGACTATGGTACTCTCCGGAATCTATCTCAGCAGACGACGAAGATGACCCAGTTCTGGTGAAACTCTCAGTTGCCATCAGAGATTCTTACAAGGAGCCACCATTGGAGTTATCCTCCTTTACTACCTGCCCCTCTATCAGAAATGTCCTGCCTTCGTTCAGCGTTAGTCATGTTGTCGATCTCATCAACCGTAACCCTCTCTCTCTCCCACACCGTTCTACCTTCGCTTTCTTCAAATTTATCTCATCTCAGACTGGATCTAGGATTCATACCCGATACTATTCAAAGTTTTAGGCTATCTTGGAAGCATAAATTTGTAGTTCCGGTTCGTGGCTGTGGCCATTTGCTCGATCGGATGATGAAGCTGAATCCAACTGGGACTGGTTCGGGATTCTCTATGGAGATTTTGGATGCCGGGTATCCCTTGAATGTGTACGTTTTCAATATTTTGATGAACAAATTTTGTAAAGAAGGCAAATTATGTGATGCCCAGAAAGTGTTTGACGAAATAACAAAACGGACTTTGCGGCCTACAGTGGTTAGTTTCAACACTTTGCGATCAATGGGTATTGTAAGGCTGGAAACTTAGATGAAATGTTTAAGCTCAAACATTATATGGAGAAAAGCTGCACACGCCCTGATGTTTTCACCTATAGTGCCTTGATTAATGCTTTGTGTAAGGAGAACAAAATGGACGGAGCACATCGCCTGTTTGATGAGATGTGTGAGAGAGGGTTGAACCCAAATGATGTTATTTTCACTACTTTGATTCATGGGCATAGTAGAAATGGACAGATTGACTTGATGAAAGAAAGTTATCAGAAGGGGACTTCAGCCTAATATTGTTCTGTATAATACTTTAGTAAATGGCTTTTGCAAGAACGGGGATTTGGTAGCTGCGAGGAAGATAGTTGATGGTATAATTTTTTTAATTTAATTATTTAGTTTATTCATACTAAAAATATTAGTATTAAATCATGAAAAGTCTCTGTACAATCTGAGCGTTAATTTATACCAAGGAAGTTCGTCCTTTGTACATCCCATTTTGTACTAGACCTTTTGTTTCACCACTAATAAATCTCCTATTAAGTTGGTCTACAATTTACATTTGTCAGCATTTTATCCACGGGCATGGGAAGCACACCCTCTTGTACCGTGTTTGAATTAACTTTTCTATTACCTTGACACTACACCATTCCCATACAAAAAGTACACTATTCTGATTAAAATAACGTTTTCCATTGAATCAAAGTTTAAGTTGCGTCATATATTTTATTCGTTTCTTATATAGCCAACTTCCTGTAGGAGATCAAATAGCAACACTACGGTAAATGAGATTGAAACGAAAAATCACAAATGTTAAGGAAAGAAAGAACGAGTGGAGGCGAGACTAATCTTTTTCCTTTAACTCTTTGAATTTTTCGCAGTGCGACAAGAATCTATGATCCAAGAGTCCCAAGATACAACCACTATCAACCGATTTTACAAGCACTAGAAAACTCGGTTCTAAACGAACTATATCTCTATGATACTCTCAAATAAACTTACTTTAGTGAAGGATTGTTGAAAGGTTTTGTGTGTCGTTATTCTCTGTATCTCAACCAAACAAAGGCTGTTGTTTTATATCGAAGATTTTGATCAATCAACGATCAAACTCAATCCCCTGAATCAAGGAGAAGTCAGTGACATGATCAAGGCCACACTCTCCATTCTCTGACTTCACGGGATCATGATCAAAACCAAGAAGACCAATTCTTTGTCTCTTGTTTTCATCGACAAATCAACCTCCCACTAAGACCTATTTATATTCACACTAATCAGTTTAATTAAGCCCATTGACTTAATAAGTCAATGGGCTTAATTAAAATTTGACCCAACACTTCCAATTGCACCAAACACGATCTTCGTTTTGGAGGCGGTCTTCATGTTGAGTACAAATTTTTTTGAAGAGAGCTCAATTGATCCCAAAAATGCAAGCTATATAGAAGACGACAGGAACACAAATAAAACCTTTCTCAACGAGATAGTTTTGGCTCGATTTAAAATTGTATACTTGAGACAAAACGGTGTTATTTTATACGTAGTTGAAATTTTTAGTTTTCTATTTATAATAAAACGACGTGGTTTCAAAATTTATAAGGTTTTCAACATTGTGGCGACTAATTTATGATTTTGCTGAAAACTAGAAAATTTTAATATGAGTGTATGTTTTGTTGGGTATCCGGAGTAGTATACTTGGAGAATTTTTACGCCTCTCATTCTCACTTTTACTCGTTCATTCTGCAAAACTCCATCCAGTTGTGACAGTGAAAAAAGCTTGTTATTATTGGAAGCCTTAATTAAAAGGCCCATTAGTTGAAAACAATTAAAATGCCCATTTATAGTGGCCGAAGGCCCAAGTTTGTGAAAACGCAAAGAACCTAAATGAAAAATAAGAGAGAATAAAGAAAATATCGAAAATGCGGTGGGACTCTGTCCGAGTGTGTAGTAGGGCTTTTGACTCTCTACTTGCCTACTTCCTTCTTCTTCTTTTCTTCCTGTGGCCACTCTACAGTCCACACCTACTTCTTAAAGAGGGGAGAAAGGTTTCTGAACCTGAGATCAGCGTCAGATCCTCCGGCCCATCTTCCTCTCACTATCTCCGGTCACACTCTTATATCTATACTCATTGTGTATGCATCTACTTATGCGGTTCTGAACAATCTGACCTTCTGATTGGTATATACAGAGTCTAGATGATGGATTCCGGCGCTGGTTTTGCGGCCATGGAAGAGAGGATCTCTCCCGGAAGTTTCTTCCAGTTTCCTCTTTCCGGCGGATTCCGTGCTTCTCCCAATCGATCCCCTTGTCCTCCCACTGATCGTGAGAGGTTCCAGTTTCTATCTTCTTTCCCAACTATTTTTGTTAATGTGAATCTCTGTGAATATTTTTGGATCCTATACAATTTACTCTAGGATTTCAACAAAATATTTTCTTCAAGTTTTTGACCAAATTTTTTTTCTTTAAGTTTAGTTTACATGTGAGTGATGATTCCGATGTGAACCACTCAATAGTGGAGTGGACCTTACCTTTATTTTCTTTTTTACCTTATTCAGGTACTTGACTGAATTGTTGCAAGAGAGACAAAAGTTGGATCCTTTTTTGCAAGTTATGCCAAATTGCTGCAGGCTGCTAAATCAAGGTGAGCTGTCTTATCAAGCTATATGTTTTTGATATAAGTATTTCCTTAATTGTCTACTAAAGGAATTTCTCGGGTGAACAAAGCTTTTTCCAAATAAAAATTGCATATACTGTGTAGAGAAGAAGAAAGGGTACTAGAGTGAAAAAAATGTATTTATATGCAACTTTGTGTTCTCTCTGTTCTGGCCTTCGTAATATATATATAGCCAATCAAATGTTATGTTACTTGTACCAGTCAGAAATACTTGTGTTACAGGCAACTTATTGCAATCATTCTTGATGAGTGGTGTTATGTGAAAACGAGTCAGTTCTATGTGTTTGTTAATGATAAGACCATTAAATAATTTCCACTAGGAGGCCTGTTTGTCTGTGAATATGCGTATGATGAAAAAGACTTATTTACGTAGCTTTAGTTGTAAATCATGCTCTAAAGGGATTGTGTGAACCTTAGATGACAAAGATGTGCTTTGAAATTTTCATCATGCTAACCTCTTGGAACTCGAGCCTTTTGTTTCATTCTTGCCTTGAAAGCTACGATTCTGAAGATGCCCATGATGTTCAGCCGTTGCAGTTTCTTTTCTAACATTTGCTTAATTGCTTACATTGCTGGCGTCTGCAGAAATCAGGAGGGTCTCTAGTTTTTCTGATCCTGAGAGATATGAGCACGGCAGTCCATTTAGATCGCTTGGCCAGCCCACAAATGGAAAGCTTGATTTAGAAGGATGGTCAATGATGCAAGCGGAGGTAAGCCACTGGTGATGGTTGAAGTCAGCTGTCAGATTTATGTGGACTTATGATGGTGTTGCTAAGAATTCTATAATCAAAAGTGGGTTTTATCGATATTGATTGTTTGCTTTCTTTCATGAAAACTGTCACGTTTAGAGAGCTTCTCCATTTCGTGCTCCTACTTCACTGGGCTGTATTAGGATGCCCGGACTCCCTAACCCCCCACCCATTGTGAAAAGAGTGATTAGACTTGATGTGCCAGTGGATAAATTTCCAAGCGTATGTTTTCAATGTTAAGCCAAATATGTTATTACAATTGGGTTGTTCTCTAGTTAAGTCTATTGAAACTTGCAGTATAATTTTGTTGGGCGGATTCTTGGGCCACGTGGAAACTCCCTAAAAAGAGTTGAGCTGGCAACACACTGTAGGGTGTTTATTAGAGGGCGAGGATCCGTGAAGGATACTGTGAAGGTATGGCTCCTTGTTCATTGATTCTCCAAAGCATTCCTTTTGATCATTACCTCTAACTGCAAATTGTTATGACCTCTTACAAGTAAAACTTCACTTCCTCTGATCTGTTTTTAGTTACCAATCAGTTCTACAGCCATGTTTTGAATATTCATAATTTGCTTATTTCTTTTATCACTATATGTTTCCCCTCTATGTAAGTTTGTGTTCGGACATCTTTTAGCTTGGAAGTTATTATTGAAGTAATGATACATTTTTTCCTGCAATATCAGCTACTACTTTTGTTCACATTTGAAAATATTTAAAACTTTGAAGCCTAAGAAATAAAGTGTTTGAGTTTTAGGCTCTTGCAACTCTCATCAAATAACATCATTAGAAGTCAATAGGGAAAGTTCTGATTCAAAATCTGAAATTCATTTCTTCTGAGTTTTTCTATCATCTCAAACGTTAATCATCTCCCATGTGGTGTCAAGGCTTAGGCTTATCAATTAAGTGCTTTACTTTCTTGCAGGAGGAAAAACTAAAAGGTAAGCCAGGGTACGAGCATCTCAGCGAGCCACTACATGTACTGATCGAAGCTGAGCTTCCAGAGGACATCATAAACTCTCGATTGGAGCATGCAGTGCATTTCCTGCAATCGCTCCTAAAGCCAATGGTACATTTTTTTCACAAAAATCCTTGCTTCTCTATATGACTTTGTACTCCAAACCTTTTGTTCACAAGGTTTTTGTTCTTCTCTCTGTAGGACGAATCAATGGACCACTACAAGAGGGAACAGCTGAAGGAATTAGCCGCTTTGAATGGTACACTAAGGGATGAGAGTTCCAGTCCGAGCTTGAGCCCTTGTCTGAGTCCAAGCATGTCCCCTTTCAACAGCAAGCGTGCTAAGACTGGACAATAAAGATTTGTTACCTGAGAGATGATCAAAGTTCTTTAGTTGTCTGCTTGGGACAGAGAAGCCATGGCATGGTCGCGTGTAGACAGGGCAAAGGTGATCATGTTCTAACGTTTGGACTTTTCAATTAATTTATTTTGTCATTAAGTTTATTCTTTATTTTTGAAATTTTTGTTGGTTACCTGTGGGTAATAAATTAATAATGGTGTTTATGAAATGTAATCTCGTTCTCAATCATGCAACTCTTTTTTTAAGTTTAAAACCCAACATTATTTCATTTTGAGTCTTTGGAGCTGGTTTAATAAATCCCTCGTTTTGTCTTATACCTTTGCACGAGCCTCGGCATTTTTTGTCTTAGGTTTCTGATTCAGATTGCTTCTCGGTCAATTCCCCAAGTAGTCAATACTTGATTATACCTTTGCACGAGCCTCGGCGAATCTCTTTGTAATTAAGTTTATTTATATACATTTAGCTTGGAATACCATCTACTAGGTTACTCATGAGTCATGAACATTGCTTCATCTCAAAAGAAGAACAAGGTCGCAGGAAAAAGCAACAATCAAAACAGAAGAATAGATTGTACAAAATTGGACCTAATAAAGCAAATCATGTAAAAATTACCCAAGTTTTAATAGTTTAATTCCAACCATATAAACAATCGTGTAGAGGATAATGATGATTATATTTATCACTGACAAGAAAAGCACTTACCATCTCACAGCTGGACCATTTACCAATTAAAGTAATATATTTGTGTGCGTATATATACACTTGAGATTTAGTTACATACCCATAACTTTCATCTACACGCTTTTTATAAGATGAACGCCTGTCAATAACAAAGATGAGGAACACAGTTATTACTTATCATGCGATCATAAGATCACTTGTAAGCAAAAGCTTTAGCCCAAATACAGACAAGTATAGCTCACGCATTTGCTGACAAATTTTGTGCTTTTAATCTCGAAAGCCTAATTCAACCTCCAATTCATCATCTTCCTCAACAAAGTTTCAACAGTCGAGCATACTGCTCATCTCTTTTCTTCTTCTGCCATAGCTTGTATAGGAAGAAGGAGAAGATAGCTACAGCCACAAATCCGACCAGTATGTGCTGGAAGAAGTATGAGATTCTGGGAATATCATATCAGAAGACTTAATAGATGCCCGTAGCTTGTAAAGAAAAATGAAGGGCTTGTTGTTAATAGTCTGATAAAGCTAGAAAATTCAAACTCAATTAATTAGCATCTTCAACAAAAGGAGAGCAACAATTCCACACATTGGCAACAGAGAAGAAGAACAATTGCAACAACCTATGTATTAAGAACAAAGTTAGAGACTTAGTGTCTGTGTGGCCAACATCTACTCAACAGAGAAATAGAGTTTCCCATGCATGTTTCAATCCTGATCACCAAAGAGCAAGAATGCATAGAGAGCAATCGAAGCGAAGAATAGAAAATACGATGATTCTACGAAACTGACATAGAAAAATGGCAATCAAGGGTTTTGAAAGTGAAATCAGATAGATCTGAAGAAGACGAAGTGCAGAGCAATCGAAGCGAAGAATAGACCACCACTTGACGAGGTCTCTCTCTTGAGATGTAATATGCTTTCTAGTAAATACCAATTCATTTGGTTTAAGCCCAAAACAAATACCTATCTTCTCTCTTTTTTTTTTTTTTTCTTTTTTAACTTTTACTTTTCCATCCGCAACCATAATCAATAACACATGTATTCATTTAGACAAAATATTCCAAACTACTAATAAATGTTACATACTTGGTTGCAAGTTATATCACCAAATCCTTATTAAATTTTATGTTGTCTCTTTATTGTTTAATCGCTTCTGCACTATAATTATTATATCTAGCTTGTATCAGCAGTTCATTTTGAGATGAACATGTCACTTCCACGAAATGATCTAGACACCTTCGCTATTCGTCAAAAGACTTGACTTATAAGTAAGATCAAAACAGATACAAAAACGCTTTCGAAGTTAAAGCAGATCAACCCAAGCAAAATGTGTTAAACAAGTAAACCAGACCATATATTGCCTATTGCCAGGGTAGACTGGCCGGTCAGAACTTCGGAAAAACAGCTACGTAAACAATTCTGGCACAACAAGAAAAAAAGAAAAAAAGAAGCAAACATTAACAAATAAGTAGAAAAGAAAAGACCACAACCTTGTCCTTGACATTCAATTAGGAAAAAAACAGTCTAATTGACTCTTAGATTACCAAAACACAAGTGAGTGTAAAACCTCTATAAAGAGAGAGAGAGAGAGAGAGAGAGAGATATAAAAGCCCCACCTGCAAAGCCTAGGCAAATGGAAGCACACAACCATCCTCTCTTTTCACTTGAAGCACTTGGCGTCCAAGAGAGCCTCGCCTTCAAATGGCTCCGCGTCTTCAATCATCTGGCTAACACGCTCCTTCTGGGCTTCATCTGAGATATCAACCTTAGTCCACTCGTAAAGCTCCATGTCGTACACCTCATCCATTATGAACTTTGGGATCTCTGGTCCACGGAACAACCACAAACCCTTCACCTTGAAGGGACCCTCTGACCCGCAAATCAGCATCTTTCCAAAGGCGTATTTACGTGCCAAGTCCATGCGCTGAAGGAACCCACCAACCTTGTTGAGTGTGACGAATGACACCATGTTCTCATCATTGTACTTGTAATCACAGAACCATAGTGAGTATCCCTCTGGGTCATACATGTCCCAGAATCCTGCATTTGAGCCACAATAGTAGACATGATAAAATGCAATACATTCCAATAGCTAAACAAATCTTTGCATCTTCTGAAACAAAACTGTAAAAGCAAGTAAAGGGAAGATATCACCACACACCTTTAATAGCAACCTCACGGAAGTTAGACTTGGTGTTTGAGTAAAGCCTCTTCCAGTCATCCAGTACCATTGGGCTTGGTGGTAACAAGTCAAGAGGATTCTTGGCTTTGGGCTTTGGTGCCTCTTCCTCTTCAGCAAACTTAGGTGCCTCTGCTGCTGGGGCTTCCTTTTTCTTAGGCTCTTCCTTGGGTTTTGCAGGCTGGGCAGCTTTCTTGGAAGGAACAGGAGGGACAGCTTCAGTCTGTTTGACATCACCCACCACTTTCTTGAAGTTTGGTTGGTTAATCACAGTCCAGAAGTATCTTTCAACATGAGGGAATGCAAAGGTAAAGTCTTTGGTCATCACAGTAGCAAATCCCAAGTTCAAGTTGCAGACGGTGATAATATCTGCAAGGGTAATAGAGTGTCCAACAAGGAAAGTGTTGGAAGCGAGGTGTGTGTTCAGAGCATCAAGTGATCTCTTCAGCGCAGAGACAGCCACTTCCTCAGCCTTCATTTGTATAAGAATAAGGGATGAGAAAAAAAAACTGGTGTCCAATTGATATAGAGAAAAGAGAACCTAGATTGCAATCACAGAGAGTGAATGAAACAACCAATGAAAGTCACAAAAGCTAACCGGAGCACTGTATGGCATAAAGCCCATTCTTGGGCCGAACCACCTCAAGATGTTTCCATAAATCTCCAACGAGGAGAAGTCACTCCATTGCTCAATTTGTGCCTACAAAGTAACAACATAAGCATTGAGAATGCTAACACACAGATTGACAAACAATAAAATAGGAGCAAATGGATAAGAGAAGAGTAGCCCCACGGGAAAAACAGAAGCTTACATATTCGATCAGAGATGATCCATTCAAAGAGTTCTCGCCCTTCAATCGGCTTACTGCATTGGGATATGAAAACATCCATTACACCCAAACAACAACAAGCGATAAAACTAGACATTAAGAGACAAATGAAGGAGAAAGATATAAATGTATTACCGTAACGGGCAATGGCATTGCTCTCAAATACAGAACCCTCAGGAGTCTCAAGTACAGGAACCTAGCAAGATCAATAGCTTTGGTTAGCTGAAAATAGACTCATAGCCATTCTAGAAAATTTAGGTATCAGCAGTGTTGACAAACCTTTCCAATAGGGTTCATCTTGAGGAACTCTGGGGTTTTGTTAGTGACACCCATCTGAAAGTCAGAGGGCACATCGATCTGCACACCAACGTACTCTGCGACAATGAGTGCCTTGTCTGCACTTTTGTTTCCCTTGTACGTGTGCAACACCTGCAATCGTAATTGATCAGCACAATATTTTTCTCAAATACATATCAACCGAACTACAGAAAATATTCTGGAATATTCGAGCTTCGTCAGTAAGATACTTAGCACTAGTAAACAACAGCTAGCTAAATATCCAAACTAACATAATTTCAATAAAAATTGGTTTATAAGCAATCCTTCAATAACTTAGATCCGAGAAGTACCAAATCGAATGTTACTACGATTTATTCTTGCTTCTTCGTGATTATATGAGCACCGTAGCAACTTATCAATACAAGATGCGATCGTATATAGCAAACAGAGACACTGTAACTAACATGAGAAAATCAAATAAAACTCACCAAAGCCATTGCTCAGACGGAAAATATCCGAATTCCGGCTTCTGATATCGGATCTGGTTCCAAGAAAAACATCAAGCAGTGAGCTCGCAAATTTGACAGGTAAACTATACGATCATAGCGATGAATATAAAGCTAACTTGAGATAATGATTGTTCGATCAATGGATCATACCAGATGTGCTGGATATCTTCCGTGAGAGCAAATCTGAGAGAAGAAGCAAACGAATGAGGAGGAGAGAAAGCTATAAAAGAGTCTTGTAGGAAGATCCGAATTAGGGTTTTAAAATGTATGTGGTTCGGAGAGTTGGCTTGGTTTTGTTTGGTTTAAATTCTTATTCTGTTTATTTCCGGTTTAGGTCTTGTTTCTTTTCCTTGTTAGTTTGTTGCCTATGTTGGGAATACACTTAAGAAAAATCGTTTTAAAATTGGCTCTTTTTTTTGTTAAAAATTTAAAAATGATCTCTTACCTTCGTCTTATTTGTTTCGAACGCTTATAAAATCTAAATTATTAGTTATGACGGTTATTTTTTAATTGTCTTAACACAACATTAGTCTACTCTTCATATGCAACTAGATATACATATTAATTAGACACTTGAAAAGTTAGAACAGAGAAGATCAAAATGCTTACCAACAAATTTTTTAAAAGTGATAATCTTTTGTGATCTAACAGTTCGATTGACAAGATTATATTCATATAAAAGTTAGCAATGTTTGTTCCCATCCCAAATTTTGAAAACTTATAGAATCATTGAAAATTTTTAGTGGTTTGGAATTTTGGATCAAAATTGAGATTACTTGCGATTTTTCCAAATTTTGAATAGTAATATCTTTAAGGAAAATAATCACTTGAATGGTAAGGAGTTTTTTTTCTTGGGTTAAAAACGGGTAAGGAGTTTTAGGCTATGATTAGTGACTAATATAGAAAAATGTAAATGGCCATATTTTTATAGTATTAGAAGAGGAAAAAACTCGAATTCTTTTAGACCCATACAAATCTGGATATATCATATATATTATTTAAGCAACTCTAAAAACAGTTTAACCAGCTATTACGTGTTATATTCCACTTATTGCCATTGTATTTTTTATAAAATTAAGACTAAATTAAACAAGGTATAGAAGGTTAAAATTGTAACAAATTTATGCAACTAAAATCTAATAAAAATCCAAACAGAATCTTTTAAATAATTATTAATTTCTAAGAAATAAAACTTATTTTCTCTCTCCTAATAAATATAAACGAAAATTTTAAATTAATTTTTTAAAATTAAGTAAAAAATCAAACAGAATTTTTTAAATAATTATTAGTTTCGAAAAATAAAACTTATTTTCTCTCTCTCCTAATAAATATAAACAACAATATAAAATTAAATTTTAAAAATTGTTATCCAATCAGAAAAGTAAGATTTGAAATTATATTATACGATATTATGTTAACCAATCAAAATTATAATAAAAACAAAAATTAAAAGTGTGATTCATTTTGAACCTGATATTAATATGAATTAAAAATAAAATTAACTTTCGTATTAAAATTAACATAAAAAATATTTAAATAATTTTAAATTAATATAAATATAAACGAAAAATTTTAAATTAATTTTAAAAAATTCAATAAAAATCCAAACTGAATCTTTTAAATAATTATTAGTTTCGAAAAATAAAACTTATTTTCTCTCTCTCCTAATAAATATAAAATTAAATTTTAAAATTTTTTATCCAATCAGAAAAGTAAGATTTAAAATTATATTATACGATATTATGTTAACCAATCAAAATTATAATAAAACAAAAATTAAAAATCTGATTCATATAACCATTTATTAAGTATTAAATTTAAAGTGAGATTTGAGCAAAACAATACACAACATAGTAAGTAAGAGATAAGTAAGATGTTAAAACATAAAATAAATTTAAAATAAAATACTAATAATAATCTATAATTATATAAATTAGGTATGAAGTAAATATTTTCCCGCGCTGCAAAACGTAAGTTACTATCTAGTTTTAATAGTATTTTACATATTCTAAAGACGTTTAGGGTGTTTTTTAAGCCCAACTCGATAAGTCATGTGATCGTTGGGCAATCAAAAAGGTTGAATAAATCCAGGGGTATTTTAGACTACACAGTATTTCGTTTTCTCGTTAAAACAAATGAATTATTTATTCTTCTTCTCCTTGAATTCTTCTAATTTTTCAAAATCCCAAATCTATAGCTGCCCTCGAAAAACGCGTAACAATGGCGAGAAGACCGGATGAAGAATACGACTACTTGTTTAAAGTGGTTTTGATCGGAGACTCTGGTGTCGGCAAGTCAAATCTGCTCTCTAGATTCACTCGAAATGAGTTCTGCTTAGAATCCAAATCTACCATCGGTGTCGAATTCGCTACTCGTACTCTCCAAGTATGTGCACATCTCTCTCTATGGTGTTATCGATGTGCTGCTCAATCTAGGATTAGTTATAATTTTCTGGAATTTTGTGTTATATCATATATGTATTAGTGCTTTTTGATTCGATCCGTATGTTTGTTCATATGTATATATCCTCTTTGTTCATTTCCCGTAGATGTGTTTTAAGGTTTTGTGGGATACTCGGAAGCAGCCATTGTGTATAGTATGAACATTTGGGCTTATTTTTTTTTAAAAATTTGATGTTTACTTGTGTGGTGCTTGTTTTCTTCATTTGGTGGAGGTTTTTGCTTTGAAATTTCTTGATTTAAGCGTTTTTGTTGATAATGATCCCAAGTTTCTTCTACTACGGTATTTGGTCTGGCTAGTTTAGCGTGAGGCTGCCTCACATGGTAGATCTAAAACTCTCTTCATTGTAAAAACTGAAATTGTTCTAGAACACTACTTACCTCTAATTAGAGAATGAAAATGTAACATTTGTTACTTAAGTATTTAAATCATGGTTCTTGTTTCACAGTCTCGAGTTTTCTTTCTAGGTTGTTTGTGGAATTTAGCTCCAAGTTTCACAGACTCGTCGACATAGATATGTTGCTAACTCCAATCATAGAATATATTCGTATTTGGTATGCATTTGCTGCTTATTATTTCTGAAACAACCGTCTTGGCAAAACCATGCTCTTTGTTCTTAGGTGGAAGGAAGGACTGTGAAAGCTCAGATATGGGACACGGCTGGGCAAGAACGATACAGAGCCATTACCAGCGCCTATTATAGAGGTGCACTTGGAGCTCTCTTGGTCTATGACGTTACTAAACCAACAACGTATGAGAATGTAAGCCGGTGGTTAAAAGAACTTAGAGACCATGCAGATTCCAACATTGTGATCATGTTGATTGGAAACAAGACAGATCTGAAACATCTCAGAGCAGTTGCCACAGAGGATGCTCAGAGCTATGCTGAGAAAGAAGGCTTATCTTTCATTGAGACATCGGCTCTCGAGGCATTAAACGTAGAGAAGGCTTTTCAGACGATTCTCTCAGAGATTTATAGGATCATCAGCAAGAAATCGATATCGTCAGACCAGTCAACTACAAATGCCAACATCAAGGAAGGCCAAACCATTGATGTCGCTGCTTCTTCTGAATCAAACACGAAGAAGCCGTGTTGCTCTTCTTCCTGAAAGACACTGTATTGTGTCGCACATAAAAAGAAAACATTTGCGAGGCTTTTTTCCAAATCTTGCGTTGTATTACTAGCTTAAAATATGCAAGTTGCATTTTTTTTTTTGTCGTTGGTTTTGTTGATAATCATTCTATATGAATTGTGGAGTTTTTAATCTTTCTAAGAAATTGTGAAAAATGAAATATTTTGAGGCAAATTATCTGTAGTTCTGAGTCGTAGTTGTAATACATAAGAAAAATGAGAAGAGTATAAAGATGAAAAACAAAGAGACCAATGTAGAATATAACTTGAATTTTGAAAAGAATGTTTCAGTATGTAGAGCACAAATTCTCCCATTTTTTTTTTACTATTTTTGGTTTTATAGATAATTTAAATAGTAATAAATAAACAAAATTAAAAGATAAAAAAAATTAGAAAAAAGGAAAAAGCAAAGAAGAAAAGTTATGAAAAGGGCAGGCAAAAAAATGTATTTATTAGGTTATGAAATTTTGAAAAAGGAAATATACCAGTTATTATTGATTGAAAAGGTTAATTCCCGTCTTTCCATAAGTTCCCGCCTATATATATATATATATAGCAACAACTCTAAAGCAAATTTTATTATCAACAAAGGATTCTGGTCGGCGTTTACTCAACTTTTATCATCTACAAGAAAATAAACCAGAAACAGTGGAGATCCCAATCTGGGAATGGTGTTTGATCGTCATTGTTATAATAATGTTGACGTTTGGATCCTATATTCTTGGAAGGCGGTTTTTGAATCTTCATGAGGAAACAGAAGATCGTAAAGTGTCTTCTGTGACTCAGAAGGATCCAGTAAAAGAATACGGTAAGAGCAAGATGACTGAGAAGGAACACGGTGAAAAGCTCGTGTGAAGACAAATTTAATATATATTGTCTTGCATTGTTTTATTTTTTTTATAGTTACGATACTTTTCTTATTTTAATCAAAAGGTTAGAGTCTCGAGAATCTAAAGAGCTTCAAGATGTTTATGGTTTCTTATACTACTAAACATACTGTGTGTTGATTAAAGAGCTTCAAGGACTCTGTGTGTTTACAATTTTATAGGTTATTTAAAGCTAAAAACAATGTATCACATTCTCTAAACCTTGTCGAATAATCCTAGAACAACTACTCTCTATATATATTTGCTTTCCATTACAAGTCTTTTAAGTTGGAAGCGTGACTTGAACTTTTCAACACTTTTCATGCAAATCTGAAGCTTCGTGAGTCCATATAACGACGTTAATTTTCTGAAAATACAATTAATTTATTAGTATTGAACAATCCAACATATATGTGAACCCACATTTACCATATAATACCATAACATCAACTTCTTCTTTAATTAATACCTCTCCTCTCATGAAACTGTGATGCTGTATAAGTATCTTGAACCATCATGTGATGAATATTCAGAGATGATGATGAGAAAATGTAAGAGAAACATTACTTTGATGGCTCAGAAGTTGGTGCTTGCTTCTATCAGTTTGGACCAACTATTGATGGACCTGTGCTCTTGTTTCTTTGGGGTTGATGTTGTATTACATAATGCTGGCGGAGTTTAGTTGCTCACACCTCCTTGTTTATGCATGGTGTATTCCTGCTCAGGGTTCTTGTGGCTGGTGAAGAAGGAACATGTGCCTTATTACTTTAGGTATTACATGACTGTGGGATTGCTTCCAGATGCAAGCGAATTCTTCCATGTATTACATAATGCTGGCGGGGTTTAGTTGCTCACACCTCCTTGTTCACTTTTTATACCCTATCATCTTTTACTGTTTGCTTTCTTTGGCAGCAATAATTCTTTTGCTTTTTAGGGTTTTAGGACTTGCGCTGGGTTGATTATTTAAATTAAGATGGTTTGAGTATTTGATTTTTTTAAAATTATTTTTGGTTTTAAAGATACAATAGCAACAAATAAACAAAATTAAAAGATTAAAAACAAAACTAGAAGAAATGAAAAAGGAAAGACGAAAGGCTAAGAAAAAGATTTTCGCTAGTTTATTAAAAAGAAGCAGAGGAGAGCTACGTAATCTATGCTCACTATGGACAAAAGGGTATACTCGATTCTGAGTCTGATCCATCTCTATAGCTAGGGATAACAAAATGCCTTAATCTCCCTTCTTGTTTTTTTCATGTACCCTTCACACAAGAAAACCTTAGAAAACTTGTCTTCTATTTCTCTGTTCACATCATGCACAAACACATCGGTCTCTCCTCCATGTTTCCTGTTCCTCGCCATCATTCCTGCTGTGTAAATCGTTGTCATCCTCCCAGGAGCCTCATTGTAGTAACCAGTCGGGGCATCAACCATGATTAGATCCCAACTAGTCTCAGGCAAGCCCTTGAGTGCTTTTGACACATTGAGTATCTTGGATCTCCAATGGCAGTGCATTCAGGTCCTTTCCCAACTTCTATGAGATTGTCAGCTTGGTTGACTGTACTGTCGTATTTCACATGGTATGATTCCAGCATCGGGAACCGTTTCTTGACCTGTTTTATCCATGCTTCATCTTCTTCAAGAAACACTGTCCGGCCTCCATAGTTGAGAGAGCTCCACATGAGACTGTCATGGCCAAGATCAAACACCAAGAAATTGCAGGGCGATTTCTTGCCGAGTACTCTACTGCTAACTGCTATTTCCTTGAGCGTTTGTTGTGGTGTGTTAACTGAAGTCGAGTAATGGATCAGAGCTTGTGCGACGGAACGTGGTAGCTAACTTCAGGCACCAGAGCAACGTGATGATCTTGTCTCTTCTGGATTCTGGTGTTCCTGTGAAGATGTCGGAGTTGATCTCACGATGAAGATGAGAATTAAGGTGGCAAGAAGACAAGCAAGGAGAAGCTTGAGCTTGTGGCTTTGATTTGCTTTAGGCTTCATGTCTGATTCGAATTTAACAACTTGGTTCTGCAGAAGTTACAACTTGTTCCTAAATAAGTATAATATGGTGTGAGGTGAAAGAGGAAGTTGAGTTTTTGCTTAGACATGAAGCGAAGGAAACTATAAGGTTACTTGAGTAAGACAGCCGCTAACTTCAGTTTCATCAAGAAGCATGACAGAGTAGCCTTCTATATAAGTTTCTTGGTGGTTGGATCGTTTATTGCATTTGAAATAACCAAATATAACAATAGTTGATTAAATCTAATTTTTCTTTTTATTTTTATTATCAAAGTTAATTAATTCTACTAAATTGTTAAAAGAATGAAGAATAAATAAATTACACAATTTTAGCTTTCGACTTTTTACACAAGACCCCACCAGAGATCAATTGACTCTACATTGCAAAACCTCAAACTTTTCTTTCTCCTTTTCTTTTTTCCAGTTTCTTCCTTTCTTTTCTTCTTTGATATATTTCACCTGCCGTTTGCAGCAAGAAACGCTTGAGCCTGTCTGTTATCGTCTCTATTCGTTTTCTTATCCACCCGAACTTAGCGAACTGCTAACTGAATCTGTCTTTCGTGTTCTTTCAACATTTCATTTAAGTTTCCTCCTCCAGAGACCAATGGCCCAGAGTAGTGTATGTTGGAAAGAAGAAATCTTGTTTAAGAACATGGTAAAGAAGTGAAGTATTTAGAAAAAAAATTAGAAAATTGAAGATTTTTATTTTTTTCTAACTCTTTCTTATTACTAAATTATTAACTCTTAACTTAGTTAACAAATTAAAAGGGGAGAAAGTATTTATATCCTCCAAACTACAAAATATCTAGAATATTATAGTCATAAATTTAGACTATTCTTTTTTAACATCTATATTATTTTTATTACAATTACAAAAAGAATGTGATTAGCCCACAAAGAGTTTCACTACAAAGAGAAGCACAATAAGCGTTTCAGTCTTTCAGATGTTCTTTTTACCGGTATTTTGAATAATTTTTGGGTTTAACCACCAAACGTTGAGACCAATCACAATCGTTTTGCCTTCCGTTATTATTGTTATAACTATCTTCAAGCCACCGAGATTCGCTATCGCTAAATGTGATCCATCTCTAGCAGCTACCGAGTTTGAGAATCTTGATAACTGGGCTGCTCCGCGTTGGACAAAAGACCGCTGTGTCCTTAGTTCTTTTCTAGGAGACCGACTCGAACCCCTCATAATGTTCTCTCCATTTCTATTCACCGATGACACACCATAACGAGTGTGACCGTTTTGTGCTGCTCCACTCTTCAGTGGCTCGATCCGGAAGCCAGCTGCACCTTCATCAGTATCGACAAATGAAGAAGAAGCAGCTGGTTTCTATCTGTCTCTAGAGACCAAGTGTTGAAAATGACACAGAATCTTAAGCTTCTAATACATCATGTTACCAAGTGCTCGCCACGTGGAGCTCTCTCGCCTGACCATATGAGAACTAATCTGATAGTATAGTTTCCTCTTGATTTAATCCGGTTTTATGCTTTTTGAGCAGCTACAAGGATACAGTCATACAGGCATTTTCACATATTTTGAAGACAAGACATGAAATATCAATGATAAAAATGATTTATGATAAACCTTGAATGGCAAACTCCTGCTATATAAATCATAATCTTAGTTGAAGACATAGTTTAAGTCGCTACAAAACATATCAAGAAGAGCCCCAAAACACAAGAAGACTGGGAAGAGGTAAAACTAATAGCCTCCCTTGAGATCGTTGACAACATCGTAAGGGATTGGAGTGACAGTCTCCAAGGTCATGCCTTCAACCATGAAACCTGGTTTGGGTCCTTTAGGCTGTCTCTTGGTGCTTACGGTCTCACCTCTGGCTTTGGCTGCAGCCTTGAGCTCATCATTCTTCTTCTTCCTCAGCTTGAACTCTTCTGCGCATCTTGACTGCTGGACATGCTCCACACGCACATGAATCCTCTTCCTTATGATCCTGTTGCCAATCTGAAACAACACACAACATAAACATAAAGTCTCAGTCATGTTACCCAAGAGAGGCTATTGCAGAAAAAGTGTCTGTGTTAATAGCATTGCGGTAGTCATGAATACAAACATAGCATTAAATCTGAAAGTGGATTAAGAATCACGCTAGAATTAAATCCAACACAATTCAAATCTTTGAGATAAACCTAAAGACCTTAACTCAATTATAGCCAAAGGAGGACTCACTCCCACAAAATCAACCATCTAAATAATACACAAAGATCCAGTCTTAATTCAAAACAGCTTGCTTTCAGAGATTCACGAATCACACAATACAAGGCTAACTAACAAGCTCTAAAGTAGCAGACAGATACAAGTTTTTAAAGGGATGAGACTTCTTCAGACCTGTTTGTTCACTTCCACACCCACGGCACGTTTCGTAACGTTCCAGACACGACCAGTACGGCCATGATAGAACTTGTGAGGCATACCCTTGTGGATGGCACCATTAACCTTAACATCCACGTAATCGCCGACCTTGAAGGTCCTCAGGTAAGTGGAGAGTGCTATGTAACCCTTCTTCCTGAATGGCCTCGCGAACAGATCCCGAGTTCTCGCCCTCACACCATGACCTGCCGGCATTTTTCCTCCTCTTTGCAACTGAAATCCTAGATCGCCGAAGAAACGAAATGAGGAAGCAGTGTTTATTTATATACTTTTTGAGATTAGGGTTTCGTAAATGGGCCTGTTGGGTCAGTTAGTTTGAGATTAGGGTTTCGTAAACGTGATCCCGTGAATTTTAGAACCGGCCCATCAAATAATAAAAGAGTATAGAGCAGTGTGGAACTGAGGATATAGAAATGAACCTTAGAAAAGCGACCTCACGTTTCTTTATAGCTAAATAAACAAAAATCACTACTAAAAATCTGTCTCAATTAACTCAATAGACCAAATAGTAATCATACCAATGTAGGTTTCTTTATCTTTTTCCTTTTTTTTGGTTTCCGGTACAAATATTAGTTCTCTTCAACCTCTGAACACTAGATAGAAAGCACAAATGGCTTCATAAATCATAACCAAATACTATCTCAAAATCACAAAAGACCACATCTTCAGACAGTCATCAGTTATGCTTGGCTTGCTTCTGTCTCCACACTCCCAAATGCTGACTCCTTAAATCCACTCATGCACGAAGACGGCTCTAGTTTTACCGTCGTCTCAACATTCACTGACTGATCGTTTTGACAATGCTCGGTAGGTTGAGGAGGGATGGTAACATCTTCACGATCCTTAGCTACTTTGAGCTTAACCTTCTGAGCTTTCCTCTTGAATCGAGCTCTCCTGGCCTTTGGAGTCTTAATGGTTTCTTTAACTGGGCTCACTGCCTCTAATGTCTTCTTCTCACAAGGAAGTACAGTAAGTTGAGTGTTGTAGAGTGCAAGGTTGTTTTTAGATACAGACTGGATCGCTAAAAGAGCGGTTCTCCCAGCACTTATCTCAGCATCTTTTTTAGTTCTTGTTGCAGCTCCTGTGTACTTTATGCTTCCAATCTCTACAGTACATATAAAATGTGGAGCTCTCCCAAGAGTTTCAATCTTTTGGCACTGATACAATGGAATCGCGTAATTCATCTTCTGAGCGTACTCTTGAAGAAGATTCTTGCATAACCCTGTTTCATGCTGCATTAATAAGCCATTCAAAGTTACTCAAATGCACATAACATACAGAAAGAGCCTAAGAATCTGCCTTTTTAGATGTTGGTTATGCACATAAATCCAATAAAATTGAAACCGATAAACTCCCTTATTCATTTTACCAAAGAACTAGACCACACAAGAGTCTTTAAACTCTTGAGTCTTGATCGTTGCCCAAACAACCAGGACCCTCAACAAATCTATAATGCCCCCTAACGCATTCTCATAGCTCCCTTTTAAACCTTCAACTCTCAAACAAACCGTAAGGTCTGGTAAACTCCTAGGCTAGCTACATTATATAGTTCTGCACCGAACTTAACAATATCCATGACATAAGAAAGAAAAGGTGCTTACAACAGGTTGTGAAACACACTGGCTTAGCTCACTGGATTTTGCTAATTCCTGGAGAGCAACCTCCGCAGCTGATTGCTCTGCAGCCTTACGATTGAAGAATCCAGGCAATGAATCATATCTGACACCATCCAGTGTTACGGTGGATTGAAAGAAAGATTTGTGTGAAGGGCCTTCTTTGACAGTCTCATATACAGGCGTTGGGAGCTTGTATTTCTGAGCATACTCCTGCAACCTGCTTTTGAACACATAGCAGTTTGAAACACCTGTGCAGGGAAAGCTTCCAAATGAGAAGAGAGAATCCTAGTCTGGCTAGTAAAGACGCAGTACCAGTCATTCAAACTAAACCCTATCAGACAAAACAGAAACAGTGATGAGACCGTAGGATGTTTTGCATTACAGCAGAAGTTACAAATAAAACTCAAAACGACAACAGGGAAAAGCAGTGAACGAGTCCTCAATTGCAAATGTAAAGGTAAGCATAAAGCTGACAACTTTCTCAAAGAAACTATACTTAGACAGTTAACTTATCTAAACTGAAACCTAGCTTCCATATTTTTGCAAATTGACTCAATAAATCATCATCTCAAAAGAGTAAACTTTCCAATGGATGCTCATATATGACCAATCACAGATTGAAGAAGAACCAAGATACACTAGTCCTTTTTTATTCCTTGAGAGCTGAAGACAAAACCAAACTTTCCGACCTTCATGGAAAAGATTAGAAATTGCGAAATCCGAGAGCTTCTACCAGTTAGATCTACGCTTAAACCCACAAGGGGAAGATAACACCTTTAACTAATCAAATCTGTAAAATCCAATTTCCCAGGACGAAAGAATCCAGTAAGAACAAAAACCGAAAAAGCATGATTTGGTTAAAAATCAAAACCCGGATAGAAAAACCCATCAACAGAGACAAAGATAATGCAGAGCGGATGAAGAAGAAGGGGTAATTCACCAGAGGAAACATCATTGGCGGTCATTTTTGTGGAGCAGAATGTAGCTGAAGAGATGAAGAATGTTTAGTAGGGCAGCGCGAGCGAGAAAGAGACTCCTTTCTCGACAACAGAAGCACCGTCTGACGCTGATGCTGCTAAAAAGCCGAGAGAGATGATATAAGGCGCTTCACCAAAAACCCTCTCCCCTCAACTCCTCTTTAGTGATTTTGTTTTTCTCTTTTTGTTTTCTTCTTTTCTTTCTATGAAAGGTGGGTTTGTAATTGATTTGTTGCATGTAATCATTTTTAATCATGTTTTTAATTTCAGATATATAAAAATAATATTCCCATAATTGTATTATTTTGTTCAACTATTCCATAAATATGATTTACTTGTGAATATATGAAAAAAAAAAATATACTAATATAATATTTTGAAATATTTAGTTTGAACACAAAAACTAATTGTATTGCATAATTTCTTAGATATATATATATCCACAATTTGTTTTTTATTTTGTAAAATAAGTAATTAACTTTCATAGTTATTTATATACACCCACATAATTGTTTATTCACAAAAAAATATTTGCTCTCCAAGTGAGTTCCTTAAGACCTTAACCCTTAATAAGCGTAGTATAATACTTAAGCCCATGTAATAACATTTGAGCCCATTAACCCTCTCCTAATAACGGAATAATAATAGTTAAGAGTTGCCTTTTTTCCTCTTCGGAAACACCTTTGCCGCAAGCCGAGTGAGCTCCACGCGCTTCAACAGTTGTGACAAATCCTCTTCTCCGATCGTCTTATCGGTTTTCCTTGTACATCCTCCGGATCGTCTTGCGCCACTCTCTCTCTAAATCTAAAACCCTAGGGGTTTTGGTGAAATTTGATTCCTTGGTTCTGTTCCAACTCTGCAGAATTGCTCATCGTAGCATGCGATTATTGTATAAATATGCCGATGGCTGGTAATGATAGCAATAGCAGGAAGAAAATCATTACTGAAGGCGACATCGCCACGCTTTTGCAGAGGTACCCTTTATATTTCTCTTACGTCGTAAATTCTGAAACGCAGTGGGATTTGGCTTAAGTCATTGTGGGGTTTTGAATTCGATGCAGATATGATATGACGACGATACTAAAGTTGCTACAAGAAATGTCTTATTATTCGGATATAAAGATGGACTGGAATGAGTTGGTGAAGAAGACCACTACCGGAATTACTAATGCTAGAGAGTACCACTTGCTATGGCGACATCTTTCTTATCGGGAACCTCTCCTCCCTGTGGAAGATGATGCTCAACCTCTCGTACTATTTCCACTTTCCACTTTCCAGTTTTGATGATGCTCACCATAATTCATCCCTTCAAGTTTATACCTTTTCTTCAAACTTTTTGGTATAGAGCATTTTGGCATTAGGGATGGATGAGTAATTGAGTATCTCTCTCAAGTTGCAATTGTGTATTGCTGATGTATTTTATAGATTTTTAAAACGACTCTTGCTCCTGTGCAGGATGATGATAGTGACATGGAGTGCGACTTGGAAGCTTCCCCTGGAGGCTATTGCGCATGTGAAAGTAAGATGGGAATATTAATATTATGTCAAGATGGTTTAGTGCATTCCATAGATAGTTCACTTGATTTTATGTATTTCTCTAGAATTTCTGCCAGGTCCCAAGACTATGTCCAGGATGTCAGTTTGTAGTTGGAATACCACTGTTTTCTTAATGATTAGGATTTTGGTTACTTGTTCTGGGTCTAAACATGTGCGTATCCTTAGTTCCCTTATTATCGGAATATGGTTCTAAGTTTCTGTCTCTCTTTTATACCAGGTGATGGCTGCTGCATATGTCTCTAGTGAGTTTGATATACTCGATGTATCAACAGTTGAAGCTCCTTTGACTATAAACATACCTTATCTTCTGCCTGAGGGGACTCAAGAACCATCAGAGTCTCTCCTTGGTCATCAAGAGGGATGAACATCACCTTTCCTATTTGTCTTCAGAAAGCTACACCTATCGAGGGGGTGAATGGTAATGGTTCAACTAGTAGTAGCATGGTTTTCCGGAGGAAAAGGAGAAAATGGTCTGCCGAGGAGGATGAGGAGCTGATTGCTGCTGTGAAGTGATGTGGTGTAGGCAACTGGGGACATATCGTTAAGGGAGACTTATAGGAGAGAGAACCGCCTCCCAACTCTCGCAGGTTTTGATTTCACTTGGTCAATATTGGCTCCTCGTTTTTCATTCTATTCCTTCAAGAAGTCATCTTGTAGTTTTATGCACCCTACCCTTATCCTCTTGTTCTTTGTATTACAACCTGTTTATGCTCCATGATCTATATTCTGTCGAGGATAAATGGTGGATATTGCCTTCCCTGTTTTGAGTTGCTGGAGGTGGCTCTATCCACTGTGGTAATTACTCTAGAAATATATCTGTTGTCATCCAGTCTGGTATGGATGTGGGGTCCCCCCTCCATTTTTCGGGGTTCAAATCCCGGCAACGGATTCTTTGGAAGATATGAAATAGTCTTTTCACAATCATAGAAGGTACCAAATAAGGGAATACTTTATGATATTTTTATCTATCTTTACATTTTTGTGGATATATTCTCCATCAGATAGTTTCTGATGGTTCAAGGTATAAGATAACCATTTCTTTGGCTACTTGGAAGAGCATGTGATGTTTAGCATGTGTTTATACTTTTTCCTTTTATAGGTGGTACTAACTGACTATTTTATTTGCAGAGGTGGGCGCTTATAAGAAGAAGGTGTGATGACCTCTGTTAGTAAATCTGGCCTACAACGAACTGAAGTGCACATAGCAGTTAACCATGCATTATCTTTGGCTCTGGGAAATCGGCCTCCTTCAAAAAAACTTGGAGTAGGTACAAATAGCAGAAGACCTTTTCTCGCTAATTCTAGTATTTATTATACAACAGAAGAGGCTTTGGTTTGGTTACCACTGGCTATGTTGTAGTCAAGTCAGAAATTAGCTTGTCTGTTTAACAGGGGTGGATTTTTGTAGTTATAACATTTGTGTCGCACTCTTTTCCTGAATTTATGTGGTATATCAACTGGACTGCATTTTGTACAGGTATTTCGTCAATGCCATCATCTTGCAGCATCACAGAGACGCAAGCCAGTGGGGGTAGTTCTTCTCAAGGTCAGCAACAGTCCAAGCCAGTTGTTCAAGCATTGGCTCGGGCAACATCATTTCCAGCTTCAAAATCTTGAGTTGTTGTTAAAAAAACATCAGCAAGCTCCATTTCCAGATCAGATCTAATGGCAACAGCTAATTCAGTAGCTGCTGCAGCATGTATGGGTGGCATATCGACTGCTGCATCAGTACCAAAGGTCGAACCTGGGAAAACTGATGCTCAGTTAGTGCGAAAGACTGAACCTGTAAAAAAATGTGGGGTCCTCCAAGTACATGGTACTAATTAATATGAATCTCATACACTTAACAATCTTCAAACTCTAGAACATACAAGTTAGATTTTTTTAATCTCAGGACTTTTAACGAAGATCAATTCCTCAGCTTCTGTTGACATGTTCAGGGAGTTTTACAGGTGGGACAATGTAGCTACACTGTTTCTGAAGAGCTGGAGATGGACTGACACAAGCGAAGATTGATGAGGGTTGCTTCTGTTGTTTGTACTTCTTTAACTTGACACCAAACAAGAATGACCTTAGTGGAATCCTAGGCTTTCCAGTTGATGATGATGTGCTGTTGCTTTGAGTTCTTGTAGTCGTTCCATTCAAGATCCCAAGATCCTTTTCTAGTTTACATACAACTCTTTCCACTTCAGTTCTCAGTGCTCTTGCACGATCAAGGCTTGCTTGAAGTTCGTTGAAGACCCTTTTGTTCTCCTGTTTCATGTTAAGTATCTTACCATGGAACTTTGCAGCCTGGTAACTGCTTATCTCTGTATTGCTTACTTTCATTCCACCCAATTGAGACGTGACCCTTGAAACTTCATCTTTGATATTGCAAAGTGTTGCATACCTTCCCTCGAGTTCGTCTCTCAGAACTGCACTGTTCTCTAGCCATAACTGCAGCTCTGTTCGAATCTCTCTAAGGTGTCTATATATAGGCATTGCCTCTGATGCAAGTGCAGTGTTACTACTGCTTCCAGCATTACCCTGTTGCTTGGTTTCAAGTTTGGATAGCTCTGCTTTCAGGTCCTGAACTGATGTCTCGTACTTCTGTATCTGATGAACAGATGTACTAAATCTTAACCAGAACTCGATATTCTCCTCCAGCACCGCGTCAATATCTCCACACACTTTTTCTTCCACAGTTGGAATTTTCTTTCTTAGGCTGTTATCAATGTCTGCATATTTAACCTTAACCTCGTCTTCCTTTGCTCGTTCAGATGCTCTTTTCAAGTCTCCTCTTTGCTGATGTGGTGCCATGGTAATTGTAGAGTTAGAGCAAGGAGAAATGTTCACACTTTCAGACAGGTTACTTTCTACTGGTTGTGGAGAATCCTTGCAGGGCATTTCTGGTTTCTGGCGTAATAAATGAAATTCCATGTCTTCACAAGAAACAGCATTCTTGAGCTCTCTAAACTGAAATGCCAGCTCAAAGAAGCCATCACGGTTCTTCTTCTCAACTTCACTCAACTTTCTCTTCACTTCTCTATAGTCCCTTAGGACTGATGTGTATTCATCCAATAGAACCTTCTCTCTATCCTCCATGCCGTCCGCAGGTAACAACTGCCTCCAGTTTCTCCTCTCCCCATCTTCCGCCTCTGTGCCAAAACAAGTGCTTTCTGTTTCTGATAAACCACCACAAGAGTCTCTTGTCTCCGATTTCTCTTCTTGCACCGACTCTTGATCTCTACTATGTTTGACTACAATGGCCTCTTTAATTTCCTCTCCACTCTTTGTCTCTCTTTCGTTTGAAACTGAATCCAAATCCTCAATAGGATCCTCCGCCTGGAAATCTTCCGAGTTAAGGCCATCACCTTCGACATCTTCATCCATTTTCACTTCCTGTAACTTCCCAGATAAGTCTTGAGCTGTGCTATTAGCTTCAGTCAAGTGCTTTTGAAGATTCTTGTTCTGATCTTCCACTCTTAGGAATAGGTTTCTAACTTTACTCAGCTCATCTTCAAGGGCCGTTATCCTTTTCTTCATGTCTATGGAGTCTGATACAAGACATGCCTTGTCTTCCTCTACACCTCGGATATGTTCATGTAACTCATCTGTCTCTGATCTTAATGTTTTTACCCATGCCGAATGAGACGAAGCTGTTGTTTCCAGAGAAACCACTTTCTCAACAAGCTCATCTATCTTCTCTGTAAAGTCCACATTACTTAAGTTCTCATTCAAATCAACCTCTCTCGATTCTTTCGAAGATTTATAACTCGATTCTTGACCATCAAAAGCTTTTTTAGCTTGTTCTTCGACCTTAATCTCAAACTTGTTCCTCAGTGCTTCAAACCTCTCTGTTGCAGTGTCAATCCTTTCCTTCTCAATTTCTGCATCTTCGGCAAATCGTTTCTGCGTCTCCTCAAGCTTAGCAATCATCTCTTTACAGGATCTTAGAGCAGTGCTCGCCACCAGCGTTCTAGCTTCACCATCTTCGATCTCTGCACCAACCCCAAACTCATCTTGCAAACTACAAACTCTCTTCTGCATTTCTGTAACTTCATTCTCCAAAGCCCAATACCTATCATAGGACTGCTCATAAGAACTTCTCACAAACTCCTTCTCGGTTTGCAGCACCAAGATTCCTTTATGAATCTTATCAATCTCCTCCAATGCCTCTTCTTTACTCAACCCCGAGCTCACCAATGCAGAAGAAGATGCCGAACTTATGATATCACCACGTCCCTTTCTCAACAACACCATCAAAGATTGGCTCCTAAACTTTTTCTTGGGAATCTCAGGGACCTCTGGTATGTTAGTTCCAGTGGGAATGAGATGAAGATGCTTAGGTGGTTTCTCTGGATTATCATCATCATCATCATCATCATCATCACCAAGAGGAAATGGAATATGTTCAGGGAAGGCGGTAGCGATCATATGGTTGGCACTATGAAGTTCTGTGGTCAAATGATCATAGCGTTCTGCTAAAGCACGGTATGATCGAAACGCTTCCTCCACGAAACTAACAATCTCAGGCCTTTTACGGTAATACATCTCCGCCCTTTTAGAAAAAGTGTCTTCATCTTCATCTATGATCTTAAGTGTGTACTTTACCTTCTCCTCCATATCTAAGGAAAATTGAAAATTTCAGAAACAACTCAATGAGGCTTTATACTCTCGGTTACGTGAAAACATCAAGGAACGTACCTTGGAGATTGTGTTCGAGCCATTTGGATTGTTTTGTGCGTATGTGGCTGGCCCACCACCATGAATACGCATTGCTCGCTGCTCTCTGCAACATTTATAATTCCATTATGATCTGCATCCGCCTTTTTCTTTTGTTTTTTCCTCTCAGTTCTGATGTTAAATCCTTTTTTTTATATGAATCTTATGACTTTTAAGTTTCTTCCTTGTGGGCTTTAACTAGAATACCTAAATTTAGAAGATAGTAGATTGTTTTTTTTTGTTATTTAAAATGGTAAATTGTTCTACTGTAAATGGCTATATAAGACTTGGTACTTCAACGGGTTTGTAACAGAGAAAAGGCCAATTGTTACATTGCATTATTGTTATTCACCAATGTCTCCAAGAAACCAAAACAGGATGAAACTAATTTGAACAAAAAATGGAGAATTCAGATTCTGATAAATTGCGTATAGAAGCTTGTTACATCTAGTAACTAAATCTTTTTACCTACGTGCTAGTTCTTATCGTTTGGTTTTCAAACAGGGGAAAGCAGCCAGGGCCAAGACATTCGACCATATGTACTTGCAAGGAAACATAGAGTTCTTTTTATGTTTTTGACCAAAAATTATGTTTTTAAAATTTGAAATATTTATACAGCCAATATTTTAAAGATTACAAGTGGAAAAACATCTAGATCCGATATTTGATAAAGGATCCCATTTTACCTGCTAATAAAATTTGGGTATCTAAAAGATCCGATGTTATCTTTATGAATTGCGTTTGTCTGCTCCTCAACGGTAGGATGCAGATATATGCAGACGTAAAATACCGGACGGCGAGATGGAGAAATCATTCTCTCTCTAAAAGATACAGAGAGGGAGAAGAGAGAGAAGCTCGATCAAACAACTGCACCAAATAGTTTAGAAAGAGAGTAGTTTGACATTATTAAAAAAAAAAAAAAACTTTCTAGTTTCTCGTGAAAATAAAAAGTATTTGCTGAATATTAAGTAAAACTAAATACGACTTGATAATTGTTACTTGTTACGGTTGATATATACTGTATATGTAAAAATTAATCAGAAGAACCTCAAATAAAAACCACAACATGACTCTATATTCATCAACCCTAAGTTAACGTATCGAAATTTTACATAAAAAACGATGAAAGACATTTTTAATTCCTTTTTCCTTTCCAAAAATCTCCTACAACGTTATAAACACTTCCTAAGGGTGTTGATATGCTCTAAGTCTAACCTTCCAAAACCCAACACAAGCCCGTTATACATATCACAATCTCTAGATCTTCTCCATCTCCTCAACTTCACAAGTGGAAGATGATAGCCTTGGTCGTTTTGCAGCTCGTTTCCCATCTTCTTCCTCCATTGGCTCCTTCTGACCACAATCATCCTCAACATCTTCACTCGTCTTGTCTCCAATTTCAAAATCATGCTCCAATGGCTTCTCCTCGTCTCTGTCATCTTGACTCGATGGAACAACAAGCTCAAGGTGAGTAGAAACAAGCTCTTCATTCTCAGTGTTACGGTCAGTGTTAGATACCACGGTTGCAGAGAATAAAGAGACGGTCTCTCTTGGAGGACTCTCGCCGGGTTCACCTTCATAAATATTTTCCATAGTGTTGTCTTCTATGATACCGATATCTTCTGAATCATTAGAAGTGTTTTTCGAAGTTTCAGATAACAAATCAGTCTCATCTTCCTTCTGCACCAGGGGAATACCAAGGTTCCATGAAGAGAATGAATTAGATGCTCTCAGAGAGGCAGTTTCAGTGATGCGTTGAAAGCTTGCCTCTCCAGCGTTCAAACAAATAAACTGTTCACCAGTTTCCATGTCCACTTGCTGCCCAAAACAGAGCACAAATAAGAAAATTAAGATTTACGTGTCAAAAATAAGGAGATTTGATCATTAGCTTGCGGAACTTTTAGTACCTCTCTTGCCAATGAGTCGTTACTAAGATGGTAAAACGAAGACGGTTCTTCGAATGGTTGTTGTAGTTGTACAAGTAATGATCCTGTGTCGTTGGCTCCTGAATCAAATAAATCTCTTAGTACCATACCCGAATCATTAGCAGCTTGCATGTTCCTCATGGAAGATCTCTCAAGCAAAGTCATTTCGATTCCTTGATCGTCTTGCGTCTGTGTCATATCCCCGTTACAGTCTATCAAGGGGCTGCATCTCTCAGAGAGAACCTCAATGCCCGTATTGTTATTGACGGCAACTGGACTTTCACAGGACTGGTTCTGTTCATTACTAACTTCCCGTGACCGGTTTTCAAGGAGTTCAAAAATTAACTTCTGAATCAGAGTACGCTTCAATGAAGCTTCGGAAGGAGGAAACCAGTTCAGATAAAGCTGAAAAAACCAGAGAAAAAAGCATGATCAGCAAACTGAAAAGAATACAGACCCAGCAGTTCTTAGAGTAAAGAACTTCTTTCAAACGAACTCATGAAATCAGGAAGCGAGCAGAAGATTCTATTTTGATTGGTCTGCAAAGAGACAACTTCTACACTAAGCAGATAACACGTTACTTCAAACAACTGGAGTAACCAACCCGACAGCAAGAAGCTAAATATTCTAGCAAGTATCTGTGAATTGATTGCGGGTGAAAAAGATTCAGTTAGGTAAAGCTTACTAAAAGTAGCAATTAAAATAGGGACTTACAAAGTTGGAAGCATTATATATCTTGAAAGGACTAAAATTAACGGGAGCTTCAGCAAGAAATAGCTCCAGATAGTGAAGCAGAAAGAGGCCGCAGTCAAATGAGTTTTCCTGCTGTGGCAACTGAAATAGAAAGAGCAAACTTGCCATCACGTAAATTATCATTAACAGCTGCAAAAAGTATCTATTATTTAACGGGAAAATTGTTGGAAGTTAAAATATAGAACTGGTACAAGGCTACAAATGATAAAAGGCAATGGAAGCTTGCATATGGCAGATGAAAGGCCAAACATAAATCAATTGCTAGCTATCAAGATTCATGGGCAATCCATCAATGTCAAAGATTACCAAATCGTTTGAAGTGAATTCAGATCACGTTTCTAAAATGTAAACACATGCAACTGTAAATTGCTTTTAGTAGATAATATTGCTACAAATGCTTCTGTCAATGTGGTAGTAAATTCATGGAGAGCAGCTACTTTAATTTCGTACTGGAAGTAAATTGTCTAAAAGATCAATAAGAAAAAAAGAACAACGAGTCTATCTTTCCATTAAAAGGGAATTAAATAAGTAACAGAACGTGATTAAATAAGAAAATATAGTTTGCTAACTTTCTACCTCTGAAAATTTGACATACAAAATCATAAAAGAATCATACAAACCAAGGAAATCCTTCTATAGACCAAAAAAGGGTTTTCACAACAGCGAAGAATGTCTAAATGGTTTTCTCATACTCCTTACTATATGTCTTGGAAATAGCAAAAATAATTTTCAAAGTTAGAGGCCGCACCTCAAGTGAGACAAATCGCAAATTCATGAATCTGGAAGAAATATCATCTGATGTCTCTTTATGCCTCTCCTTCCATTCCTCGCACAAGTAACTAAAATCAGCAAAATGCTGTTATCAGCAAATTGCACTACCCAGCTTAAAACTTGAACAACGTAGCTCCACACTTAATCTGAAAGGATCAGAATAGTGCTACAACATATTCTTCAACAAATAAGATCAAGAGAGCATGAGGAAGGTAGAATATCATCTCGTTGTCGAGTGATTTACGTAAATAGGATGTATATGCAATGCTACCAAAATTAGAAGAGACGGAGATTAGAAGACAAACCAAACAGGGGTGTAAGGGAGCTAACATACCTTTGGACCAGATTTTTAAGCCCTGCATGGCTCCCTTTTATAGAATCCATATGTAATATGCATGGTACTTTCTTGGAGTCATCCAAGTCGAGATCTGCAGAATGATACAATTTAATAATAAGAAACTGGATGACCATGACTTAGTAAAAAATAAAGTAAGATGTGACAGTACCTGTACAATTAGCCACTTCACCAGGGTGACATATGACTATTAAACTCCAGTGAAGACTGTCATTAGAATTTAGCAATGTCAGATTTAGAACTTAATACATATAAGATAAAGAGAACAGCCACAAAGTTCTTCGCACTTGAAGTTAACCGGCACAAAAATATAGTCCTTCCCAAACATGTCCACCTTCCTTGTCCACTTACGGACACGTAGAAAAGCAGCCTTTCCATCAGCTATACTTGAGGGATCTTTATCTAGATCAGCAAGTTTTCGGAAGAAAAAGCTGTTAAAGAAATGGAATCTATTTTTTTCCTCCACTTGAATCAGATTCTTCAGATAACTGAAAATAATAGAAGAATACACCAACAAAGTTGAATAAGGTTCGCATCACAAGAAATTTTCAGTACGAGTGCAAGCACTGCATTAGTAAAATTGTGAATTATAGTAAAACCATAAACCAAGTGAGAGATATCTAAACAGCAGACCCAGAAATAGTTCACAACAAAACATGCCAGAGTATATGCAGCGTGTAAGCATTGCATCGGAGAAATTAAATTTGAAAAGCTTACTTAATATAGAAGTCAATGATTGTGTCATTCACAAATGTCTCTGGCTGCAAGAGCTCAACATCTCTTTTGCAAATGGAAACAGCATCTGGGTCTCCCTTTGGATAGACAACATCCTCAAATGGTTCATCAAAGCTGAAAAGACAACATAAAACTAGCAATTCAATATGAGATACCACCTCCCAGTGCTTGATAATCTTTGGGTAAAATTTGCACCACCATAGGAAATGTGACCCAATAAACATGAATAAACTGCAATCATTCCAGAACTTCAATGATTGAAAGCTCGAAGTTTGAGAATGAAGGTATCTAGTTGTTGGTCCAAGTTAAAATCATATTCCACCGACTTAGTGCACTATATGTTGTGGCTGTATCCAGTAGATTTGGGACCATAGAGTTATGGGGGTGTAGATGGTCCGATCGTAGCTTTAATATTTTTTCTTTGCTTTAAAAAAAAATTTCTAGCTTCTAAAGCTGAAAATAGTGGCTTTGGAAACAAGTAGAACAGAAGACAACATCTGAATCCAGAAAGACATAAAAACTGCTCTTATTGAGCAGCTTTACCTTGGAAAATAACGCTTCTGTTGATTCAAGTTATCCCCTGATACTTCCACGTCATCCCTACAATAAAGAAATAGTTATGAGAGGAATTGGAACAATAACTCCCACAAGCGCCTAAAATGTAACCAAAACTAAATATGAACCCAGTGTCAGTTTTCTAAAGATTAGGTCCAGTTTTCCCTCCGGAAGTCTAAAGTAATTCCTTTTATATGCAGTTAGCTTTTCACTTAAGGCTTCGTCTATTTTAAGCTTTAAAGGCTTAAAGTCGAATTTCCTGAGTAAGTTTAGGTTATCATAGAGTTCTAACCAAATGACTCATACTCAGAGTGTAGTTCACAATCTCCAAGACATCAGATATCCAACAAACAATCTTTCTCATCAGCAGAGCATGATAAATACATTTTTTAAATGAATGTGGGCAGAAAAAAAAAACTTTTAATTAGCATTCCATAATATTAGAAGCTTACACGAAGTCAGCATTCCACATAGACAGGTATTTCACATGCAGCGAGTTTATCTTTTGTTGCTTCTCAGGCCAATTGTATTCTTTTACTGCAATCTTTAACTCCTCAACGTCTGGAAACCACATGAAGCATTACAAAAAGTTAGAAGGAGGAACCCTGGTGTTGAAAAGGAAAGAGGCTTAAAAGCCAGGACTGTTCGGTTTTTGTGAAAATGAAAATTAGAGAAAACATCTCCTCTTATAACTCTTAGCCATCATTAAACATGAACATACAGGAAGCGGCTCCTCCCATGCAATTATGCAAATTAGAATGCAGCCACTACCAGTTTGGCAAACATGTGAAATTGCTAATATGGCCCAATTTAACAAACTGCATGTAAAAAATAACTAAATATATCTCACTAGGTTATCAGTTCACTTTATATTCTACTTTTTATTTACCATTTTTCGACTAAATTAAACCAAAATCAAATGAAAAGCATGAGATAGTAATATTATATTTGTATTTTTTTATTAAAAGTAAAACTAGATAACCTGTCCTAACTCTTTGCAGACAAACCATATTCAATGTTAAAGTCTACAGACTCATTAAGAATAAGCAGAAATAAAATGGTAACTCAACCCAGACTATATGCATTGAAAAATACGATGATTTGGAGAAAAAGATATAGTGACATGTGAGAATTTTCCTACAGTGAATAAACCTTCAATGACACCCATTCATTTTTTTGTGCTATCAAGTTTTTTCGAAGTAGAATCCCCAACATTTAACACCCGATAATGATACAGCCACAGTTTCAGGTACCTAAGATGACTAGACACTAAATCGTATTGGTAGGATTATAACACGATGTCTTGTAACATTCATTAATAACCTAAATGGTCGATATACAATAGCCAAGTGTACCTGTGGTGTGTTGCATATCTTCATGGCATTTTTCATCCTTCAGTACAACTCGAATTCTGAGAATGATCAATCCAACCTACGAAATTGACTAGCAAAAATTGTAAAACTGATAAAAAATGTGCCCATAAAGTATCTTTTATAATAAAAAGTACGACATAGACGAATAGCTCACATTTTGGTACCAATTGTATTGAATACTAACTATGTCTTCAACTCCAAATTCACAAGAAAGTGGCCCTTCTTCATTATTCGCGAGGTAACTCTTTATTTTGATGCCATTGCATGAAAAGATTACCAGAGATGTAGCACAGTGCATATCCTTAAGTATAACATACTCCGAAGTCATTATAACAGCCGTGCTTATATCAATCTGAGAAGTGGAAGGCATCAGTTTACAACTTGTAACTCTTACTTTAACATTGGTTAAGAAACTAGAAAACTCATTACCTTTTCCACATCATTGGATAAGTGTTCAGCCATCCAATCTTTCAGCCCATATAACATTGAAAGCAATACTCAGTCAGACATAGGAGGACATCCAAGCATATCAGTAATGAAATATAATGAAAAGCTGTAGCATGTACCTTCATCACCTTCTGAATCACAAGTTTCACTCAGCACAGATCGATCGCTCAAACTTTCATTAATAGCTGACATCATATCATTTTGCTCCTGCTGCAAATGTGAAGCGATTAAAAACGAAAGGCTTTAGCATACATGAAATAAGTAATATAAGTAGATTTACATAGACTCGATGAAGAATCTGAATGGGATGAGTTTAGTTGGCGTTGACTATATGATGAGGTTTCGGCGTAGTAACTTTTTCGCCTGGCTGGCAAGAGAAACTTACCAATCCATGATCTACATCTGTTTCTTTTATTTTGTCCTCGGTATTCAAACCAAACATCATTCTCTGATTATCGTGATCAACATCTGTTTCTTTTGCAAGGTCTTCAGTATTCAAACCAAACATCAATCCATGATTAACGTACTCTGCATCTGTTTCTTTTAAATGGTCACTGGTTTCCAAACGAAATGCGAGACTCGTTCTGGACTCCTCAGCTTTTGTTATTAAAGTCGGAGCATCTTCACAATGATAATCGTCTACAGCAGTAGCAGGCTCTACACAACTTGGGCCTTCAGGTTCTTGTTTCTGAACACGTTTTTCATTGCAGACTGGCAACAATTAACCATGTCCATAAGTATTCATATATGATACAAACTATTTGCTTCTGGACAATATTATAGTGCCTCCCAAAGATTGTAGTATCACAACAGCATTAGTATCATTATTTCTTACATACTCCAGAAACAAAGCAATGTCCATTCAACTATACACTAGAGTCCAGAAAACTAAAATAGATAGAAGGACTCTCAGGTTAGCTTCACTTCTTTCCGTTTACAATATCTCAATCCCCAAATTATTTTTTCCGGAATTGAAACTGAAGCGAGAGATGTTTATCACCATTTGAAGCTTAAAGACGAAGAAGAGCAATAACTTACAGCTTTGAATGCGTTGGCGTTGCAGAACCGGAGAATTGCAAGGACTAGGGTTTGTGAATTTTTCCAACAACTTTCCAGCTGCGGACTCAGCGAGCTCGTCCTCTTCATTGAAATCGAACACTTGGATGATTTTCTTCATCGCTAGAGAAATCTGAGGAAAAGCCTCGCCGGTAAACGGAGAATCCAAGCCGGAGATCGGCAATCAGAAATCGAGGGGTCGAGAGAGAGAGAAGAGAGAGACGCCAAAATAAAATAAGTCAACAACGAATGCTAGCGCGTCTGAAACCCACGCGCGGAAGTAACTTTATAGTACTACTTAAATAATTTTTAATATTTTGATCTGAAATGGCAGATATACCCTTTCGTTAGCCGCGAATTTAAAATAGTGATAGTGAGAGACGTGAAAGCCATGGTTCTCTTGAACCTTCCAAGAGTTGAATCACAAAATTTAGAGATTGAATTTGAAGAAGTCATGGATATCTCAGGGAGCTTGACTTGCGTTGTTGTGGCCGTAGATGGAAGCGAGGTGAGTATGGAAGCTCTGAGGTGGGCTCTGGACAACCTCAAGCTCTCATCGTCTTCTTCCGATTCATCATTCGTCGTGCTCCATGTCCAACCTTCGCCTTCTGTCGCCGCCGGCGTCAGTCCCGGAACCATCCCTTTCGGTGGTCCCAGTTTAGTCTCGTTATTAGTAATTTTGTTGATGTATAAGATTGATCTTTATGGTGATTGTTGAATTGACTCCGGGAATTTTGCGATGAAGGTAGTCTTGAGATTCCTGCTTTCACCGCTGCAATCGAGCAACACCAGAAGCGAATCACCGATGCCATCTTGGAACACGCTCATCAAATTTGTGCTGAGAAATCTGTGAGGATTGAATATATACCTCACAATCCAGATCCACTAGCGAGTTTCTTAAATTCTGATTGGATTAGAATCTATGTTTTTCTCTGATAGATAAGAATCTGCAGCAATTACTTATGTGTGATCTATAGAAGTGTATTGATTTGAGGATGGTGATTCATGGATAAGTTGTGATGATTTACTCTCAGGTGAATGTGAAATCACAAGTGGTTGTTGGGGATCCCAAGTATAAGATCTGTGAAGCTGTAGAGAATTTTCATGCTGATCTTCTTGTCATGGGTTCCCGGGCTCATGGCCGCATTAAGAGGTTTCAATCTCTTATTCCACTCTAGTATCTTGCTATCTTGGTACACTGATGAAAGCTATAAATCAAATCCCAGGCGTTTGATCTTAGTTGTTATGCTGAAGTAGTTTTCCCTTACTGACTTCTGACTATTGGTTCTCATGTTCATTTGCATCTTTTCCTGTCCATGAATAGACTAGAATCTGTGTGCGTTTTCTATTAGCCGTCGGTAAGATATGGAAGCTTTTTGGCCTAATACTTGGAACCAGATTGGTTTAAGTGAGGCTTGAACAAATCCTACTAAACTAGACGTAGTTTAAGTTGCTGCATGTGCCACTGGTTATTTGGTTGGAGGGATTAAGTCATCTTTTGCAACATGTATGATCTATGATGCAGAAAAACATTAAGTAAACATCAAATATTGAGAGATATGGAACAGTACTTCCTTTTTAATCTAGTTTAAGGTTGTTACGCTTGATAACCCGTTGAATACCAGTTATTCTTTTCAGCTCGTCCAGTCAATTAGCAAAAGAAATGAATCAATGTTAATCTTTGTACTTGTCTGACATGGTTACAAGACAAATCCGGCAGTTAGCTTGAATTTCAAGCGGACATTTCTCTGCTCAACTAGCAAATACTGCTTTTAAGATGTTTATACCATGTTACTGTATGTTTTTTAATGAGTTAAAATCTTATTTAGTGAGCACACGCCAGTGTTGAATCAAGGCTTTTCTCTTTGAACAGGATGTTTCTGGGAAGTGTAAGCAACTACTGCACCAACCATGCGCAATGTCCTGTTGTGATAATTAAACCAAAGGAGGATTCTTCGGCATAATCAGGTAAACAAATACACCTTCTCACATCTCCGAAACTTCATTGGATTGTTCACCCTATTAAAGTTTAGTTATGGTCACTAATCATAACCCACATGATCTATTGTTCATGTCCAAACCAACCCAATAATTTTATGTCAATAGTTTTGCCTTCATAGCTATATTTAGATTTTGTCAACGTTAAAGATCGGCTATAGCCTACTTCTCCTTTTTGGTACAAGTAGCCTCTGTAACCGAGTATCAATTCATCTTCAATTCTCAGGACATATGTACATTTACAAAGGGATATCAAAACCATCCGTAAGCTTTTAAAGTTTGGTGAAGCTATGGAAGGAAAGCAAGAATCCAGAAGCTTACTTCCCAAAGCGTTGGTGTGGATGTAAATTAATAAGAGCTACAGAAACATTGACTGGCTCAGTATATGTGTTGTATTAATATTCATCGATTTATTTTTTATGGTTGAGAATTGAATAATGTTGTTGCATCAAATCACTATGAAAGACATTTCACAGAGCCAACTGGTTGTCAATGTAGGCTAGCTAGTAAGATTTTCTTGGAACTTTGGCTGATCAGCTTTGTGCAATGTTCGAAAATTTTGGGCGTTGGATAAGTTTTGTTTCAACGATTAGATTACAAGTTTTTTGTCGTAATATCGGAAAATGATCACTCAATTATGTAAAGGTCATTTAGCAAATTGCTAGAAGATTTAATTGGATGTAGATGTAAATGCTAGTAGTATTATATTGGATGGACAAAAGGTAAAAAGAAAGATTATGACAATTTTCAGAATAATAAATATTAAAGAGGTCTCGTGAAGGAACAATAAAAGTAAATGACGAAAGAGGAATCGTCGGTTTGTCACCAACGCGATAAGGAAGGCTCACGAGTCACAGACTACTCTCTTTCGATAGAGCACCAAGATTTTTATTTCTGCTTTGTGCTACGATAAGTGTTAAAGTTAACAAAAAAGACCCTATAAAATAAAATTTGAGAATCATTAGAAACAAGACATATTATACCGATAAATAGGTGTGAAATGTATAGTTCACTTGTCCCAACCGAAAAAGAAAAGAAAGAAGAAACCAAATAACAGTCTGTTATAGTTTGTCCTGATTTTGGCAGCACAATTATTGATTCATTTGGTTTTGTTTTTATCACTATCCAAATCACGATTCACTTCACATGCGATGCCTTACGTCCCTTTACTGGTTCACTGGCTACTTCCCAACATACTCCATGTCTCCTCGTGACTTCTCTCTTCTTTCAAACTTACATCAACGTAGGAACTGTATTCAAGATTTATCGATAAGTTTATGTGTTAAAAAGGTAAAAGGAATTAGGTAGTCTCCAATTGTATTTTGTTACGTTTCATGAGATTCCAATCCAAAACGTACAGCAAATGTAGATATATTACGGTAGATTTCTTGCTGACGAGGATCCATGATTTACTTAAAGTTTCGTTTAATTCGCTGTTACAAAAATGAAAAATTCAGCGTAGATAGTTTTTTTGCCATCTTATTTATTAATATTTCACAAAACTACTATAAATACATATATAATGAACACGAATAATACAAGCCATAGATCTCATTCAACACATTAAATATACTAGATATCGAAAAGAAGAGTATGTAAAAATAATCATTTTTTTCACCATGGATAAGAACAATGAAATCTTGAAGGAGGAACAAAATCCAAAATGTCACGGTTAAGCGGAAACTCGTCACATCTACTATCCAAAAACTGTATATAAAATTGTTATAAATCCATTCAGTGTTGTTATAGAGATTGGAACAACACCAAAACTATCTGCTTACCCATCGGAAAAGGATTTATTATATAGTTATAAATCCAAATCATACGATTTTGACCAAATTACCAAAGAAAAACATTTTACCATTTTATCTCGCGCGTGTGATGATCAAGTTGTACTGGTGCCGGATAGAACGAACCGGATCCCACCAATCATACACCAACGTTGGGGGACAGTTTCGTACTTTTATCTATTTGGCCATATATAAGGACCGCAACACAATCAAATTATCCTAAAACCATGGCTTCCTCAACTCTCCAGTCTCCATTTCTTCTTCTTTTTGACTCTTCTCTTGCCGTTCACGCTCACCACCGCCACACGTGACACATGTGCAACCGCCGCTCCGGACGGCTCCCACGACCTTTCAATCATCTCCATTAACGCCAAATGCTCACCTTTCGCACCCACTCACGCCTCAGCCTCCGTGATAGACACCGTCCTCCACATGGCCTTTTCCGACTCCCACCGCCTCACATACCTCTCAAGCCTCGTCGCCGGAAAACCAAAACAACCTCCGTCCCCATCGCCTCCGGTAACCAGCTCCACACCAGAAACGTCGTCCCCCACAGCTCATGTTCCTGGTTCTACATACAAGCAACGATGCCGTTTGGATCCCATGCTCCGGCTGCTCCAGTTGCTCCACCGCCTCAACTTCTTTCAATCCGAACTCCTCCTCCACTTACTCAGCCGTCTCTTGCTCCACCACACACTGCACCCAATCACATGGCCTCACGTGCCCTTCCTCCTCACTGCAACCGTCCATCTGTTCCTTCAACCAATCATACGGCGGAGATTCGTCCTTCTCCGCAAATCTCGTCCAAGACACATTGACGTTAGCCTCTGACGTCATTCCAAATTTCTCCTTGGGCTGCATCAACTCCGCCTCAGGCAATTCTCTACCTCCGCAAGGACTAATGGGCCTGGGACGCGGGCCCATGTCGTTGGTCTCACTAACGACGTCGCTTTACTCAGGAGTGTTCTCATACTGCCTCCCTAGCTTCAGGTCCTACTTCTCCGGGTCGCTGAAACTGGGTCTCTTGGGTCAGCCCAGATCCATCAGATACATCCCACTCCTCCGTAACCCTCATCGTCCATCACTTTACTATGTCAATTATCACCGGAGTGAGTGTCGATTCGGTCCCAGTCCCCGTTGACCAAAAGTTTTTGACGTTCGACTCTAATTCCGGCGCCGGAACGATCATTGATTCCGGCTCTGTCATCACCCTTTTTATCCAACCCGTTTACGAAGCCGTTAGAGACGAGTTTAGGAAGCAGGTAATTTCGTTAATATCACCAATTAGCTACATAATAATATAATTTCCAAGAAATGGGAAATTAATTCAATCTTGTTAATGATACAACTAGGTGAATGGGTCATTCTCGACATTGGGAGCGTTTGACACGTGTTTCGCGGCGGATAACGAGAATGTGGCGCCAAAGATGACGCTGCACATGACGTCACTCGACTTGAAGCTGCCGATGGAGAATACGCTTATCCACAGCAGCGCGGGAACGCTGACTTGTCTATCCATGGCGGGGATACCGCAGAACGCAAACGCTGTTCTAAACGTGATCGCTAATCTCCAACAGCAGAATCTAAGGATCTTGTTTGACGTCCCCAATTCCCGCCTAGGCATTGCTCCTGAGCCCTGCAACTACGATAGAACATCTCTTTCTTATGCTCTCTTTGTTGGATGTTCATCAAATTTGGGGAAATCCCTTACAAGTTAAAAGGGTTTCATGATTAAGAGATCCGTTTGATGGCAAGTCATTTTAATTGAATGTTAATGATTTTTTGCTTGCGCTTTCATCTCTTGGTCCTGCGATTTCTTTATCTAATTAAGTTTATCGACGAGATACAAAATAACATGAAGAAACTATAGTGCAAATACTGTGTTCATCCCCTCTCTCTCTGAAGACTACAATCCTCTTCACCGTTACTTTTAAGGGTTCAAAAACAGATGCTCTCCAACAGTAAGTAGTTTACAGGTTCCACCTATTGCGCATGAGTTCCTACCAAAGTGACAGAAACCTTACAGGACCGTTTGTTAGAAACAATAACTGAACATTCGAGCAGTAGCTACCACGATTGGAGGAGCACTTCCACACTTTCTATTCCTGAAGAACAATAAATTGCAAGAATTTTTAGTACATAAACCAACTAGGAAAAATGTAATTTGGTTTTATGAATTCAACATAGCAACATCAACCAGTCAAGCAAACAACTCACGTAGTCATCCTAACTTCTTCACAAGGACTTTAACGCACAAATAAACAAGAACTTTAATAGCTTGTCTAATACTATTTTCGAGTTCCCAGTTCTGAGAAACGAAAGTAGTTCTCACTTAGCTTTTTTTCACAGTAACCAGCATCGTATTTGATGTATATGGTCCAGAAAAAGAAAAGATCGGAGCAAGAAATCACAACTGTTCACACTAGTGCGGAAAACTGACCACAACCATTAATTTATCAAAGTCCAAAATCAGACTACTTAGATCCTCTTGTAAACACGTTTTACTAAATTGAAGGAATCATACCCCCATAGTTAGTTAGTTACTTTAAACCATAATATTCATAGAACAAGGAGCAATATTTTATGTTAAGAACCCTACCTCCATGGGAGCAGAACCTTCATTAACATCAACCACAGCTTGTTCACCAGATGTAGGCTTGTTATCAGGAATTATCATGCCTGCAGGAACCTGCCCAAACTTCAAAGCCTATATGTCCACCAACCAAAACAAAAGAAAACTGTCAAAATCAACCAAAAGCAACATCACCAGACACATATTTGATCAAAAAAGCACGGGACCTGTTCGAGTCTGGCAATTTCTTCTATTGTCTGGGAGTTGATAATTGCAGCCTGGAACATCATGGAAATGAAACACAAAAGTTACTATCAAACACACAGCCTAGACCTACTTAATATAAAGATAAATAAATCCGCAAATATGCGTGGTCCTGTCCAGTTTCCCGTTTCTATCCTCTTCCAACACCCAATTCCTGGAGTTTTCCTGGTTTCCATTTTGGAAAGATCTTTTAAAATTATAACCTCCCTGTGCTACTCAACTGAAAATCAGTGATTTAGAGATAATTGCACCTTGATCGCTAAAATTTGCTCCGGTGTTGGGGCCACCACTTTTGGAGTCACTGGGTTTTCTGCAGTTTCTGACACTTTTTTAATCTCCTCCTGAGAAACCTTCTTAACTTCCTCTTCTGCTTCTTTGGATGAAAACAAAGCTGCAGCTTCAGCTCTCTCCTGTTACGAGCCAATGTTTTTCAGGTAAATGGTCTTTCTTTTAACATTCTTAGTCTTCACTATTTATATTTTGCTAACACCACTTTATAATTTGTTAAATATACAATGGTGGGCTAAAGGGAGAGGCAAAGGGAAAAGCCAAACAATTATCAGATTCAAGGATACAAGGATATAGAGAACTAGGGAGGGAGCTTTTCATCTTCTCATGATTACACCACCATAGAGTGTATAAATGGAGGAAAATAAATTAAAAACCCCACAGCCTACATCAAGAGTGTTAGATATACATATCCCCCTAAATAAATAAAAAATTTCAAGATGATCAGGCAACCAAGTTATCAAGACCCAAAGGCTATCAAGACCCAAAGACTATTTAGCTAAATGTTGTTATAATAAATGAAAATTCTTATATCAGCATAAAGATATTACTTGGTCATAAGAATCTAAAACAACGGAAGATGTTATCTCATTTGAATCTAAAACAAAAGGCAGACCAATATTTTGCTCTCAGATATTTTTTCAGATGATATTACGGTTAGCTCCCGTTAAAATTGTAGCAAAAACAGTAACTTTAACTGGGAATCCAAAGTAAGAAAAAATGGACAGTGGATAAACACAGAATAAGGTTCTTACCTTGGCTTTGACTTTTATGAAATCCAGTACTCGAAGAGATTTTAGCTTGTGAATCACATAAAGGCGATAATTTGGCTTTTTGGTGATATTATTATCCAACAAACTAAGGTACTGCAGCTTCGGAATGGAGGCAAGGGGGTCAATTTCAACCAAATTCACAAGCCTGTTATTTGTAAGAACCAAAGAGTGAAGCTTCGGCAGGAATTCTGCAGAAGTACAACCATGCGATGAATACAAAACACTTAATCAATAACGCAAACAATTTGTTCGAATTTATATTGTATTACAACACGCACATAGAGGTTACCTCCAAGATTAGGATTTATCCGGGTGATCCGATTGTTATTGATGAGCAAAGTTCCTAAGCGGTTGAGGTATGGAAAGTTTTCTAGCTTAACTATCTCATTGTCAGACAGATCAACTGTATCGAATTGGTCCTGCAATCAAAGCAACAAAAGTTAATTAGTATACCCATCAGAATCATTTCCACAGAAGTAATAAAATACGAGGGAGATTCATTACAGCATATTAAAAAGCCTCAAACATGCAAATTACCATAACCTGACACAAAATCTATACAAGGACTTTCTTAGAGAAGACTGGCTCTCAAAAGTAAGGAATCCACAGTCAGAACAAAAGTAGTATTACACGAAGCCACATATACACTCCTGAGGATTTGGAAAACAGATGCTAACTAAGAAAAAGGAGCAAATTCTTCAGATGACAGACAAAGAAGAAACGAAACTAGATAGAACATGTCGCCAAAAACAGAACAAGAAAGTACCTCAGTAGCACCCAAGTTTTCGATTACAGGAATCTTGTTACCTGCAGCAAAAATAACCCCAAAACATCAAACGATTACTCAGAGCAAGTGTATTTAGGGTTACAAAAACCCTAGAAATGTAATTGGAAAGAGAATAAGTTTACCTCGTAGATCCAATTCTCGCTCCTTGACGGCATTGAAGAAGTGAGGACTTTTCCAGATCAAATCAGCCGTGAGCTTCACCATTATTCTACTAGGGGTTTACTGCTTCGAGCTCTCTGCTGCTTCGCATTCAGAGGAAAGAGACAACAGTGGCTCAAGATGATATAAAAATGCAGCAAAGGCCCTTTGCTAATTTATCTCACTTAAAATTGGCCCATTAAGTACAGAATTGGTCCAGTCGGTTAGGCCCATTACTATATTCCGATATTTATGAAATTGGAAAAGAAAAACAATTTTAAAAGAAAAGGACTAGTGTTCGATTGAATCTTTTCTTCATCGTCGGTTCCAACCCTAATCTTGGGTTACTATCTCTCTCTATCGCTTCCTTCTGTGCTTTGTTTCTGCCGATTTCCACGAGCATTAGCTTTATAGACCTTGAATTTGAGTGCGTTTGGATCAAAAACAGTTGAGCGAAGATGAGGATTATGATTAAGGGAGGTGTATGGAAGAACACCGAAGATGAGATTCTCAAGGCCGCCGTGATGAAGTATGGTAAGAACCAATGGGCTCGGATCTCGTCTCTTCTCGTTCGTAAATCTGCCAAACAGTGTAAAGCTCGCTGGTACGAGTGGCTCGATCCTTCTATCAAAAAGGTTAGTGGTGTTCGCGTTTTCCTTCTTTTAAGTGGTAGTGTTCGATGAATTTTTTTGTTTGGATCTGGCAAATAATGAAAAAAGAGTTTGGAATTTAGGCCTTTACGTGGTTTGTTAGCTTGTTACTTCGAGGTTTAGTGGTACATATATATGTATTGATTTTTTTCTGAAATTCGTACAAAGTGTAGGCAATGGTGCTAGGACTTTTGAAGTATTTTAAGGTTTTCTCATGTTTTTGAGTTAGAAACTGAGTTTATGTTTATGATGTTAATGTAGACTGAATGGACCAGAGAAGAAGATGAGAAGCTTCTACATCTTGCAAAACTTCTGCCTACTCAGTGGAGAACTATTGCTCCTATTGTGGGTCGTACGCCATCTCAATGCCTTGAGAGGTATGAAAAGCTTCTTGATGCAGCATGCACTAAGGACGAGAATTATGATGCAGCGGATGATCCACGAAAATTACGTCCTGGTGAGATTGATCCAAACCCAGAAGCAAAGCCTGCTCGTCCTGATCCCGTAGATATGGACGAAGACGAAAAAGAAATGCTTTCTGAAGCAAGAGCTAGATTGGCTAACACTAGGGGAAAGAAGGCTAAACGAAAAGCTAGAGAAAAACAACTTGAGGAAGCTAGAAGGCTTGCTTCTCTGCAAAAGAGAAGAGAACTAAAAGCAGCTGGGATTGATGGAAGACACAGGAAAAGGAAGAGAAAGGGAATCGACTATAATGCAGAAATACCTTTTGAAAAGAGGGCACCTGCAGGATTTTATGATACTGCAGATGAAGATCGTCCTGCTGACCAAGTAAAATTTCCAACAACCATTGAAGAACTGGAAGGAAAAAGAAGAGCTGATGTAGAAGCACAGTTACGCAAACAAGATGTTTCGAGGAACAAAATTGCTCAGAGACAGGATGCTCCAGCAGCTATATTGCAAGCGAACAAGCTGAATGATCCAGAAGCTGTTAGGAAGAGATCAAAGCTGATGTTACCACCACCGCAGATTTCAGACCACGAGCTAGAAGAAATTGCTAAAATGGGCTACGCCAGTGACCTTCTTGCAGAGAATGAGGAGCTAACAGAAGGAAGTGCTGCTACTCGTGCACTTTTGGCAAATTACTCACAAACACCAAGACAAGGAATGACACCTGTGAGGACACCACAAAGGACTCCTGCTGGTAAAGGTGATGCTATTATGATGGAAGCAGAAAACCTGGCTAGATTAAGAGATTCTCAGACACCTTTGCTAGGAGGAGAAAATCCTGAGTTGCACCCTTCTGATTTTACTGGGGTCACTCCAAGGAAGAAGGAGATTCAAACGCCTAATCCAATGTTGACCCCTTCGATGACTCCTGGTGGTGCTGGACTTACTCCAAGAATTGGCTTGACTCCATCAAGGGATGGGTCTTCTTTTTCTATGACACCCAAAGGGACTCCCTTCAGGGATGAACTTCACATTAATGAAGACATGGACATGCACGAAAGTGCAAAACTTGAGAGGCAGAGACGAGAGGAAGCTAAAAGGAGTTTACGCTCTGGTTTGACTGGGCTTCCTCAGCCAAAGAACGAGTACCAAATAGTTGCACAACCTCCTCCAGAGGAAAGCGAAGAGCCAGAAGAGAAAATTGAGGAAGACATGTCTGACAGGATAGCGAGGGAAAAGGCTGAGGAAGAAGCAAGACAACAGGCATTGCTTAAGAAGAGATCCAAGGTCTTGCAGAGAGATCTTCCTAGACCTCCAGCTGCTTCATTGGAAATAATTAGGAACTCATTGCTTTCAGCTGACGGAGACAAAAGTTCTGTTGTTCCTCCTACTCCGATCGAGGTTGCAGATAAAATGGTAAGAGAGGAGCTTCTACAGTTGCTGGAGCATGATAATGCAAAGTATCCGCTTGATGAGAAAGCTGAGAAGAAGAAAGGAGCCAAGAACCGTACCAACAGTTCTGCTTCTCAAGTTCTTGCAATTGAAGATTTTGAGGAAAATGAACTCCAAGAGGTATGTATATGAATCTCCCCATTGCCAATTTTACTTTTGACTTTTGGTTGATTTATTTGTTGGCCCAGCTCTGGAATCCTTAGTTCTCTCTTAGTTTAGGATAGATTGCTTATGACTATTTTTTTACATGAATGTGAATCCCCCCTTAATTTGAATAAGCATCTGTAATTTGGTATACACTAGGGAGATTCTAATGAAGGTTGTCACCCATGCTTTTTGGTAGGCTGACAGAATGATAAAGGAGGAGGGGCAGTTTCTTTGTGTGTCAATGGGACATGAGAATGAGTCACTTGATGATTTCGTAGAAGCTCGCAACACATGCGTGAATGATCTCATGTACTTCCCCACTCGAAACGCTTATGAGCTCTCAAGTGTTGCTGGGAACGCAGACAAAGTTGCAGCTTTGCAGGTGGAGATGGAGAATGCAAGAAAAAAGATGGAGGAGGATGAGAAGAAGGCAGACCACATGAAGGCTAAGTATAAAACCTATACAAAGGGTCATGAGGTAATATATAGTCCACATTGCTTTAATGTTAATTCTGAAACTATATTGTTCAATCACGCTTTTGTTTGGTGTCATGTTTAATGGATTTGTTCATTTGACAGAGGAGGGCAGAGACCGTGTGGACCCAAATAGAGGCGACTTTGAAGCAGATTGAGATTGGTGGAACAGAAGTAGAGTGTTTCAAAGCATTGAAGAGGCAAGAAAAGATGGCTGCAACTTTCAGGAAAAATAATTTGCAAGAGGAAGTGGTAAAGCAAAAGGAGTCGGAGAAAAAACTGCAAGAGCGCTATGGGAATCTGTTGGCAATGGTTGAAAAAACAGAGGAGATAATGGTCTGGTTCCGAGCACAAGCATTGAAGAAACAAGAGGATGTAGAAGATTCTCACAAACTGAAAGAAGGTAAGCTAGCCGGTGGAGAAGAGGACGTAGCTATAGCCATGGAAGCTTCTGCATAAAACTTGAGTTTTGTATTGGTTACAAGTTTTAAAGGAGACTCAGCTTGACTTTGTATTGGTAAGTTTTATATGAGTCATGACTTTGTAAAGGTTGTGATATTCTCTGTTGTATGCTTTGCAAGAGTCAAGAAATTTAAATGCTTCGAATCTGTTTGGTTCAGAATGTACAATCTAAAGATGTTTAACTCACTTTTGCACATTTTATTCTTGTCGTATGGAAGAGAAGTAAAAAAGCTTATACTTTGTCGTATGGTAGAGAAGAGAAAAGCTTGCATATCACGTAAACTAAAATAAACGTTTTTGGCAAAAAGCCAAAATAAAAAATACAAAACTCCGTGTAAAACTCTTATTATTAGAAAACAACGTAAGATAATTTAGAGAGCTTCAGCCCTCTTCAAAACTGATTAGGCTCTCAAATTCTTCTACGCCACTACTTCAATTAGGGTGGGCTCATAGTCATCAGGAGCCACAAATCCATGGAGGTTCATTACTGTTGCAGCTACATTCGCAAGCCCCGGTGTTTCTAGATCTTTACGGAATCTCACTCCTTGAGACAAGCCAGGACCTCCAATGGCAATTGGCACCTACAATCAATAATTACAATTTCACATCAGATCTAGTCCAAAGTTTTATGTTCTGGTAATAACACAGACTTCCACTGGACTTACTGGTTTGAGTGTGTGAGAGGTTAGAATCTGAAGCTTCCCTTCCTTATCCAAAGCAGGCTTCCCAGATTTATCCCTCTTCACCATGTCCTCTGCGTTTCCGTGATCCGCAGTCACAACATAAATGCCTTTCACTTGTTCGATTGCATCAAAAATCATCTACAACAACCAAACCACTTGTGAGCTAAGTCACACTCACTCATATTATTAAGACTTGTCGATACATTTATAAAACAATACCTTCACAGCAAGATCAGCAGCCTCGCATGCAACAACCGTGGCTTCAATATCACCTGTATGACCCACCATATCTCCATTTGGAATGTTAACTCGCACCTGAAAATTAACATTGAAACATTAGATGATCACTACATATGTCCTGATTATAAGATCACAAGACCATTCATCCACCTCACCTGATCAAACTTGCCACTAAGGATTGCATCCCTCGCCTTCTCACCAATTTCGAGAGCTTTCATCTTTGGCTGGACATTGAATGATATTCCACTGTCACTTGGGATTTCAACATACTCCTCCAATTTCTCGTTGAAATATCCAGATCTGTTTCCATTCCAGAAGAAAGTGACATGCCCAAACTTGACGGTCTCACTGTTTCAATCACAAACATTAATAAATATGATCAGTTCAAGAGTAATATACTACTTTGTTTGATCACTGAACTTGGTTTGATCAGCATAGCATACCATAGACCAGTAACGAGCAGACAACTTGAGCTAGACTAAGCAAAGCATATAACCAATACTCAAATGAAACAGAGAAAAAGACACAAGTTGAAGAACCTGCAAGCAAAAGTACGGACGCCATTGTGAGCCAAATATTCACCAGAAGTTCTATCGATCTCCGGGGGAGAAACGAGGTAACGGCTTGGTAGCTTAAGCTCTCCATCATACTGAAGCATACCAGCATAACGAATCTTTGGGAATCTCACACGATCAAATTTGTCAAAATCTTCATATTCAAGTGCCTTGGCATGCATAACCATACGATCGGCCCTGAAGTTAAAGGTGACAACAGCATCACCGTCCACAATCGGACCAACTGCTTTACCGGAATCATCAACAATCACAAACGGAGGCAAATACTGATCATTTGCCCCAGATTCTTTCCTCAATGTCTTCACAGCTTCAACAGCGTTTTTGAATTTGTGAGGAGCTTCTCCAAGAACTTGAGCATCCCAACCTCGTTTAACAACTTCCCAATCATTCTCATACCGGTCCAAAGTTACATACATACGACCTCCACCAGATGCAATTTGAGCATCCACACCATTCTCACGTAATGTAGCGAGATCGGCTTCAAGAGTTTCCGCAAATCCAACACTAGAACCATCCAAAACATCACGACCATCAGTAAGAATATGGACTCGGATTCTCTTAGCACCACGTTCAGCAGATCCCTTAATCAGCAACTGGTCAAAAACAACAAGAAGAAGTTTTAAAGAATCAACAACAAATACTCAACCAGAAATTAAGAAAAAAAAGGATGAAGAATAGATCAATCAATACCTGCAGCTGATCAATACGAGAGTGGACTCCACCGTCACTGAGAAGTCCAACGAGATGCAAAGTAGATTTCTCGAAAGATTCAGAAACGTATTTGAAACCTTCACCGTCAAAGATTTTGCCAGAAGCAAGAGCTATGTCACAAAGCTTAGCACCTTGAGCATAAATACGACCAGCACCAAGAGCGTTATGACCAACCTCACTGTTTCCCATATCATCTTCACTAGGGAGTCCAACAGCAGTGCCATGAGCTTTGATCAACGTCCAAGTATCAGGAGCACCCTATGAATAAAGAATACAAATAAAAGTAAGTTCTATGAAGTAAAAAACGCATCAAAATGAAGACTAAGGAGGAAACATACGTGTTTAAGAGAATCCATGGCGGGAGTAGGAGCATTGTGGATACAGTTGTATTGATCAGGAGCAGATTCACCCCAACCATCTAAGACGATTAAGGCGATGGTTTTGCCTTTGGGGAGTTTGGGATGGTCATCGAGCTTCCAAGCGGAGGAGGCAGCCATAGCTGAGATTTAGAGATGCAATCGAAGAATGTCAAACAGATCTGAGGAAAGTGAAGAGACGAAGTGAAGGTTGGTGTGTAGGAAGAGGCGGGTTTTAAAAAGAGGTAATTTTGGTAGATGGGCCCACATCTATCAATTGGGCCACTTGTCTCTCAATATATAAATTATTATTGGCTCCGAATATTCTTTTTCCTTCTTGTGACTTAAAAAAAATGGTATAGATACGGAATATTACTTGCCCTTTTGTTTTTTAGATGTTTTATGGAAAAAGACATGGGACATGTAATATAACTAAAGAATTTTAAAAATCTGAAAACGTTTGTCTATTGGTTTATTGATACTACTTCCATTTAAAAAAAAAAATATTCTACTTCCATATTCTTACCTTTTACTTTTTAATGATCAAAGTATAGATGATATAACCTTACTTCCATTTAATTAGAGAACATAATAAAAGTATTAAAATCGCCTTATCTTCATTATACAATACAATTTTCTTCTATTCTCTGTTATAATGTTCACAAGAGGTCAGAAAATTTGAAGGCTTCAAATAACATCACCTGCTTCCTAGTGCATTAATCCTTATGATGCAAAATTCAGCTGTCTTTATCAGAGGCTTTGTTTCTTGGAAAGGTCAAAAGCATGGAACCATGCAAGTGCAAATGAAAACGATTTCATCAAACAAGTAGATGAAGAAGGAGAAAACAGAAAACGACTGTAACAAAGCTAATAACAGCAGAGGAAGCAGAAGAAGAAGCAGAAGCAGAGTTTGGTAGCCTTGGAAAATCATCAGGAGAAGGCATAACACATTCATCACCATTGAACAAGATTCTCCTTGGGAAAGCCCAACCTTCTTTAAAAGTAAAATTCCCCATATCCTTCTTCAGCAATAACTCTGTTTGCACATTCCCAATCTTTCCTGCTTGAAGCAAAACATCATTGTAAAACTGGACTCCCCAAAACACACCTGTGTCATCTGAAACCAATACAAGTAACAACTCAAGATTTTAGAACAATAATGTAATAATCTAACAAAAATATGGTCTGAGTCTAAAGAATTTACTTACTGATGCTGTTTTCATATGGTGTTAAAGATTTGTAGTTAAAGCTGAAGACTTGTTGGACGCTTTTCAAGTTTGGATGAAGCACCACTAAGTTCCAGTCAGAGTAATTCTTCATTGTGTTGAGATTCGTTACTGTCATCTTAACCCTCCAATACTCTCTATAATTCACTTTGACATGCCAGTGGATACGGATGGGACACATATGATCCGAACACTGCACCACAGGCGATAATTCCACCTCTGGATCATGTTTTTGTGCCAAATATGGCGGGATCTCTCCTTCCCTGAAAAATCACCAAGAAGATACTGAATCAAAAATAAACTAAAGCCATTTAAGTATTGCCAAAAACGTGAAAGAGTTTAGCAAAGTGAATTACTTGACGCAATGGGAAGAACAGCCGCAGCTACAGGTAGGACAAGGAACAATGTTTTGGTAGTAGAAGGCAGAGAGTGAAACGCAGCATTTTGGTGAATGTGATGACCGAAACTGCGAGTACACGCACACTGCCTCCCATGTTGCTGCGGTCAACACCAAATATCTAAGATTAAGTAACTTGAGAAAACTAAAACAATCCAAGTATGATGTTCTTTTATATGGATTTGATATGATGTTGAACACATTTCTCAAGAAGAAATCTATATAACAAACGTGCTTTGAACGTTTAGGAGTTTCTATTCTCTTATTGGTAAGCCATAGTAAATAGTAGAAAGATCCCACTATTTCGCAAAAACAAATGTTAGTAGAGCAAAGAAGAGGAACTTTTGTCACCTAGAGCTTGCGTTTTGCGGCGTCCCTTGTCTGTGCTGAACTTAGTAGGGGGCACAGATGTAGCATTGTCGCAGCTATAACCCGGGACCCCTATATCGAAGTTATAAGGCATACTGAATCCTTCAGAGTCACCAGGAGAGCTACCAACGGTCATTATGAAAGCAGAGAGATGATTGGCATGGTCCTGGGACATAGATGTCAAGACGCCTCCACGGCAACAATTGGCGACCTGAGCATTGAAAGGAGCTCCGGGAAGAAGGTCGACGATGGTTGGTCGCCGAAGACAGCAGTGAGGGAGGTTACCACTGGAGGCAAAGGCTGAGCAATTGCCTTGCTCTGTCGTCTCAGCTCCTCTCATGTCCCATATCACTTGTTTGTTTTGCCAATGCCAACTTACCTTCCATCCTGGCTTCTCCACGTGGCGGTACTCTTGCATGTTCTCTAATGTTACTTGTACCTACAACATTTTTAATATTCCAAGCATTTGTCTATATAAACTCTGATTTTACAAATCATATAGGCTTAGTTTTAGTTAGAATAAATGTTAGTTGTTAGCTTTCAAAATTTTAATTAAATTTTAGTTAAAACCGGTCATTATAATTAATAAATTTAAATTGTCATTAAACTAGGAAAATATTAATATAGAATATACATAAGCCGACTCTACAAAACATCAAGATAACTAAAAAAATCCGACTTTCAAGTTTCAACAGATAATGATTTTGACAAAATCAACTTTTCAGGAAATACTTCTTCGTCTCAAGCTGAAAATTCGGAGACTATTTTAGTTATTTTCATTTTTCAATGTTTTTATTTTCTAATTTGCTAATATCATAGCTTGGAGTATTTTGATCATAAACCCAGATTCTCTGAGCTTCATGCGGGTCCCATAATCAGAGACGTAATTTATTAGCAGGAGAATTAAGATCAAATAAAATTACGTAAAGAAGAAGAGAGAAGTAAGAGTTACATGGTATTGCCCAGGTGATGATAGAAGAAGATCCCATTTAATAATAACTTTACCAAACGGATCCAAAGGATCGTACCCATCTGCAACCATTTCATCGCTAATAATAATAATAAAAAAACCCTACTAACAATAATTAAATGCATGTTTCATGATAAGAAAATAAAAAGGAATTTAAAAGACTTACGTGTGGGTGACGAGATTGTGAAGAGAGTGACAGTGACGACGCGCAAAAGGTTTAACGTTGCACCCATTTTCTCTTACAAACGATGAGCAAACCAGAAAATAAAAAATAGTCACTTCGACAATTTTCAGATTCGATAAATTAGAACAATTTTATTCCTAAAAACGTGAATTTTGATTTGGCTTTTGGGAATGATAAAGAGAGAGATAAAAATCTCAAGAGTTAAGTGTGACGCCTCAGGTTTCCCCACTCTGACTGTTAATTAGTGTTTGAACGAATAGTTTTGCGTGAACATTCTTCACTCTTTTCTTTCTATTTTTGGTTTTTGCTTACTTTTCTTTTTATTAAGGCTATTAGCTGTAAAATAAAATCTATTTAGCACCTTATTAGTACAATAATCTAATTTGTTTGTTCTGGTAGTTTGGTGGATGGCAGCTACTAATTCTACAAGTGTGAGCTAGTTCAGTTGTTATTATTTTAGGTTGAGTTTTTAATGTAATTCAATTTAGGGCATTAGCCTAAAATCATTAGTATATAAAAACAATACGCAAACTGGCAAAATCATTAGTATATAGCCACATGTAAATTACAATTATAATTTATAAGTAAGAAATTACTCATATGCAATTAAAATTTTAAAATGTTGACCAAGGGGAAATTAAGAGAAATTAATAAAGATAAGAATTTAATTAGAGAAGAATATGTCAGAAAAAGATGCGTTTTGTATGAGCGTCAACACCAAAAAGCTCTTTTCACGCGCTCTTTGGAATTCTGTTTACTAACATATTAGAGACGAAAACATAATTAACATGCCACTGAAAAAAGAATTTTGTAGTTTAGTTATATTGAGAAAATCACAACAATTTCCATTTTCCAACGTACTTGTTCATTTTACAGCTAAGCTTTTCTTTTAAAGAAGGAAAAATCCAATTAAAATAAATTTATATATCAAATTTTAACTGTTTACAAAAGAAATATATGCGAGTTTTTTTTTTACTTCGTTTGGTCTCTTTCAAATTCCATCCTTGGTTTTAAGAGAGTGATGACGTGTGGACAAGATACAAAACCAAAAATAATTCTGTTACGGTTTGGTTCGATTTAATAGGATCTAAATGGTTTAGCTCGGTTCCGTAAGTATGATCGGTTAGTGGTTTTATTGCTCCAAATTCTCGATGAATAGTCAGAAAAAAAAAAAAAAAAACTCTTTCAAAGTTCCAGAGGCAGATATTGTCATTTGTCAAGTCGGTGATCGGAAAAACAAATCGACGCTGAAATTAACACCCAAAGTTGAGAAAGGCTGTGAGAGAGACAGAGAAGATTCGAAGAAGCGAGAGGAGATAGAAATGGCGCAACCAAGTAAAGAGCCCTGCAAGAAAGAAGCTTGCGACATCCAAGCCTGTCTCTCCAAGAACAATTTTCTTCCTCAAAGGTGATTTATTCCTTTCTTTTCTTTATTTTGTCTTTGATTTTCCCGGATTAATTATTCATCGCGATTGTCTGTAAAATCGAATGTGACGGCGAAATGCTATTTTGTTTCTTTTTCTTCCTCTTTTAAAGATGGCCTCAGGTTGCTTATGTTATGATGCGAGTGAATTAGGGATCCATTTAATTGGAGAGTAGGGTTGTCATCTTAGTTTTGGGGGTTTAGGGATAATGAACAGTGGGGGTTTCAGCTAAGTGTTTTGTTTCTCTTGTTAGCGTTAGATTTTATGCATCCTTGGATGGCTAGGATTATCACTTAGTGTACCAATCTTCCAAGATTAGGTGAATTTTTGGGTACTTGTAAGTCGTAATGGATCATAATCACTCTATTTCACGTATCTGTTTTACTAAATTATCGAGACCCTGATGGTATGAATTAACGAGACACTGTAGTATAACTGTATAACGTCAGGCTTTTGATTTAGATAGAGCTTTGGAACATTTTGAATTTTGGATCATTCATTACTAGTTTGAGAAAGAGAGAAAAAGCTTTCTACTAACCTGACTCTATGGTCTAATACATGACTACTAGTTTCCAGGTTTTTTGTCATGTTTTGTAGAAAGCATCATCTTGTTGTAGTGAATCAGGCATATCTCTAGGCATTATACAGTTTCATGAAAAGTTTGTGAAATAGGATCATGATGAACACAGTTAAGCGATGATTGAACAATAACCTCACTTTCTTTATGGTTGTTTTCTTCGTATTGCTACACTATCCCGCAAATAAGATGTATTGAATGCTGACTACATTATCAACCAGAGTGTGTGAATCATAATATAGTTTAATGGTGTAAATTTGTGGGTGCAGGTGCCAGAGAGTGATAGAGATGTTACAGGCTTGTTGTGAGAGATGCAATAACGAGTCAACACATTGTGGATCTGTAGCTGCTCTCTTGAAGCAAATCAAGAAGTAGTGAAACAGAGGGCTAAACCCTTTAAAGGCATCAAAACAGACTACAAATGCACATTACTCATTCTGTGTATGATAATTACGTTACTTTCCAACTAAAGAAACATCTTGAGTACTAATATGTAGAGTCTATTTTTGGGGTTATACCTTTAATAATGAAAATATGAGTTTCCACGTGGAGACTCGGTATTTATAACGGCCGAGCTTTCTGCAAAAATATCCGCCGACCATTTCCTCCTCCGACGAAAGCGAGCAACCATGTCAATCTCAATCCCCCTCAGCACCACTTTACAGCACTCGCCTTCTTCTTTTTCTCTCGTGCCTTCTTTCTCTCTCTGTTCTCCGATTCATTCAACCGCTGTTTCCGTTTGCGGAATTCGCCAGAGATGTCTCAGGATGGTCCCTTCTTGCGTCTCCTACTCTCAGAGCTCCGTCCAGAATGGTGCTACCGACGCCGTTTCTGTTGTCGGGAGGAACCAGATTCGTCTTGGTCTTCCTAGCAAGGGACGCATGGCTGCCGATTCGCTGGATCTTCTCAAGGTGAGTGTTTTGGGACACACACACACAAAATTGAGGAGTGTGCTGAGATATTTCCATGGAGATAATAGAGTTTTCGATCATCTTTAATGTTTCCTGTGCTAGTTGTTATCTGAGTTGCCAAAACTTTTGCTTATCACAGTGCTCGCCATTTTTGCACTGGAGTCTCCTTTAATTCTCATTATTGTGTTTAAAATTCGGTGAGATAATCGTAGGGAGCTGTGCTTTCAAGCTTAAGATCAAATTCTCCTTCTTTGCTTTCTTGGGTTATTGGCGAGCTTTCATTTTGATCCTTTGATTATCTGAAATGATTTTTCACGCTCAATATCTCTTAGCAACACACACTAAGTTGCAATCTCATAGCTCCTTCTCGCTCTTTTTATCTGCTTACTTTCTTCTTTCTCATGAAGGATTGCCAATTGTTTGTCAAACAAGTCAATCCACGGCAATATGTTGCTCAAATATCTCAGGTACGAATTTGGAGAAAGGCAACAGCGCATTGAGTTTTTTTTTTTGGTTTGGTGTTTCTCGATGTGTAGTGGTAATCTCTTTTCTCTTGTCCTCCAGTTACCAAATACTGAAGTCTGGTTTCAACGGCCAAAAGACATTGTCAGAAAGTTGCTCTCAGGAGATCTGGATTTAGGCATCGTTGGTCTTGACATAGTTAGTGAATTTGGTCAGGTAAATGACATCATATTCTTTATTTTGATTAACAGATACATATTGAGACTCTAGGATATCTTAGTGTTGGTGGTTGTTACACTGGTATTCATCGTAGAGATAAACTAACAAGTCTAATCTTGTTTTTCGCTCCTGTTATTTTCCTTTACATTGATAAGCCATACTATTTGCGTTAGCTTATATGACTTGGAATTGTCTTCTGAAGGCCACTCTTGCATCAGAATTCAGATAATTTGAGTTTTATTTCTAGGGAGATGAAGATCTTATCATTGTTCACGAAGCTCTCAACTTTGGAGACTGTCATCTCTCCCTTGCAGTACCGTCTAACCTACACTAGTTGTGGTTATCATCACTACAGATGACTTCTTGAATCTTGAATGCTCTTTTCATATGATTTCAGATACCCAATTATGGAATATATGAGAATATAAATTCTCTGAAGGAGCTAGCGCAAATGCCTCAATGGACTGAGGAAAGACCTTTACGAGTTGCTACAGGATTCACTTATGTATGATGAGTTACAAGTGTTTCTTTGGTGCATTGTTATCCTTTAACCTTTTTTCAGAATGCAATTTAATTTTTTTTGGAATTTATCCAACTTGTGTTTGCAGCTAGGCCCCAAATTTATGAAAGAAAACGGAATAAAGCATGTGACTTTTTCAACTGCAGATGGAGCCCTAGAGGCAGCTCCTGCGGTGAGATTTACATCCTGCAAATCGGTGTTACATTTCGAACTATGTTCCCTTACCAGACTACTAAGCTTCAGAAGGATTAAAAAGGCTAGGATTTTGTATGAAAATGTTTTGTACTTTAGATCTTTCGACAAGAGGGATATCATATTCTTCTTCTTATCATTTCGGAGTTTATCTTGCTGGTATGAGATTAATGTTCCATATTCTTGAAAGAATTTTTCTCTGCAAAAAAAACTTATAACCGAGTTCAATCCGAAACATGGCATTCTAGTATGTCTCGTCAGCCTTAGATGATGGGTTATAAATAATGCAGAAAGAAATTAACGTGGAGTGCAGTGTTTGTTGACCCTTTTTTTGTTTGTTAATTAGATGGGGATAGCTGATGCGATTTTAGACCTTGTGAGCAGTGGGACAACCCTCAAAGAGAACAATTTAAAAGAGATTGAAGGAGGGATTGTGCTGGAAAGCCAGGTATGATGTGAAGAGCTTTGAAATTGATTTTTGTTTCGCACTTGGCAACCGGTATACTAGAAGATGTCTCCTTTTTTCTTACTATCAGGCTGCACTAGTGGCGAGCAGAAGGGCATTGACTGAGAGAAAAGGAGCACTAGAAACAGTGCATGAGATTCTTGAGAGATTAGAGGCTCATTTAAAGGTGGATGGTCAATTTACTGTATGTGCGTAGTAATTGTTAATGTTTTGCCTGATTTCTACTTTTTCTTTTTTTCATCCACTGTTTTCACTTCAGGTTGTTGCAAACATGAGAGGAACGGATGCTGAGGAGGTGGCTGAACGTGTGAAAACCCAACCATCATTATCAGGATTGCAGGTAAAGTTTGGGAACATTTGAGGCCCTAGTTTCAACCAAAGAATGTCTTTTGATGTATATCTGTATTTCCAGTGATTGTAGGTGATAGTTTAGACGATTGTGCTTCTTTTGTGATGTGCAGGGACCAACCATAAGTCCAGTTTACTGTAAACGAGATGGAAAAGTATCGATAGAGTACTATGCCATTGTGATATGTGTACCCAAAAAAGCTCTATACGAGTCTGTGCAGCAACTGAGAGCGGTTAGTAATACCATCCATCTTTACTTCCCCACATTGCCCTTTTACTCTAAAATGTGTCACTGCAAGGGATTTTACAAATACATTGCTTTCACTCTTGAAATTTATCAGCCCAAAGCACTTTTTTTTTTTTGGTAGAACTCGAATCTCAGTTGTTTTTTTGAGTGATGTCATGAAATGTGATTGCAGGTGGGAGGAAGTGGGGTACTGGTTTCACCTCTAACATACATTTTTGATGAGGAAACTCCCAGATGGAGCCAGCTTCTGAGTAACCTCGGCCTTTGATGTTGTTTCACACTTGACTGAGACATACTTTGGCCTAGACATCCTTTGAAACACTCAAGTGTGTTCTTTTATGGTTTATCTTTATGAATCTTTTAGAAGAAAGACAGAGGTCTCTTTTCAAGTCCTTTTTTTTTCTTTTTTACGTCAACCTTCTTTAAGATCTAGTTCCGGGTGATAGTCAATTAAAACCAGTTTTTAAATTCATTTCGATCTTCGATTCCGTATATCTCACCTGCTCCTTCAATGAAACGAAACGAAACGAATAGTAAGGAGATCAAAACTTATGTAAGAAAATACAGTGAAAGTCACACTATTTCCATTTCATTAGATTCATGACTCAGGTTCTATAGTCGACCACATAAAAACTCGGTATCTCTCTAATCTATCAGCTTCTGAATTTTCTGACTCCTCACCCATTGTTGCAGAAATGAAATGAACTTTAATCTTCATGGAATATTCATATTTGACACACGCAAGATACAGACTAGATGCAGGTGCCATGGGTTTGGATGCAGTCACTGTCTTCGCCTTCAGGATTCGTTCAACTGAGGCATAACCATAGACAACCCCAAGGGAGCGTTGTGAGCTTTTTGTTATATTTTAAGCAAACCTACAACTGTAAACTCTTAAGGAGAGAGACATACCATGTGGGACCGTCAATTCTCCAGTGCCTATACATTTCAGTACTCCTACAAGCAGTCGAACCTGCACAGCATAAAGATACTAGAAATCAACACACCACAACGAGCATTACAATGGATATAAATCAAACCTGGTGGTAGAAAAGCGCGGGCACGTGCTGTTACTACATAGCAGCAATGCTGTCTCCTTGTACCAAAAGAATCACCATTTGTAGACCCCACCACATCGCCAACATTTGTAGTAACATCAGCAGTCTCAGTCTTTGGTTGACTGGAACATGCCCATTCTGTTTAGGTTACCCCACGCCCTTTCTGTGATAGATGGAAAATATGGAGTGATGGTACTTCATTAACATTTAGTTCGTCTAAAGATCTCATAGGTGACTTTGCCTGCATAACAACGATTCATCAAATGATTATCAGGTTTCCAAGAGAGTATCAGTCTACACATCAAAGTAAATTCTCATAGAGATGACAAACTATCTTTCCTTTCCCACAAATCACTGAGACGAATGGACACATATACATATTAAAGAACACTGCTAGAGTAATCATACATTCATATTTGGTCAGAAACAAATATTTAAGTTCTACCAAGCCACAAAAAAGATGCATTGATCAGTGATTCTATGAATGGGAGTGGGGAAGATATCCAACCATTCAGCACATTTCATATTAATCGTGTATGACATAAAGAGATCTTTAAACAAAAACATACAAAGAAATTTGACCTGGCAACCTGCTGCCCTGAAGGAGCTAAAATCATGAGATCCAACAAGGACTCTGCATGCTTCCTGTGAACCAATCACCGACAATAGTCGTTAGAGATCTCTTATTTTTAGTGTGGTAAGGAGTCATCTTTAAAGGTAAAAGAAATGTTTAGATCACACTGTTGATATTGATCAAAGCAGAGGTAGGTGAACCTGCATAGAGCAAAGATCTAGCTGCTCAGGAATATGCCAAGCACGGTCTTTTTCAAGGATGGATAAAGGATCTGACCCCGATAGCAAGCAATAGAAGTATCTACAGTGAGTGCATGGAAACATTCAGTATTGCCAATTGCAGGGATGAACCCATTCAATTGAAATCAGACACATCTTTGATCCCAAAATACAAACTTAAAAGTTAGCATAACATAGTACTCTAAAACAGGATCAGCACACGTTTGAACATTAAAATCTCTAGAACAAAGGAGTATTGGCCTCTCTAATGCGTGTATGTACAGAGAATACCTACGTGCGCTCCCGGGCCTTATATCTGGTATAATAATTACTTGGAACACACCGAACATCAATCACCATAACATCGCCATCAATTTTCTGATGAATTCAAACATGGGGATTTAAATCAGATGTTCAGTAGTAGACAGATTAGAGAAACTCTTAGCGAAATTGTCAAGAGACTTCAAGTAAAATTTGTTAAGATCACAATAATTGCATGATATACATGATAACCGTTGTATCCCAATGTAAATTCAAATAAATCATCAAATATTGACCTGTAAAAAATGGTTCACAGCTCTCTGGACCACACCAGGTTCATGAGGTGGTAGCTGCATGTAGAAAATAAGGTTCAGTGAGAATGCCAAAATATTTATCTTTAATAATTGCCAAGAAAATTAAGCATAGAAGGTCAGATGTTTGTGAATGTAAACATTGGTGATTTTATCCATATCCATGAATAAACCAGACAACTGGAACATATGATCTTTGAAACAATGCGGATAGTGTCCTTCCTCTATTAATAACATGAACGAACACCGATATTTTCAATTGCTAGCCACAAGATAAATAACAATGGGTGAAAAAGAAATACCACTTCACCAGGCTTCCTTTTACTGATGCGTTCCACATCGACATGACAAACATTTGAAATCAATCTAACATTTGATTCACTTGGAGAAAACATTTTATCGTTGGAGAGGGAATCTAAGAAATTACAAAAAAAAACAAACGGACTATAACCTGTAAGACACCAACGACGGTGCGATCCGTAGCCTGCTGTTGTGAACCCGAGAAACGCGTTCCGGTATACTCAATAGCAACCAAGTAACGCTGCATTCTATGATTAATTGGGTTCATGGATAGCTCCGTCTCCGAGATGACCAATCCTTGTTGTTCCTCTGCTTCCTCTTCTTCGTCACTGAATCCCCCGATTCTTGCAACCTTTGAGAGTCTCTCGAGTGATTCCTGAGAATTTGTTGAATCGAGAGGATGCTTCAGATTATCGGACATTATAACTTACCCACAGATTTTTGAATCATTGCCGAAGGGTTTAAAGAATATGGAGGCTTTTGGATGTGTGTTTAATTTCGATCTCTTACAAGCATGTTTAGACGTATGGTTTTTTTTAATTCTATAAAATATTTAGCTTTTTGTTAGCGGGTTGAGCCAGGCCCATGTAATAGTGCAATACATGGGCGACTCGCGATAGCCCAGATAGCAAGCTATCATAGTGGGCTTTCCCCCTTAAAAAACAGAGTTAATATCGTGTGGGCCGATGACCCACATATCAGATATTAAACTGATAAGAACAGATACTACACTTGATCTTAGCCAAAAGGCCGAGAAAGGTATGAAGTGAGGGTGGACCCGCAGCCTCTTTTTTATACTATCAGACTTCCAAAACGTCTTCCCTACTTCTCGATGTGGGACATTTTTCTTAAACATATAAAATGAACCTTACGAGTGGGTTCCACCAAATTCCGAATACCAAACGTGCTTTCATATAATCCCAATATCATGATTTCTTTATTCCAATCTCTTCATTAAATCTGAAAACTGATTAATTTATTATTGAAATAGTGAATATGAATCTGTAGCCTCACATCTGAAGAGGAAATAAAAACCAAACACCCTAGCAAAGGGAAAAAAAAGAAGAACCTAATGATTTCTGAACTAACTAAAGCAATTCAGAAATAATAAATAAAGATAACAAGGAACTGAAAATCCAAGAATGTCTCATGTTGAATTGCCAGTGTTCTTCTTGTAAGCAGAGTAGCCTCTTATGGAGAGATTCTTGGTTAGATTGACAAGAGATGCTTCTTGTGTTTTGCTACTGCTACTTCTGCTCCAATCATATACTCTTTCTTGATCATTCATTCTCCTGTTGCCTTCCATCTCATACTGATTCAAATACACACAAGATCAGGGTTGAGACCAAAAACACAAAGTTGTATATATGTCTGGAGAAGATGAACAAGATAATTAAGGTTATGAGCATTTTTACATCATAGTCTTTCTCTTTGAAAAGATCCATGCGAAGGGTGGTCGGTTTATTATCCTTTTTTCACTCGAAGAGACTTCTTCTCTCGTTCTTCATAAAAGTCCATGTCGTCTAACAAAGATGTTACCACAGGGTGGAATTGTACACATCACCTGCTTCGTCCATTGTGTTATATATATATATATATATGTGTCATGTTTTATCAGAAGATTATATTTTTATCTAATCTATTATATTCTTTAATTCTTCAAAGTCACCCCAAAAAATAGGTATGATTTTGTCCTTTTTAAAAATACTTTAAAATCTTTACAAACCAAACATCCCAATTCCTCAGCCACATTTACATGCTTAAGAAAACATCCATTTTGCAATTGAAAGGGTTATAAACTGGCCGTGTAACAAACAAGTGGTTTATAAGCAGCAAACCGCAAATACTGTTTGTATTCATGCATCCTCATTCCCATATAACCAAACGAACTCATCAAAGACAGAAGCCATGAGGGCGGAAAATGCTCTCTGGCTGCTCCAACTACTGATATCAATAGAGCTTATACAGAAGCAATGAACCGATAAGCATCTTACGAATGCAAAGCCATAAAGAGGTTCTGCTTACGGGCATGCTCTGGGACAAGCCGGTTCACGATATCAGGAGGAATGCCAGATAGCTCTGCAGACACAAAACATAATAAATCACAGATTCATAAATATGGAGAACAAAGCGTTTATTATTTCTTAGCGTTCAAATATGTCAAAAGGCCACAATGTTCAATTGATTAAGCATCCTTCATTATTCAAAGAACATCTACTAACACTTAATGAGGTTTCGAGGTTTATATTTATTAGCAATCATGAGCAAAAAGACAACATGTCAACACCTTACTAGAGCATATGCATGTTAGTCTCTTAAGAGGCACACCACGAAAAATAAGGGACTGTACCTTGCGGTTTGAAGTTGAAAAGCGGAGGAAGTGGCCGGCCATTGGGGAGACGAGTGTTTGGGTCCCTTAGTTCATCAAATAACGGATGAATACAGGCTTCCAACTAAAACAATACCAAAAGGTTTTTTCATGAGTTTGGATCCTTAGATGCTGATCTGAAACAATAGGAGAGTAAAATACACAGAAGAAGAAAAAAGTATGGACAACTTACAGCTGTGCATCTCAAATTAGGGGAATATTGAAAGAACCTACAAAGAAGATCAACTGCTTCTGGTGGCAAACGTTTTTGGAACACCTGATAGGCACAAATACATTATTCATGCAGTAATAAGGATTCAGAGAGAAGCAAAGCTTACAAGGCGATAATCACTTAAGCCAATTAAATTCTTAATACTATTGGAAAATAAGAAGCCCAAACAGTTTAGTGCAAACCACCAAATTGTAGAATGGCAGAGTACAAAATCCTAAAGAGCATCTTCCACCAGATAGAAATATTCAAACTAGAACTGAAGCTACAATCATTTAGCCAACTGTTTTCAACTCTATGACACAGGTAATGCCTTCTTCGACAGTATTAGGAGTTGTAATTTAAGTACATTCACAAGAATCATGCCATTGCTAACGACCATTCCATTACTCCTTAAGACTATAAAGATAACCTTTGGTTTACTCCCACAAAAAACTTTCATAAGTTCAAGACTCTCGAAAGTGAATTAGCCAGAGCAAAAGACAAACATCATTAAAATTTTGATACATATCTTGCATGATTAGTATTCCAAACAATCACAAATACCAGAACACCTCTTTCAAAAAAATTAATTCACCAACAAAACCACTGATTTAAGAATATCCTGGTAGGTGATAATCAATAACACTAGAAGGCATACCTTGTGCCATGGATGAGGCTTTATCTGGGGAAACTTAAATTCTGTATAGTTTGGATTCATGCACTTGATTTCCTCCCTTGTTGGTGTACCTAAAACCTGCATTACATATAAAAGCACATGAAATAGGAAAAATAAGGTTTCCTCGAAATCAAACTGAGCAATTCAAAGTTTGTTGCTTTCTTTAATACTGAATCCGAACTCAACAATAAACGTAACAAATTGTGATGCAGAAGCCTGGTATTATTCAGATATATATTTGACAATCTGCACCATATTCTGATATGTAAGGGTAGAGGACTACTCCCTAAACAAAAGTTCTAAAAGCAATAATCAGGCATTGCCAAGCCCAAGATAATTGCTTCATATATACAGATAATTAATAAAAATGGCTACCTTAATGATTTCAACAAGCTGATCGACTCCGCTCTCACCAGGAAACAGAGGCTGCACGACAAGTTAGCAAGGGTACAAAAAAGTCAGACAAGGAAGAAACTGAATGGATAGCAGAAAAACAAATAGCTAATGCAAAATTGTGCTTTAACCTTTCCGAGAAGCAGTTCGGCCATCACACAACCAGTGGACCATATATCGATTGCAGTTGTGTATTCACTAGCACCAAAAATGAGTTCTGGAGCACGATAGTATCTTGAACAGATGTAAGAAACATTGGGTTCTCCTTTTACCTACAGAGAACAAGAACATGTCACATACTCCCAGAATAATTCGTTAAAAACTGTATCAATAAATCTTACCAACACTTTTGCACTCCCGAAATCACAGATTTTTAGCTGATGTGTGTGTGGGTTCACCTGCAGAACAACATCAGTAAAGCCAGATATATATGCAGTAAAATTGAAACCGGATAATTTTTATATAAAAGTTCTAATTAGACGCAGACATGTTACTTTAAACCAAAAACAGCAAAAAAGTACAACTATTTACTCAAACTTAGTTTTCAGAATCCTGTCTCAAGAACGAACTTTCTTAATAGTATAAACTCGAAATACACATTTATCATGTCAGAATCTAAACTTAGTATGACATATCAAATTTAAAGAATGTATGATAATGTCTTTATATTCCCAACTCGTAGAGGCTAAGAACTAAAAAGATTAGAAACATATTCAAGCATAAATAGGTTATAGCAATAAATAAATGTCATATATTATATATTTCTTTTGAAACAGGGTTTCACAATTGGAACTTACTAGCAGGTTTTGAGGCTTAATATCACGGTGACAAAGACCGTGGCAATTATGAATGCAAGCAAGCGCCCTGCAAATCTGCAACCATTAACAGAAACTTGTCAAAATTCTTTGGAGAATGCCCAGCGAATTATCAATCAGGCATACAGTTACGAATTCATTATACTTTCAAAGCATTCCAATATTAATACATAAATACACAAACACTTGAATTAGTTTTTGAAGAAAATGAAATTATCTCATACTGTTAACAGATTGAAAGGGAGTCAGATTATAATTTGCAAGGAAAAAAAAGTCATAGAAGAAAAATCATAGTAATAGAGAAAATTTGAAGTAATGTCAATCACGGAAATATAAATGGTAGGACTAAAAGAGGCTACTTCCTTTGTTCAGAGTACCTCCCAAATTTAAGGTGAAAATTAATTGTCCAACAGTCTCTTTTCGACTTCTAAGGGAGTAGTTTACAGAAAATCAGATGGAACAATGCAAACTAATCTGAATATTTATCACATGATCAACCAAGAATGAGGTTACATCCACCTAGAAAGTCAAGGAGAAATTTCCACCCACCTATTCTGGGAAGAACCAGAGGAATCCAGTTGACATGCATAGAATACAAAATCGCTTGATACTAATAGAATTCAGTGAAACAAAACGAGCCTCAAATTTTAAGTGAGTGCTTATGATACTTCATGAAATGAAAACTAAAACAGTTCAAATCCAGGAAATAGTTACCTGATAGGTGTAGAGTTTAACGTATATCAATGGCATCAGCTGGTTCGTCCTACTGTAACTTCTTGCAACACGATTGACGGTCTCAGGCACAAATTCAAGGACAAGATTCAAATAAACCTCTTCATTGTTTGTTCTTGAAAAGAAGCTATGCTTTAAACCAACAACATTGGGATGGTCTAGCATCTGCATTATTTGCAGCTCCCTGTTCTTGTAGCGCTTGTCTTGTAGAACCTTCTTGATGGCAACAACCTCCCCAGTTTCCCTACATTTGGCCTAACAGAAGGAAACATAAATGTGCGGGAAAGGATCCAAATCAAGAGTAAGAAAATCAGGGATGTTAAATTAACTTACTTGGAAAACCATGCCAAAGGAACCAGTACCGACAACGTGTTCTGATATGTAACTGACTGTCTGCCAATTGAAATAAATATCTATGTGAGAAAATTTAGATAACTTCATAACCAATTTACACATACAATTTTCCATAACCATCCAACCTGTCTTGATTGACCATTTTGACCACGGACTGTAGTTCTAATCACATGACCAGGTTCAGCACCAGCCCCATCAATAATATCTGGTTCACTATCCTGCAACATATCAAAAACCTCAGACACTGTAAACTACTCCATAACATATATAAGCTCGTGATAAGGAAGCTAAAAACAGTTAAATAAACATGAAAAAGAAAGCAATGCAAGACTTACTCTCTCATTATCGGTCTCTACCTTGTTCCTAATCCTCGTCTCGGCCAAATCTCTCGTCAACCAATCTACTGAACTAGAAGAGGTCTTTAAACCTTTGGCGGATCTCGAACTGCCTACTCCATTCCCCAGTCCAGAAGATGCCATTATATTTATTATGAAGACAACAAGTACTAATATTTGATAGCATCATAACTCTTGGTGATTTGGTGTCCCATCCCATCAAAGAACCGATCTTCCTAGTAGAATTTTCAAGGTCACTGGCATTAGATAAAGGTCTGTATTATATCTCAAGGAACTTGAATCATTACAAAACTCATGAACTGATACAAAAAAAAAAAGTAGTCAATCTATAAGGAAAATTTAAACTTCTTCAGTAAACACTGATGAACTTTGAACCAGTGGTGAATTGACACACTATTACTGGCTAGGAATATAGATGAAACCCAGCTCAATTGAGGCCGATCAGATCTACTGCCAACTAAAATTGATTTGTAATTGACAAGGTTTGATTTGAAAACTCAATTTCTAGAGCAGCTCAGAAAATCAGCAAAACAGTTACTACCCAGAAGAACCCTAGTTCAATTGAGAGGATAACGAAGGAAAGTTTCAAAATATTCGCAGCGACATCATTAGATAGAGGATCAAAACTGATCATCACCTTGAGCTGTCTTGTAGAAGAATGGAAACCAAAGTCGAGCATTTGACGATGTCTTCTTCTTCTTCTTCGATTGATGAGCTTCACACGGAAAAAAAATCTAAAGCATTTTTCTCGGTGATTGATCAGATGGAAAATAAACTAAAACCTTTCGAATATTTTTTCTTGCTTCTGCCTTAATTTTTGTTTTCCTCTCTTCTTCCACTTCAGTCTTCACTCTTCTTTGTCGATTTCTAGTTTTCTACCGTTTTGAATCAAACGAGATTACGAAAGGACAGCTCATCATTATAAGCATGTTATATCTATGGGATTATTTTTGTATTACATCAATTTTTTTAATAACACATTGACGATAACAGTCTAACACAAACCACTCAAAAATATTAGAAAATGATATTCTTTTTCTATCAGCCACACATTAACTTAGTATACAAAATTTCAATATAAATTATAGCACATTAATACAAATTATTAAACTAAAATTTTTGATATAAACAATAATATTATTAAGTAGGCTTTATTCAGATTTCGTAGTTCAAAATATTCTTATAGGATGTCCCCAAATATCATAACATGAAAAATCAGTTTTCAAAACTCAACCTACCTAATAAAAAAACTGTGACTGGATATTCAAACTTTTGGTCTCCAACTTATTTCAACTATAGTGTAAAGTGGAAACTTACAAAAGAAAATAACATTTTGTGCTTACTACTATAAATCATTTCAGTATTCAACAAGCGTTTTTTGTCGACACATCCCAGCCTCCGCTCCAAAATGCATCTCTATGGAATATATTATAATGCCTTTCGTGTTTTGAGATACAATAAAATAACAATACGTTCTTGGAATTTTCTAGTGAATTAAAATGCTGTTGAAGGAAAAAAAAACAACTTCAAAAAGAAAAGCCACTTTCGTATTTGCTGGTATTATATAGTAAAAGAAGACACCTTTAGTTGTCGACAGTTAGGTAAGGCTGAACGCCACACTTTTCTTTGGTGCTTAAAGCTTCAATAGTGTGATGAGATGTGTTCATTTCTTTGTCGTTGATTCTATCATAAATAGTCACTATAAGATGAAGGTTTTTAAAAATGTGTTTGGCAACAAAATGTATATGTTAGATAAGATGTGAAAAGATTGATAAAATATGTCCCGTTTTAGATTGATTAACATTGATGAAATATATGTGAAAACGGTTTATGTTAATACGAATTCTTGGAATGTTATTGTAACGGGTGTGCAGTAAGATTTATATGAATTCTTGGAATATATTTAAGAACATAAATCTTACCGAATTGTAGTTGAAAAGAGAAGTTAATTATGTTTGCTTTGCTTAGATCTTTGAAAATTTCAGGCATGCATAGTGCTTTAGGTTAATACTCCTCTGTGGTCTCCGCGTGATCTTATTTGCTACTTAAAATATAAACCAAAAAGGAATAATGCAATAAAGTCGTAAGTAGGTCCAAAGTGTACTGCTCATTAGCCTACACTAGGAAGAGGTGGTCTTATTATAACCTAAAAGCCTAAAGTTGCTTTATTTTGCTTTTTAAAGTACGATAGATAGATTACCATTTTAACAATGATTTTTTAATGTTGACCAAACGACAACAAAACTATAGTTTACAATTGTGTAATCAGAAGCTAATGTGTTTGGACTTTTATCGTCATTGGGCCTGGTTGGCCCGATCGTTGGTACCGGGTGTGGTTATTTATAATCAGCAGAATTCTAGACTGTGAATGATGATAACCAATTAAAAGAAAGTGCATTGTAGTCAAACTGCATGTCTTCATCATTTATATAAAAAAAAGTGTCAACTTTGTTGTAATCGGATCGCGAATCCTCGGTATTAGAAGATTATATGCCGTGAATGTAATAAAAAAAAGTGCAAAGCGGTTAAATCGCATGTCATAATTTATTAAAAATGGTTAACTTTGTTGTAAATCTGCATGCTAATCTCATGATAATTCTTTTGAAAATTAAAAATTTCTTCTAACGATGTGGTGGATAATGTTCCGTGATGTGGGGCATACTATACACATTATACACTTGCTTGACTTGTCCTGCCTCGATCAATCAGATTGTTTTTGTAATTTGTATCATCCAGTCCGCTGTCAACATTTGATTCCTATGAAAAAACTCTTGCAATTTTGAAGGCCAAACGCTTTTTCAACGTTAAGAACGACAAACCCAAAACCCCGCGTTTTGTAAATTGTAACACGTTGCACTCTCAATCAACACTGGCTTATTTCTAGGCCAATCCATCTCCACGGCTCTTTTTTTCCCGTAAGGAAAGAAATGTCAATGTCATCGGTCTCATTTGTCTCGCTCACTTTCTTCAGCCTTCTCCTCGTTTCTTCTCCGTCATCATCTTCATCTTCCGATGACATCTCCGAGCTCTTCGACGAGTGGTGCCAGAGACATGGTAAAGCATACGGTTCCGAAGAAGAGAGGCAACACAGGATTCAAGTCTTTAAAGATAATCACGACTTCTTTACCCACCACAATCTCATCTCTAACTCTACTTATTCTCTTTCTCTCAATGCCTTCGCGGATCTGACTCACCACGAGTTCAAGGCCTCTCGTCTTGGTCTCTCTGTTTCCGCGCCGTCGATAATGGCTAAAGAACAGAGTCTGGGTGGTAGCGTAACTGTTCCAGATTCTGTTGATTGGAGGAAGAAAGGAACTGTTACTAATGTCAAAGATCAAGGAAGCTGCGGTATTCCTTCCATCGAGTTTCAGATTTGATATGAGCAAATTCCATGTTCCCAACTCTTTAGGAAAGTCTAGAAGCTAATATCTTTGTTTCTTTTATGACATTTACTGCCTGAGAGAATGAACAAAATTTAGGAATTTGGTTCAGAAACTGAAATATGTTACCTCAGATAGACTTTAGCAATATAGAACACTGTTCTCAGAAGTCAGATGTATCCATGTTGATGATTTGAAGGATGATGAGATGTTCTGTTACATTTACAGGGGCGTGGTGGTCGTTCTCAGCAACTGGAGCTATGGAGGGAATCAACCAGATTGTAACAGGGGATCTCATTAGCCTCTCTGAGCAGGAACTGACTGATTGTGACAAGTCATACATTGCTGGCTGCAATGGTGGTCTCATGGACCATGCTTTTGAATTTGTCATGAAAAACCATGGAATTGATACTGAGAAAGATTATCCTTATCAAGAACGCGATGGCACCTACAAGAAGGATAAGGTATAGCTTTTAATTTCTCTCTGCATGTTCTCTCTTTCCCTGTTTCTCCCTACTTGCTAACGTATATGAGTCTTTCCGCTTCTGCAGTTGAAAACGCGGGTTGTGACAATTGATAGCTATGCTGGTGTAAAGTCAAATGACGAGAAAGCTTTAATGGAGGCTGTTGCGGCTCAGCCAGTTAGTGTTGGCATCTGTGGAAGCGAGAGAGCGTTTCAGTTATATTCTAAAGTAAGTTGGATGACTAGAGATACATCTACTCCATTTTCTGAATGCACAAACACTTGTGTGATTGTCAATTTTAACTTTTTGATGCAGGGAATATTCTCTGGCCCGTGTTCTACATCTTTGGATCACGCAGTGCTCATCGTAGGATATGGTTCACAGAATGGTGTTGATTATTGGATTGTGAAGAAGGTTGGGGAATGGATGGGTTTATGCACATGCAGCGTAACACCGGGAATTCAGAAGGGATATGCGGAATCACTATGCTCGCTTCATATCCCATTAAGACACATCCAAACCCGCCTCCACCGGCCCCTCCAGGCCCCACAAAATGCAACCTTTTCACCTATTGTTCAGCTGGAGAGACATGTTGCTGTGCAAGAAACTTGTTTGGTTTATGCCTCTCATGGAAATGCTGCGAGATAGAATCCACTGTGTGTTGCAAGGATGGTCGCCATTGTGACACAACCAGAAGTCTCTGCCTTAAGGTATTTTAGCTGAGGATTGTATATACTGATCACAATGCTCTAGTTCTATGTTTTTGTTGACTGATGAAGCTATTCTATGCTTACAGACAACTGGAAATTTCACAGAGATCAAGCCCTTCTGGAAGAAGAACTCTTCAAGTAAACTTGGCAGATTCGAGGAATTGGTTATGTCGGAGAAGTTTCTACGCATATGTTACAGAAATTTCAAACTCACTTACATTGAAACCTCATAAATTGGGTTATCTGTATTGAGAGGGGATTATTTGTAGCTGTTGCTGAGATATATATATCATCACGGATGTATTTAGTCTACTCTTTCATTTGGATGTATACAACTTTTGAATCAATCAAGGACATTTGCAGGACAAACACAGTATTTGTATCTGCAAGAGTCAAGACACGTAAAGTAAAAAGAGTATCATCTATACATATTGTATACAAAAGCAGAGACTAAACTTCGCTATTGTTATCCTCTCTTTTGTTCAGTTCTGCAATCTTCTTCTTCTTAGTTTTGTGCAGGTAGTAGAAGTAAGATGCTAGAGCCAAGACTGCTCCTAGCAAAGCACCTCTTCTCTGCCAACCAAAGTCATCGTCCATGAAATCAAAAGCCAGCACAACAAGCAAAGCCACAACCGGGGAAGCGCACATATGAACAATATCAGCGAATACACCGGACACCAGAAGCACAAGACCTAACAGCCCGACCGCCCAAAGCTGCCAAGAGAGAGCTAACCCAACCAAACTCAGAATGTAGTACGTTTTCCCTTTCTTAAACATCTCGCTATCGCCTTTTAACTCCTTAAACTCACCACTGGCAAACAGACCCACAATGCAAACGAGTGTAGCGATGAAGGAAACACAGATTTGCATCTCCAAGACCATCCGAAACACCTTCTTGTTACCATACCTCTTAGTCTTCACCAACACATTTTCGAACCCGAGCTGCATTACGCACAGGGACAAGGAGAAAGCGAGTGTAGGGAATATGAGTATCAACCATGCCTTGATGTCGTAAGCATCAGATTCATCTTCATCAGGGGTTCCGGCAAATGCAGGGCCACCAAAAAAGTAGGCCGCAAGAGTAAAGATTATCGATATGATGAACCATCTGTTAAACTTGAGACGATTTATGAAAGCTGAAAAGAGGGAGGTGAGTATCAATTGAGTTGATAGCAAAATCCCCCAGCCTACGTATAATTTCCCCAGCGCATATAACTTGCTATAAACAGAAACAAGAACACCGAGAGAAATGTAGAGCGAGAACACTCGAAACCAGCCATTGTTGGTTTGATTGGAGACTGTTTCTTCCGGGTTTGGTTTTGGTGAAGGAAAAATAAAGAAGAGTGGAATGAGGATTGGAAACGCAGCGTTTTGGACCACAGCTTGCGTCCATGTTCCTCTGTATTGTCGGTCTTGATCACTCTCTGATCGATTGTCTTGGACGTAGAAGAAGTTGAGCAGAAGCATGACGAGAGAATCTCCGGCGAAGATTTAAAAACCGCAGAAGAAAACAGAGACCCACCATTTGCGTTGATTAGGCTTCAGGGATTGATTATAGCTCATGATCTGGCCGCCTGGTTCTGGACCTTGAAACTCTTCCATGAGTCTCTGTTTTTGCTTGGATTTTTGCAAATACGAAAACATTAATCTTATAAACCCTGGAAGCTTGAACTCATTCCCATGATTGGTTAACGTGCAAACACACATTTCAATCTGAAAAGAGAAGTCTTGGTCACGAAATGGTCATGCTTTTGACTCAGCGTTGCGTGAATTGGTCTGATTGATATCAATTTCTTAAAAGAATAACATATCTGTAAAATTGGTTATTATATATTATCAAATAGCATATTGGCGGCAAAGGAGGCTTCAAGAGGTGGCGAAGAAGCTGGACATTGTCAGAAAACTTATGTGACCAATTAAGATAACTGATTCGATTCGACGGGCATAGTTCTGAGGAATCTTGTTTGATATATTGATCACTTGTTAAAATGTTTTACTCCACTCATAGCCAATTTAATTTTCTAGTTAGAAACCTATGATTTCTAAAACAAGTAATCATAGTTTTTATGTTGTTGAAGTGTTTTGTGCTGTTGTTGAATACTGACCGCATCTTGTTGCATATTGTTAACTAGTGATGAATGGAGTAACAAATGTCGTAACACATGTATAATATTTTGTAACTGAAGCACTCTTGTGATGTTTCTATAACAAGAAGGTTAGATGAATTACCTAATTTACATTCAAAATGGTGTAATTCATCTAACCTTATTGTTTCCCGATTCAACTTTTTTTTTTGGGATCAATTTGTTATGGTTTCATCATGGATAAGTAATTTAAAATTTGCTTTTCATTATCAGAACTCAGAAGAAGACCCGAATCGCAATACTGAAGTAAAACCGACTTAAACCAGAACTGAACCAAACAAATAAAAAAAAATTTGGAGATCAGAAGACTGAACCAAAGAAAACATAAAGAATGAACACGTGGCGTGAAAGGAGCAAACCGTGTGACCCGAAGCAGTGGGACAGTGGCTTGATAAAGAGGTCAGAAACATTTGAGTCTTTGACCCAAAATGCTTCCTCCTGAAGGAAATTAGAAAACGTGAGAGATGGCGACGAAGACTGTTTGGATCATACTGTTGTGTTTATTTGTTGTTTCACAGGCGGATCAGGGTTTCGATGTTCGTCATCACCTCTCCACCGTCACCAGGTTCTTTCTCTCAAATCTTTTCCATTGTTTGTGTGGTTCCCGACGAAATAGAATCAGGAAACAACACTTAGCATCTGGGTCTAAATTTGTTTGACCTAATTGGTCAGAATACTGCGGTTTGCTTGACAACATCGACACTATTTTGTCAGAAGAAGAATGGAAATTTGTGTAGTTTCTTTAGTGAGTTCTATTTTTTTTTTTAATTGAGGGAATTTGAAATTGGTGTGCAGATACTCTGTTTCGAAAGATGTTACACAAAATTTGATTGAAGGGTCGAATGTACCCAGTGAGTGTACACCTATCCATCTTAACCTTGTGGTAAGCATAATTTATTTGGGGAAAATGGAATGGAAAATCTAAAATGAGGAAGAATGAAGACTGAAATGGTAGTTTTTTTGACATGTTAGGCTAGGCATGGAACTCGTTCTCCGACCAAGAAACGGTTGCGGGAATTGGAGAATTTGGCTGGTAGATTAAAGGAACTGGTAAGAGATGCAGAAGCTAGGAATTTGCCTTCAGAAAAAATCCCTGGATGGTTAGGACAATGGATATCTCCTTGGAAAGGAAAAGTAAAAGGTGGGGAGCTAATCAGGCAAGGCGAGGACGAGTTGTACCATCTGGGAATCCGGGTCAGGGAACGGTTTCCAACTTTGTTTGAAGAGGATTACCATCCTGATGTATATACAATCAGAGCTACACAGGTTGGTTGCTTTTGAATGTTTGTGTTTCTGTTTCGGCCAAGCAAAGTTTGACAGTGTGAACACTAGAATTTGGTTGCATACATTGGTGGAGGACATTCCTGAATTGTTTAAATGTCTTGGTAGATTCCTCGGGCATCTGCAAGTGCTGTGGCTTTTGGAATGGGGTTATTCAGTGAGAAAGGAAATCTGGGACCAGGCCGTAATAGAGCATTCGCTGTCACAAGTGAAAATCGTGCAAGTGATACAAAGCTGAGATTTTTCGAATGTTGTCAGAACTACAAGGTATTGTTGTGATTGACTCAGTCTCAGTTATTTTTTCATTGATATGGGTAATCCTAAGTGTAGTAATCATTCTTATTATTTGCTTCTGAGTTTTATTTTTGTGTACATGGTCTATGAACGCAGAGCTATAGAAAAGCTAAAGAGCCTACTGTGGATAAGCTCAAGGAACCTGTTCTGAATAAGATTACAGCTTCTGTTGCAAAGAGATACGATTTAAAGTTCACGAAACAAGACATTTCTTCTCTCTGGTTTCTGTGCAAGCAGGTACTTCATACGCTCCTTCCCTGGGGGTTATCACACCTACTTCTCGTCATGAATCAGTTATAAAATCTAAGTTGTTCTGAAAGTTTCAGGAAGCATCATTGCTTAATGTAACTAACCAAAGTTGTGGACTTTTCACTCCATCTGAGGTACAAGTTGCCAATTCTGTCTTTATGTCTTTGGATATTTCTATATATGCTGTAGATACCCTTAGGCTTATGGATTGAGTGCTATAATGCTATTTATTTGCAACACGTAATCATCTGTAGGTTGCTTTGCTGGAATGGACAGATGACTTGGAAGTGTTTATCCTCAAAGGTTATGGCAATTCCTTAAACTATAAAATGGGAGTTCCTTTGTTAGAGGATGTTTTGCATTCGATGGAAGAAGCTATCAAGGCCAGAGAAGGTAGTCTCAAACGAAACCATGTCTAATTGTTTGTCCTATTTGCTTGTCATCTTAGTTACCAGCTCTAATTGTTTGTCCTATTTAACTACCATGCAGAAAAGCTCCCACTTGGAAGTTACGAAAAAGCAAGGCTTAGATTTGCACATGGTGAAACAATAATTCCCTTTTCTTGTCTTCTTGGGCTTTTCCTTGATGGGTCTGGTTAGTTTATCAATTTCCGCTTCTCTTATATCGCTGTGTTTGCATTTGCTGTGATGCATATAATTCTACTCAGTGCTTGTTCTTAAAGGATTTCTGAAATTTTTCAGAGTTTAAGAAAATACAGAAGGAGCAACCGTTGGAACTCCCTCCTCAGCCTCCTAAAACCAGGGACTTTAGAGGCAGCACCATGGCTCCTTTTGGTGGGAACAACATGCTTGTCCTCTACAGTTGTCCCGCGGATTCCTCTCCCAAATACTTCGTGCAGGTTCTGCACAATGAGCATCCTATTGCAGTTCCAGTAAGTTTCATCTAACTTATAAATCCAAACCCGACTTCAGCTCTATTGTAGTGGACGCATAGAACTTCCACTACTTTGAGAAATGAATCAATTCATTTTATTCTGTCTCTCTTTCATTCTGTTTCTTAATATCGGCTTACAAGTTTATCCATTGCTAACCAACAGGGTTGTGACGGCAAAGATCTGTGTCCACTTGAAGATTTCAAGGTATTTTGCATCTTATTGTCTAACTTTTCCTACAAATATTTACATTTCTTCGTAATAAACCTACACAGGCATGACTTGTTTGTGTATACTTTTGACAGGCCAAAGTGGTAACCCCTCATCTCAAGCATGCGTTTGACAACCTGTGCAATGCTAATCTAGATGATCCGAAACAGTCACCTCCACTGTTGAATTGGCTATTTGGGTCGAGCAAAAAAACTGAGCTCTAGTTACTTCTCAATTTGATCTTACAGTCGGGCTGAATACGGTTTGAAATGAAATTTCATAGAGGAATGTCGTCTGTTTTTTTTTTGTCCCCTTGCCACAATTCTTCTTTAGTTAGTTCAATCCACTAATCCGAATGGTGTAAGAGGCACAGTGGCTCGATTTTGATCTCTGAATCTCATTCCATCCTTGCTTGGTAGCTGCTAAAAGCTCTAAACGACAGATCTGGTCAAGTATGGACTTGTAGTATTGACTCTATGTTCATGTAAATACATGTATGTTGCATTGCGGATTCCAAACCCTCAAGGAGTAACACTTTTTGACATAAATGTACCAATCAAGAAAAGAATGTGTATTTCTCCATTTGTATACTTGATAGGGGGAAAACTGAAAACAACTCTATGATCTAGTGATATAATTGATGGAATCAGGATACTCAAGACGAATATAATCATACATGAGTCCTTGAAAAGGGCTCACGGCTAGCGGTTGAGTTAGATAAATGCTGTTATTTCCGAGGCGAAGAGAAGAAGCAGGTACATTCACACTGTATAACCAGTCGAGTCCATGAATACCATGTCTTGCGATTGTGTTATCTTTTCCTATTTCCCCTGTCGTAAACAGTGGACGATTTGCAGATAGATCGTTTACCCGAACCTACAAAAAGGTTAACCAAATATCAAAATGAATGTTTTCACTTCCATAGAGAAAAAAAAAAAGAATGTCTATGCAACTTCAGATACGCACTTGCAATTCCGCTACATTTGATGTGGCTAGTGCTATTCGCAGTTTGAAGTTTCCAGTTAAGTTTTTTATTTTATCGTCGAATTGAAATCTTATCTGCCATGTCGTACTGTTATATCCTCCATTAGCTTGCTTCCTACATATCCAATGTAGCGCACATTAACAAGGTTTCATATTCATAGCACTTTTGAATTTATATTACCAACCTGTTAACTTGCATGAAGAACCATTTCTTAGAGTACTCATCAACATCAACATTGTAGATCATATCTTCATCGGGGTACAATTCTGTGTACCTCTCCCACATTCCGTATTGTCTGAATTTATCAGAATGGTTTAGGTATAGTTTGTTCACAAACGTTGGGTTCGGGTCAGGAATGTAGAACTCTGCAGCGGTTCGGTCTGGTACACCTATTTCCCATAGAGTTTGACCGTCTCTAGGTGGTTCATACACCAGGTCCCCTAAGCTAATCTTTGAGCCTGTTTCCAACATTTTACTCTTTGTTAGTAATATATTTGAAACAGAGTCGTTGCAGTATTACAAATATTCGAACCTGGAGAAATTTCGAAAACGGTGTTGTTGTGGTAATCACCAATGAATCCTGGAGCAAATGCATAGAGATTATAACGACCACTTCTTACATTCTTGATAGAAAAAGATCCATTTTCGTCTGCTTTTGACCAGAACTGATAGCTCTGTTAATGTGTATAAGACCAAAATTGATGACTAATCTAATTGTTAATTATCAAGAGCTATGGAGAATCAATATAAGAATAGATTAAGAAATAACTTTGCATTCTCTTTGCCATGAGCCAACATCTCCTGGTGCAGCCAAGCCTATGTAGGACCCATTTGCAGGTAAATCCTCATTACTTACGAATCTGTTTCAAATACAAACACTTGTGAAAATGACGTCGTTTGCAGAGATGAAGAAGCAAGTAGTGTACCCGTCTCTAACGAGTAATCTACCGCTAACAGAGCCTCTTTGGTCTGATGCAGGAACATCATTTGAAGTGGTGAAGTTATAAGGCCACTTGTCTTCTTCAATCTTAGTCTGAAACAACCACCAAATCTATTGTTCAGCTCTTTTGTTCTTACACAGGCATATGAACATCTATATATTTGTGTGTAGATATGACTAACCTGGTTCTTGGCTTGATGCCAGAGCAAGAGAGGATCAACCCCTTTAGGAAAAGAGTTGAGATAAATAAAGACAGGTCCAAACACTTTCTTCCATGCTGCACCTTCTTTAAATTTCATAATTAAATCTGCTCCAACATAGTGAGTAACAGCTTTGGGTCTTTTTTTCAAAGATGTGTCTCTAATTATTAATGAAAAGCTAATTAACAATGTTTAATAGTTAAAAAAAAAACCCGTATAGAGACGACGTACATGTTGATCTTGGTAATGTAACTGCAAGACTTGTGTTGATTCTGGATCAGGATTTTGGTTTTGGGAGATTGCAATTTTAAACAAAGACATGAACATTATCAAAGCAATAATCCATACTCTCTGTTTGAATAAGTGTCTCCTGTAATCTATTTGTCATCCAACATGCACAAACACATACGATATCGTTTTGTTAGGAGTTAGGTTCTTACGCATATAATATATATTTGTAATGATGTTTCTTCTCTGATGCATGCATACCTTTAGTCGTCACGAGCTTGAACACATGCGAAGAGAACAGAAACATGATTAAATCAGCAGATTTGTTTTGGAGCTTTCTCAAATTTATGTCCAGAAAGGTAATAAGAGAATTGAAGTTGTAGAGAAGAGGCGAGTCAGAAAGAAAGACAAGTCGTCGTCTTTATATTATGACAACATAAAATCATTATATAGGTTTTCTTCTAATAAGAATCTATTACCCATACAAAATCTTTGAAGTGAGACAATGACAAGAGACAAAAAGTTAAAACATAAGAACATGTGAACTAGTAAAAAAGAAGCTGAAAGAAAAAAAAAAGGAAAAAGGAAAGAAGCAAGTTATCGAAATTTTTCTTCGGCTATAAACAAAGAATTCCTTCTTTTTCATATTATAGAAAAAGTGTTTTTTTGTTCATGTCGTAGTTCATACAAAAAAAAAACATATATCAGAAATGAGTACTTAGTAGTATCACGTGCTGCGATTCGTACAAAGCAACCACTCTCAATAATCCTTGTTGTATTTTCTTAATATTTAGCCTACTCGGTAGATTTCTACGCAAACTATGTACCTAACCATGACATCCGATTTACCTGAAAGTTGTTCAGCTTCTTGACAATGACACCTCTAATAATTCATTGTATTCTTTATTGTTTTTGTTATAAATGTATAAATATGTAAAAATGCACAAGAACAGGAGATGGAATATAACGAATCTGCAAGAGAGAGAGCGGATTGCTTCTGCATCATTGACTCGAATCTGCAAAAGGAAAGTACAAACAGAACTTTACAGCTTTAACTTCTTCATCTCTGTGTAGAAAAATGAAGTTTCATTTTTACCTGCAACTCGGCTAAGGTTGCAGATGCTATGGCGATTCACAGTTTGTAAGACGCCTTTTGATCGATGTTTTCAAATTTAAACCTAATCTGCCAAGTTGTTCCTTCATGCACATCTCCTTTCTTCCTGGGAACATGAGCAAAGAACCAGTCTCTGCGGTAATCACTTACACCGACAGTTTAAACAAGGTCATCATTTGGATACAAATCTGTGTATCTCTTCCACAACCCATATTGCCTGAACCTGCAGACAATAATAAAGCAGTGTTTGGTTCAGTTACTCACACATACAAGCAGTAAGGTTCACAAAAGTGTAGCTAATAAAACTGTCTTGATGATGAGCTAAGGCCCTGTTTACAAACGTGGGGTCAGGATTTGGGATAAAGAACTCCAAAGCTTTTCGGTCGGGGATACCGATTTCCCATAAGGTTGGTCCATCTCTTGGAGGTTCATAAACAATATCACCCATGTCAATCTTGCACCCTGTGTTGTTATGTTCATCAAGAATTGGCTGATATAGAGGAAGCTATAAATTTGATAGAACTAATTTACCTGAAGTCACAGAAACAATTGTGCCGCTATGATAATCTCCAATGAAACTGGGGACCCAGGCATAGATATTATACTCGCCAGGACGCACATTCCCTATTGAGAAATAGCCAGCCTCATCTGCTATCGCCCAAAATTGGTATCCTTGATTGGCAAAGATTTAGAGGTAATATATGGTCAAATGTGCTACTCTGTACGGACAAATATTTATTTTGATTTATTTTGTTGGTAACTTCATCATAGAGCTCTCTTTCTTGATGGCTTTGAACATCTTTGAACCGACTTTTTATTTTTGCTAGTAGCGAATAATTAAGAATGGAGAAGGAAAAAAATCACCTTGCATTCAATTTGCCAAGAACCAGAATCATCAGGTGGAGCCAAACCCACATAAGCACCTTCTGCTGAAATCAAATCATTGTTTATGAACCTATACAAAAATCAACGTTAATATGTAGTGGACTGTTAACATGTTTAGAAAAAAATTATAGATGCAAAATGAAAAATAAAGGAAGATCCAGGACATATAAAAAATGAGAATGTAAAAAACACTAATACCTGTCACAGATAAGTAATCTACCACAGGCCGTTCCACGTTCTTCAGACTTTGGATACTCCTCAGATGCCACAAAACTATAGGCCAACTTTCAACCTCAACCATCATCTGCAGATTAACTCATGTAAATGAACACTTAAATTAGCATAAATCTATTTTAGTATTTAGCAAGTCTGATAGCAATTTGCTTCCTTCGTGTACCTTTATCTTAGCATCGTCCCATAAGCAAAGTGGATCATCTCCATTGGCTGTGGAATTTAGGTAAATGAAAACAGGACCATAGACTTTCTTCCAAGGCTCACCATGTTCAAAGCGAGGCATCATGGTTTTACCGGCGTAATGGGTACTGTGAAACACCTGAAATAAACATTATTGGAACCAAGATCAAGATTGTACTTCGAACTAATACATTGAATTATTCACCACTTTTTCTCACAGGGAAACATACTGCAAGAGTGGTTGGGCCAACATGTGAGGTGAGGTTTTGTTTGAGTGGTCCACCTGAGCGGAACTCGTTACTGGGCGTAATTTGCCAGAATCCTACAGATGGATCGAAGGATATCCATCCATGTACTCTCAGATCCTTATTCTCACACGAGTATTGGTATTTGTCATCTACCTGTCAGAGAAAATAAAAATGATCTAGTTAGACGTGAAACAGTATTTACGGCATTCATATTAATATATCACAAACGAGTATAAGTCCATAGTATTCAGATTCATGTATCAGTAGAAAGAAGAAAAAACAGCTCAAGCAACTCATGAGATAGTACAAAATGCAGTTCTGATTTCCAAATGATTGAAAAATATGGAACTCATACTTCGCCTTGTAGGCGTGGATCGCATGGAGCAGTGAGCAGGGAAGCTTCCTGGTAATCTAGAGTTTGGCATCTTCCCTTGCATAGATCATCTGGAAAAGGCATTATCCTTTTTCTCTCATCTGCCACAGCCATGTAATGGAATCTGTAAGAAACAATTGCAAGGGGGACATATATGAGATATCAAACAATTATATACTTGTGTTGACGAATGATAAAACCCAATAACTAGATATCTGACAAATGATACTATCCTTCTACTTGGGATTTATGGTACTCTTCACATGGAAGGGAAACCGATACCAATTGAGGTTTTCTTCTCAGTACACAAACATGGATCTTAAAGGCGATTACACTTTACATAAGAAAGAGGAATTGGCGTAGGAAAATGGGGATACTATTACTTGTCTTTTCTGAGCTTGAATGCAATTCTTGTTTCTCCAAGTTCAAACCCAGGCCAATCCTTAAGGTGTTCATAAATGCCGTATGAGTAAACTCCAGAAGAGCCACGAAGCATTATAAACCTGAAAGAAAGAACATCTAGTCAATGTCTATTTTCTAATTTTGCTTCGGGTCAAAGGAAATAAGTAATGCAAGATAGACCTTCTGTCGATATTCAGGGGAATGTACTTGCCCTCAAGGGATGGATCCCATGGTCTTAAAAACGAGATCTCAACCTGTTCTTCAGTCTCGATTATGACCCTGAAAGTCACTCCACTGATGCTGCATAAATACAATCAAACAATCCAACAATTAGTACACATCTTACACACAGGAGAAAAAAAAAAGAAGAGAAAAACATTAAAAGAGAGGATTTTGATGCAGTGAAAACTTCAGTTAGGCAGAGAAAAAGTACTGTTGAGTCATACATCAACCAAAGTCCACCAATACTGAAAAATGCCACTAACAGATGTTGCGATCAATAGCACGATGAAGCCCTACAGAATAAGGTTCCTGAGTTCCTAATCCTAACGAATGTTAAGGTAAATGCATAGAGTACATACACATCAAATATTCCCTTGCCTCCAGGTTCATTCTAGTGCAAGTCCCAGTACCTATACATTCAGTTATTATCGATTAACTTGACTTCTCATAAAAATTGAAGAAGAGAAAGCATATTTTTGTCCACCAAAGAAAACAGTAAAACTAATATAAAATATTAAACAAGAGTCATACCCTCTGTTAGTCTCCTTATTACAAACTTCGAGCACATTGTCAATACCATTATACTTTATGCCGGTGATAATTCCACCTGCCTTTGACAGTGTAACTTGGAGGATTCCATTGTCCATCACAACCTGAAACATTTCTGTCTTCAGTCAAAACACATTTAATAAGAGACAGATAAAAGGACACATTAACGACTGAGGAAGTTGCATTACATATCGGTCATGGATATGCAGCTGGACACCCTGAGAGTGCATCCTGTGATCCTTTCTATGACTAAGACCACTTGTACCCTGATCTGTCCCTTGTGAGCCTGATATTAGTATAAGAAAAAGTTCAACACTTTTGCTTGTAGAAAAGCTAAAGATACGAATATGAGTACTCCTCTTTACGACGTAGAAACCAGCAGAACGATAATTAAAGAACATAAGTGTGTGTAAAACAACAAGACTTTTGAAGCGGCCATAGATATAAGATCTGTAGAACTGGTCTTTAAAACAAACTGCAAAGGCGTTAATCTCCGATAACCAAGCAAAATGATATTCAAAATATCTTTATCAATTGTAACTCTCTGATCGTTTAAAGTCTCTGCCTTTTCTGGGTTCATACGTAGGGGAAATCTTTTAACAAAGAAACAAACCCAATTTAATGAAACAAGGAAAGACAACAGTTTACAGTGTCATAAGACTATAAGAGACGAAGTAAACAACAAATTTAAGCTTATTTCCTCATCCGGGCTAAAAATACAAACTTTGCTGTCACAATTTCGTTGAGCAGTTAAACCAGAGGATGAAGACACCATAAGAAGAGAAGGGTAGACGAGCAATTACAGTGGTGGCCGGCGTGTAAAGCGGTTTCTTGGTTAGTGAAACGATGCAGGAGCCGATCAGCCAGTTTCTTCATCAGTACTCGACCCAAGCGATCACCGCCGAAGGCTGGTGCTCACACGCACGTATACTGATCTAGAGAGAGAGAGACTGCGGTCGCGTTTGATTAAAGCGCTACTGTGTCTTGGTTTAGGTGCGACTGCGTTTGTTTTCTCTCAAGTGTCAGGGCATTGCCTTTACAATCAGTTTTACTTGTAATAGAATCTCATCAATTCGAATTAGATTTTGGTTCGGTTCAATTCCAAAGAAATCTGAAATCTCATTTATTGAAACCAAATATTTAAAAAGCACGTCTCATGGTGATCAGCTCAAACAATCTTTTCGGGGAAGCACAGATCTCTGTCTTGGTAAGCATTTAAATGTATGAACCCTTCCTTATAATCTGTCTGAAGGATTTGAGGCAAATTTACAGAATTACAGACAAGCTATGCCTCTACTCAGGCTTCCTCTGGAAGAACAACGATCCTATTAAGACTGCTATTCCCGTTATCGCTATCGTGAAGAAAAGCCTTTTATGCGAAACACCGTTCCCATCGCTTCGTCTCCTACCGTTTCCATCTCCTTCTGCTGCTCTCGGGATCCTTCTGTAGAATCCATGCCACGACGGTTAGTCAAATAAAAAGATTAAATTTTGAATCAGTCTCTCAAAATCAAACGATGCAGATAGAAAATGTACCTGGATGATTCGACATTGTTGAGCACAGTACCAGGGCATTTGGTTTCATGGTTATATCTTTCTCTCAATCTAACATAGCTGTTGCATTGATAACAGAGTTCCGTCCGGTTCCCACATACTTCCTAATATTTGAAAACCAAGCGGATCAGAAAATCCTTTGGTTGGAGAGAAAAGGTAAAATACATGTGCAGGCTAGAGCAAATACCTGATGTTCAGCAAGATCAACCGCAGGCAACGGAAACTCACAGAACTCACATGTCACAATCCTCTTGGTGCAAATTTCTCCTTTATGACTGTCAAAAACCTCACGTTCTACGGTTTCTTTGCACATAGAGCATGCTACCTTCTCAGTGCAGTACAAGAGAAATTTCGTAAGAGAAAGTAGGTCATTTCAGTCATCTAGCAGCATCTAAAAACATTACACAAATACTGAGACTGTAACAGAAACAACAAAAATTTCCTAATTCAATAACTAGTCTTGACCCAATAATTGAAACAGTCAAACATTGCAAACACAAGCTGCGCTTGGGAGAGTTCATGTCAAGGATATAAAACTCAACAAAAGTATGTAGTGGCATCAAGACACCACCTCAGGAACAAGCTTTGATAACGACTAGGCTTTTTGTATTACAAACTATGTTAATGAGTCGAATCAATGCATAAGTGACCTAATTTGTTAATTGTAACAAGTTCACAACCCATTGAGAGGACATTTACACTAATATTTGAGAGCAGAACCACCATATGAAATTGTGGAAATCCATTTGATCAACATATCTTAACGTCAGACTTGAGAAAGTATAGAATTTTCATGGAGCTAACAACGATAAGTACTTCAAATCAAAGATGATACTTGTGGAAATTAATCAAACAGAAAACAATTTAGAGACTGGTGAGAAAAAGGAAAATCAGTGTACCGGAGCATGTGTGTTCAAGAAGTGTTCCTCAGCATGCTTTTTGGGTACCATATCACCACAAATCTTACATTTTTCTAGATTCCGGGCACAATGTACACGATGCAGATCGATATTTGGTGATGGAATGTCTCTGTCACTGAAAACATTAGGATTATCAGTACGCTAAGCTTATTACAGCAGTCTCAAGGGATCAACCATCCAAGGTCATCTCAGATTAAGAATCCTATAAGAGAAGAGAATTAAAATAAAGGGGAAGGGAGCGAAGAGCATGTGGGTGAAAACAGAATCTATCAATCTATAAACATCAACCAGATCAAAATAAATGAATAAGAAAAATTCAGATCCAAAATTTACGAGTCATCCATAGTCTTGGAATTGTCGCAAAACATGAAATATACATAATCAATTAATGTATCATGAAAGTAACAAAATAATTCAAGATTTTAGCAGGTGACCAAATAAAAACCAACTCTTTCTGCAAAAGGAGTTGTATATCATATATTTGACTATCCATCCATCCCAATCCCTAGTTATATTGCTAATCACCGACACAAACCTAACTGACTCTACATACACATCTAGCGATTGTGGAACCAAACTGAATCACACAGCTCACAAGTATATTCAATGTGACACAGATGTTCTCACTTGCAATCACCGAGCAATTCCAATTTTTTATCACCTCGAGTCCAGAATTTCGAATTACAACAAACAAGCAACAAAGAGAAAGCAACCAATTGCTCAAAATCGATTGTTTAGGGAAACGTACCAGTGGTTGCATACGATGGTGATCTCTCCAGTCGCAGTCTCCATCGTTGAATTTAGTTTCACAGATGAGAAGGAGGGGAAGATCAAAGACCTGAATTAGCGAAATTTCAGAGTCACGGATCCTTAAACCTCGTTTTCTCGGATTTTGAGATATAATAGAGAGAGAGAGAAGGGACCGATGAAAATTCTGAGAATGTTAAATTATTTATGAATATCATTACAAACTGATAACCACGACATTATATTGCCTTGGTGCCACGCTCCTCTACTCTCTTTGTAGTCCACGCGCCCGATTGCATTAGTTTTTTTTTTTAATATTAAATTTTGGGATTTGTCATTATGAGGTTTTAAAAGACTCAGATACGATCCAATTTTAGTATAACAGATTAATGGATAACAATGAACAAATCGGAAAAATATCTCAAAAAAGCTGTAATCTAAAATAAAAGCCAAAACTATTCTAAAGTTAAAAGCAGGACAGCCGCAACTTGAACACCAGGAGCAGTAGGACAAGAAGCAAGAGGACAATTCTCACAATTAGCACCCCACCAATGACCAATCCATATACCATTCATAGTCAAACTAAAGTATAGTAGCACTTCCATGAACGCCAAACCTGCGTTGCTGCTGCTGATAGCACGTAATTATACCTCTGCCACTTTTTGTAGTACTTTAACACATAGTAATTGAATATCACACCAACTATGATCCAGCAGTTCAAATTCACACTTGTTGCTGGCAGCATTACAGCTGTTATGCCTAAAAGAATTGGGAGATTGATCTGTGAGATCCATGTTTTGGTCGGGAAGGCTCTTTGGAGAAGCCATACGAGTATAGGTCCTATTAGTCCACCTAAGAAGAATCAGTTTAACGCAGACTAGTTTCCTAGCCGACCAAAGATTCTCTTGGGTCCCACTAATCCCCAAATCACTGATGCGTCAAAGAAAACTCTGTCACTTGAACATGTCCATGGATTGTTTTGAGGAAGCAACTCTTTCTGGCAGATGTTTTCTACTACCATGCCACTGATATATTCATTGTTCCTGCTATCACCGTTCCTATCAACTGGACTAAGAACATCGATCTTGGCGGTATCTTCATGTAGTGGCCTAGCTTGAAGTCGTTAAGGAATGCAATAGCTTGTGACATGCTTATGTACCCATAAATTTTGAAGATGACGTTAGCTATTGGTCTCCCCGGTAACAACACACCCATGAGATATTCTGTGATAATGTTCAGACCTGGAGTCTGTCAAAAACAGTTTGAAAGTGAGAAAATAGAAAAGATCCAAATCATGTTTTGAGGGTTAAATAGTGGAAGTTGTGGTACCTGATTAGTTGTAGCTGTGATAATGCTGACTGGTACAGTAAAGGTTACAGCCATGAATGTTGCTAGAAGGAGTCCCCACCAAGGCATTTGGATCTGTTCTTTCATGAAAATGCAGAGAACTAGAGATAGTGCTAATGAGATAACGAGTAGACAGTAAAACGACCAACTTGGTATGTCTTTGTACTTCTTCATCAACCTTGTGTGTATGTCCATTTTGGCTGAGGTTGAAGCTCGTACTTGTAGCCAAATTCCCCTAAAGTAAAAGAAGATTAGTAAAATTTCCAGACATGTGTCCACAAGTTAATCAAATAAGTTCATTACTGATTAGTCAGGCTTACTTTCCATTGAAGAGAGCAACATGGGTCAGTGTGGAAACGATTGCTGCAAAACCAATCCCATAAGTGACAGCAAAGAATGTGCTGAGATAAACCCGACCTTCTTGATGATACATCCCTTCGTCCAATTCAAACTTATTGTTGACAATGGTGGAGATATTGTAAAACTGCCCTTCCTTATCAAACAGATCAGATGAGAAAATTGGAAACTTGTGTGCTTCATAAACATTCATTCCCCAATATGATATTGGGATAACCATATACATGACCAGAATGTAACCAACGAGGACATTGACGATTGCGAAAAAGGGAGTCACAAGAGGGATTCCAAGGTAAGAAGCTATGACAGACCAATCAAGAGCAAATGCACCAATTCCAAACCCTGACATTCCAGAGCCTAACTGTTGAGATGTGATAGACTTAGGCAACGCCCAGCAAACCCAAGAAATCGATGATAACGTCAAGAACAAGAAGGCCGGGAAAATGTACCACGCAAAGCTACAAACAAATGCAATCACAAAGAACTTTCTTCTCGACACTCTCAAGTTGTCCTTCTCATGAAATAGAACCAATAAGAGGCACTAAAGAAACGTTAGTAAAACAAGTGATATGCTCTAGCTAAATGCATCAATCAACATACCGAAACAGAGAGACCTGAAGAACACTCGTTGGCCACCACATCTGTGCAGGATCCACCACTAGCTTTCTCATGATACCAGCCCAACCATATCCAAGGATCTAATTCAAAAACAGATTATCATTAGCTATAACTTTTTATAAAGGGAAACTGAAAATATTGGAATTGAAAGAGACCTGTGTAGTGATAACAAGAATCCAACTAGCCAAGAAGTTAATCTTCCCTTTGTAAAAAGCCATGATGATATCAACAATTCCAACTGCATAAGCAGTACCAGATCCAAATCCAGAACCAGCATTGGCAAACATCGAGATCAACACGTGTTCCTTGACGTTAAACGGACACCGGATTAAACGAGAACTCCCACGACCCGATCTGATACTTAGTCTCAGGCAAAATCCGAGCCATAAGCTTCCCGAGAGGCAACGTGACCACTTGAACAGAGATCATAGTGATCATCAGAGGCTGAGTCCTGTATCAGAAGAAAGTGTTGAGAAACGAGAGGAGAATACAAGAGAGAACCCCAAGAAACCACATCCGAAACGTCCACACGGGCAAAGAAGGATCGTCGTGGTTCGATACAGAATCTATCAACTATCCCCAAGTCAGCTTCACTGAAGCCACTCAGAAACCAATAGGAATACTGTATTGAAGTTTTAAATAGCTAATGAAATTATAGAGTAGGTCTCATGTCAACTCTCCGTGTTATTTGGGTTATTCCTCTCGTCTTTTACATAAAAACAAAACAAAAAACAAATGTTTATAATTCTTTCTCTTTTAATCAAAGAAAATGTTTGTAACTCTTAATTCATCTGCCGATGATGGGAAATGGGAATCATCAAATGGTAGTAATATATATCTCGAAAACAAAACTTTCATTCAACGGTTCATATTATTTATTTTCTAAAAGCACCTCCTTTACGCAATCCTTTCTTGGTTCTTGGGTATCAGAATAGCCGTTCGACGTAAAAAAAATATTTCTAAAAACGCTGATGTCACTTCTTACCCAAAAGTAATAATTTAGTAATTCTATATAAGAAACAATTATTAGTCTATATAACTCATGATTAAGGCTTAATTAGTACTTCAATTAACGATATAACATGAGGATTAATTACTTCATATAAAAAAAGTGGGGAAGTATGCCTCTACTTGTAACTTTTTTGATTTTGATGTTTCTGAAAAATACAGTCGTAACTCGTAACTTTTTTTTTTCCTTAAGCAAAATAAATGTTAGATACTTTATAAATTATGAATGAGAATTCTAGAGAGGTATCATTCACCAAAAATGTCTAATAGTAGTTGTCTCATGTCTGCATAATTTTCGAAATTGTCATTACGCTGTTGTTTGTTAGATCGTTTGGAATATTTCGTTGGAAAGTAAATAAATATACATTGTGAAAGAAACGGTCGAGATCATTTGGAATACTAGCTTGAACAGAAGGGTTGATTATATAACAAGGCAACTATATATCTTTCTAAACAATATGTATTTCTATTATTCTTAAATAAATATCGTATCGTATGATTCCATATATTTAATACATTTTTATACAATGTAGGCGAAAAGTAGATAAGCGAGGGGTTCCCGCAAATAGAAGAAGTTCATTGAGGTTGAAGAATAAAACAATAAAATCAATAATTAATACATAATTTCTTCAGTGTTGATTTAATTAATAAAGACTCCGTCAATTCTTTGAAACTTCCTCCGTGGAATCAGTTCTCCGTAGATAAACTCAGGCTGAAAAGTAAAAGAATAACAACACTAATGAAAGTTCAAAAAAAGGATAATCATACTTAAGTAAATTAAAAGGAAGATCACACTAACCCTTTGTCTACAATCATGACAGTACGAATTTCGCAATTAGTAAACCTGTAAAATAGCATATATATTAGTGATCAATAGATTATAATTATAAAAAGAATTAACAAGTTGGACCATATATATAGTGCAAACGAGAAAATTTTGTATAACCTCTTGCAAAGTTCACGTCTAATTGACTCGTCACAATCGTTTGCGAACACATACAGCATATGCTGCAAAACTATTCCATGGCTAACAACTGCCACCTCCTTCTCTGGTCTCTTCCATAACCTAAACATAGGAAATTCATCAATTCTATAACAGTATATGCTAATACTATTTACTTATAACGAAGTTAAGATTCAAAAGGGTTACCATTTCATGAACTCTAACCCTCTCGCCAAAATCTCTTCTTCGGACTCTCTAACATCCGGCCTCCATAGGTTGTCCTCTTCACTTTCAATCTATAATATATATGATCCAAAAATACTAGAGAAATCACCAAGTGCACCCTTATATATGTTGAGAAAGCTTTATGTACATTAATTATAGTTTTCCAAGAATATGATTTATTTATGATGGAAGAGTGTAAAAAGCTCTTTGCCTGAGAGAAATCAATGGTGGGGAAAAGAGTTTGATACTCGCTAACGTTTCTTCTCATGTCAGGAGGACGGACTCCCTGCGTGCACATATACATATCGATATTATATATTAAAAAGTTGTGGTCGATATTTTGCTAACATGAGTTTGTTTGATCGACAATGAATATATGAGACATTTCTCCATGTATATATCAAACATACATTACGGTCTCGAGCAACCTCAAGTGCCAAAATGGGAGGGCTACTTTTCATACTCGGCAGTTTGTCTTCATTTCCAAAAACTCCAACCGCAGTTTGCATAGTTCTATACATAAACCGAAAATTAATCAGTCCAAGTCACTATAAAACACACAAATAAAATAAACAATTGTAGTCTTCAATGCTTCTATGCAAATATATGCTACCTAAACAATGGAGAAGTTACAACTAGTTCAACCCTCTTCAATAGCCCGCTTGAAACAACTCGTTCACGGAGGTTCTCAACCTTTAGAGAAGCATTAAACGATTAGAAGTTATCGCAAAGTTGCACGAAAGCGATCTCCTAGCTATCGTGATTTTGAACCATGTGGTTAAGGTTAAAAGTTTAGGATTTAGAGTTTACCTGTTGGTGACCATGATCGGTAAGCGGAGCATCAAAAAGATGAGGAGACAACAACGCCTTTCTATCTTTCTCGGCTTCTACATTGTGCAACGCTTGTCCATGTCTCAACTTCAATTAAAAGAAAAAAAAAAGAAGAAACAGCATTAGTTATACGTATCACTAAAGTCAGATTAAAAGTGACTTATATAATAAATCAGCCTAATTATTTTGTGACTTACCAAGTGAATGATTTTACAGCTCTCCAAGGGATACATGAATCTTGCGTCCATTTCTCTACATATTAAAATCGTTTCTTTAAGAAACAACTAATAACTTTATTGGAAATATAATGTATATGCACATACAACACATTAATGAGAACATTATTAATTAAAAGATATTAGAAAAATTAATTGCAAATATCAAACCTATATTAAAGAAAAGGTATTGGCAGAAAGATAATATTTCAAGGGGCTTTCTTTGATCTCAAGGTTATCGTCAAGTGATGATATTGATAGGTGAAATGATGGGCTCCTTGTTTTCTTTATATACTGGAAAATAATCAAAGACCACACAGGTGAAATCGAATTGCACGTAAACATTCATGCAATTACAAAGTCATTCCTTTTGATCTGACTCATTCTTCGCTTGGTTTTACTAATGTACAACAACGACCGATTTCAAATAATACATTATTATTTTCATATATTTTTTTGTTAACCGAGACATTTCAAACCAAAATCTAGACTAACATCCAGAAATCCATATAAAAAAATCTGATATTTTGTGATTAAATACATTTATGTATACCAAAAAATGATTAAAATCGCTATGAGAGGATTCTAACTTACTAAAAAAATGATTAAATATATTTCTGACGCAACCATTTTTTGTTGGTTAAAAATCTGAAGAAACATATGATCAGAAATTCAGTATTTCGTAACGAGTTGAATGTGTGTGCGTACTGCATAGTAATATAAAACCATTGTATTATACAAATTTATTTGATTTTTCCCCCTTTTTGGATCACCAAGGAATTGGATTGCAAGTTGTAACCAATAATTTTTAATTCAAATTTTCAACTTTGGATCTTAGAGCCAAATACGGATCGAAATCACGTAGAAAAGATTAACCAAAAGAGACAAAAGATACCGTGGACTCCAAGAAAAATTGTTAATAGATTGCCTTGAACTTGAAAGTCATACTCGTTAGTCGTTACTCGTTTAGCTTCAAACTTTACATTTCCGTCGTTGAGAATATATATAACTAAAGATAGTTGTCGTCAAATACATGTCAAAATATTTTAGTTAGAAATTTCTCACACATTAGTATTATCTATGACGAATCTAGAAACTTTAAAATTAGAAATACGTTACATTAATAATGATAAAAAAGTAGATATTTTCTTCTTTTAAAAGAAATAATATCCATAGTAAAACTAGTGAATTTCGTCACATAATTGGTTTAAATCACTTCGTCTAGATTTACATATTGTTATTTTAAAACGAACGACAAATTGTAGGAAATTAATTGTTTTGTTTCTTCTATAAATCAGCAGATCAGCGCATCATACATAATAGTGTATTATTTTGTTGATCAAACGTAGCTCCGTTTGCTTTCCAGAGATCGATTCACTCTAAAAGCCATGCAACCTTTCAGACTCTGCCTGAACCAAAACGTTACAATTTTGTTGTAAAATTTTATGAATGGAGACAATCAAACTTTTACCGTGAAGGCGCTGATCTACCTATTGGGTCCCAGCTTTCTTTATTTCTTAACCAAGCATTACATAAATAGTTAATATATATTTCTATAGTTAATAAAAGAATTAAAACATCTTCAAACTCTTTTGCCTTCTCTGATCATTGTTTAGAACGCAAATGTTAGAAAAAAAAATTGTAAATATTATTTATATAAATTTGTGACAAACAAACGCAATGAAACAATTAAGGTATGCTTCCCAGTTCCCATCAATCAGAAGATCTTCTTCCCCCAAAGCTATCTTCACTCTACTCAAGTTTGTATTTTACAAAGGTGCCGATTTTAATCCTCTACGAACCTAAAAAATGGGAGAAACAAAGGCTCTTTTTCTACTTTTTCTCCACCTTCGCTCTAATCTTCTCCTCGAGTATCTCTGCATCAAGTCCGTACATCCTGTTCAGAGCCTGCATATTCTCCAGCGTCTCACTCAGTGTTCTACTATCGTTCCCATCGCATCTCAAATGCTACATTGGGCCGTGCAGGAGCTTGTTCGTTATACCTCGGATTAGATCATCTGCTGCTTTCTTCGTCTTCTTGTCCATTTCAATACCCATTTTCGACGAGAATTTCTCAAACTCTACAGCTATAATTCTCTCTGTATATCCCCTTAATTTCTTGATTGTTGGAATCGTCTCCAGCGAATCTCTCCAGGCTTCAAAATGTTTTGATTCCTCTGTAATTATAACCTGAGCTTCACCCTATCTTCTTTATTCACTGCAACGACTTCCTTGAGGTCATCCACGTTGTAAACCCGTGCACCGTCAATTTCAGCTACACAGGACCCGACATATCTCGGAACAGAGATATCAACAAAGAGCCTCGAATCTCCAACAGGAGGCAGAGCCTCTACTTGCTCTTTCAAGAACAATGGTGTCTCGGATACTGTGCTAGTAAAGACTATATCAGCCTCTGCAGCACAAGATAGCATCTCATCAAAGGGTTTATAAATAATCTCAACACCAGGCGGCATCTCCTCACGGATAGCTGCAACTTTCTCTTCGGTTCGGTTCACAACCACCATTTTGGTGCAACCTTTAGCAGCCAAGTGCTTAATTACAAGCTTCCCCATCTTTCCAGCACCAATTACTAACATCCTAGCGGATGATGCATGTGAAGATTCTGGAAGCTTCATGAAAGAAAGTTCGACGGCTGCAGAGCTAACGGAAACAGCCCCAGCGGCGATATTTGTCTCAGTTCTGACACGCTTTCCAACCGTGATTGCGTGTTTAAATAGCCCACTGATATTCCTCCCAGACCCAGTGGCTCCTTGACCTACTTTAACAACTTGTTTAACCTGTGCAAGTATCTGACCTTCTCCAAGGACAAGGGAGTCCAAACCAGCGGAGACTTCAAATATATGTTGTGTGACGTCCTTGTTGTATAATAGGAAACGGTGCTGACAGATCTCAGAAACTGGGATTCCACTGGTCTGGCAAAGACAGACCATTATGTCAGTATATTCCAATGATCGTGAGAACTCTTGCAAGAAAATTACCAGAAGGAGAAATGCTCAAAACATTTTAAAAGTAATAGAAGAGCATTTTAGTAACTGAGATTAAGCATGGAAGGGAACAACCTTAGACATCCATTCAGTGACTTCTTTGACTCCACGATGCTGAGATAGAGCCAAAACATAAATCTCCATTCGGTTGCAGGTACTGAGTACAGCAGCTTCTTCAATATGATTCAAACCGCACAGTTCAGCGATAGATCGTGGCCATTCAGCTTCTGGAATGGCAAGTTTCTCACGCATCTCAACAGGAACTGTGTGAATGCTAAGCCCAATCACCACAATGCTGCTTCTTTCCTTTGTGTATCCTAGAACCAGAAAGAATTGAGTTCAGTAAGACAGAGCTATTACCTTCAATAAGTATACAATAGATCCCCTTCCCAAGTCTAAACCCAGAGTAATCATATGCAACAAATCAGGAATGAAACAGATCAGCTAAGAGATCAAAATATCGTAAAAATGATTGCTTTTGCCTCAGATTATACTTCTTTTGAGTAAGCTTTTCGAAATCCAAGTGGGAAAATATTAAATAAGCTTACACAGGCCTTCAAAATTCGAAATTCGCAATCACGATTAACAAAAAACTGGAATTAGAACATTCAATCGAACAAGGCATAGAGTCGTACTGTCAATAGCAGAAGTCTTGAGCTGTTCCAAAGCCAAGACGCTGGCTGTCTTAGACACTGGCAATCTCTGGGAAGCCTCTAAAGTCAACGGCAGCCTAAAATTGACTTAGTAAGCCGAGGGAAATTAATCATCCCTTGTAGTCGTAGACTTGTCAATCAAGGTATTTGGATGTTAATTTGGTTTGGACTAACCAATGATTTTAATCTATTCGGTTTAAATGGAACCGTGATGTGTGTTTACTTTCTACTTTTTACTTTTTACTTTTTACATTTTTTTTTGTTTTTTAAGTGCGCTTGATGAACAGATTACATGTCAGCATGTAAATAAGTATAATAAATGACGTGGCAACCACATCGTAAGCTACGTAGGAATTTGTAAAGCCAATAATTTTGACTAAGGAAGAACACAAAGCCAAAGCATTACAACATATCACTTCAACCACTACAAACTAAAAGCCCAATTTTCAAATATTTTAAAATCAAAATCATCAAAGGAATCTAAAATCTCAGGATTAAGTGAATGCTTCCAAATCCAAAATAGGCTCAAAAGATGGAAGAAATTAGTGACTCCATTGTTGTTGAAGAAGCTGAGCCAGAGCAAATTATCTCTTTTAAGCTCTTTCGTGGTCTCTCTCCAAATTCAATTCCCTCAGACGAAGGTGAAGCTGTCCCATAGTCCTCAATACCTTAATCGCCTGCGACGGAGTAAGAATCTCCACCACTTTCCCCACCGTCGAACACCGAAGCTGATCAGCGTTGTTCATCGCCGCCACCATCCCAGCTTTAAGCACCTCCATCGCCTCCTCCAAATCCGATTCTTCTCCATTCACCATTCCCACCGCTCCGACACGCCTCGCCGCGAGCATCACCGGTGGATCCGCCACGCTCTGCTGCATGAGCGCGTAATCTCGCATCACATCTCTCTCTCTCCTCCTAGTCTCCGACCTGAGAGTCGATATCCGGTCTTGCTGGTGGCGCGTGAGGTCGTTTACGGAGGAGTTTGTGAGTTTGAAGACCAGAGAAGGCTTGAAATCACCGACCCAGAGAATGAGTTTTGCGTATGAGTTGAACCACGGTGGGCAGAAGAAAGTGAAAACGTTGTCTCCGGCGACGGAAACGGCGGCGGATTTCTCTTGGTAGTATTGAAGACAGTGAGAGAGAAACTGGGTCACAAGAGACTGTTGTTCTTCGAGAGTGGTACCATTATTTTCATCGAAGGAAGAAGCGTACATAAGCTGTTCGACGAAATACCTGTGACGGATGAGCCAAGCATTAACGAAGCTAGTGAAGCTTTGAATGCCGCTAGTGATTGGCATGTCTTATATATATATATATATATATATATATATATATATATATATTTGGAGTAGTCACTAAGTAATTCAACTATTGGTGGTGTGAGACGTGCTTGTATTCAACTCAAGTGTACATTGTATAACGATGATTTATATACACTTCTACTTCTTCTTTGGGCTTGACCAAAAAAAATCTTTTAGCAATTAATTTACTTTATAATATGTCGGTCCATCAACGAAAATATATTTTGGTCGGCTGCCCAAATATAGTTTTGTGACTTATGTCTTGTAGGAGTGCAGTATGTAACAGAGTCGGATCATCAGAGCGCCTTATCATCATTTACTGAAATGCAAGTCTGGTTGAATCAAGTTCGGGTATCCATCTGCCTTACCATAAGTTTGATGTTAGAAATACACTGACCGATATAAAATATGTCTATTTTAAATATAAATATATAGTTTGTTATATACCAAAAAATATAGAACAAGTCAGTCCAAAAATACAAGTTTGTATTAATTAAAAAATTGAGTAGAATGTAAAATATTATTAAATAATGATTAGTTGAATAAATTTTTAGTTAGATAATGATTAACCAAATAATTTTAAATAAGATAACGACTAATCAAATGGTTAAAAAGGTACTTCGTATATTATAAATGTAGAGAAAACTTGTTTTCAAAAATTTTAAAACTTGGGTGCGTTCTTTAAATCTTTCAAAACATTTTAGTATATTTAATAAATTTTAAATATACTTCCAGTTGGAATTATCAGTTTCTCTTTGTTCTCCTATCTGGGATTATGTCAGGGTCACATCTCGATTTTATGGAACTACCAAAAAAAATGTCTGTAAGTCGACAGAAGGTACTAAAATAAGAAGGCACACGTCATGTAAAGAAGACGACATATGTAAGCAAATTTAACAATGGTAGGAGGGTTAATTTAATTTGGTATAGGTTCTGCTTTGAAGAAATTAGAGGTCATGAACTCTAAAGTTATCCGAAAAAAAAAACAAAAGCAAAGAAACGCATTACTTTGACGATAATAACGGTTCATCGATGCTCCAGTTATGCCGCGCGCCTTCTTTCCTTCTTTCCTAAGAAATTTTCTACATTAATTTTAATTATTAATAGTTGTTCACACTTATTTCGAAAAGATCTACATCAACGTTGGGGTCGAGCAACCAAAAATATTCCGATCATCACTCATATTGCGGACAAAAATAGTCTCACATTTTCTGTTTGGTATCTAAACTATTATTTATGTTTGTCACAAAATATTTTAAATCACAAATAATATATATATATATGTCAATAAAATCATAATTTATTTGTGAGTGTTAATATATGTAATAATCATTTAAATAAGTCAACGTGTCAAACTGCAATGTAAGTGAATGGTATAATTCATATTTTATCTGATTTTTCATCACTAATTTAATCTAAGGAGTAAATATGAGGAAATTCACATGTAAAGAGAACCATTGAAGCTTTATTTGAGAAAAGAAGTGACGACAAAGAACTGAGAATACACGATTTGCGAAAAAGGGTGAAAACGTTTGGAGGTGGCACATGTTGGCTATGCGACGCACGGACGCGGATCCTTTTCAACTCGTTACTTACGGCCACGTTTTCGTCACGCGGCCTTTTCCTCCTAGTCATATCTTTTTTTTTTTAATATACTAATATACTTAGGAAAACTGTCTAAGGCGGTTCCACGGATAAAATCTTTAATAAGAGAGAAAAGGGCCTCGTTGTTTATGTACTCTATTTGTTTTTGTTTTCCTTATTGGGCTATTTAGGCCTTTGATAAAGGGCCTTGTTTCATATTGGTTAGTCAACAATCGAAAACATTACGCCATTCTTACTGCTTCCCAAGCCTTTCTTTTTTAGAACTTCTCCTTTTTTTTTTTTTTGGTTCTAGTTAGTCACTCCAGAAAACATACGAACTAAAGTTGGAAATTGTTTTTTTTTTTAAATGATCCATATTGCTCACTTTCTTGTGTGTTTATTTCGAACCCGTTAAGTGATTATCCAAAACTGAAAGTTAAAACTACCCTAATTAGTACCTTAAAAAAGAAAGGTTCGCTTACTTTAGTAAAAGTAGAATACTTAGGTAAAGCTAATACGTCAATGTAAAATAATTAGGCCTAAAAGCATCAATAAAAATATGCTATTTTAGAGTGGGACTGGTTCTAGTTCTAGATAGATTTTTTTTTTTCTTGAGTTTTAATGTTAGGTCGTAATGTGAAGGGGCATGAATAGTGTGGTACGTGTACGCCTCACACTCCCCCTTTAATTAACAAACAATAACGTCATTCATATATATATAAACAATAACGTTATTTTCATATTTCAACATTCTTGAACTCAATCCTTTTCGACCTAAATTCCATAATAAGTTAAGAAACAGACTTTACACTAAGTGACACGACGAAATTACACCTCAAGCAAATATTTGAATATTGTATATATGTGTGTGTGTAAAAATATATATAATTCAAAACCAATTGACAAAAAATGAATTGGTCGATATTTATACTAAGATCCTATCTCGTTTTAAATTTGTAATAATGAAATTTAGTTTCATAATATTATGTCTTGGAACGTATAACCCTATAGCTAGAATCCAACGTTCCCTAACAAGAATTGAATAGTTGACGTCGCTCTTGTGTCTACGTAAGCGAAAGTACTTTTGGGGTATGGTCCTTGCCGAGAGTCACGATTTCCCTTTTCCCAAATAATTTATTTCTTCATCCCAAAACTCTATTTTCTCCGTAGACGGAAACAAACCTTTACTACACACACTAGCCTCTTTCTACGTGCCCAGTTTTTTTGTATTTACAATTCTGCCCCAATAAGTTTAAAATAATTAAAAAACGCACCTAATTTTCTAAAGTAGATTCGAATAGTGCAATGGTAGTGTCTTACTCTTACATCTTCCTTCTTCCTTCTTCGCCACCTTTTTGCTCCACCTTAGCTTTGCTCTCTCCCTCTCTATACTCTTCAAAGCCACGAATCAGTATCAGACGGTGAAGAGAGATGGCTTCTTCCGATCAAGATCGTCACCACCGACCTCATCGCAACCGTCCACCACTTCCTCGACCGCCTAACTCTTCTCGTCCGGTGGTAGCTCGATCGAAGGTTTCGAAGCGTGTACTTCTCCGTGTAGCTTCCGTCGCATGTGGGATACAATTCGGTTGGGCGCTTCAGCTATCTCTGCTCACACCTTACGTTCAGGAGCTAGGGATTCCACACGCTTGGGCTAGTGTGATTTGGCTCTGTGGACCTCTCTCTGGTTTGTTCGTGCAACCGTTGGTTGGGCATAGTAGTGACAGGTGTACTAGCAAGTACGGTCGTCGGAGACCGTTTATTGTCGCCGGAGCTGTGGCGATTGCTATCTCTGTTCTGATCATCGGTCACGCGGCGGATATTGGTTGGGCATTTGGGGATAGAGAAGGGAAGATAAAGCCGAGAGCTATTGTGGCTTTTGTTTTAGGGTTTTGGATTCTTGATGTTGCTAATAACATGACTCAAGGTCCTTGTAGAGCTCTCCTCGCTGATCTTACTGGTAATTTCTGACTTTTTCATCTCTTTAGTGTTTGATTGGGTCTTCACACTTTCTTATTTGAATTATTCAAAATCTTGTGATTCTCGTGAATACACTCACATGCACAACATGGAAATGAATAAATTTATGATTTTATAAAATTGCCTAATTAGTCATCTAACAAAGCTCTAATTTATTGTGGTATGCAAATATTATTTAGTCTAATAAGTCAATTGTGGTGTTGTATAAAAAGGGCCCTTCTTTGTTTTCTGATCCGTAGCGTATTATTGAGTTACAGAAACTTCGGTTTTTCTTCCGTCTTGTGAATTAAATTCTGGATTGAAGTGAAAGGATTCTGTTTTCTCTTCAAATTTGGAACTTTTAGCTTAAGAAGAACATCATCTGATGAAGTGATCCGGAAATTTTGGAATTGAGAGAGGAATAAAGGTGGTAGGATTGAACCATTTTGGTGAATTTGTGGAGTTAATCTTAGGCTAGGTACTTCACTTTCTCAGATTTCTTCATGTTTGAGAATTGGATTAGAAAAGTTGCTCAATGCAAGACATCTGGGTATCTCTTTTTGGTTTTTTTCTAGAGTTAGCATTGATGCATGTGGCTCAGAATGTTTCTTTGGTTGAAAGTTCATCCCGCCACTTGCCAAGAATGTATCTTTTATTTTTGTGGTGCTTGCTTTGTTAAGTTGTCTGATAACATCACGATATGACAAAAATGCCTGTTTTGTTTTAATTCTTGTCCAATCTCTTTCTTTTCAGAGAATGATAATCGCAGGACCCGGGTAGCAAATGGCTACTTCTCTCTCTTTATGGCTGTTGGCAATATTCTTGGCTATGCTACTGGATCATACAATGGTTGGTACAAGATCTTTTCTTTTACCAAGACTGTTGCATGCAATGTGGAATGTGCCAATCTCAAATCTGCCTTCTACATAGATGTCGTCTTTATTGCCATAACTACGATCCTAAGCGTCTCAGCAGCTCATGAGGTGCCTCTTGCTTCATTGGCTTCTGAAGCACATGGGCAATCCAGTAGAACAGACGAAGCTTTTCTTTCCGAAATATTTGGGACTTTCAAATATTTTCCAGGAAATGTTTGGACAATCTTGCTTGTTACAGCACTGACATGGATTGGTTGGTTTCCATTTATTCTGTTTGATACTGATTGGATGGGTCGAGAGATCTATGGTGGTGAACCAAACCAAGGTATATCTTATAGTGCCGGGGTCAGTATGGGTGCACTTGGTTTGATGTTGAATTCTGTTTTTCTTGGAATCACGTCGGTGCTCATGGAGAAGCTTTGCAGAAAGTGGGGGGCTGGTTTTGTTTGGGGAATATCAAACATCTTAATGGCTATTTGCTTTCTCGCAATGATTATCACCTCATTTGTTGCGTCTCACCTTGGCTACATTGGCCATGAACAACCACCTGCCAGCATTGTATTAGCTGCTGTTTTAATCTTTACAATTCTGGGCATTCCATTGGCAGTAAGTTCCTCGTGCAATTCTGCTTTCATGTTTCCTTACAGTGAGAAACAAAGAATTACTAGTTTCCAGCTAATCTTATATTGTGATGCCTATTGGCTATTGCCAAGCTAGAGATATCATGACTATTACTTTGATATTTTTCTGGCTCATATGTAGTACATGGTGGGATTTATTTATGCTTACGGTGTAACTAATGCTAATGTTACTTCTCCGCAGATAACTTACAGCGTTCCATATGCGTTGATTTCCATACGTATTGAATCCTTGGGCCTAGGTCAAGGTGTGCATCCTTTTAATATTATGCTCACTGATTTTACTCTACAAATGAGTGGTGTTTCTTATAAAAGTTCTGTTGTGGCAGGCTTATCTTTGGGTGTGCTAAATTTGGCGATAGTCATCCCACAGGTCTGCTTCGTTCCACCAGCCTATTATTTTGCCGCAAGTCAATTCCTATTTCTTGTTTGTATGTGTCTTCTGGTCATAGAGAAATCCTAAAAAGGGAGTCCATAAACTTAAGTAAACGATTTATTTGTTTTAGTTATGGCCAAAGATGAAAGGAAACTGTTAATTTTTTTCGATTGGTGCATTTCTTCCCTATGTTGATTATGGTTTTTGGCATCATACTAAACTCTGTTGTTAAATCATTATGTGTTTGCAGGTTATTGTGTCTGTAGGCAGTGGCCCATGGGATCAACTGTTTGGAGGTGGAAATTCACCAGCGCTTGCAGTAGGAGCAGCTGCAGGTTTCATTGGCGGAATTGTAGCGATCTTGGCTCTTCCGCGAACAAGGATTCAGAACCCCATCCCTCTCCCATAGCATCCTTTCTTTTGTTATAAGGTATATCACGATTCTTTTACACAAGTACATAGGAAGCACTTGAGTTGTCACTGATTAATAAAAGTGGTTAATGCAAAATAGATGTTTTTACGCAAGGAATGCATAAGGGGAGTGTAAAGGCATGCTGGAAATGGCTAGGAGATGGACAACTTACTGTAATCCTTGTCGAAAATTCATGCCATGACTAATTTCTTTGCAGCTACTAGGATCCAATCCCCTTTTATTTGGGACTATGTGATCCTTGTGGCCACGAGGAGCCATAGAAGTGTTTACCAAAGAAATAATAACACATCATTCAGTTTGTGAGGTATATGCATAACTCCTTTGTTTGAAGCCCCCACCCAGTTCGGGATCTTCTCTGTTGCTTTGTTGTATGCCTAAGTGTTTACCAGTTTACCATATACTTGTAAATTAAAGTAACACCATATGTGCAATGGAGAGTTTGTAACAGCTTTAGTTTCAGGGTACTGAACAGTTTTAAGTTCATGTTCTTTATATATACTTTGAAAAAGAAACCAGCGATCTAAAACTAGATAGGAACTTTTACTGCGCACCTGAGTAGTCTATTTGCTTGATTGGAAATCTCTTAGTTCTCTAAGTTTGGCATCTGAATCACATTCAATGTTTTTGTGTGTTTTTGCAAGTTATGCTAACAAGACACCTTAACTCGAGCTTTAGCAATGTTGTGTTAAGATTTCACAATTGATGCCTTTTACAAGTTTGCAAGAATCATAACATAATTTGAAATCAATATTTGGTGCGATGAAGCTGCACATTATAGTGGGAGATAACAATGTCAAATTGACTTTAAAGAGAAGTGAGGTGTCACATTATAACGCCCAACTGAGTGCGTCTTGCATAATGATTCAGTGTGCGGGAACATCTCCGTAACGTTTTCCACTATCACCACCAAAAAACAAGATTTCCTTGTGATGCGTTTGACGAGTGCGCACAACGGAAGGTAAAGTGGCTACTAACACCACTTGGGCTACTTACATTGTCTAAAATTGTGAATACTCCAGAGTTAGTACATTGACCATCCAATAGAGATTGTGTGACATTATCCTAAATGGTTTAAATTGAAGATGAGAAAATTTATAAATATAATTACGTTTCGTATTTTAAAGAGTCTGTTTTGTAAAACTGCAGATCTAAAAAATGGCTCTTTAAACATAAATCTATCAAAACACAATGATATATTTGTGGATATCGATAATTGTTTTTGGTATCGACAATAAACTCCTTAACTCTGTCGTTGTATCATACCATCTGGATTTAAACCTCCCAAATCTACAAAATATTTTAAAAATTTTACCATCTCGATTTAAAAACAAAATTTTGGAAAACTACTGAATGTTAAAATTTTGTTGAGGTAATGGACAATTAAATTATATTGCAACACTTTTGGTGTAATGCGATACAAAATTACACGTGTAGAGTTTATGGGACCTCAAAATCTGCTAGATTTGGAGAGGCCTTATCTAAAGTGATAAAAACGTGGTGAGACCTCTCATTCAAAGTCAACTACGGCGGCTTTCTTACCTCCATGCTTCTAGACGAATGGCGAATCTAACATGTCCTTTTTATTACTCATAAATTAGAGGTTAGTATCAAGTATCAAGTATCAAGTTGCACTACGATTTCAATCAATATTATGAATAGTTTTTGGATAGTTAAATATGGATTATCATTTTCTAAAGTATAATCTACTACATAAGTTTTAACAAAAAAAAATTATTACATAAGGTTGCCGCCCAAAAAAAGAAAACTTACATAAAGCTATGAAGATGAGTCATTAATCTCAAATTACTTATTTAGTTTTCTTGGATGACGGTTAATAAATTCACAGATTTGTGCACAACAGTTTAAAATTTTTGGATGTAGCAGCAGAGAAAAATGGTTTTAAAAAGTGTTAAGAACCAAAAATTGAAATATAATAAGAAAAGGTATTTGGTCAAACAAAAAGCAAGATATTCGAGATAAAATTTTATGAAGAGTATTGATCGTGGTTCAAAGGAAGATCTTGAGTTTAGTACTCTTCACCTAAAGTCTTGATCAAACAAAACTAGTTCAATTAGTTGCTTCAACTTCAAGATTGATTGAAGACAAACACGTGAGAAGCACAAACATAGGGTTAACTGCAGGAATGCAATTATTTTGGCAAGCTGTTAAGATTGTTAGAATGCAGGTAGAAATATGCAAACTTGACTCTTTTAATATAGATTATAGTATCAAATTTGAGAAGTCTAAATCTATTTTTGAACTCACTACGAGAGAGACTTGGGGATATACGCTCAACGACGGAAGAGACTTTACCTCCCAACGATCTCACATGAGCATTTGTATCAATAAAGATAGTGTTAATTGTATTTTAGCCTGGTATGTAACTTTTCTTTACCATGCAGTACATTTTTGGATGTGTTGAAAATCCCATATTTTGGAATTTTGTTATCCCTAAATGTGATAAACTATTTTTGACGAAAAAAGAAAGATGTAGTGTCCACTTTATGTCATATTTAGATTGCGTTTCTAAAGAATTGAGTTGTTGAAAGCATTCACTGTTGGCCATTTGATTCTTCCCTTGTCGCCTTAGGATTTACATAAGTGGGGAGTTTTTTTCTTTAATTAACCTTTTTAGCTTTAGCTAAAAGAAATAAAGTAATTACCTTTTTGTAGAAAGAAAGCAATTATTTTACCAAATTAAAAAGAAACAAAACAATTAACCTGTATTTGTTGATCATTTTAACGTCATGTGCATGCACTAACCCTATTATATTAACCAAATAAAAAAATAAGAAAAGAATGATTTGTCTTTTCTTAGGCTTCAATTATTGGAAAAATTATTTCATGTAAACTTTTATTTTCTTCTTTTTTAGGCGATGCCCTCTTCTCCTATGAAGCTTCGAACGCTTTTTGACGAGTAATATGTGAAGACTTCATCTTTAACAAATATATATATATATATATATATATGTGTGTGTGTGTGAAGATTTCTAAGCTTTTCAGTCACTGAAATTTTTTTATTACTGTCCGAATTTTTATCGTGGCTTGTAGTAATTTGATCGGTATGGAATAAATTTGGACGATCAACACAATAAAAATTTGAAAATATCAAAAAACGAAAATGATAGTGTAAAATTTTCAAAAATCATATATGATATATCTATATATATAATATATATCAAATTATAAATGTTTTTGAAATCAGTTATTGCGCATAGTATCGCAACTAAATTCAGACGACAGACAGTATACACATATGGTCGCTAAGATGCCGAGAACCAAATCTGTTCGAATTAGACATAATTTTTGAAAAGATATGAAACACTAGATTGCTAGAGGTAACTCAGCTGTTCTATTCGATTAGGCTCTTTTAGTATCTAGCTAAAGAGCAAGCTATTATTGTAATTATATATAATTGTACGCCAAACTAGACCATCTTATATTATCTCTAGTTACATCACTCAACCATAAAAACTCTAATACTGGCAAGGAAACACAATAGCAAAAAAGTTTTTCCTTGCGAATTTCAAACAATATCTTGTATCTAGGGTTCAACAAGTTATCTGATGAGCTGCCGGAGGAGATAGGTGGCGCAGAATCTTTGACCAAGATCGAGCTTAGCGATAATCTGTTTTCCAGGAAGATTCCGAGCTCTATTGGAAAACTGAAGGAACTTAGCAGTCTAAAGATGCAGAGTAACGTCTTCTTCGGTAACGTACCGGACTCGATAGGATCGTGTTCGATGCTCAGCGATGTAAACATGGCTCAAAACTCGTTATCCGGCGAAATACCGCACACATTTGGATATATTCCGACGCTCAACGCTCTGAATCTTTCGGAAAATAAGCTTTCTGGGAGAATCCCAGAGAGTTTGTCGTCTCTAAGACTTAGCCTTCTTGATCTGTCAAACAACAGATTATCCGGTCGTATCCCTCTGAGTTTGTCATCATATAACGGTAGCTTCAATGGCAATCCTGGACTCTGCAGCATGACCATCAAATCATTTAACCGGTGCATAAACTCTTCAGGATCGCATAGAGACGCTCGCATCTTCGTGTTGTGTATAGTTTTCGGCTCGCTAATCTTGCTTGCGTCTCTCGTGTTTTTCTTGTACCTGAAGAAAAGCGAGAAGAAGGAAGGTCGATCGCTTAAACACGAATCTTGGAGTATAAAGTCGTTCCGAAGGATGAGTTTCACTGAAGTTGATATCATTGATTCGATCAAAGAAGAGAACTTGATCGGTAGAGGAGGTTGTGGCGATGTGTACAGAGTAGTACTCGGTGATGGGAAAGAAGTCGCGGTCAAACACATTCGGTGTAATAGTAAATCAGAAAAATTTCAGCAGTACAATGCCGATTCTCACTGAACGGGAAGGAAGGTCGAAAGATTTTGAAACAGAGGTGCAAACGCTAAGCTCGATACGGCACTTAAACGTGGTGAAACTCTATTGTAGCATTACGAGCGATGACTCGAGCTTGCTGGTGTACGAGTACTTGCCTAATGGGAGCTTATGGGACATGCTTCACTCATGCAAGAAGTCGAATCTCGGTTGGGAAACACGGTATGATATAGCTCTTGGTGCAGCTAAAGGGCTTGAGTACTTGCATCATGGATACGAGAGAGCAGTGATTCACCGTGATGTTAAATCAAGTAACATATTGCTAGATGAGTTCTTGAAACCTAGGACAGCTGATTTCGGTCTTGCCAAGATTCTTCAGGCTAACAATGGCGGTTCAGATTCCACTCATGTTGTTGCAGGATCCTAAGGCTACATAGCTCCAGGTAACAAGAGTTCATCAGCTTGTCATGGTCACACATTTTGATGTTACATTAACATTGGAAATTCTTGTTACAGAGTATGGATATGCGTCGAAAGTGAATGAAAAATGCGATGTATATAGCTTTGGGGTCGTGTTAATGGAGCTTGTCACAAGGAACAAACCGATAGAGGCGGAGTTTGGAGAGAGCAAAGACATAGTGAATTGGGTGAGCAACAATCTGAAGAGCAAAGAAAGTCTGATGGAGATAGTGGACAAGAAGATAGGAGAAATGTATAGAGAAGATGCGATCAAGTTGCTGAGGGTTGCGATTCTCTGCACCGCGACACTACCTGGACTAAGTCCGACGATGAGGAGCGTGGTCCAGATGATCGAGGATGCGGAACCGTACAGATTGATGGGGACTGTGATCAGCAAAGAGAGTGATGTCAAGATCAAAGAAATGAGTTGATCATTGAGGACCAAATCAACCTTTTGGCTCTGTTTTGGTAACTACGAAACTTAAGAAAGAAGTAATGTAGATCATCTAATGTTATTACAACGTAAGAGTTTATATGGAGAATGTGATTCTAAGATTGGTTACAAAATCTTAGGTGATAGGACGAGGGCTAGCTTCGCTAGGGGTGTGCTGCACATCTGGAACTCCCTAGACCTGATGTAAACTATTTCTTGTAATTGTAGAATATTTTCGATTTAGATAATGAAGTTCCAACTACTAAGTAACCATTTTACAATCGATCGACTAAGATTTGCAGCATAGTGGTTTAGTGTCGTCGTTGTGTTATCTGTTAGTAAATCCAAACCAAGAAGATTCATACGAAGAAGATTCATACTCAAATAAAATAAAAATTAAAGACATAAATTTAGATAGCTCATTAAGTTTTATTGTGCAATGAAAGGAAAAAGAAAAAGGATTAATGAATTTTGTTGTCACCAAAAACATATGATTTTTAATAGATTCATAAAGAAATTGGAAAAGGAAAACTTTCTAGGTTGCCATCCAATGTTCATAATATCAAATATATATATATATATATATGAAACTACTTATGTAGAAACCCTAAAACATATGGCTTTGTGGATTTACATTGCACATGTTGGCTCTATAATAGATTTGGATATTAAGATTTTAATATTATCACTCAAATTTAAATTCGCATATTGCATGTTGTATATCTACCAATTCGTTTTGATAGTTTTTAAGATTAGGCTAAAACCCATTAAAATTAGGATTTATACCTTAATAGGCTGTAGATATTTTGTTGACATATATACATGGATGTGAACGAAATGATTTGCTCTGAATGAAACGTAAAAAAAAAATCGACCAGAAATTTTTATAAATATGTTTGACTTATTTGTAAAAGTATAGTTTTTGTTTCTAGATTCCATTTTGTTTTATTATATGACTTTTTAAAATCGAAAACAAAGTTTCTCAAAACGAAACCAAATCCAATTTGGAATCTTGTCGTGGTGAAATGAAAATTTATTATCATAAGCGGGTAAAAAGTAAACCAAAGAATAAAATCCTTCCCGTGTGAATTCTAAAAAGTTAGTCAAATGTAAGTGTGCTCTACATACAAAAGAAAGAGGAAATATATATATATTTCTTTATTATCACAAGTCACAAGCAGACAATAATGCTTATCTGCATTATTACTAACGTTAAACTTCTATTTTATTTCTGAAACTGGGTGATTGGTCTTAATCTCTTATAAATAACTTTATAAGCATAAAAACATATAATTTACGTTTTAATTTTCTATCAGATGGAAGAAAATCTCATTAGAAGATAGTAAATTAAACTCGTTAACGTCGTCTATAAGAAGACTTACATGAGCATTTGCACAATATTCGTAACTTAACAATATTTCAATCTTACTACGGACAAACATCATAATCGCATCAGTTTCATGATTGCATTAGCTAAATATTTAAGAAACTAATTCACCATTTTTATATACGGTATCTAGGAGTGTCAATTAGAATCAAAAATCCGCAGGTTATATCCAATTCGCATTGTTATACGATAGATTAGGGTTTATAATTTGGAAGTCAAAAAAATAGATATTACATGTTTGTCCATTACGGTCTATGATTTTTTGTTTATAATTTGGAAGTAAAAAAAATAGATATTGTAGGTTTGTCCATCACGGTCTATAATTTTTGAGGGTTAGATCCATGCGCATTGCATACTAACTTGGAGATCACAATATTCTTTTACTTTATATATTTATATAATTTATATACTATGTAAAAATTTATCTTTATACAAATAAAATATCAAAATAGATTAAGATAACTCATTAACCATTATAAATTCTTATTTAAACTTTATTATGATTTATGAAACTATTTGTTTTGATTTTAGATATATATATATATGAAATATATTTATAGTAGTTTAATTCATTTTATAAGTATTTTGATTGATTTATGTTTATGTTAATGACCAAACACAATTATTAAAAACTGTTTGCTTAATCGTTTGTATAATTATTCAAATTTAAGAAAATAATTGTCTTATACTCTTATATAATTGTTATTTATATGATATATATGTTATTAAACAAATAAAATCTAATATAAAGTATGAAATTTATAGCAATGATGTGTGATTTATTTTTGGTTATCTTAATTTTGAAAATATGCGGATTGACCCGCCAAATCTGCGTTTATAATGCGGAAAAAATAAAATTAGTAGTTTGGAATCTGCGGTTATGACAGATCAACCCACTAAACACCGCATTTAAGTTTCACGAGTTAAACGGGACAGATTAACCAGCTTTGACGGTACCTACCAGATTGCCAGAAGACTAATCTTACAACTTTAACAAATTGAAAGCTATCTTCCCCATCTGTTTCTTCCCTTGGTTTGCAATTCAATCCAAAGACTGCATTAAAATATAAGCCAAATGATTAATAGCAGAGTCACAGGTATTTAACAAAGCGATCAAAAAAACTTCGCATGATCTGATTATCCGTAAAGGGTGTAAAAACATATGCATTAATTAGAGATTTGTGATGGACCAAAAGCCCACTAATGGCCTAGCCTTGATACAACGCCAGACCGGACTGAACCTATCCAATGCGTCACATCTTACCGATCCAGAGAGATGCTTAGAAGTTCAAAATCATACAGAGAGCAGAGTTGAGGTAACATATAAAAATTAGCTTCTGCTGCAAAGAACATCCGATGGCGTGTACACAAAACTAACAAAAGAATTGTCCTATAATATACAACACCTGCCGTATCTTTCTCTATCTCAAAAAATTCTCCATCAACAAGATTTGTCAGCGGAATAGATCTTGGAATGACCACATTATGAATCTTGCAAAGATATCAGACTCCAAGAACTCAATGTGAGCAGCACGGCCGATGAATGAGTTCAGGTTACGACCATACAGGGTCGTGTCGAAGTTGACATCGCATCGCATGAACACTCTCTGGTGGTGAGGAGTTTCAGGGGATGGCCCACGTATTTGGTCCATACAGTTATTAAGCATCTCCAAGAAAGCGACGCCTCTTTTTGAGTTGTCAAAAGAAGCTGGTTGGCACGACTCGATCCTCGCTGAGTGATATGGAACATACCCATCCTGCGATGGCAAAAGACATGGCTCTAAGTACAATAAAAAAATAGCCCCTCTGCATAAAAACTATCGCAACTAGCATCACATCTAGCAAGATCCTTGTATTTTATGATCAGAATTTCCTCGTCTCAACAATTTTGTTAAATCTAAAATCCTGATGTACAAACGGCACAAAAAGAGCTAGTTATGAAAAAGTAGTGTTTTCCAAATGATAATCGCGATAATAATTGGCCAAAATGGTCATTATTTTCTTCAACAGTACTAGTTTCCGAGTTTACATAGCTATAAAAATGTCAAAATTGAGGAAGTCCATTTTGAAAGTATACCTGAGGCGAAGACAGGAGTATTATATTCTTGAAACTGTCCAATGTCTTTTGCTGAAAAGAATTTCAAAACCGACATTAGAACCAGAGAACAAAGATTTGTTCGTAACTATGGTACAAAAAATTGATGGAATGTTAAGATCTTTTTCTACCTTGCAGAGCTTGTAAAAGAAAGTATTCTGGAGATCAGGATCATCAGTGAGCGTAAGCTGATGAATAACCTGAGTACTCTTTAACTTCTTCAGGAGCCAAAGTCCAGAATTAAACAAGGAATTTGAACTGTATAGATAACCCAAGTGTGGACCCGAAAGCGATATATATGTATGTAAATACTTCTTGTATGGTTCCATCAAACTATCTGCAACAAGTACATAAGTAGGAGACGATGATAAACACCAAAACCAAACTAAGAGTCCTTAAACATTGTTTAAGAGATTCTAAGAACATACCAGCTATTGCAGATCTGATGATGACGTTACCGATTGAATGTCCAACAAAACTAAGCTTAACATTTTTCAAGCACCCGTATCTCGCATGTTTATCCTTTTTCCTCTTGAAGAAAGAAACAACTTCCCGCGCCAGCCTCTGACCCATTTCCCTGAAATCGCCATGTGTTTTCTCTTCGTTTGCCTCAGACATGAGAAACTCTATCTTTGGATCAATCAGGAGCCACTGATTCCGGATAAGCCTTAAGTCTAAGTGATGCCCCTATTGTAGTTAACAAAAATCTATCATGTAAATAAATAACAAACTGAAGAGATACAAAGGCAAACTGTAACTTCAAAAGTAAAACAGAAAAAGGAAAGAAAAAAAAGCAACGTGAATATATGGACACTGTGCCAATAAACACAATGATTCAAGGACAAAAGGTATATTACTACGTAAGCTTAAGAGAGAGCAAGGGAACAAGAATTCACCGAACTTCTAGAAAATACTTGCCTGGAAACCATGAACAAAGACAACGATCTTCAGCTCACGCCCACTATGCTGTGGGTTATTATGTTTTCTAGTTCCACCCTCATCATCATGCCCATTAAGTAAGCTAGAATCGATTCTATCAACATGTCTCATGTACGAATTTTCACTGAAAGTACGCCTTGGTGCATTCCAAACTCGTTCAATTATAACAATAGGAACCCGCATAGGATCACCAAATATATGCATGTCTTGTATTGCCCGGTTGTTAATCTGCACCAGTTGTTGTAAAAATGAAACTTTACAACTTATGAAGCAAACAGGTAACTGAATTAAGAAACAAAAAATAGCAAACCCGCATTTGTGCAATACTTCGACGGTGAAGTTCAGCGCGGGTGGCTGCAACTTGTGCAGGCTACATAAGAGCAAAAACTGGATGAGTAGAGCCAAGCTGACATTCTTATCAAATTTGGCAAACGGACACTGTAACTATAGCTCACATCATTCAGCTTCAACACACTTGAGACTCTTTTGTGGGAACTATGGTTGGAAGTATCGTCCATTCCACTAATAAAATGATGCGGCATTTCAACCTTGGAGTACACCATCCATATTGACCATTCAGCTCTCCGATCCTTTGTCCAGATATCATGAAGATATTCCAAGATTTTTGTATTATTATTCCTGAAAAGGACAAATAAGACCACTGATCAGAGTATCCCTAGATAAATTTTCAGAAGATAACTTAATAAACAATCTGAAACTGAAGGCAAATTTGACCAATGGAAGTCCAAGAGAAATTACCGATGAAATGTCAGAAAGGTATTCCAAAGATAATGGAGCTGGGTGCCAAGTAAGTGGAATGTGCGAGAAAGATGCTCCTTCGAGAAGTTGCGAAGCCAGTCATCACTTTCTATATCAAATGGGCCATTCAACTTCTGTTCCAAAAATGGAGAGAAGCTCACATTCCAGACGATAGTGAAATAAAATAATAGATAAAGAACACTCTGCAGCATAAGAAAGCAAGAACCTCAAGACTGTTTAGTTGCTTGCCTTGTCCTGAACCTTCAACTTCAACAGATTTTCCCGTCGAAGCTGAGTCAGATAAAATAGCTTTGTCCATACTGGATACAAACTCAGACAAGTCAATTTTTTGACCAATTGTCTTGCTAAGTCTTTGCATTTCTTCAAGCAAACTGTCACGAGCTCCAAGTAAGGCTTTAACAAATGACACCAGCTTCTTGTCAGTAGAAGCAATCTGAGCAACGGCCTAGTGAGTTACAAAACAATAAACCAATAAAAATATTGTAAAAATCTTGAGAAAGGGGCACTACTACAAAACAGGATAGCTAGTAAAGTGCTTATCAAATATGCAACTTTTTAGCATTTTATTAACTGACTAAAGAGTCGGCAATCAATTAGAAAACGTCGCTAGAATTTGAGAGAGCTTTTACAACAAAACAGAGAGCTTAGTAAATTCTGTGAAAACATGCTATTTGCAGCTTTTATACAAACAATTTCAACAAGACTGGAAAACCTTTTTGGTTTTAATATGACTCATACAAGCAAGTATCGAAACATTGGTGTATGATATCTCAGTAACAGCTTTGTCATCCTGAAAGTAGAGATTCTAGAAATGAATGAGAACTCTAGCATAAAGTTCATCTCTTAAGAAAGGAACCATTGTTTAAAGAAGAAAATGACAAGATTATCAGTGTAGACTCTGGATAAGCATAAAGCAAAAAAAGTCAATTTGCTGAATCAAAAAAGAGTTTGTCATGCTGAGAGGATAGCGTAAGAGCACATACTTTCTTCAAAGACTGGCCACTGCCGCTGGCCAAGCTTTTACCATTACTCGCATCACTGCACCAAACATATTGATATATTAACTGACGAGATACAGAAAACTCCCGAATAAATTGGAATTCAACAATGGTCTGCAAAATCCAATTATTAGAGGCATACCTTGATAAAATTGCAGGCCGTTTGTAAGCGGCGGATTTCATGACACTGACGTGGACACTTACATCGATAAGAACTGCGTGAAAGGTATCAAAGTGCACCGGACAGTAAGAATGCATGCCTGAGAGAGCCTTAGGAGGAATGCGGAATTCATGCACTGCCGCAGGACAAGCATCTGAATGTGTCACAGATATATCATCCATAATTGGGGAATACAAAAGCTCAAACTTCAATATAATAGCCGATGTAGCTGACCCCTGCATCAATCACAACTAGTCATTTATTGCTCGATGATGACTTCTAGGTCAACCAAGTAAAGCATTTAACACAAATTGGATTATTATTTTTGCTGATTATGATCACAACAAGATCAGCAGCTAAAATAACCTCATAAACTCAATGCCGTAAATACTTTGCATCTCAAGGAGAAAAGAAAAGAAAATTTCTTTATCAAATCATGTTGTTTGGATATTGTGCAATTCATTTCTTCATCTTAGCCTTCATAACTGTAAGAATTCATAATAAAAAAAAGTAACCTAGGATAAAAGGAAAACAAGACTGGTACCTCATATCTTTCAAGTGGCATAGTAAAGGAGACCATCATGCATAGACGAACATCCTGCCTAGCATATTTAATGCGGAAGGGCTGTGTTAAGAAACTGTTATCTTTATCATCTATCTTCCACACTCCATAAGAGTCGTTTGAGCTTGAATCAAGAGCTGTGACACATAGGTATACTGATCTTACATATGTTATTATACTAAAAAACAAACCCTCCAATTACGCAGAAATAGGATAAACAGACATATCATTCATGAAACACTCTGGCTGGCATCATGGAGTAGTACACTCAATCACACGAACATAGCAAGATAAAAGAAAATAATTCAAAAGAAAAGCTGAGGAATAAGAGAGTACCTTCATACTGAATAACTCGTGAAGGAATTCCACGGGAGCTGTTATCGCCATCCTCCCATCTCATGCTGATTTTAACTTGATACCATCTAAGAGAGTAAAAGAAATAAGGATACAGCTCTTAGGGAATAACAAATTGAAATGAAAAAGTAAATGACATACCCTTGCTGGAAAAGATCAAGGTTATGAAACCTATGGATATAAATAGCAATTTCCTGAACTGTGTCGACCATTAGCACTGGCTTAACCCTGGCTACGTAAGGCTCTGCATCAAGCGTCTTAGTTTGCCTACTTCTTTGGCTGAGTCCAATTAACCATCCAAGACGGCGTAACATAAGGAGAAATCACATCACCCTTCTAAAACATTGGATGTGTGTTTTCAGGATAATGAGATCCTGAACCAATTCTTCGAAATCGCATGTCAACGTGGATAAACGAGTTGTATAGAAAACTTCTCTACATAAAACTCCTTATACAATGGTCACTCAAAGCGAAACCACAAGCAAAGAAGCAGCTGCAGATAAAGAAATGCACAAATTTTAGTAAATTTCGATAACATTGACGACATATAATCATCTCAATATAGAGTCAATTATCAACAACGTATATATCTGTTTTAGAAATTTTGATAAAAAAAATATAGCTTGGCCAAATTACAAGCTACTTAAGAGTCGTCTCCATCAACAACATTAGATCAAAAGCTAAAATCCCAATCTGAGCTAGTGAGTCGCAAAGAAGAAAAAAATTAAAAATGACAGGAGCACCCCAAATACGAAAGAAAGCACATAATAATATCGTAACTTGAAGGAGATTTTGCGAGAAATGACAAAAGATGAGCACAAGTACATTACCTCGAAATGGCAGAGCAAAGCAGAAAGTTTAGAAAAAAGAACAACGTGTGGACCTTGAAACTTAGATCTGACGATTCCGATAGACGAAACCCAGATTCGCTAGGCTTTCTTTATTTTTTTAGGAGGACAAACCAAACCCTGAGCAGAATCAAGATAGAACCAAAGGAAAAAGAGGATCTGGGAAAGTTACAAATGATGATGGTAGGGAATCATAAAAGCTGTCGACGATTTTTTTAACTTGAAAAAAAAAAGTTTTTAGTCAGATTTGATTATTTTTGCCTGGGAAAGTTTTTATAACCTTTTTTATTGTGCCAAAACGACGTCGTACTTGTAGGTAAAATGGTGGATTCGACCCGTCATTTTTAATGGCCTTGCGAGATGAGTTTACAACCCGATTTACTTATTATCTGTTTATAAGGCCCAATTAATATTATATCATATTCGGGTTGTAAACTCATCTCGCAAGGCCATTAAACAAATGAACATCTTTAGGGTCTTTTATCTAATAATAAATAATATAGAACAACAAATGAATATCTAGATAAATAACTAGTTAGTTTTATAACGTGTTAGTTTACTTACTGCGACACTAGTGAACATAACCGCATTATAATATATACGGTAACTCAAACTTATTAATGGTTAATTTCAGATTAACGTATCATGTGCATAGTCTTTAAGGAGATGAAAGATACACGAGCATGAGATAAGATAAGAGATAGCTTTTAACAAAAAAAAAAAGATAAGATAAGATATAGGAAAGCAAGAAGCCAGGATATGAAGGAAATATTTCTCAATTTTAATCATCTAATTTTATCATTCACCTAATTTCGATTATTCTTACTGTCATAAATGTTATATATCTTCTTTTTCAACCTACATACCATTTTTTTTAACTGCTATTAAAGCTATTGAATGTTTCCAAAATAAGCAGTAACAGTTCTATAGTACGACCCAAATCAAAATCAAAAGAAATAAATCCCAAAAATATAAGATTCTCTAAAAAGAAATAATAAGATTCAACGTACAAAGATGCTGTTTCCATGAAAGCATAGATATTTGTGTGTGTATATCTAAGTACTTGTGCCGAGGACTCTAAGACGACCTCTGTCATTTACACTTTTTTCTATCTCCTCTCTCCTCTGTTTATCCTCTCACAATGATAAATGTCGACGCAGAGCACAATCCCTCGGTGGCGGAGACCGGTAACGCCGCCATGAAGAACGTCGACGACGATGGTCGAGAGAAGAGAACGAAGACGTTTATAACCGCGAATGCGCACATAATCACGGCGGTGATAGGCTCCGGAGTGTTGTCGCTAGCTTGGGCAATAGCACAGCTTGGTTGGGTGGCAGGAACCATAAGTTTGGTCATGTTCGCCATCATCACTTACTACACATCCACTTTGCTCGCAGACTGTTACCGATCGCCGGACCCCGTCACCGGAACATGCAATTACACTTACATGGGCGTCGTCAGAGCTTACCTTGGTATGCCTTTTAAATTCATTTAAAAAAAAAATCCTTTTGTCCAAAGATTTTTCAATTTTTTATAGACAATTTCTTCTTCTTATGATTTGTTTATTTGAAGATGTTTTTTCCATTTTGGCCATCACAAATAGGATTTGTGGAATAAATAAATAATAGTAATCTTATCTAAAAATAGATAAAGTTAAACTGAAAGTCTACAGCAATTGACTCTTTTCTACTATTTTTTTAGTATGCAAATCTTGTTGGGAATGTATGCATTAATTATCAAAACTCAACAAAAATGAAGAACTTTGAAAATTTTCTTCGTTCCTAAATTAGTTAATAAATTGAACTGATTGTTTAGGAATTGGTAATTTGGTATCAATAAATTCGATTGTTGACCCCAAAATAAATTTGAACTGAAATGCGGGATGTTTCGAAACTTGATTTGCCATAAAGCTAAAAAGATTACTACCATTTTGATAAAAGAGTAATTATTTTTGAAAAAATATAAAACGACAGGTGGTAAACAGGTGCAGCTATGTGGATTGGCGCAGTACGTGAATCTCGTAGGGGTCAGTATTGGTTACACCATCACTGCTTCCATAAGCTTAGGGCTTGTGATTCATTTCGATTATTAGATGATGTTGTGGATAAAATACTAAGTTTTGATTGATGTTTGACGTTGGTTAGAGCAATTGAGAAATCAAATTGTTTTCATAACAAGGGACATAGTGCGAAATGTTTCGTATCACATTATCCATACATGGCGGCATTTGGGATTGTCCAGATTATTCTCAGCCAGATTCCTAATTTTGACAAGCTCTCATTCCTCTCCATCATCGCTGCGGTTATGTCCTTCTCTTATGCGTCTATCGGAATTGGTCTGGCCATCGCCACTGTAGCAAGTAGAGTTTCTTTTCCCTTTTCTTTTGTTTTGTTTTATAGGAATCTTCAAAGTTGAAACTAACGATGAAAATGTAATAATATAGAAGGTGGGAAGATTGGTAAGACAAAATTGATAGGCACGGTGATAGGAGTGGACGTGACTGCATCTGATAAAGTTTGGAAATCGTTTCAAGCGATTGGGGACATTGCGTTTTCGTACGCTTACACTACTATTCTCACTAATATTGAGGCATGCAGTACTGATTCCTCGAATCTTTCATCTATTCTTGTTTACATTTGCCTCTTAAATTTTAGTCATATGTTTACAGCATGGATTTGTTGATGTTTCTTTTTAATGGTTAGAGAAATTTTTGGGTTTGCAGGACACACTGAGATCAGGCCCACCAGAGAACAAAGTCATGAAGCAAGCAACTCTTGTTGAAGTCTCAACCACAACTGTTTTCTACATCTTATGTGGCTGCATCGGATACGCTGGGTTCGGGCACCAAGCCCCTGGTGACTTCCTTACTGACTTCTTTTTTTGAACTTTTTTGGCTTATCGACTTTGCCAGTGCTTGCATCGCTCTCCAGTTAATCGGTGCCTTCCAGGTATAACTCTCAAATAAAAGAAAAGGATAAGTATGTAGGGTTTACAATGTTCAAGTTCATTAAGCAAACTTATCATTGATGACCTCTATATAAATCTCATGGAAGGATAATATTTTGAATATATTTGATCTGTATATAATTTGCAGGTGTATGCTCAGACGGTATTCCAGTTTGTTGAGAACCAGTGCAACAAAAAGTGGCCTGAAAATAAGTTCATCAACAAGGAATACTCGTTGAGGATACCTTTGCTCGGAAAATGTCGTGTCAACATCTTTAGACTGGTTTGGAGGACAATCTATGTGACTACGGCAACAGTTGTAGCAATGATATTCCCCTTCTTCAATGCCATCTTGGGTTTGCTCGGGGCACTAGGGTTCTGGCCGCTCACAGTTTATTTTCTGGTGGCAATGCACATTTCGCAGACAAAGGTTAAGAGGTATTCTCCTAGATGGTTGGCCCTACAACTCCTCGTAGTGGTTTGCTTGGTTGTCTCGGTCCTAGCCGCGGTAGGATCCATCGTTGGCTTGATTAATCGTGTCAAGGCATACAAGCTCTTCACGAACTTAGGCTAGTGACTTGTGATCTATTTATATTCTAGGCGAACCTGTATTTCTTTCAAGCTAAACAGCTTGTAGTTATTGTGTCTTCAGAATAATGTTGTAATTTGTAAGTTCTGTTTTGCTCTACGGCAAAAACCAGAAAACAAAAAAATATTTTGCTTAATCGATTTATTAGTAAATTATATGAAAATCGATATAGTAGTTATAATTTTTTCTTAGAACTACTAGTCCACATTGGATGTTTGAGGACCATGAGTTACTTGATTGCTCATCAAGCTAATCTTGTCCAAGCCAGACTCAAAAAAATGAGTTTGTGACTGTAACAAATTCGCATTGACCATATCAATAATTAACAATATAACAGAGTTGGACAAGCTAGCCACACAAGTGTGTAAAGAAGAGTATAAGTGTTCCGTTGTCTGAAAGAGATGGAATTGATCAGAGTATGAAGAAGATGGACTTGAGTATGTATTGGGGTGTTGGGTAATAGTGGATCAAAGCAAGTTTGTTTCTTGTTGTTTACTAGCCTTCTATTCACTCGAATGCATTTATATGCTTCTTTCTTATCTTTCTCTAATACATTTGGTCCATATTTTTGTTTATAAAGTCATTTTCAAGGTTTTGTGGTCGTCCGATGACCGCCGACTGCCATCATAACCAACTCAGTAGTATCCGTTCAACCAAATAATTGCCTTGCGGTTGCCTAACCATATTATGCTGAAAATGTCCAAAGATTCTCTGGCCAAGAGCCGCATCCGCTAATCCCAATCATTTGTCTTCGCAGTACTAGTCGATTGTTCACTCTATTAATATACATGATTTACGATCAGATACAAGCTACAATCACAATGCTATTCACAAACCAAACCAAATTTTAAATGCCCATGAAATTGTCTAGTTAATTTATATAGATACCCGTAGAGGAGATTTAATATCTCAATTAGGTTCGAAACCAAGCATTCATATTTCATGACTACAAATTTGGATATAAGAACAGTCAAACAGTTTTAAATGCGGTTGTAGCACACCTTCGCAAATACGCCATGTCCATCTTCTCAACCACCAATACCAACAAAGTTTGTAACTAAGGACCTATTTGTTTCCATATTCAGATGGTTCATCATAATGAATGTGAAAATTAATGTATGTTTAGTGTTAAAAAATGTTCATTATATTTTATTTATATGGAGCATCTGAATGAGTTTTTAAAGTTTAGGCACAATTTTCAAAACCATCTAGATGAACAAAATTTGACGATTTGGATAGATAATTCATCCAAAATAACAAATGACAAATATACCCCTAACTGATTTTATTTTCTTTGTTGGTTTAATTTGTTTTAAAATTTTTTACATCAATATATAAAATAGGATGGTATATTTTTCAAACATGTAAAATCAGAAATAAAATTATATTATTTTTTGAATTAGATTAATAAATGTTGAGATATTTATTTGTTAAACATGTAAAATATAAATAAAAGTACATTTATTTTTTGAATTATTTTTGTACATATTTATTCATTAATTTTGTACATATTGATATAATTATTTTTATAAATATTGATATAATTATTTCATAAATATCGATATACTTTCTTATAAAATTTATAAACATATTAGATGTTACGTTTGTTGATCTTTTTCGACAAAATTGTAATTTCACGGTTTTGGCGGAAAAACACAATTTTGATATTTTATGGTTTTATCGTAAAACGTAATTGCATGATTTTATATTTTTAGCGGAAAATTTTCATTTCACGATTTTCTGCAAAAAACTTGATTTCATGGAAATAATGTAATTATGAGATTTTGCGGTTTATCCAGAAACACTATTTTGTATTTTTTAATAAAATTGTGATTTTATAGTTTTGGCGCAAAAACGTCATTTTAGGATTTTCCGTCGAAATTGTGATTTTGCAGTTTTGGCGGAAAAAACACAATTCTATGATTTTATGGCAAAAATCTAATTCCAGAATTTTGTATTTTTAGCTGGAAACTTTATTTTATATTTTTTTCTTAAAAAGCTCAATTCAATATTTTGGTAAAAATCTAATTCCAAAATTTTGCAATTTTGACAAGAAAATGCTAATATAAATTTTGTTTGCCAAAATTATGATTTTCATAGTTTTGGCGAAAAAACATTATTTTTTTATTTTCCATTAAAAAAATTTCTAAATTTTGTGGTTTAATGCAAAAACATCATTTTGTGATTATACATAAAGGAAAACATATTTGTAATCTACTTTTTGGTCAAAGCTATAGTTGCGAAAAATGATTTGTTTCTTCAATTGCTTTGATGCTTTCGCACTGTTAATCCACAAGTATTGATCCTCAAGAAGTCTCTGTTGCAAAATTTGACCAAAATTTCACTTAAAGCCCTGAGTTGACTCTTGTATGTTTCATCTCAACACTCAAGAATTCAAGATCATACAAGATCATAATCTTTCCCCACAAACCAAAAAAAAAAAATCAGTGTCTCGTGAACTTAGTCTCTGTCAAGCAATTCTTGCTCTGTTCTTTCTGTTTTACAGTTCTCATGGCTACTTCGTCCCAAAAGGATCTGTGGGAATCGGATTCAACGGTTACTTCACTTTAACCAACACCACGAAACACACATAGGGTCAAGCTTTCGAAAGCGAACCACTTTCAATCAAGAACTCATCAACAGGTGTCACAACATCTTTCTCAATCAACTTCTTCTTTGCAAACGTCCCTGAGCATAACCAGCAAGGCTCGCACGGTATTGCTTTCGTTATCTCTCCCACAAGACACCTTCCCGGAGCTTCCTCCGATCAATACCTCGGAATTTTAATTAAACAAACAACGGTAAAGCCTCAAATAACGTGATAGCTATCGAGTTAGATATACATAAAGACGAAGATTTTGTAGATATTGATGATAATCATGTTGGAATTAACATTAATGGATTGAGATCTGTTGTCTCTCTGCTGGTTACTATGATGATAAAGATGGAAACTTTCACAAACTTTCTTTGATCAGCAAAAAGGTAATGAGGCTTTCGATTGTTTATAGTCAACCGGATCAACAGCTCAATGTTACTTTGTTCCCTGCTGAGATGTCTGTTCCACCTCAGAAACCGCTTTTGTCTTTAAACCGAGATCTCTCGCCGTATTTGCTTGAGAAAATGTATCTTGGATTCACTGCATCGACTGGATCGGTTAGAGCAATTCATTACATGATGGGTTGGTTTATTAACGGAGAAGTCGAGTATCCGAGATTGGAGTTTGGTAGACTACCAATCCTTCCTCCATATTCAAAGAAAGAATCTAATAGAACAAGAACGGTTTTAGCGGTCTGCTTAACGGTATCTGTGATTGCTGCGTGTGTCGCCTCATGGATCGGTTTCGTCTTCTATACGAGGCATAAGAAGGTTAAGCAGGTTCTTGAAGAATGGAAGATTCAATATGGATCTCATAGGTTTGCTTATAAGGAGCTTTTTAATGCCACAAAGGGTTTCAAAGAGAAACAACTTCTTGGGAAAGGAGATTTTGGCCAAGTCTATAAAGGAACACTTCCGAGTTCTGATGCAGAGATCGCTGTGAAGCGGACTTCTCATGGTTCAAGACAAGGGATGAGCGAGTTTCTAGCCGAGATATCGACAATTGGCCGTCTCAGGCATCCAAATTTAGTGAGGCTTTTGGGATATTGTAGGCATAAAGAGAACCTCTACTTGGTTTATGACTATATGCCTAATGGAAGGCTTGACAAGTATATAAACCGTAACGAGAATCAAGAACGGCTCACTTGGGAACAACGTTTCAAGATCATTAAAGATGTTGGATCTGCTCTACTACTTCTGCATCAAGAATGGGTACAAGTCATCATTCATCGAGATATCAAACCGGCTAATGTTCTTCTCAACCATGAAATGAATGCGATGCTCGGGGATTTCGGACTGGCGAAGCTGTATGATCAGGGATTTGATCCTGAGACATCTAAAGTGGCGGGAACATTCGGGTATATAGCACCAGAGTTTCTAAGAACAGGAAGAGCAACTACAAGCACAGATGTTTACGCCTTTGGGATGGTTATGCTTGAAGTAGTTTGTGGTAGAAGGTTGATTGAGCGACGTGCAGCAGAAAATGAAGTGCTTGTGGATTGGATCTTAGAGCTTTGGGAAAATGGGAAAACTTTTGATGCAACAGAGGAAAGTATTCGTGAAGAACACAATAAGGGACAAATTGAGCTTGTTTTGAAGCTCGGTGTGTTGTGTTCACATCAAGCTGCATCGGTTAGATCAGCTATGAGTGCGGTTATGCGGATTTTGAGTGGTGTTTCACGGCTTCCGGATAATCTCCTTGATGTCATAAGGGCTGAGAAATTTAGAGGATGGCCTGAGAAATCAATGGAAGTACTACTTGATGTGACGTCATTGGGTACATTAGCGTTGACAGACTCTTTTGTCACCCATGGACGCTGATAACTTTAAGTTTACCAAGTAAAATTGATTCTCTGATTACCAAGAGGTTATACAAATCTGAGATTGATGCACATTTTCATTGATAGATTTGTTTATAGATGTATTACAGCTTCACAAAGCCCAATGTTTTTTTCTGGTATACATGCGCAAGAACTGGATCACAAGGTTCCCTCAAAAATTTCTTAATCATTCTGTATTCTGAACAAATTTTAAATAATCTCAGTAGTCAATTATTTCTAGATGAGGTTAGCTTTTTATCTCTGTTTCTAAGCCTCCATTGTAGGTAAACTTTCTTACGAAATTCGTAATTTTATAATTGAGTAGTTAATAAATCTTTCAATACGACTGTTACGATTTTGATTTGACAGCTGATTAAGAGAATCTGCAGACAGTACCATAGTGAGAAAGAACAAGATCAAAACTTCAGGAAATAAATAATTTTCAGAGAAAAATTTTCCATGGGACATGACTATAATTATCTCGAAGAACCTCAAGCTATTCTTCTACCTAAGTCTGGTACTTAAGGTTCTCTGTCCCATTACAGTTTGTATGTTAAAATCCGTTCAGGCTTGACGTTAAACATCCAATAGATAGAAGCAAACCAAGCAACAATCTCATGTGTTTTTTACATCCAGAGATTCTAAATTCGATTTTTCTAATTTATACACTTACACAATCAAATCAAAGGCAAACGAAGTGTGACTCTTCACCTCACTCGTAGAACCCAAACCCAAACCAAAAAAAAAAAAACCAATACGAAACCACACCCATGTTCCAAAATAGAAACTCACCATATACATCCTATTTTGTTAGTGCCTTTTCCAGAAGATTTTTTCAAAAACAAAAAAAATACTCCCAAGGCAATTTGTTGTGACTCTAAATTTCAGAGAAAAAAAAAACAAAATTGAAAATCATTATATTTCCTTCAGGTCAGCGATTCATGGCAAAGCTCTTTCCTCATTCGTTGATTAAACAACCTGCAAGCATCCATACTAAGATCAATGGCTGCAGAAAGCGCCACGTAAGCAGCCGCATCTTCCATACAGCTAACGTGCTGCACACTAACCTCTACACAAGGCTTACTACATTTCCCTTCCCCTTCCACACTTGCTGACATCACAAACCCTTTATACACGTTCCATGGCCACAACCCGTATCCATAATCGCCGCTCCCTCCTCTCGGACTATTCGCCGGCGACGCTCCACCACCACTTCCGACTCTCCCACCGCCACCACAGCTTCTCGATCGGTTCATGCCACCTGTTGGCGACGATCTCAATTCGATTGAGAACTTCCCACCTCTATGAGAATTTATGGTTGATTCCGCAAGCACGATTCCTGCTCCGCTTGATCCATCTGGGATGAGTTCGAATCTGTACCCGAGCCCGTCCGTGGCTCCACCACGTTCCCGCCATGCCTCGAGTCGCCCCCACGGTCTCCAAGTGCAATCTCCGGGACGCAGGATGAGCCACGACCCGGGGTTTGACCGGCTCACACGATCGGTTCCAGGAGATGCAACGAATGGAGTGACGATTGACGCCATGGCTACTGGAGAACCGGATAAGTCGTGGACCGTTATGGACCATCCTTTACGCTCTTTTCCAGGACGTTCTCTCTCGCTCCCGAACGAATTTAGCCAGCTCCGTGGAACGCTTGTCTCAGTCGGCAACGATCTGATCAATCAAAACTCCATTTAATCAACTTTATTTTATAATCTAACCATATATAAATCACTTTAAAGGGTAAAGTTTATACCATGACTTAAAATGGTTAAATATCATACGAGTAAAGTTTATACTATGAATAAAAGTAGTTAAATATCCATAAGAGTAAAGTTTCTCAGGAGATCCGTACGAAAGCAAAAATTAATACCAGGAATGTGATTTTAGTATTTGGCGTTGGATCTTATTAAAGCGTATTTCGATTTAATTCCTCGGGAAAATATATAATAAGAAAATTTAAAAATGATACTCCAAGTTCCGAGAAATATGGTGAAAATTGATTTGATTGGCCGGGAAACTGACCTTGATCTCTGAGTGCGATCACCGGTGTGCCGGAAACTGAATTTGCATGTGAAAACCGGTTGCCGGATATTTCCTTGAATCTGAACGACTTGAGGACTACATTCAGGCTCGCCGTCGAACTGGAAAACGAACCTAGGATCAGGCTCTGTCTTCACATTCAGGTGGAACTGAGCTGACGACGCTTTCCCAGCTCCTTTCCCAACCGATATCCAGCCGTTGTGGAAGACGCACGGCTTCGATTGCTTACCAGCGAGATCCAACGGCACGGAGACCTTCGCAAGGAGACGACCGGAGTGTACGCCGCAAGCAGCGCCGGCGCTTCCCGTGTATATTAAGATCTTAAGACATGGCTTAGAAGCAAAGATAGATCTGGAAGCTAAGCGTTGAATATCGGAGTTGCTGAGATGAAACGTGGCGGCTAGGGTTTGGATCTCCGGAAACTGAGTGGTCTCCAAGGGAATGTACGGGATAGCGGCGGTTTGCGGCGGGAAGTTTTTGAGTTTGATTTTACAAAAACAAGGAGAAGACGATGGATGCACGACGGAGCTCGTCGTCTTCACCGCTAAAGGAACTTTCAAAGCTAAATTCCCGATCGTAAGACGGATGAAAGGACAAGGATCCATAGCTCTTCGCACCAGAAAGAAGATCAATTAGGGTTTTCAGGAGACGGAGAAAGAGAAGAAAATGTGACTAAAGGTTTAAGGAGAGCGACATTAATTGCAGGAAGTGTCCTGGAGTCCACAACATGAAATTAGTCGGATGAAAAGGAGGTGACGATAAAACGCAGCGTTTTAATGGCGCCGTTAGATTATCTCAACCAGCGCACACAGTCGTCTTCTTCCCTCTCTGTAATGTCTCTAGTTTTTAAGTGGGGACAACAAGGAAGCACATACTACATTTTTTTCCATTTTTGCGTTCACTATTTTGTTTTCCTTTATTTTCCATAATTGTCCAATACATCCGTATTCTATCCCAACTTGTAGATTAGTACCAAACTTTTTAAATTGAGATTTTTTAACCCCATAACCCACACTGATATGGATGAGCAGTCTAGTTTTAAAAGATAAGAAAAATGTCGCTGGAGCATAGCTGGGTACAGGCTGGCAAGAAGTGCCAGGTCGGAGAGAAGTTGGCGCTATTCTTTCTCTCTCTCTACCTGGTCACACACTCCACTTCTTTTAATTTACGAAATTACCCTTTGTGGCATACGTGTACGTTCGCAGCTTTTGCTGCCTTGATCGGGGGAATCTTTCTGCCGGTTCCGCCTCTATGCGGAACTCACGTTTTTGTGTTATGTCATTTTTCCTTAAAACATTTATTTTAAATTTCAAGAAAAAAACAAACAAAATATATAATTTTTTATTTTTGTCAAATTTATTTTACTTTTAGCTTTGATTAATGATTAGCGTAATGTCAAATATATTTCCCATAGAGGGATTACAAGTTTTCCAAAATTGAAAAATAGGATTTTTGACTAGTGATGATATCTGTTTTTTAAACAAAAAAATTATGCTTTATCAAACAAAAAAAACTCAAAAATTATCTTCATATCATTTTTGAATATTTTGGATGAACCAACAAGAGAAACGAACGACTAAATCATATTTATATATGTAGTCTTCGGTTAATGATCACATCAAATTAGTCATATTTTCTTCAACTGGGAAGTTATCCGCTAAGAACGTGAGTTAACAAATTAATAACAATAAATTAATAATACGGGTCAACAAATTTAAAATAAAGTAGAATTCTTTGGGGATTGGACGAGAGATATGCGTGCACGTTTATGACAAATTAGATTCAATTAAGTATTTAGTTAGATAAGTAGCTTAGGTGAAGCTGAACGAGGATCGTGGATGATAGCTGGATTTTGCTCTTTTTCTTTCTTTTAAATGTCATATTATTTCTCCTTCTTGCTGCATCATCATACGCACGTGCACTTGTTAAAATCAACCGTGCATTGACAGAGTCAGAAATACTTGAAAGCCCATTAGAATATTACATAAGCCCAATTTAAAGCCAAATTATCAAATAATTGAAAGCCCACTTTACGAAGCTCACGCAGTGGCAGGTTGGTTTGGTCGGAGAAAGCAGAAAAGCAGCACGATCGGAGGAGACGATCTTCTTGTTACAACAAAGTGCTGCTGCATTACATTACATTACACGGAAGAAGCGTAACGAAGCAGTAGACAAAGCGAAGGAAGAAGAAGAAGATGAAGGCGTTTGGGTATTGGTTAATGGTGGTTGGTTCACTGAGATTAGCTTCTGTTTGGTTTGGTTTCTTCAACATTTGGGCTCTTCGTCTCGTCTCAGACCACCAGTTCAGTTCTTCTCTCCCTTTAATCTTCATTTCTAATTGTTCTTAAATTAATTCTTGTTTGAATTTCATTATTTTCGTTACAGTTTCCATGCATATTTGCTCGAATGATCTAATGGCTAATGTTGACATAGAATCTGCAGTTACTTCAGATTTCTTCTATCAATTGAATTCCTTAGTATCAGTGAGTCAATGGTGTTTTGTTGTTTCAAGGAGAAATGATAATGTCTAAGTTTAGCGGAACAACTTGTCGATATGATTTGTGCGGCAATTTAGGATTGAATCTTCTTTTTTTTGGGTCGGTGTGTAATTTGGACGGGCATTGATTCTTCCGATACGGATCGAATTTGGGATCCCTAAGCTCTGACATGTTGAAATATAATGATGAATTAGAATATGAATTTTTTTGTTTCTTCTGGATTTGATCTTGAGTTTTTCCAGGTCAATGGTTTGTGAATTAGAAGCCAACCTGAGAATTTTAAGAAGGAACGTCTGATTCGTATTCTTTGAACATATTTCTTAAGCTACAAATTTGAAGTAGCTGGAATTGAAAGCAACACATGCCCCATGAGTTGATTCACTGTTGCTTAGGGGCTCGATCAAATAGTCTATGTTCCATGAAAGCTGTTTACAAGTTGATTCACTAAAGCTACATTTTTAATAACTTTTAGATATTGTGCATGATTTCCATAAGTTCAACTTAGGTATAGAGAACCATCTTTGTTTCAGGTCTGGCATATTTCTCGGTTGAATCTCTGAGATTATTGACCTCTTATACATAATATATAGGAAAAAGAGATTAGTACCATAAGAATAGCAAACCGAAGCAACATATCCAAGAAAGATCTGCAATCTTGAATTCTTGTACAATTCCATGGTGATGGACCACCTTACCCTAAATATCAGCAAGGGGGAAAGTACTTGGACCTAGAATTTGGTTGGCTTTGATAAGAGTTTACAGAGTCCAATGCATAACCTTTTTTGGTGGGATCAATATGCAGTTTTCCTTAAAATACTGTTGAAGTAAATCAATGACCAAGTGAAATGTATCAGATGCTGTACATGTATTAGACTAGAAGCAACTTGATGTTTTCTTTTGCTTTAAATGTATCCTGAAGTTTTCGGCTTGCAGCAACATGGCAAGTGTTTTGGAACCTTGTTATTTCCTGTGACTGTAGGGCCACCGAGATGTTAAGTTTCTTGATTTAACAAAAAAAAGTAATACGTTTGCATCAAATTAGCTAGCAACTTGAGAACAGGAAACAAAAATGGTTTATCCAGAAACAACTAATTCACATTGTTGAAGTCTCTATCTTTTTAGGTTTCCTCAAGCGGTGACTCCTTTCGGTTCACAAGAGATATATTCATGATTTGAAATGTTCTTTTTATTTGAATTGTTTTGCAGTGAGTGAAGTTCATGGACGGACATTCGGAGTATGGACTCTGTTGACCTGCACTCTCTGCTTTCTTTGTGCATTCAACCTCGAAAACAAGCCGTTGTACTTGGCTATCTTTCTCTCATTTATGTATGCCTTGGGCCATTTTGTGACCGAATACCTCTTTTACCAAACAATGACCATAGCGAATCTTTCAACAGGGCTTCTTCGCAGGTATGACTTGTGGCAGTGACTACCACTCACTCTTGTTTCAAACTGGTTAATATAGGTTGTATTTATCGTGTGAGTGATCTAAAGACTATGTTTTTAAACAGGCACATCAATTGTGTGGATGCTCTTGGAGTGGCATTCACTTGAACAACCGCACTCCAAACTTTCTTGATGTTTGTCTAAGGGCATGTAACCGAGTATGTCTTCTTTTGAGACTTTGAAAAGTTCGATTGTTTCATATAATCTTTGATGGCCTCGTAAACCTGAGGCTTGGTCAACTTGAACTATGAGAATACTATATATTCATGGATTTCTTTCATTTTTTGTCAACTCAGCCAATTCATTGATTATTTGTTATGTTGAGTTTGAGACAGGGATTTAGTTTAGTGTATTTTTTGCATTTATTAGATTGTGATTATAGAATCTATGGTCAATAGAGTCTGACATAAAGAAGCCTCAAGCCTGTTCCTCTCAGGGTAGATAACAGAAAGCCATTTCTTGCATTCCTTTTGCTATAGTAGTTGTAGCCAAAATAATTTATTTTTTCTTAAACCAAGTCTCTAGAAAAACAGGTAAACCAAAAAAAACTTGCTAGATTAACATAATTCTATTTTTAGCAATATGTCTGATATTTTTCCTGCCATCTTCTGATAATTACTTCACACCTATGGCTCAACAATGTCAACCATGTGTTGTATTAACATCTGCTCCAGCTGAATTGATCATTTTTGTTTTCACCTGCAATGTTTTCCGAATTTGAGTAGGAAGTATTAACGGCAATGATGATGATAATGATATCGCCATACGAAATGATTATATGGTTATGACGATGATGATGAAAACTTGCCTGAATGGTATTGTGAGCGAGAACTCTTTGCAGGGTTCCTCTGAAACTAACATCAACTCGTTCCCAGCTCAGTTTTTTTAATTCTCTTATCATCTCCTCTGCAAAAATGTGTTGTATCATTATGATTAGAAATCAAGATACAAGTCGATTTTCCACTGAACCAACCTTCCATATCGAAATTCTTGAACCCGTTAGAGTTGGTCCCTGATCGATCTTCCTCACGATTACTTGCAGCAACTGCTGCTTCAACGTTCACAATGTGAGGATACTTCTGTTTGACTGGAGTGCGTCGAAGCTGAGAAAGTCAGATGTGAAACTAATTCAGCATAACACACAGCAATATAACATTAAACACTGGAAAGTTAACCTTAGGAAGCTCGTTGTTATCCCCAATATCGTCACTCTTTTGTGGAAGCTCTTCTCGGGGTTCTTGCTCATAAAGACGCCCAATAGCATACCTAGCAATCAGGCCACCTAGTGAATATCCTAGAAAGGAAATCTTCTGGAGACTTGGGTGACGTTTGATCACCAACCTAACCTAAACAAAAGAATATTAACTTGAGCTGAAAAACTCACCCAAGAGGAAGAAAATGAAGCATTGAAAGGAATACATACATACCTCTTCTGCTAATCTTTCTCCCATAACATCAACACCAACAATTGTTTGTGTTGAATGGTTGTGTTTACTGCCTGCAATGATTGTAAATTATCACAAGCCAGTCTCTGCAAATGTAACATCCAACGTGGTAACAAGATGTAGAATTGGATCTTCATGTGAGATCATAATATCTCAACATTTGCATCTAAAGTGTGGTTCACTTGAGAGTTTCACTCTTAAGCCAGTCTCGATCTGTTTCACTTAAGAGTTGTAAAGCAAATTCACTCAAGACCATTATGAGAATACTCTGTAAGATTGCAAATTCGAAGTCTTATGTGTGTGTTTGGACTTCAAACATCAAAAGTTCAAAGGTTGTTTTTCAGTCGTTGGGTCGGTCCCCACAGCATTGTTGTCGTAATTGACATTTTCTTTCTTACACATTTGAGAACGATGTGGCAACTCTTTGCTTTTTGTAGAACACATGTAAGAACATGTCGAAATGAGCCAAATATTGTGATTTTGGGAGTGAAAAGCATACTTCAGCAATGATGGTAACTTTATAAGATAAAGCCCGGCCCAACTAATTTCAAGTATTGGATCCGAGTTTCTTCTCTGTTTGTTTCATCTGGAAGAGTCAAACCACAATTTTGACTTCTTTTTTTTTTTTTCTTTTTTTCAACCTAAACGTCGAAAACAATAGAAGAATTAATCAAAAGCATTAAACAGAAAAAAATAAAACTCGGAAAGGGGAAGCAAGAAACAATAATCCGATGAGATTGTTTACCATTCTTCTCCCAACTCCAAAGTCTCGCTTCGCTGATTGATGTGTGTTGGACTTCTCCTTCAACTAATCACCTTCCTGTTTCTTCTCCCTCCTTTCTCTTCTTTCTTAATCAAAGGAGAGATTTTTCATTGACTTTTTTTTGGGTTGACCCATTTCACCTATTCCGAATTTCATCATCTAGCTTTATACTTGGCGTCTTCGATGGTATTTATTGATTGGATGATTATCCGCATTTCGATTGATTTCTTGTTTACTCAATAATTTGTTCAGTACAGGCCACGCTCATGGCGGATCCTAACATCGTTTTTAACGGTGACTTCTCTGATGGGATTGAACCTTGGTACCCCAATGGATGTGAAGCATTTGTGGTTTCCTCTGACCCATTTAGCTCTGAGGCAATGTTTCAATCCTCGACCGGTGGCTATGTCGTTGTAACTAACAGAAATGAAACTTGGCAAGGCCTTGAACAAGACATCACAACCCAGGTCTCTTCTGGTATTACTTATACTGTATCAGCTTGTGTTGGTGTCTCTGGTCCTTTCCATGAATCAGCTGAGGTTCTTGCGACTCTGAGGCTCGAGCATGAAGACTCGCCTACCGAGTATTTGTTTATCGGAAAGTACGTTTTGATAGTTACATATCTTTGGAAGTAGAATGAAATTTTGTGGATATTTCTCATGAATTGAGACTTACCTGCAGAACATATGCCTCAAGAGACAAATGGGTTGATCTAAAAGGAACGTTTTCGATATCAAATATGCCCGACCGTGTTGTTCTCTATTTGGAAGGACCAGGTCCAGGGAAAGATCTCCTTATACGCTCTGTTACTGTTAAAGACTCCACTTCTTCTAGTGACTTCCAGGTAAACTTCATTGGCCTTTCTTTACCAGCCATCTTCATATGTTACTTTTAACTATTTTGGGACTGATAGGCTTATTTGCTATGTTATTGCAGACTGAGATAGAAGTAACTATCCTGCAGCCAACTTTAAACATTATTTTTAATTCTTGTTGTTTGATCATGAAATTGTATTTGAGCTGTTTGCAAATAGAGAGACGTAAACCAAATGAAAGAAGTTCAAATTGTTTCGTTGCATGTTCATTGAAGCATTATATAGCTCACCGGGATCAGATCATTCTAAACTGTAGTATCTACATTTCAGGAAACTCGTGTTTTAATAACATCTTTTTGTGGCTTCCTATTCTACTGCAGGAAACCAAACAAGATACCTCAGCTTCCAATGTCTATCCTCCTGCTTTGAGTATCATCAAGAACCATGATTTCTCTGACGGGATGTATTCTTGGAATTCCAACAGTTGTGATTCATTTGTTGTTAGCAACAACGAATGTAACTCAGAATCATATGCTGTTGTTAATAACCGAAGCGAAACCTGGCAAGGACTGGAGCAAGATATCACAGACAGAGTTTCCCCTGGTTATTCATATAAAGTCTCTGCTACTGTTAGCGTATCAGGACCTGTTCAGAGGTCAGCGCAGGTCTTGGCCACTTTGAAGTTAGAACACCAAAACTCAGCAACCGAATTTCAACTAATTGGAAAGTAATGGAACCACATAACTTCTGTGTGATATATTGTCAGGAAGACCCAGAAATGTTGACATTGATAGTGTTTTTATCTGCAGAACTTATGCTTCGAAAGATATTTGGAAAATTGTGGAAGGTACTTTCATATTTTTAGGAAGACCTGACCGTGTTATATTCTTCTTGGAAGGGCCACCTCCTGGCGTTGACCTTCTTATAAAGTCTGTCACCATCCACTGCGTGAGTGATAATCAGTTTGAGGTAACTGACATATTGTGGACTATAGATAGAGAGACTGAATGTAAATTTGCATTATCAATCTATGATTTGTATCTTAGTTTCTTCTTATCCTTCTTAAGATCTTAAGAAACTGGATTCAGTAGTTAAATATGTTTCTTCATTTGCCTTGTATGCAGAGAAGCCGAGAATTCTGCTCAGCTCCTGAAGATGATCATCACATCTTCCTGAATTCGAGCTTTTCCGATGGCCTCAATCATTGGTCTGGAAGAGGATGCAATCTTATGTTACATGACTCTCTAGCTAATGGGAAGATACTACCACATTCTGGAACATGTTTTGCTTCTGCAACAGAGCGCACACATAAGTGGAGTGGAATCGAGCAGGATATAACAGAAAGAGTCCAGCGAAAAGTCATTTATGAAGCATCTTCTGTTGTTAGACTATCGCATAGTCATCACACCGTGCAGGCCACTTTGTATGTCCAATACCTTAACCAACGTGAAGAGTACATAGGTATTTCCAGGTGAGGCTCTCCACATGAGGACTTTTTCTCTTACCAATTGTTACCCCAAATGTATTGTCTGATACAAAAAGTTGAAGAAAGTTTGTTCTCTTTTTCAAGTTTTCAGGCACAATACGGCAATTGGGTACAATTAAAAGGAAAGTTCCTCATGAATGGATCTCCGGCTAGAGCAGTTGTTTACATTGAAGGACCACCACCAGGGATTGATGTTTTTGTCGACCATTTCATTGTAAAGCCTGCAGAGAAAACCACTCCTTCAAGACGACCATATATTGAGGTTAGACATCTGAAGTTTCTTGAATTCTATTAATTATCTTTTCCTTGTCTTTAATAAATCATAAATTGTTTCCAATTTTCTACAGAGTCATGCTTTTGGGGTAAACATAGTTTCGAATAGCCACCTAAGCGATGGAACAGTCGAAGGTTGGTTTCCTCTTGGAAGCTGCCATTTAAGAGTTGGAGAAGGCTCTCCTAGGATATTACCTCCGCTGGCGAGAGACTCACTTAGAACAACACATGAATATCTATCTGGAAGATATGTGCTTGCGACCGACCGAAGTGGAACATGGATGGGTCCTGCTCAGATGATAACTGATCAAGTGAAACTGTTTCTAACATACCAAGTCTCAGCTTGGGTTAAAATTGGCTCAGGAGGACATACCTGTTCACAGGACGTAAATATCTCACTCAGTGTTGATGGTAAATGGGTTAATGGAGGAAGAGTTGAGGTCGATGATGGCGACTGGCATGAAGTTGTGGGTTCTTTTAGAATCGAGAAGCAAGCGAGAGAAGTGATGCTTCATGTCCAGGGCCCGTCTCCTGGTGTTGATCTTATGGTTGCAGGTCTCCAGATTTTCGCTGTTGATCATAAGGCACGGTTGTGTTATCTCAGAGGACAAGCTGATGTGGTAAACTACAAATCATATTACTCGTTACAGCTTCAAAAAGTTAAGCTACACTTTGTACCAATGCTCTTTCTCTGTAATGCAGCTTCGTAAACGCAATGTTCACCTCAAATTCTCAGGTTTAGATCCTAGTGAATTGTCTGGTGCAATGGTGAAGATCAGGCAGACGCGTAACAGTTTCCCACTCGGGTCATGCATTAGTCGGAGCAATATAGATAATGAAGACTTTGTCGATTTCTTTCTTAACAATTTCAACTGGGCAGTGTTTGGCAACGAGCTGAAATGGTACTGGACAGAACCAGAGCAAGGAAATTTCAATTACCGGGATGCGGACGAGATGCTTGGATTCTGCGAAATTTACAACATAGAAACCAGAGGTCATTGCATATTCTGGGAGGTCGAGTCCTCTATTCAACCGTGGGTCAAACAGCTAAGCGATGCTGAGCTAGAAGCAGCGGTTCAGAACCGTGTAACAGATCTTCTTACCCGTTACAATGGGAAATTTAGGCACTATGATGTGAATAACGAAATGCTCCATGGATCGTTCTATCGAGACCGACTAGGCTCTGATGCAAGAGCAAACATGTTTAAGACTGCGCACGAGTTAGACCCTTTTGCATCTCTGTTTCTGAATGAATACCACATAGAAGACGGATTTGACTCGAGGTCATCGCCGGAGAAGTACATAAAACTCGTCCACAAGCTGCAAAAAAAGGGTGCTCTCGTGGGAGGAATCGGGATTCAAGGACATATAACCAGTCCTGTTGGTCAGATCGTCTGTTCCGCTTTAGACAAGCTAAGCACACTCGGGTTACCAATCTGGTTCACAGAACTCGATGTGTCCTCGACTAATGAACATATAAGAGGAGATGATCTCGAGGTGATGCTATGGGAAGCGTTTGCTCATCCGGCGGTTGAAGGAGTGATGCTTTGGGGATTTTGGGAGCTGTTTATGAGTAGAGAACATTCACATTTGGTGAATGCAGATGGTGAGATTAACGAAGCTGGGAAGAGGTTTCTTGAGATCAAGCGTGAGTGGTTGAGTTTTGCGGATGGCTTGATTGAGGATGAAGGAGGGCTGGAGTTTAGAGGTTATCATGGGAGTTACACAGTGGAAATTATTACTTCGGAGAACAAGTATGTGAAGAGCTTTGTTGTTGACAAGGGCAATTCTCCAATAGATATCATTATAGATCTATAAATTTTCTTAATACTGATAAGTAAAGATCAACATTATACATGTTACAAAGACCAAGCCTAGAATAATAACGCTCTTCCTTTTTTCTCCTTGATGAATTATGATCGGTTTTTTGGTTCTAAAAATCATGCTTACTAGTAAAGCTTGGCAATGTTTTCCAAATTTTCTGGTGAATTTTTCATAGACTTATTTTACTGACGTTTAATCATTTTGAATAATACCCACCAAACAAACGTATTGGGTTTAGTTTGCACTAAGCTATAAAATAAACGGAGAAATGGTTTAATTTGACTGCTTCAAAGAGATGAATCTGTCTCCTCAGTCTTATGCATTCTTTATTCGGAGATATTTTTTGCATATAACAATTCCCAACTAATCGTTAAACCAAAGATCTTGTAGTAATCAGTAAATTAATCTCCTTGGATTATATTTGGCCAAGTAAGTTGGCATATTCGCTTCTAGGAAAAATAAAACATGTTTTGTGGAAATACTTTTGTAGACTTTGTAGATCCGCAGCCAAGATTACAGTAGATGCTTTGATTAGATACGACAAATGATTAACAAATGTTCAAAGAAATGACTAATGAGGATCACTAGGTTTGTTATTTAATATTTTTAAAAAATTTCCAGCTGGAAAGATATTTTAAGAAAAGGATGGGATGTGTATACAATAGACGAAGATACTGATACGACCACATGGAAAGGGACATCCTTTGTAAGCCATCGTGTCAGAGCAAAAACGTTGTTATCCGATAAATAGCTCTATCTCTCTGACGTGGCTTTCAATCAATCTCCACTACGTATCACCCATTTGGATTTGTTAAGGACGAAGACTTTGAAAAGACAATATGGTCCTGCCATAAAAACAAAGTTGTGATCCGACAAAAACCTCTTGCTCTAACGTGGCTATCATATCTCGTGTTCATCCCCCCCCCCCCCCCAACTCGGGAGCTCCCATAAAGGAAAGTTATAGAACATTGTAATTTCATTTATCTTGCAAATAATCCATACTTATACTATAGATGGTACAAACAGTGTTTTATAAATCCGATCCCCGTATATCAATAGATTAATGAACTGTTATATTATAAAAATAAAGAAACATGAGATGGAAAAAAATACTAAAATAATATTGTTTGTGTAATTTTGGCCGTAACTGTGTAAAATAATATAATTATATCACTTTACAAATTCGAAAGTAGAATTTTTCCATTTGAAGATACATCACAAATTCTTTTCATTTATTTACATCCATTTTAATCGAAACAAGAACAAAAGTCCATTGATTTCGTTAAATTCTAGTTCCAGTGAGACACTTCTAGATCTTATAAAATAAATTTAAATAAAATAAAGGGTAAAATTATCACTACACTGTTTAAGTGATCTTAGAAGAAGAGCATAGGAAATTTTTTTTTTTTCAGAATGACTTTTGAGACATTTCCTCCTAGATCTGGTTAGGTAGATAGACACAAATGACGAAGCAAAATAAATTAATAACACAAAACAAGATAAGAACCTCTTACCTATTTCCACTTTAGACATATAAAAAAAAGAATTAAAAGACGATTTGCCAAGATAAAGCAGACACTGCACATAAGTTTCGCAATCACTTACGTGTTGCATACGTAATTTGCCACTGCTTGGTGTTGCCCACTACGTAATTCAAGAAATTTCTCTCCTTTTAAAAAAAAAATTAAATCAATAGAATCCTCTTGCACAACCAAAACAGAGGCTCTGTAATTGTGAAGATGATCAAAGCAATCTCATCTCTACGCAAAAGTCTGGTTCTACCTCTTCATATACATACTCGTATGGTATAAACTGGAAATATTTTTCTTTACAATCTAATGATCTCTTACTTAGACAAAACTCAAATCTTATATGCAAATATGTTTTATTTTTTGATGAACAGCTGCAAACTTTTGCCAAGTACAACGCACAAGCTGCCTCGGCCTTGCAAGAAGAGCGTAAGAAACCTGTTTATCAGTAAGCTTTTTTCCTGATCCAACTCATATAAATATTGCCTTTTACCAATGGAATGTTATGTTTCAAAATTGTTGTTTTGTATCATATAGAAACGATGAGTACGCGGATTTGGATTGGGATAATCTTGGGTTTGGTCTAACTCCAGCTGATTACATGTACGTCATGAAATGCTCTAAAGACGGAAAATTCACTGAAGGAGAACTTAGTTCATATGGGAATATTCAGCTAAGTCCTTCTGCTGGAGTCTTAAACTATGGACAGGTAAGGCCTTCTAATCCCAAAATGTCTCTTGTTTTGCCTCTGAATTTGTATGATCAATGGAGGTTTTGGGACTATTGGCAGGCAATATATGAAGGTACAAAAGCATACAGAAAAGAAAATGGGAAGCTTCTTCTGTTTCGTCCAGATCATAACGCTATCCGAATGAAGCTTGGAGCTGATCGGATGCTCATGCCTTGTCCTTCTGTTGATCAGTTTGTCGATGCAGTTAAACAAACCGCTCTTGCAAACAAGCGTTGGGTAAACAAAAAAAAGCTTTCTTGTAACATATATTATCTTCTGAAGATATTTCTTTTGGGATCTGTTAGTGATATTAGTGGTGTGTTTGGTCAGGTTCCTCCTTCAGGGAAAGGGTCTTTGTACATTAGGCCTCTGTTGATGGGAAGTGGTCCAATTCTTGGTTTAGGTCCTGCACCTGAATATACATTCATTATCTATGCATCTCCAGTTGGTAACTACTTCAAGGTATCTATATCTTCTCTTTCTCGTCCTGTTTGAGCTTTTTCTCAGCGGCAATATAGAACGATTAGAAAATGTTTTCTCCTCTGGTTTATAGGAAGGTACCGCTGCTCTTAACCTCTACATTGAGGAAGAGTATGTACGTGCAGCTCCTGGTGGAGCTGGAGGTGTCAAGAGCATCACAAACTATGCCCCGGTAAGTGTTGAAACCAACTTAGTTTCAAAGACCAGAAGCAAAAGAGTTTTGATAAACGATATATGTTTGTAGGTTTTGAAAGCACTGAGCAGAGCCAAGAGTCTTGGGTTTTCAGACGTTCTTTATCTCGACTCTGTCAAGAAGAAGTATCTGGAAGAGGCTTCTTCTTGCAACGTCTTTGTTGTAAAGGTAGATATATTGTAGTGTTTCAAGTAAAATCTCTTTGTTGCATCCTAGTTATATCGTTGACACTGATTCAGGGTCGCACAATCTCAACTCCTGCAACTAATGGAACAATTCTTGAGGGCATTACGCGGAAAAGTGTGATGGAGATTGCAAGTGATCATGGTTATCAGGTAACACAAATCAAACAGTTTCACTCAAAACACCAACAATAGTAATAAACTCAGATGAGTTTTACACCTGAGATGTGATCAGGTAGTAGAGAAGGCAGTTCCTGTAGATGAACTAATGGATGCAGATGAAGTTTTCTGCACCGGAACTGCTGTAGTAGTTGCTCCTGTAGGCACTATTACATATCAGGACAAAAGGTAAAAAAACTCACATGGCCTGGATCAAGTTTTATTCCATCCTTAACCAAAGATTTGGCCTGATGTAATAATCCTTCTGAAACGTTCAGAGTAGAATACAAAACTGGGGATGAATCTGTATGCCAGAAACTGCGTTCGGTCCTTGTAGGGATCCAAACAGGATTGATTGATGATAGCAAGGGATGGATCACAAATATCAACTGAGAGACAAATCTTCAACCTTTTGCCACAAGGAGATTACTTTGCATTTTAAGCTGTGTATACACAAAAATGAACAACACTTTTATGTAAATTTATGTACGAAACAGAAATATGAAAGCTCTTTTGCTCCTTTGTATTTAGTAATAATCATTGTCTTTCACAAAACTACTAAAAAATGTCATCTACGTGCACAAAAGTGGTTCCAAGTATAGTTTAATTTCCTCGTGCAGTAAACTATAAAATTCAAATTTTGTTTTAGCAGGCAGAAATGTTATATGTTTCGATGGCTTCCCCACTTCTTGCTTTCATCACCCATAAGGGTTCAACTTGTAAAGTTTTGTAACTCAATTGGAAACGCTTTTTCATCTGAGGAGTCAAAGTATACATTGTAACTCAAGTATCTATCTATGTTCGTTTGTACATTTTGTACAAATCCTGGGAAATCAAGTCCACCATATTTCCAACCTGCATCATTCTACTATACAGAAAACTCTCAATCTACTTTCTGCACTTTGTGATTGACAACAGTGGCAATTTTATGATGGAGTTTATTTGGAAAAGAAGAGACAAATCTTACCTTTGCCAGCCATACACCGCAGCATGCACTGCTTGAGCTTGAAAATCTTCAAACTTGGAATTTCAAGTTTTACTTTTCCTCAAGGTTTTCCTTTATCCAGATTATCTTCTTAGTTTTGGACTCCACAACTATGATTTTTTTTTAAGATTATGCTTGTAGACTTGGATATAACAATACTTTTTCTGATTTCAATTTTTAATAAATGCATTCTTCGTTGGAAAAAAAACAACAACTGAGAATCCAAATTCTTCTGCTTTAAAAAAAAAATAATATGGAAGAACACATATGATACTTAGAACCAAAGCCATCTTCTATACAAACTCCCTGCAAGTTTTTACGTTAACTCGTCCCTGAAGTACTAGATCTCTGGCTTCAATCGACCTACGATAAGAAGAAGATATTTTAAAGACCAAAAAAAAGAGGAAACGACAGAGAGATGAGAGAAGTAAGTTTGTGTAGCTTTGGTTACCATTCGGTGAGAAACTGGACATAGTCGATGGATTTGAGACGAACCCCATTTGGTAAAGGTTTTGTAGTTCACTCTCTAGTGTTGTCTGCAAGATGAGATAAGAAAGAGATGTATAAGTGAACTTATGGGTGTGCCAAACCATTGAACATGATATCTTGTTTTTTCTAAGCTTTTGCTTACCTGAGGTAATGGATTGTATTGTGGGTTTGTGGTGGTAGAAAGGTTCGGTATGGTCCCTTGAAAACAGGTAAAAGGATTCAGCCCGAGTGTAGGAGTGTTTCTGTCTCTTGATTGCAGAAGCTGCAAATAGAAAATGGCAGGTTTAGTACTTATGCATCATAAATTGCAGACTACTAATTTCCATGTGAAGCTTTGGGGGATTTCGAGCTCTTACATCTTTGGCAAGAATCCTGTCTATATCAATGTTGACTTCTGGATTCACCGTCGCAAGTTTCATAGACAAAAACTGAAGAAAATAAAAAGCAGTTTTTTCAAGAATGAAAACCTCTTTCAAACCATACCGTGAGCAAACTAACTTGAGCGTTTCAAGAATCTAACATAATCGGGATATTCTTACCTCAACTTGCTGTTGCAATGACTGAACATAGTTGATGATTTCATCGAGCATAACCGCTTTCCCAGTGATCTAGTTGAACAATTATCAACAATGCAGACTTTCAGCAAAACTTTCTCGAAAATCAGAGGAAGATAAACCGCTAAAAGTAACCTCTAAGTTCAATACCTTGTTGCATCCTGGAACAAGTTCTTGAAGCAATCTCATCCTTTCACTGATCTTTTCTCTTCTAACCTTCAAACAAAAAATGAAACAGCAAACTTCTCAGAACCATTGATTGGCATAAAACAAAGAGCGGATTCTCACAATCGATATATCAGTTAAGAGCCCTTACCCTTTCTGCAAGACTGTGACTATTAGTGGCTTGACCTCTTCTTGCCCTCATATGAATGTAGTTTTCTTTCGGTGCTTCTTCGCTCTGTGAACTCTCCTTGTACATCGTCACTTTACTCTGATCCGTTTTATGTTTCTTCTGGCTCTGATCACTTCCCCTCTGAGGGTCTTCTTGATATTCCTCCACAGCTTTCTGCCAATATAACAACACTCACTTGTTTCAGACACAAACCATCAAAAGCTTCTCTCTGTTTCTAATTGTTCTTGTCTGATGAGAATCATATCTTGAACCTAAATGCTATCAAACAAAAATTTACCTTGTTCCATTGTGATTCGGCTTCAGGTTGCCTTCTTTTTCCAGTTGGAGAAGCACCTAGAACACCATCATCTGAAACCTGATGATGATCCTCATGAGACTCTCCAGCTCTGATCAATCTTCCAACACTTTCCCCTTTCTTGTCTGAACCAAGAAAATGATCAATTTGACCACCTCCACAATCACCAAACGGAAGAAGACTCGCAGACATGTCTGCTGCATAACCGGAACCCGAACCGGGTTGGTAATGAGGGAAGCAACTCATCCCTGGATTATCCATCACCATTGAAGGGTAATGAGAGCTTGAGAAGCCACCACCATTGACAACTGGAGCCCAATCTGTAGAAGAGAAGAAAGGATCTACCTTTGCATACAAGGGCATTGATGTAATTCCAAGTCTTGAGATCCCACTCTGATCATCTCCATGCTTAAACCCCATCTCTCCTTCATTACTTTCACCACCCATTCCTCTGATTCAACCCCTCAAAAGAAAATTTTCCAATTTCAAAACCTGTTTTTGCTACTTTGCAAGTACTGACAAGGAACAACTGAAGTAAAACTAGTTTGCAGATTTTATACAGTGGGGGAAAGAGGACGAAATGAAATAAGAGAAAAAAAGATAATAAAACCAAATCAACAGAGCATCAAATCTAAATGTAGCAGAAGCAAGTCACAGGTTCTTTTAGGAAAGAGAAGAGAAAGAGAACCCTAGGATAAATCCTTATTCGTACTCAAGTCAAGCGAAGAAAATAATTAAAGCGAACAATAGACTTATCATAGATAACGAAAGCTGAGAACTTTCAGAGCATAAAGTGGTAACAAGCAATGGATTTAGCTAAGTTTACAGCTCATAAGAGCTTAACCAGGGAGAAAATAAAGTTTTTAAAGGAAAAAAAAGAAAAGTAGATTCGCTTTTAAGAGTGTGAGAGAGCAAAGTCACTGTCTCATAAACCAATCTCTTCAGCTTCAAGAGGGAGACAGAAATTAAAAAAAAAAGATTTGGCCTTTCACATTCAGACAAACACCCAGATGAATGTAGTAAGCTTGTGAGATCAGAGAACCAAGAATATGGAGTTTAATACTAAGTCACAAATTTCATTAGAGAGAATCAAGTTTGTAGGATCAGAGACTTGATAATTTTGGAGATTTTAATGGAAGGAAATTGAGACAAACCCTGTTGAGATACTCCAAGATTGTGGTGCCCTTCCAAAGAGTACAAAAGAAGAATCAAATTCTTCGGTGGAAATTTACATCACAGTAAACCTAAATCAGATAAATAAGGGAAGCTATAGTACATCCAATTGAAAGCGTATCAAATGCTGTTTTTGCTTGAATTGGGGGAATGTAGAATTTAAAGGTAAAAAAAAAAAGAGAGATTCAGAAGTTGAGTACTTGAACAAACAACAAAGCAAGCATCAAGTTCCGACCTTTATAGAATCAAAGAAACAGTAATAATAACTGTGTTTAGTGGGCAATAAAAGACCTAGAGAAAGAGAAAATAAAGCTGATAATTACCATTTGAGAGGAGAGAGACTTGTTGAAGTTAACACTAAACAGAGGAGACATAATATGATTATTAAAAACAAAGACAGAACAACTACTGCCAACTGCTTTATTTGCTCTTTTCTTTTTCATTATTACACAACCTAATCTACCTCTCTAACATGTCTTAACTTTTTTTCTTTTGATAAGTACATACATGTCTTAACTTTTACACCTTTTTAAGTCTTTTTTTAAATATATAATTTGCCCTTTGGGTTTTTTCTTCACTTTTTTTTTCTTTCAACACAAGAAAGGCCACACCTGTAAATAGACCGAATCGTAACCTATATGAGTTCAATAAGAAATTAACATTAAGTAAAAAATCAAATTTAGGTGGATTTGACACTGTAAAATGGTAAAATGTTAATTTACCATGTTTTCAATCAGTTTCTCAAAAAAATATTTAAAATGTGTCATTATTTTTTTCTTATAATTATCTCAAAGTCTCATTGTACAAGCAAGAGGTTCTTCTCTTCATGCCCAAGCTTTGCTTTCTAGCTTCTACTCTGACATGTGCTTTAGAGTATTATACTATACAAGTACACATACATGCATGTATATACAGCATATATGTATATGTGTAGATAACATTGTTTTTACTGACACAAATTGCCAACTATATATTCTAACAGAAGACTCTTTGCTGTGACACACTCATATTTTTGTTCTGAGTGCCAACTAACCCTCTTTTGGAATAATTTGCCGCTCAGCCTTTGTAACAGCCGTGTGATTAAACCACTACGTTTAGATCTCATCTCTACGCCGTTGGATCTAAGCAACATATTTTCTTATAACTATTTTCCTTTCTATACAATAAAAATAGGTAATTTAGTTTCATTATAATAATATTTATTTTTAACTAAAACTCATTCTAATAATGTTTGTGATCACAGGATACTTTCTTAATTTCTCAGAATTAAAAGAGTTTGAAATTTCCTAAAAGAATATGGCACGAGGGAAATACTGTTTTGTAAATTCGATCAATATTGCAACTTGAGAACAAAAAAAAATTATTTCACCAAACGAAAACCGTGCTACATTGAAAATGCCGTTATAGATCTACAGTGCGTAAAGTGTATGAGGATCCTAAAATCTAGGTGATACTATTTGGCTGTGTTGTCATTTTCTGAAAACAAGCAAAGTTAAACCGGCAAGACTTTTACAATTTCTAACAATTTACTTGTCCTTTTATTTCCAAAAACAATACTACCTCTTTTAGAATTATTCATACTCATTGAAATAAAAACACAACTTGAAATCAGCTAAAATTGATAGTTGCCTTAAACACTCTTTAACTAAGAAATACTGTACTAAACTTATAGTCTTAACTTTTATTTACTTAAATATAAAGTCGGCAATAAGTGAAAATTCCATGTTGTAATGACCAAATTTGTTCATATACCGTGACTGTTATAATTCATATTAGAAAATTTGATTAACTGATATTGATGTGGAAACTCATTAATGATTTATATACATAACATGAAACAAGCAAATGTATTCACTTTGACTTTGTTTCATAATTAGGCATGAAAGTGTTCCATCTCTCACTTATAACAAAAGTAACGTTAAAAGAGTTTTTTTTTCTTCTTCTCCCCTTCTAAACGAAGAGTAGCTCAGTCTTACAGTTGGTGGGTGGATCATTTACATAAAACTCATTAATCATTTTGAACTCAAACAGAAGTGAGGATGGGGTAGCACAAATTAACAATAACATCTAGTTACGGATTGCTAAATAATGTTTTGAAGCACACAAAGTAATAACTCTTTTATTTTCATTTTATCAACAAAATAATCCTAGATTAGTACAAGAAAACAATATATATATCATTGTCACTGGAGGAAACATAAGGAATAAGTAAGAGGGAATCTAATCTAATTCATTCAAAATAAAATGAAAAGTAAAAATATGAATCATATATAACTCCTAGTCAAGGTACACAATTTTTCTTTTTATTAATTGAAATTACGCTGGAGATCATTTCTGATTTTTCACATTCATAAAAAAATACACTTACAGATGTAGTTAGGTTAGGAAAATATAACTTCTTTACTCAACTTGGAAATGCCTCTCATCATTGCAAACAAGCATAGGATTTAAGATCCAACCAAATTATGATAAGTGAAACTTGCACACAACTCATTCTACATTACTCTAATAATTATATGGGACCAGACTAGATTACTGCTTCACTAAACGCATACACAAACAGATACACACATTTTCATCAGAGGCATAAATGTAAAAGTAAATTAGAAATTCTTGAAAAGAAAATTATGAATTTTAATTATAAATTTATGAATTATTTCCCAATCAATAAATAGTAAACTTATTGGTCTGTCAGAAAAATGTTGTGTGGTTTAATGTTTATAGATTTGTAATTTTTAATCTAATTTTTAATCGAATGTTTTTAATGGTTGTTGATTCGAAAAAAAAACTTGGATAAAATAGACAAAACCATAACTATGTGCTATCATACATGACTTAAAAGTAATATTTAATACCCTTATATTAGACCACAATTGATAACAGAAAACTACGATAAAGTTATACGAAGAGCTAGCATTTACAGAACAACACACACCGGCAAAATATACATTATACACAGTCACATATGACATATGACATATGACAACGAGTGTTGTTTCTTCTTGATATGTATCTGCATGTATTTGGGTTGCTTTCAAATCATCTTTGAAGTACCTATATTTTTTTTGAAGTATCTATATTTTAACAATGGAAAAAACTCAATCAGTTTTAAAGTGCTTAAAAATCATATAGTACATTGTCTACATAACATGTAAAACAGTAAAAAAGTTGGAATAAGTAAAAATTGAAATATAAATAACTATCATCACATCAAGCTTTTTCAATGGACTTTTCAAGTTACAAACATCACATCCTCGATGTGTACTATTATGTATGTATAATTACCAATTAACCAATTTATAAATATAATACTCTCTAATCTCCGTTTTATGTGCTGTAAAAGAAGAATGACACACGTAGAAAGCGAGTAAAAGGAATGATAAAGAAACCTTAATGGAGTTGGTTTAAATAAAAGACATGAGTTCCTTATTAAACTCCAATTTAACTAAAAATGCCAACTTTGATTACAGTGAAACCAACTAAAGCGAGGAGATCCTGCGACCACGCGCGCGGACTACTTATGTGGACCCTCTTTTAACTAAACTACAACGGGCCACAGGAGATGGAAGTGGTCCACACTCTTTTATTTGCAATGATGCTCAAGATTCCTAGGATCTTAATTATGATCGCAAATCGCAAATCATAAACATATCTTTATTTCCAGATCTAATCATGTATTTCTCAAACCATAACAATCCGTTCTACCTATAAATATAAGTAAATAAGAAATCGTTTAGTTTAGAAATAAAGTCTATAAACCAAACTAAGAGCACATAGAGATGTCAATTAGAATCAAAACTTGTGTCCGTGAAGCTTTCGTGACCAACTGGACTTCCGAGAAGGACAAGCGCGTATGTTTTCGTGTTCATAACTTGTCATTGATGTTTAGAATATATTTGAGCATTGTTTCAACTCTCGCTTCAATTGTTTGATGTGTCTTCTGTTCCGTTTGCTGTAGGTCGAGGCTAAAATCATTAATATGTCAAGTGACAAGTGTCATGGTTGAGCTGGGTTTGAGTGGAGTTTAGATGAACTCATGACTGTGCTGTAGATGAGACTGTGTCTGCACGAGACTCGTAGGCTCATAATGTTAATGACGTTGGAATGAAATTGTGTAAGATTTTATTTCTGGTGACAATACTTAAATCGTGGTGACCACAATACTACAAGGAGCTCGGATGCCATATAGATATTATAAATGATTTTATACTTTCTTAATTTTCAGTGAAAGCTTTACATAGAAAATCATTAGTATAGTAACATGTAAAGGATATATATATATACATAGAAAAATATGCAATTATAGTTTAAGAAAGCGGCAAATTCATACACACGAACTATGGCTCATAGTCATAGACACCAACTACTAAATTTGGACAATACATACACGAACAAATAAAAATGAGCCAAAACATACATTGATTCTAACATATGTCAAACCGTCTATAACTATTGAATCGGCTGTGATGTTAAAAAACGAAATCAAACCATTTTTACAAAGAAAAAAAAAACACAAAATCTCTATTTTTTATTCTCATTTTTGAAATCTCAACATTTTTTTCTAATTCATCTAAAGTGACTTTCAGCACTTGACATTCACTCTCATCGATGGGACGGAAATGAAGCTCATGGAAGCTGGCGTTACATGTTCTCATTTTCTCTAGTCTTTACATTTCATCTCACTTTCGTCGCCGACCCATCGACGTTTTTGGGAATTTCTATCCCAAAAATTAGAAATCCTTGGTTTCTCAAACATGGAAGACGCCTAAGCCAAATTTGAACTGACCATCCTTCTCCCCATTTCTGATATTAAAAACGAGGTTACGAGTCACACTGCAGTATCTCTGTTAATGCAACTCCTAAAATGTTTCTTTTCTTGACGGGCTGTTGCAGAAGGAAGGGCTATATATAATAACACGAAGCACTTCATTAGATACATGATCTCTTCAAATATAGGCGAAGTGGTCTGTATATTTGTTGCTGCTGTACTGGGAATCCCTGATACCTTGGCGCCTGTGAGTTTGTTTAGCCTGGAAGTAACTTTTTTTCCTCGATTAAGTAGTCTTCAGTCCCATCGCACCAACTTTATGATGGTCATATCTGCAAAGTTTACTTTTGTAAAGCTTGTCTAAATCTATGATTTTTTTGGTAAACAACCGTAGTTTCAACTTCTATGGGTCAATTTGGTGACGGATGGATTGCCTGCCACTGCCATTGGCTTTATTAAACAAAAGTCCGACGTTATGAAGGCAAAACCCCGAAAGGTAGCAGCTCTGTACTAAACTCCTTGTGTATTTTAGTTCATTGGAGAGAAGTCATTTGAAAAATGATTGCTGTTGTACGATTTCGCATCAGGAGAGTTCATTATACTATACTGCTTTTTTTTAATTAGGTTTTGTGATGCTTTTCATCAGACATTGTGGCTTTTAATGATGATGGTGCGTAGGCTCTGCCATTTAACTTGAAGAAGGGATTTAGAACTTCTCAATTAACTATCTGCCTGTAATGTGCCAATATCTTTTCAAGCTACTCTGACCTTTATCTTCATTATTGGTCTGTTTGTTGTTGAGTTCCAGGTTGGTGTAGTGGTCACTGGGTGGTTGTTCTTCCGCTATTTGGTTATCGGAGGTAAACTAAAAATGATGGCTCTGTAACTTATCTTATTCATTATGAGAAGCCAAGCTTTGGAATCTTTCTGTCAAGTAATGAAAGGTGAAATTTGTGCCTTCAAGTGTCTATCCATCTATAGGACCTTCTGCTTGACTTGTTTATCTTTCTTTGCAGTTTATGTCGGCCTGGCAATAGTTGCTGGCTTTATATGGTGGTTTGTTTACTCTGATGGAGGTCCTAAACTTACTTACAGTGAACTGGTTAGGTTTTTATCTCCAGCTACATCTTACAGATTATTTCATCATTCATTTGTGTCATTTTCGAAGTTATTGCCCAAGTTTCTGATCTTACGATTCATATCCAGCGTTACTGTCTCTAACGGAATTTGTTTTCACTATGTTTATCTTATTTCAGATGAACTTTGAAACGTGCGCACTTAGAGAGACAACTTAGCCCTGCAGCATATTTGAGGGTAGGCATCCATCTACTGTGGCTATGACAGTACTTGTTGTTGTAGAGATGTTCAATGCTCTAAATAACCTCAGCGAAAATCAATCCCTTCTGTAAGTGTAGCTTTTTATCGACTTATTTCTGTTATGATTCGCTACAGCATCATAGAGTCTACAGGCTACTGCATTAGGGAGTCTTAACTGTTTTAAACAATATAATGCCATTGTATAGACTATGAGTGGTAGAGTGTCATCCACAAACAAACGTTGGATCATGCAACTTGACGAGTTTGCTATTTGATCATTTATATTAGCTTTGAGATTGAGGAAGGTCAAGTTGAAATATAACAACTTCAAATATTTCTGATTTCTATTGGCATTTCAATAAAGCGTTTCGTAGATTTTTGGTATTTTTTGACCGTTGCATAACCCTTAGACCTGCTTTGGTGTCTTGTTTCCCAAGTCCCCCATTCATTGATGCTCCACCTAGGGGCAATTTAGGATATTGATTTATTCATATATAAAGCAGAGGATAGTTCGAAATCATGTAATAACAAAATGAAGGTGGGATCATCTATTTTGAAGTCGAAAAAAAACGTAAGATATTTTGGTTAGGTACTTTGTATTTGTCGATCCTCGAAAGAAAACGTAATTATCAGGAAAACATTATTTTAACAGTGAGCAGCCCTCTGATTGTATATAATATTTGATTAGGTAAAGTAGATTTAGTTGGCAGTGGACACTGGACAGTGGGGGACAGAACAACAATAATATAATAATCAAAACACATAAGAAAAGTTAACAAAACTCGATGATGATTCATAAGCTTTCCGTGACTTAGTGGTAAACACAACGCATCCTTGCTTTAGTAACCATCAATATTTTTATCAATCCAAAAAGTGTCAAAAAAAGAAATAAATCCAAAAACTGGGATTCATTTTAGGAGAACAAAATCACCAGTAAAATCGCTCAAAATTCTAGCAAAAGACTTACTGTATAAACTTATGAGATTAACTGATTAATTCTCGTACCTTAATCGCTAATAACTTTCATTAAGTCGTTCTCGTACCACATAGGTATTCTACCAAAGACTGATATATGAAAGTGTTTGAAATTTTGTAAGACTAACACCACTGTGGAATAATCCACATTATTAACTAATAAATTCAAGTTTTATATTCAGAATTTAAACACAGAAGGCAGGGCCAGGCCGGTCCTACATTATCAGATAGATGCCCTGAGCAAAAAAAAATCATGTCTTTATCGGGCCAACAATTCTATTTTTATAAAACAAAAACTACAATAAAAAAAATTTCTACAAAATGTCTAAAATTGTTTTACCTAAAATATGCTCCTAATTTTCATATGTCCTAGGTCATGGCTTTATTAACATATGCTCTGGACCGGGCCTGGCCGAAGTTTTCTCACATCAATGACATAATGCTTGTTGGTTTTCTTTAGTTTCTCTAAACAAGCATCAAAAAATACTTAAAACGCATGTTCAAACTTTATTAACATTTACAAATGTAAACACTCATCGAAAGAAAGAAAAGAAGAAAAAGAAGAGAGCGAGTCGGATTTACGCTAAACTTACAATATAAACCAAAAATGAATTCAAAGCGAGAGTAGTTTATCAACTTGTAATATTATAATTATTTGGGAATTTCATGTTGCACAAAATCGAGCTAAAACTATTAGGAAATAATCAATCCACAAAATGCTAAAATCAAGAAGAAAAGAAAAAGAAAGAGAAACTAAAATTTGGGGCTACCAGTAACAGCATAGGATTTGCTACGAGGATACAAGAGATCGGAGACTTTTTTAGTATTCTTCATCTTCGGATTCACAGAGCCTTCCTCTGCTTCTTCCTCTTCCTCTATCCTCGCCATCCCCACGCTCGAGCTCTTCGACAAACCTCCTTGTTTCTGTTGCTTCTGCTGTTGCAGCTTCTCTTGTATAAACATGTCGATCTCATTCTTATGCCCTAAAGTCCTAACCGACGCAGCTCTCACTAGCTCGCTGTAATCTTCATCTATCCCGAAATCTGTGGTTCTCCTGGAAGATGCGGAGGAGGAGAAGGCGGCGGAGGAAGAGCTCCGGCTTCTCGGAAAAGGAGCGGAGACGGAGGCGGAGGAGGAATAGTGAGTGCGAGCAGCGCAACCGGTGATGCTTCTCACGTAGAAATCACGTGCCTTGCCTAAAGCTCGTAGAGGTGTTGAGATTAGTCTCAAGAACTTGTTCTGGTTTTGTCCTGTGTTTCTCATTCTCTTTTTTCTTTTGTTGTGTTTGTTTGAATGATGGGTTTGGTTTTTGGAGGATGATGTGGTTTTAAGGGTTTTAAATGTTGATTTATATTAAATAATATAAACAGTGTTAAAGGAGGAATAATTGAGAGAATCAAACGTGACTTTAAGGATTTGTTTAGATTTATTCAAAATAGTTGGTTTCCGAAAATAATAGCCGAAAGAGTGTTGGCGAGAGCAGTCACAACGTCCGTCGGTCCTAATCAAATCACTAATTAACTTAGAAATACTGATTGGAGGTTCTAGATTATAGTAGCTTTCAATTTTCACTACTATTATTACTGTATCGTCACATTAATATAACCAGTAGTTTATATGAATATGTAAAAACAATTGGTTTAACAACGTAAACACGTTTTGAAATTATCTTGATTTCCAGTAGATATATATATATATATATATATATATATATTTGGATTTAAAGTACCTAATATTGGATAAGTCATAAGTATGAAGTCCTAACACGCCGCCTTCGATTTTCTTCATCTTTCTTGCTGTTTTTTTCTTTGTTCAAATTTGAATGTCAAAAAAATACGAATGTACGGGTTAGTCAAGGTTGTAGAATTATATTTGTTTCTCGTCGAGTCGTAGAAATATATAATAGTTTTATTGACCCAATTTTTTTATGTTCTCTCTTCTAATATTTTTTCTTCACGTAATATGAAGATAGAATAAAAATATTAGTGTTGACATTTTTTTAGAGGTTTGGTAAAAATCTGTGAAAGTTACTTAATATTGCTTTAGAGTTGGGTAAAGATTTTAATTGGGAACGTGGCGCGGAAGAAAAAAATATATTGATGGTTTGGACTTTGGATTTTGCAAGAGATGGCACATCGTATTAGACAAATATAAAATGGTATTTATTGGCAAAATTAGATAAGAACAACATGTGGAGGCACGTTGGAAACTACCGCTGCTTCTAGAACTGAACAACTATACATTTTATGATGGACATAACTCTTTTTAACACAACATGAAAAATAAAACATGTGCTGCGTATAGATTTTCTATCAAACCAAGTAGATAAGAAGGTAAGAACTTGATAGTGGTGTTTCACTTTTCTTACCCTCAGTTGGAAGAAATTGGTAAAATTAAGAGAAGTTGTCCTACTGACGAGACTTAGTTATAACAAATTCGTTGACCACAGATTCATATAGAATGGGTATGTAATTCTTTCTTAAAATAGAGATATATACAATATACATGCCCGGCATTAAAAAATATATACAATATGTGTGTGTTGACTACTAAGATGTATACTACTAGAAATTGGTTTGTGATGAACATACCTAGATTATAATTCAATCATCGATATAATCCCCAGGTTATCAATCTGTATACCCATGTGGGTATCAAAATAAGATTTGTATTTCTCACTAAAATATTAACCTCTATATTTTGCTGTTATGTGAAAAACTTAATTTTCTTGGATGTTAGACACGTTTATATATCGTATGAATTAACAGTTCTTTGTTTTGAATAATATAGGATGAAGTTTGTGTCGTTTGTTTTATTATGGCTAGGACTACATGTTTGTCAAATCCACATTAATAGACTAGTTTGAATATTCGTAGAATTCAACGGTTAAACTAAAATTTGAAGTAGTTTCTATTCTGTCAACCGTTAACAAATATATTTGTTCTTATTTCTCAAATATATATTACTACCTCCTTGTTTTGTAACATATGAACATCATTGATTAATCATCACCGCAACCATTAGTTGAGGTGTAAAAATAGTTTGTATTGGCTATGATATGTAAATGTCTATATTTAATAAATAATGAACGATTTATGGACAAAATTATTTAGAGAATGGGTTAAAATGTTTTAGGGTTAATTTTGTTTATGGACAAAACGAATTGGACACTGTTAAATGATGGACTATCCATAGTTTCTAAAAATTTAGGTTAAAATCGATTTTTTTTTAAATTGAAATTCATTCACAATTACCATTTCTTGCGATTTTTTGCGGTTTCCACCAATTTTCGATAGTTTCTAATGATTTTTGGTGATTTTTCGCCGATTTATTTTCAAAAAAAGATTTACTTCTAGAAAAAACCAAAGAAGTCTATGACTGATTCATGTACAACCTATTTGGTAATAGGAACGGGCGTTAATAGATGTGGTTGTTAATAGAAACGAAAGTTAATGGACACGGTTAATATTTGGTAAAAAAAAAAACATCATTATATAGGTAGCTTAGCTAAGAATCTTGTTCTTGGATTTTACTCTGATGAGCTTGAGAATGGGTGAAATGTGATTCTAATTCTTCAGAGACACCTCGATGGGTGACTTTGCTTTGCGATGATAAGTGTACAGACCTTTACTATTCAAAAAAAAAAGATAAGTGTACAGACCTTTTAGCTTATTGTATTCAGAGATTCACCAGCACTGCAATGGCTGTGTATCTTGACAAGACGATGGAGATCAATACTTTATGATCAAATCTTTGAAGGCTTGACGAATCCGAAACATCAGGATAGTGTCAAAGACGTTCTTGTTTCGGTTTGTAACGGTGCTCTCGAGACTCTCATTAGGACATATCATGAAGTGTTTACATCTCCAAGGTCTAATAATGTGGTAGAAAAGGTCGAAGAAGATGACGATTTCAAGAGTAATGATACCTCGAGAAGCAAGGTGCTTTCGGAATCAGGAGATGGATCAATAGTAATGGGTAGGTCGAGGCTATCTCATCGATATTGGCAGTTCCGAGCAATCGAAGGTTTATGTTCGACGTAACAGGAAGAGTAACGCTAGAAACGACAAGATCAATCATTGCATTTATAATGTTGAAGACATTATAATGTGGTTCATGAAGAGGTTACAAACAGAGGACGCCAAGTTGTTGGATATGTTGGAGACAAAGCTTCGGTTATAATCACCGTGTGCCTCGCATTGTACTTGCACATCATAAGCGGCTGCGTTCGGAATTCTCCCATAGGCATAAGTCAGCATTTTTAGTCCTTTTCAGATGAAGAAGGGATCGATTTGTTGGATATAAATCTATTTGGTTAGTTACACAAAATTTATCAGCTCTACTTGTTTATAGTTAGAGTTGAGGAATTATGTAGAGATTGTGTGCGTGTATGTGCACAACTTTGATCCTTCTTGATGGACTATATATATATATATATGTATATATATATATATATACAATATAGATTGAGAAAGGTTCTTGGGACATTTCAATCTTTAGAATTGATTCATAATGTCTTTACACTTCTTCAACAAAAGCATCATAGATCAACAAACCCTTCTTCCATTTTCCAGTCCACACTTCATACAAACCAAATTGAAGTTTGGTCTCTTGATTAATTGCTACCTTGGGACTGACGAAGACCTCAAACCGACCATCAGTCTCATCTGGTATGTTAACCGGTTCGGTTCCGCCTGTGAGTTTCTCAATGTTATTGTTAATCGATTTGATCCTCTTCCAAATTGTCTTCCCTTTCTTCCCAATTTTCGCTGACATGAAAACCGGAGCTTGGTCCCATCCGGTTGCATCAGCTGTGAACGAGATTTTAAAACCGATTCGGTAAGTTTTGCCTGGCTCTATCTTGTCGTACGAACCGGTTACTTCTAACCAACTCACCATCTTTAGTTCGGCAGGCGTCCTAAAAACACCAAACAACACAGAAATGAGAAAACCAATAACCGGTTTATTCAGAATCAAACCGGTTTTATTCAGTTAAGTATGTAATAAAGTGGCATGATGGAGCTACCTGTCTTCTTTAGGGATGACCCAATACCGAGAGTCACCTCCCCATATGAAATTAAGACCACTTGGCTTGAAGACCCATGCTTTTCTAACGATCTATTAATCAAGTTTGATTTTTTTTGAGTTGTAATAAAAGAACTACCATATATAAAGTAACTAAATGAAAAACTAAAAACAATTGATTTATTATTACATCTTGTTCCATGTTGGATTCTGCCTCGTAGTGAGAACTCTTGACAGCTTTTTGGGCAGACATTTTTTTCTTTCTTCTTTGTTGTTTGTTTATAAAAGAACACTTCTCTTCAGTGAGCTTTATATAGAAATTTGTTTCTATGCAAATTTTCTGTTAAAAAAAAATATAGGATTGTGACATAAGAAGAATAAATTAAGTTGGACCCCAATGTTCCTTCTCAAGATTCTCCGTGTAAGTTTTACTTTAGTGCAAGGACCATGTAAAAGGCACAATTCAATATGACGGCAAAAGCTAAAGCAAATATTCTCAGTTTGTGGCTCTTCTTCTCCTATATGAATTTTTTTTTTGTTTTTGTTTTAATGTCAAGTCCTATATGAATGTTTGTATGAGAATCCAACTGATCACATATTTACTAAACGCAATTAGTTCAACGAACTAGATGAGCATCGTTTCCATGTGTATCGGATCTGAGTTCGACTCCAATGTTACTTTGGAATGATTAAATATCAGTTCTACAAGTGGACAGTATAGAAAAAAAAAATCTGAAATCTTTCTTATTAACAAAGAGAAAAAGAAAACTTGTATCGGTTGAGTTAGAAGTTAACAATTGACGATTGAGTGACGATGGGTGACGAGTGTTTTGGTATGAACTTGCAAAAGCTTGAAAATTTTGAGATTGTAATGAAGCTTTTGAACTAGTTGACCTTTGCTGTTGTAGATTCCTATGTCCTATAATCCTAATGATGTTCTAGATTCTATACTAGATTACTTCTTATTGCTAGTGCCCAAAATTTGACCCGTTGAAAAGTAGTTTCTCAATATTCCTAATGATTTCAACACCTAAACTTTTAATTGCAATGGAAAAAATAATTCCACCATAAAGTATACCGTTGAATAAATAACCTTATTACCATAATAATGTTTTTAGTACTTCATAAATTTCATATTGCATAATTTTGTCAAGAAGAAAAAGTGTTACAACATTTCTTCAATGTTTTAAAAAACATGCCGTTTCACAAAACCGCCAACTGAACAATCAAATAGCTTTTTTAGTTTATATAACCCTAACAAACGTCAAATATGCCAAGACAAAAACGGTACGGCGTTGACGATCACCTATGCTCTGAAATGGGTATAGAGTAGACCCAGCTCATCACAGCACTCGCAAACGCATACAATCTAACCTGCCGTTTTTAAACATAGCGAAGAAGATGAAAACCAATCGCATTCATTTGGCATTTGCTCTCAGTCACATACCTTCTCCCAATCATCCACCACTTGTTCGCCGGAGCCTTCCACCGGTTGTTTACCAAAAACTTCTGAACTACTGCTCTCTTCTGTCTGAGCAATTGGCTCTAAAGTGGACGTGCTGGCCTTCTCAAGCTCCAGAATGCTCCAACGGTTAACCGAGGTAGCGATTGGAGTGTAGCTCTTTGCTGATCTCCACGAAGAGGCTTGAATATCTGTAGATGATCCTCCAATGGGCGAATCTTCAGCTCCCCAGGAGTCATCATTCTCCTGAATCACTGCTTTCTTCCATGGATTTCCTTTCTGAACATCCCAGGCTGAGCCACCGGGTATTTTTCCCCACGCATTACTGACTGATGGAGATTGTGCGTCGTTCTGGACAACCACGGCTCCGTAGTATACTGAACCATGGTCCAGCCTCCTCATGGCAGTGGCAGCTCGGGCATGATCGTGGAACACAGCTAAAGCGTTCTTGTCATTCAGCCAAACAAGCTCACATTCACCCCCAAATCTCAACACCAAGGTGCTAATATTCGCCTCCCTCGGGAGATCCTGTAAAGAAACCACAAGCCCAGGATCCATATCCACCAGCGGATCAAAGGACGGTGTGTGGGGCCCTCCTATTGAGACAGCACCACCCCTAGCTCCAATGATCCGTGTTGGCGGTTTCGACTTTGGTGTTACGTTAACCACTGTAAACCGTTTTGGCTCCCACCCTGCGTCGTTAACAGCAAGTTTCCACCTCTCAGCTATAAGCCGAACCGTTTCTCGTTTATCCTTCAACATCGGGCAGAAGACATGGACCTTGAGGGCACTTGTGCTCCCTCTGGATTTCCCAAGTACCAAGAACTTACAGCGCTCTTCAACAGCCAGTACCCACTTCGGATCACGTCTATAAAGGTCTGAAATAATCTCTGTCATAACAGAGTTCTCGCTGAAATGTAATGCCTCCAGATTTGGGGGAGTGATATCAAATGCCTCTTGAAGAACCCGCTTGCGTTCCAGCTTAGCACACTCATCATCACACGAAAGCTTTCTCTGCCCGAGAGGGATTTGGTTTCCACTCGACTCAACAGGCTGAAGCGGTGCTGGAAGCTTCTGCAAAACAGAGGCTTCATCATAGGCAGAGTCAATATAAGAACCATTGGCGCTTCTTCCTCCAGAATCACAAGGAACTGTAGCGGTTATGCGACCACATGAACAAGTAATTGTGACTAGAAATTCACATCTTGAGTCAGGGCAAGGCGCAGAAGGATGGCAGAATGCTGCACAAGTGTGTCTGCAATCTCTTCTAGGAGCACCACACTTCTGTCCACATGTAACACGCATACCTGCTTCAGATTCATTGTAGCTGTCACAAGGCTCCGAGTGACAAGTTCTGGCACAAGCATGCATTCCACAACACCTCGTCTTTCCACAAATCTTGTTACATCTAATATCTTTCAACCCACAAGGTATGTTTCTGAGAACCACATGACCACCAACACACTTCTTTTCCACGGGAGCAGAACAAGGAGGGCAATCTCCAAAATGGCATCCATGCGTAGCAGAATGGCCACAAGGCTGAGGATTCGAGCATGGAAGCTGGCAGCTAGGAACAGGTGTCCCACATGGTACTGGTGGAGGAACTGAAGTTCTTCCACAAGCACATGTAAGATCAGTGAAGCTCATCTCGAGACAAGGAGGGCAATGGCCACTGTGACATAAAGATTGACAGGAATGCTGCCCGCACCTTAGCTTCTTCCCACAAGGTATTTGACAGATGTGTGGGTCCCAATATCCAGATAGATCATTCTTCTTATTCAAGAGAGGGCAGCAACGCTCGCTACATCTATGTCTCCCACAGTTTTTCTTACGCCCACATGGCTTAGCGCACACAAACTTCTCCGTCTCTGAAGTTGTTATGTAGCATTCCACAGCCCTGAATGCTGACCCACACTGGCATATCTGGTTTACTTGGACTAAACAAGGCGGGCAATCACCTGCATGGCACACCTCAATGCAAGTATGTAACCTACAAGGAAGAAGCTTCCTACATACGTTTGAACAAGAAGGAATGGGGTCCAAGCAACTCCGCCTGACCTGTTCTTCTAAACGCGTTTTCCCACAATAGCATGTCTTAACTCTCCTGGGGAGTAAGTTACAGTCCCCACAAGGTCCAGGATGGCAAACCTTGGAACAGAAATGATTACCACATCCTAGCGGCTTCCCACAGTTAGAACTACACGAATGCACACCATCTTCTGCTTTCAACTCTCCTTTCACATTCATATCTCCACAAATGACAGTCTCCACTTTTTTCTTGCAGAAACATGTAGCATTTACCAGTACCTGACAAGGATCACAAGGGCCAACGTGACATGTCCTTTCACATTGATGACGCCCACAACTGAGAAGCTTATCGCAACGCTGCCCACAAACAAGAACAGATCTCCGCTCCGAGCATCTAGTAGTAAACATCTTCTTACCACAAGGACAGCTGCGAGGTGGAGCAAACGCCTTACAGGGAGGACATGGACCAGGATGACACTGCAACACACAGACGTGAGGACAAAGATCCTCTTTAGTCGTCTCAGCTGCCGCAAACTCTTTCTCCAGCGGCTTCCCACATGGTTCCCCACATGAGTGTGGAGTCAGGTATGGATCAGATGGTGGATCTTTTCTCTTTCCACAAAAGCACCGATAGGATATCTCTTTAGATGATGTCAACTGTACAGATTGGCAACCTGGACATCTCCAATTATCACCTTGATTTTTCTCAGCCAGCAAATCAATTGAGGTTGGTGCTCGAGCCCACCTCTTGATACAATTCATATGGAAGATGGAATAACAGCTGGAACAAGACCAGATATTGGCAGACCGCCCAACCTTGTCATAACAAATCATACACTCAATAGAACTCTTCACCAGCTTCTCCTGTATCTCTTGAACAAGTTGAGGCAAGTTTGGGTCTGTCAACACAAAATTCTCCTCTTTAGCTACCCTTTTCCCCTGATTGACAGGCCGGGTCCTAGATGCAATTCTTTGGCGATTATCAGGCAGAGTTCCCGAAGCATAATTTCTTCTTTGCCGATTAGGTGGCGGTGGACCAATGTTATTACTCCTTTGGTGCTGGTTATCAGGAAGAGGTCCCGAAGCATTATTTCTTCTTTGTCGATTAGGTGGAGGTGGACCAATGATACTACTCCTTTGGTGCTGGTTAAAGGGCGGAGGAACAGAACTGTTATGCTGCCTTTGCAGATAAACAGGACGGGAAGCAGCACCGGCATCAATGTTTTCAGAATTTCTATATGTATCAGGAGTAAGCGAAGGCTCATTTACCACCACGGCCAAGGTAGATGCGTTTCTAGGAATCCACATTTGCTGAGAATTGGATCGAGACCTATCATCCTTTCTATCTCTCCTGACTTGAAAGCTCATATTCTTCCTTGACCCCACATATACAGAATCAGATCCTGTACCCGACAGTGTTGGAGAAATGGGTGTGTAACTATTCACAAAGTGCTTCTGTACATAGCGAAAGCAAAAGGGAAATATTCAGATTCAAGTAATTAGGAAACTGTCAAACATTGATGGCCCAAATATCTTTGCATTACCCTCCCCAGATAATTTACAAAAACACGAAATGCGATCAAACCAATCTATGTAACCATTATAGCTTATTCATCTACAACGATTTGAATATAAACGAATCCAAAATTGAAAATCCATAATATGCTTTATGATTGTAATTTTAGTGAAATATCGAAAAAGACGCCCAAGATTCTGAACTATTCCTCGTTCTTCGGTATCTCAAAAAGGGGTAAAATCAAAGTGCCCTACTTAACGATACCTAAAACGAACACATAATCTCGCTTCAAAATTGATGAATCAAAGAACCGAGTACACAAATGATTTGAAGCTCATAACCAAAGGGCGAAAAATTGGTACCTGAGAAGAAAATACGGGATCGGAAAACAACGAACAATCTCCGGAAAATTCAGGAAGAGGTGATTTCGATTAGTCCCTCGATTTAGAAATATACTGTAGGAAGAAAATGGAGCGAGGAAGAAGATATATATAGAGTGAAAGTGAGAAATCGCCTTGCAGCCAAAGGAAAGAGAGAGACGCGTACGACTCTTTTTTTATTCTTCTCTTTCAATAATTTATGCTTGACGAACACTCAGAAACCGCCTTATCCTAATGGACCAAATATGGGTCATATATATATTTAGACAACCACTGACTTAACCGATCTAAACCGGGAATTTCATTTGTAGATGCTTTTGGTTAAGTTTATATATATTTGAGATACTACAAATACGAGGAAAAACAAAGTGGTCAGGACTCGGAATCGGTGAAAGTGGGACTCTCAAGGTCGCAGAGGCAAATGACTCGAACAGTTGATGTACTTATCATACAGTTGCAATATCCTCGTTAACACACTTTCACCAAAGTGTAACACAACTAAATGTGATAACTGCTCAAGTATGTCCTGAAAGAACAAATAAAGCTTCTATAAATTTATGTGGCTAGAATCAAAGAAAATGGTAAAATTAGTGTTGAAAATGAACTTACTTGCGAATGCTACAATCAGTCATCGTAGTATCTGAAGCGATTGCTAATTCAGAGATAATACCATCACAAATTCAGAGGATGATTCCAAGCCCTCATCCAGTTTCAGTCAAGTCAAATATACCCCTTCGAGCCCCTCTAGAATTCAACTCCAACACTTCTTCAACATAAGGCCGGAATAGCACCAAAAACAGCTTAGATAAAAATAAGCCTTGTGGTTCCAACACTTTGCAATAGTTAAGACAGTCTTGAAGACAAACACTGGCTGCACACAATGCAGAAACTGTTTCGGAAGGAGAAGCATTTTCTTTAACCAACCGCACCAAATACTCAACTTCTCTCTCTGCCCATTGAACAACTTTGTTGGAACATGTGGGATTATCATCATCACCAAACATGGCTGCAGATTCTTTTGCAGCCACTGAAATGTTAGAGAAAACAAGCTTAGACAGAGTGGTGGGAAATGTGTTTGGGCAGGTTGAACATGAAGGGAGAAAGGCCTCCATTCTTCGGTGGAGGCTTGTGACGTAAAACTTTAGAAGCAACTGGTGAAGTGAAGGTCCTTTTCCAAGCCTGATCAACCCAGTCAATGCGTGCTTCAATTTAGCTACACTAATTGAAGGTTGCTTAGCGATCCTAAGGAGCTGATCCTCAAGAACCGCCTTTCTTTCTATAAAAGCAGACTTGTAAGAAGACATCTCAACTGATCCTTTGAGATCTGGATTGTTTCTTTCCTCAGCGTCGATCACCTCCAGTGCTTCATCCACCTTATGTTTAGTCAAAAGAAGATCAATCTTCTCCAAAAACTCAGCCTTTGGATCGGTTAATTCATTAGGCAAGGGATCCTCCTCGACTTCAGCGTCATCTACAACACCAGCGGATCGATTCCAATCATCCATCTCACGGCAAACTCCAGCCATCAGATCGTGCACAAGAATCCCCTGAGAATAAATATGTTTCCGTAGCTCAACCAACTCGTGCTCCATCTCTACTGCTTCTTCAGATATTCTACATAAAGATATATGAAATCTCAGAACCTAGCACAACGGAAAGAAAGAAACATAACTAAATTTTACACCAAACATATGCCGGGTTTAGATCTTTGAATCTGAAATAGCAGATACAAAACTTGCATGCCAAATAACAAAGAGAAGTTATATTACCTTAAGAAAGCAAGATACTTGGTACGCATATCACCATACATATTTTCCACAGCATCCTGTAAATCCAAAAGCTCACAGCAAAGCGCTTTAATTCCCTGCATTGTTTAACATACCAAATCAACAATGGACCAACAGAAGCAGTAACCATGAACGATCTTAGGTTCAAGTACTCTCAATCCAAGACGTTAAATTTGAGGGCTCATGAGTCGTAAACCAGCTCAATCGGTGAAATTCGAAAGGATCCATTTGAGACAAACTATCTCTGAGTGCTATGATTTGGTTCAGGGGAAGAAAAAATTCCGTAAATGAAGCGAAGCATAGAGAAAAAAAAGAAAAGAAAAAAAGGACCTTTTCGGTGAGAGACTGGTGAACGGAATCGATCTTTGACTGAGAAGTTATGATTTCGTTAGATGGGTAGTCTTCTTCTTCCTCGCTGCTCTCCATGTCTTCGCTCTCTCAATCTTCCTTCACTCTTCCTCGGAGTCTCACTATCTCGGACAAGGTTGCCGAAGAAGCACGACAGTGATGGTTTGGACTCTCAAAGACAAATAGAATAAAGTTTCAGGATTTTAGTGTCCAATGCTCTTTCGTATATAAAACGGCAAGTAGTGGAATATATCAACCAACAGACGGCGCGATGGTTGTAATAAGTCCTATTTTTGTCATTAGAATTTTTTTTTCCCCATTTTTTCCCTTCTCTTACAAAAATAATCTCTAAAGTCTAATTTATTTCCTAAACTACCACAATTTAATCTCAAAAACAATTTTACCACAGTTAAAAAAAAAAAAAACTTTGCGACCACAAATTTAGTAAGAAATTATTGCAAAAGCTCGCAAAATAAATAACGCAGCAACATGTAAAGTTTAAAAATATTGAAATCTGTTATATATTAAATGAGACTGCAACATAATTAAGGGATTACAATTACAAGTATTCGGGGAAGTCGCACACCAATCTAATACTTGTTTCATGACGAATATTTAACCATTTGAACCTGGGGAGTGAGGATGATATTTGAATGAAACATATTATTACATTGAAACATATTATTGTATCAAAACATATCTTCATACAACGAGCGCGTAGTATTTTGTCGAAACATACACAAATTCCCACGTCAAAATTTGACTTATATTATTGCCTTTAACAATCATTTTTATGAAAATTCCATGAGTAGAAGATCAAAACATGTTTACTCGGTGGAATTAATTCTCCTATTAGGTTTCGGTTTACGGAATCGAGATATCGTACTCCATCCACAGTACCAAGTTTGCAAGAATACTTACTCCATAGCCATATAAGAAAGGACTTTTTCTTGCTTTTTGCATAATAATCTGATCCTGATCAGCTTGAACGTTACTTCCCAATGAAGAGACACGAATCGGGCTACGTTTCCATACAAAAATTTTAATAGTATAGAGATAGAGATAGTATAGTATAGAGATTAATATTTTTGTCTTGTAGTAATTACTAAATGCAGACGTCAAAACAAATTATTAAACGCATTACACTCTAACCGAAATTAAGCATCATGTTTCGCACATTTTAAATAATTTATAGAATGAATACAAGTTGATTCATATGCATGCATTTGTTTGGTTATATTAAATACGTGAAACGATTATTCACAATTATTTTATTAAAACTTCTCAAAGTATCCAACAGCTTAGCTGGATGTCATATGTGCAAGAAAATATACATAAACCGTCGGAAGAAAGCGCAGTTAGGCCAGACTAGTAATGTTACTATTTGTAATTCTATATTTTCTATATAGATTATTATGAAAAAAGTGAGGAATAAAAATATCGAGATTAAAAAAAAAAAGTTTATCGAGATACAGTTGACATTATTTTCTCCTTATGTTAGTTATGCCGGTGTACAATTAAAATGTTAAAGCGTTCGAAATAATAAACAAAACAAAAAAGCGTGAACGGCAGGATTCGAACCTGCGCGGGCGAAGCCCACATGATTTCTAGTCATGCCCGATAACCACTCCGGCACGTCCACGTTTTACTGGTTCACGAGTAAAGTGTTTACATATTCGACGCTCCAAAAAGTTTAGGCCCTTCCAAGAATATTGCAACGCCCAGACTCTGGATAAGATCAAGATATATGTATAACTTATATAAGGTTAATAATACCAAAATACTAACATTGCTAACTATAAGTAGCAGAATTTCCTAAAATATTATAAATAGTTATGTTTTACATATCAGAAAAACAATAGAATAAACCACCGTATTATACCAAATAAAATTTATGGCAATTGAATCGATCAATTTGCTGAAGCATGCTCTTCACAAAAATTAAATTATATGATTGTTATTTGAACGTAATACATATATTCTTATAAGCAAACATCCCTTATTTCTCTGTTTCTTTTGTTTCATCTCAAGAAACCCAATAAAGAGTGAATACCTCATCCCTAAGAACAAGATCCCAAAAATAAAACAACTTGAAAGACCAAAAAAACACAAACTTAAAGAAACCAAACCGATATATGTTATCGAATCGAACGAGAGGTAGTGACACTTTTGATTCTTCGATAGTCAAAATTCTGAATTGTTTCTTTAAGAAGCGACGACTTTGTCCTTGCCGGCATTATCTCCTCCTTCGAGCTGGCTCAAATTCCCTTTCTCCTTGATCAGCTGAATATGATGATGCTTGCAATAAAGCTTACCCTCATGAGCTATGTAACTCGAAGGACTTATCGTGCAGCCTCCATGTGTACACTTGAAGCAGCTCTTGTGGTACAATGTCCCATTCACCGACACCTTCACAAGGTTCACATAATAAGTTATGGAACAATGTAGCAGTATCAAAGATTCTAATGTTTGACAATAAACAGATCAAATATTCTTTGTTTTAGGCTAAGAAAACAGATCAGATTTATTAAAGAAACAACCTAAGAATCTGCTTTGACATAATTTGATTCTGATTTGGGAAGATTTAAGATTGGATACCTTCTCAATTGGATACACGGTTCTGTCACAGCCAACGCATTTTTCTCGTGTTCCGCCAAACATATTCGACACTTTGGTCCCAGCAGGTCTCTGTTAGAGATCTCTCAGATCAAATGTTAAAAGTTCAACCTCAAGAACACATAAACTTTATTTTTTGCTGTCTGAATTTACCTCTCCCTCCAAAGGCCTGTCAGGTTTTCCGATCTTTGGTGTCCCTATATATACGAATCGAAAAAAGAATCAAACTTTAAAGATTCATATTTCTAAATTTAAAATCTAACAACATTTTCACAATTAGATTTTTTATTACCTTCGAAGCTTTTCTCAAGACTTCCAGTCCTCTTGAAATTTTGATCGAAATGTGGTCTGCAATACAGAACTCCTTCAAAGGAGTTGTAATTGCTAAGCTGTAAACAGTCAAATATTTAAATCAATCAGATTCATCTTCACACTCTTCCACGATTCAAAGATTTCTACTTAAAAGATTGGTCTTCTTCAACTATATCCACTAGATCTACCTCTTGGTCTATCAGAAATCATTACAAGATGTAAGAAGAAGAAGAAGAAGCCAGAATCAAAAATCAAACCTTGAGAGTTCCTTTGCAATGGTGACATCGGAAACAAGCTTTGTGGTAGACCCTGTTATCGGCGGTTAACTTGTCGACGAGATAAACGGTTTTGTCACAGGCCATGCATTTCTGGGTTGTTCCTGCGAAGGCCATCTTTGTTGTTCTGTTTCTTCTGTGTTCTTGTAAGAGATCAGACTAGGACTCAAGAAAAAGAAGCTCAATCTTCTCGTGAGAGAGATAAGAGGAATAAGATGAAGATGAAAGAGATAGTCAATAATTGTTGCTTAGTTTTTAATATGGGGACCAGATATGTTGAAGTCTTGAAGATGAACATGACTCTCTCCTTTTTACTTTTAAAGTAAATTTTTAGGGAAAAAAAGAGTTTGGAAAATTGAAAGTTCTAATTAGTGTGACAAAAACACTCAAAATTAGCTGTGGAAGATATTATTCAAAATTAATTGCAAATAATAGTTACATAAAACTTATTTTAATAATCTATATGCAAATATATTAGCTTAAAAAAGTTGAAACTTTTTTTTATTTTTTGTCGGAAAATAAAGTTGGAATTTTCTTTTAAAATCAAATTCGAATATTTGGGTTTTCTGTTTTTTGACAACTCTAATCCACAAAACAAGATAAACGATGAATAAATAAAAGAGACAGTGGTACGTTAGCAAAAAAAGAAAGGGATAAAAATTGTACAAAGTAAAGCACCGTCAATATCTGTCTCCTAGATATTTTGCTTATAGTTTCTAAATGAACTCTATGGTTTTATATCTTAAATACGTAATTAATTTATTAGAGTGTAGATGCAGTTGCTTCACAATGCTTAACATTACTACTTCTTAGTGGCTGTAAAATTAATTTAGTCTCGTGGGTTGAGCTAAAATAAAAAGGGATACCCAGCCGGAAAGAATCTTTGTCTGGTTTTTAGAAAATGATTAAAAGCTGTATCAGTTATGGTGCATTAGTTGGAAATCTCTAAGTATACTTTTAAATATATATACTATGTATCAAAATATCTGAAACATGCTTTACCATAAAGGCTTTGGTGAGCTGTAATATTGACATAATTGGTTGAAGAGAATGAGTGAGCATAATGATACCTAACATCTTTATTTAATCAATACCTAACAAATAAATTGACTCCAACCAATTCATCGAGTATCATTTATACAGTTTCCATGATTTTTGCGACCGCTTTGATCTATGGGCTTTCCTATGGGCCTGCTCTCTTATACTATATCTGACTAGATAAAAACTTTTAAATATATATATATATATATATATATTTATACACGTCTCTGTGTCACTATTTACATATATTTTACTTTGAGATACTTTTCCAGTTTATAAATTAAAGTAGGACACGTAATCACAAATTACAAAACGATAATGCTAGCTTCTGCTTGTTTGGTGATCAATTACCAAAAATACAATACAATATTTCCGAAACTAATCAGATTGGGCTCAATTAAAAGAGAACACCTAGTAGAGAGATCACACCACTTTCCTCCACAAGGAACAAGCAAGTAGGGGGTCAACTATCAGAGCGTTGACCATATCTCTCATTTCCACCTTCTGAATCTCACTAGCTTTGTCGCTCCGACCAAATCTAAACTCACTCTCACCTGTGATCGTCTCTGTTCACTGACTTTTTATTTCCGGTTCAAATTCGTTCCCGCTTTCACCGGTAAGCTTTTTACACATTCCGATCGTTCAAATTCCTTCACAAAATCGATAAAGATTCATCTTATTTTATACACTACAGTCTTTTTTTTTCTTTTCTTTTTACATTTCCACAATTATATGCACAGATGAAGTCTGACTTTAGACCCTGAAGATCAAGAGAAATCAAACTAAAGTTTGATCTTTTCCTTTTTACTATTAACAGACCAATCTATTTACACAAGATATCTACAAAGAACACACCAAACGAATCCTTATAAATTTATGTTATTTGAAGTCAATCAATTCTTAATTTTGTTAATTTAAGCTTTCCTGTAATTGTACTCTCCAAATTTATTTATTTTCCAATAGATTTTGTGTTCTTGAGATATTATTTAATGTTCATGTGATCAGCTTTAATATGTTTGACAACTTTTTAAGTGATTGAAAAGTGAGTTAATAAGAGATTTGAATGAATGGTTATGGTGTGGAAAAGTTGGTTCTTTTTGTGTGCGTGTGTCAATTTGATTTCTTGATTGTGAATTGTGATGAAGAAGGAGAAGAAAGAATGGCGACTCCGGTTGATCCACCAAACGGGATTAGGAATGAAGGGAAGCATTACTTCTCAATGTGGCAAACTCTGTTTGAGATAGACACTAAATACACGCCAATCAAGCCGATTGGCCGTGGAGCCTACGGTGTAGTCTGCTCCTCTCTTAACAGTGATACCAACGAGAAAGTCGCTATCAAGAGGATCCACAATGTGTATGAGAATAGGATTGATGCGTTGAGGACTCTTCGGGAGCTCAAGCTTCTACGCCATCTTCGCCATGAGAATGTGATTGCTTTGAAAGATGTCATGATGCCAATTCATAAGAGAAGCTTCAAGGATGTGTATCTTGTTTATGAGCTAATGGATACAGATCTCCACCAGATTATAAAATCTTCTCAAGTTCTAAGTAACGATCATTCCCAATACTTCTTGTTCCAGGTATGTGATTGATCCTGCTCACCTATTGTTGGTTCTAGCTTTTTGTAGGTTTTGCTTTATGCTTAAGTTTTGCTTTGCTTTGTTCTTTTGTGTAGTTGCTTCGAGGGCTCAAGTATATTCACTCAGCCAACATCCTGCACCGAGATTTGAAACCCGGTAACCTCCTTGTCAATGCAAACTGCGATTTGAAAATATGCGATTTTGGGCTTGCGCGGACGAGCAACACCAAGGGTCAATTCATGACTGAATATGTTGTGACTCGTTGGTACCGAGCCCCCGAGCTTCTCCTCTGCTGTGACAACTACGGAACATCCATTGATGTTTGGTCCGTTGGTTGCATTTTCGCCGAGCTTCTTGGTAGGAAACCGATATTCCAAGGAACAGAATGTCTTAACCAGCTTAAACTCATTGTCAACATTCTTGGAAGCCAAAGAGAAGAAGATCTTGAGTTTATAGATAACCCAAAAGCTAAAAGATACATCAGATCACTCCCGTACTCACCCGGGATGTCTTTATCCCGGCTTTACCCAGGCGCTCATGTTTTAGCCATCGACCTTCTTCAGAAAATGCTTGTTTTTGACCCGTCTAAGAGGATTAGTGTCACTGAAGCGCTTCAACATCCTTACATGGCGCCTCTATATGACCCGAATGCAAACCCTCCAGCTCAAGTTCCTATTGATCTTGATGTAGATGAGGATTTGGGAGAGGAGATGATAAGAGAAATGATGTGGAATGAGATGCTTCATTACCATCCACAAGTTTCAACTTTAATCACTGAGCTCTGACCTCAAGTAATTTACAGAGATCTTCTTCTACTTATGTCTGATTCTCATCATATTGTCTATAGAGTCTTGAAGAATAACAAGAAGAATAACTTGTAGGTTAAGCGAGTAGTGATGTCATGGAAGCTGTGCTTTTTTTTTTCCTATTACAAGCTTTAAGTGTGACTGTAACATATGTACATAGAGAACTCTGTTTCTCTCTGCTTGTTTGTTTGTTTCAGAACTTTGAACCCTTTGGTGCAATCCAAGGCTCTTGATAAATCAAAATATCTATATAGTTAGTTATGTATTCAACTAAATCTAACAATATCAACAATTAAGCATTTTGTATATGAATTTCCAATGATCATCACTCCATGATCACAGGCCTTCAGATCCATATGTTCGGTGTGCCTTGGAGATAGGAATAGGCCTTTGTACCGAACCTAACTAACAAATTTTCTTCATATTATCTTAATTAATTCCCTTAAAATAATTTTGGTGCATAATATTATTACCCTCCTCATTCATATATCACATGATCTGCCCTTTTTATTGCCAACGCATGATTTGTTTCTTCTATTGGTTAAAGCCTTCAAGGCTTAAAGTTTTTTCTTCTAATCAACTTTCATTCTCATCGCTTTTTTTTTTTTATGATCCTTTTGCAACTCCTTTGGAAATATTACCGGAATGATATTTCTTTCCTGTCTTTCAAATAAGTTCATTATAGAATGTCATTTTTGTTCTAATCTATTACGGCGAAGAAAGGTTCGTCAATGGTGATGAATATCATTTAAATCCAAATTTTGTAAACCAGTCAGAAATCTGAATTCAAAATAATATTCCAACAAGATGCTTATCAATGAATCCATGTCTTTTTATTTTTTTGCAGTCAAAAGAATTAACAATTACTAATCAAAAAAAAAAAAACGATTACACAATCATGGAAAAAATTCCAACTTCTCCCGCAAGAAAGCGAATCAGTAAGATCAGCAAAATACATCTGGGATGACGTTTCTTTTGGTAGAAACTTATCTTCTATTCGTCCCAAGGAAAAAAAGGCGTCTAAAATACGTGATCTGATCAAGTTATCACGTTTAATGAGATATGGTCAAATCATCAATCCATTTGTTTTACCTGAAAATTCACATTAAATTTAAGACAACTCTCATTATGATAACGATAAAGCCGTCTCTCTTGTCCAAATACTATATTCTGCCCAACAACTCCTCCATAACCAATTTTCTTCAAGCTCTCCAATTCTCGCAACCCCTCCACACACAGAGAACTAGTAATAAAACAGAGGATCTCGTTGATTGGACCGATTCAAATCGAAAGAAAATGGTGAGCCCCTTTTCGTCACCGAGGAGATCGAGGAAAGGAAGCAAAGAAATTAAGAATCCTTATTCAAATCAAGTACTTCTCTCTGAGCTCGATGAGAAAAGACAGAGCATTTATGCAACGAATCTGATGGACCGCCTCTTGTTCGGTTTGTGTTCACAAGCTCAGGTGAGTGCGTCCCTGTCATGATCAATACAAAGAAGACAGCGAAGAAGAAGGATGCTCAAGATGATCTCAAGGATAAGACCGATCCAAAAGCAGAGCAGGAAAAAGAAATAAAGAAAACAGAGTCAGAAACAGAGTTGTGTATTGAACGAGAATCTGAAGATGATTTCGAGACCGAACCATTTCTTTCCCGTGAAAATGATCTTGGTTCTAATCTTCTTGGTTTTCTTCGTGACCGTCTCGATTATGTGCACTTGTATCGTTTGGTACTTGGTTCTAATGATCAAGGAACAGAGTAGAAACAGAGGATCAACATACGAGACGAAGAAGAAAAATAAGAAATTGGATATCGAAAACAGAGGATTGTTTAACCAGAAGGGCTCGTGACCCAAACTGTTCTTGACGAGAAGTTTCCTCATCTGGCTGTTCCTTCTAAAACCCGGTGACCAAAATTGAAACTTTTTATTTATTGTGAAAGTTCTTTTATGTTTCATCTGCCATTCCTTGATTTTTTTGTTTGTCCCTTCTTCTTTGTTTTGTGCATGGTTGTTAATTTTGTAACGGAAAGATCTGTAACTTATTCTTTTTTTCCCTCTCTTCTAATGCTAGTGAAAATGAAATGTAACTATTCAAACGGAAGATTTTCTTGGTCATGGTCCATTGTTTCTTGATTCAATTGTGTACAAATTTCGTCGAATTGATAATCTAAATGGGAATTTTGGGCTTTGGAGTTTTGGTTTCTTGTTATTTTGGACAACCTTATTATGCTCACGCTTGGTTTCTTCAAGGAAATGGTACGATACGGATGGATAATATATTATATGTTTTAGATTGAGATTAAAAAAAAAGTACTCCATATATTGGATTGATTCTCCACTTCAGGTCGATCATTCGGTTTAGAGTCGAGTTCGGTACTACTGTAGCTAGGTTGGTTTGAGAGAAACTTACCAAAATCAGACCAACCTCAATTAGGTTGGTTTTGGTTTCGTCAGAAATAAGATCAATTGTAATTTTTGATTACTTTTATATGTTTCAGTTAATTTTGGGTATGAGAGTCTATGTGCTGTTCCTGTCAAATGTGATAAACGTTGATTAAACATAGCCATTTCTCACATACAATTATATATTTCTATATTACTATATTAGTTTCCAATCATAGCACAACTACGTTTTTAGTCTGTAAGATTTTTATTTTTTTCCATCATATTGCATGGTTTGATCATACACTTAACTAATTCAATAAATTTCCACCATATTGTATGTATCTACGGTAAATCAAAAACATTATGTAAAGAAATCACAATTGCGGTAGTTTTGTTCTCTGTTACTACCACAACTACAGCTTAAAGAAGAAAAGAAATCACAGAATACCATCAAATAAAATAAAACATTTGGGCTTTATCATAAATAAATAAAAACATTTTTTTTTGTTTCAAACTAAAAGATTCGAAAGAAGTTTGATGTTTATTAATTGATTTCTTTTCGTTTTAAGTTTTTGATTTTGATTTCCAGTGGATCGATCGAGATTTCAGGATGAACAACGAGGATTGTTGAAGCAATTACGTAGGATTGGGATAACATGCATTGGTTTCTGTTTCCTCTACACCAGCTTGAGAGATTTGGAGAAAGACCCAAACAAGCCATTTTCCCGCGTTGTTGCTTTTACCTCCGTCGGTTACGTCGTTTTTCAGCTCGCCGACGCTTTCGCTCGCGTTAAAAACCCTAGCTAGATCTGTGCTTTTCGACAACAACTCCATCTTCTTTGGAATCGCAACCATCGCCATCGCCCTCGTAGCTACCAATTTCTTGATCTTCTTCAACTAAAGATTTCAAGGTACTGAGTCCAAACCGAGTTAGGGTTTCTTCCGGAATAAGAATAAAACTGCTACTTGAGTTATTTCGGTTTTTGTTGCTTGTAATAAGTACTCTATGGATTATGGTTTTTTTTTTAAAGAGATTTGAGATGGATTTGATGATCTCGTTTTGGAAAACAAGAGAACGCCAATTATGGTTTACAGAAATTGCATTATGGATTGACGACTGAGAAAGATAACAAATTGATGAAACTCGTAGAACATGATATAAAAAATATGGTTATTTGATTTGCATCTCTTTTTTTTTACAAACCGGTTCCGAATTAATTCTCAAAACCAATAATCACAAATTGGTTTACCAAATGTTAATTTCTCCCCCGAATGTTCTAGATCGCTCTATACAGCTGGCTTGCAATTGCCGATGGACACGTGTTATGTTGCATCGTCACTGTCGAGTATCCTCTGTTTTCGTTTCTTATTCACGCGTTTGTGTTGACACGTGTTTTTTTTCCTCCGTGTTGACACGTGTTAAATCAGATGAATTAGACTTGTTGAGTAAAAGGTCGTAAACGTTTGGGCTTCCTGAAATCGTTGGGCCCATTATTTTGTTTCATTTCCTTCCCTAGTTAAATCACCACCGGCTTAAGGATTTTCTGTGGATGCCTCAGTTTCATTCATAGTAACAATGTCTTCGGTAAAAACTGTGGCGGAGTGCTCCACTAGCGCGTCTTCCGAGATTGAGGAAGCGGTAGAGAATCTAACAATGTCTTCGAAAAAGATTGTGTTGAACAGCTCCGATGGCGAATCTTTTGAAATTGACGAAGCGGTGGCGCGTGAGTTTCAGATCATAGCGCACATGATCGAAGATGACTGCGCCGGTAAAGCAATTCCGCTTGATAACGTCACCGGAGAGATCCTCGCCTTGGTTATCGAGTACGGAAAGAAGCACGTTGAAGCTGGTGTGATTGACGAAGAAGACGACAAGGCGAAGAAGAAGCTGGATGCGTGGGACGTTGAGTTCATGAAGAATCGAGATCTTGGAACGATCTTCCAACTGCTTCTGGCTGCTAACTATCTCAACTTTGTAGGCCTTCTCAATCTCGCTAGCCAGACGGTTGCAGATTACATCAAAGACAAAGAACCAGAGGAAGTTCGAAAAACCTTCAACATCGGGAATGATTTCACACCCGCTGAAGAAGAGGAGATTCGCAAGGAGAACGCTTGGTGTTTCGAGGGTCGGACCCTTTAGATTTTGTGTAACGATTTCTTTTTCCATTCTGTGATTTGACTAGGTCTCTTTAATTTTAGACATTACTAATCAGTGTTCTTGCTCTACTATGTTTGGTAAATTGGGTTTAGTAACGTATGTGAAGTCAATAGAGAAATATTAATCAGAACGCTTTAATTTCATAATCTCTGTTCTCTTCCTAGATTAAGCGTTCTGATTCGAGTCTCCGATAGATAAAAAAAACCAAGTAAGATTAGTTTAATCAAGTAAAAAAGTTATGATAATCAATGAAAAGATCAAAATGATGTTAATATGATGATAGCTGAACACAATATATTTTGCTCATTACATCAAGCTAAGCCTCTCTCAAGCCATTTCTTATTTACTTGTACAGTTGCAGTTGCACTTGCCTCCACCAAAACTTTCAGAGAAGGATATGGTAACTTCATACGCAACTAATCCTGTCTAAAAATTCACCAGACAAGCATCGCATTGCGGTATCAAAAATTCCTCTGCACAGAAGAAATGTCTCAGAGAGCAAGTGAAGAGACTGGCTGCTCTCTGATGCGGGATAAGAGGATGGAGGTTTGCTCAGTTGCAATCCCTAGCCTCTCGTTTGATTTAGATGATTCCGAGACCAGAATCGAAACCAAATTCTGCAGAAACTGTATTCTTTCTCCTTGATCATCCGCGTTCTGAATGTATTTCCAAAAGAAGTATTGATCCTGCGCCACCTAAGAGGAAGATACCTGTCGGGGACCTGAAAACAGTTTCCGGTAGATAGAACACGGAGTGCATGCCTACAGAGAAACCCAGAGAACTCAAAAAGTTGGCAACTACAGCTTATGATGCCTTCTTGAGGAACCCAATAGACTTTTCTTCCTCCATCGAGTTTTGTGTGGTGTCTCACGAGATACCCGTCATCCATCTGGAACGATGCGTAGTGAGCTGCAAGCACGAGCTGCTCTTGGAGCTTGGAGAATGCGAAAGGAGTGAGGGCCGAGGCTGCATGAGATTCCATGGGGGGCCGGCGCCAGTTTTTAGGCTGATGTTCTGGAGATTCTGTTGCATTGTTTGCTGTTCTGTGGCTTGGTCTTTGAAATCCACAGCAACAGCCACCTGCATTCAACCCGTAACTCAAATAAGCAAAATAGCAGATTCAACAAATGTAAAATACCATTTCATGAGATAAAACGCATAAACCGTACAAAATAAATGGTTGCACCAACACTGAATAGATGGCCTAAGAGTTTGAAACAGCTCAGTTTTCTATCCATAGCTTTCTTCTTACTATGAGTAACATATTCGATTCCAATTCAGAAGTTAAAGATTTCATCCAGGCCAGTCATGAATAAGCACTGTCAGAAGAAGAAGAAAACATACTTGTTCTACAAAGTGAGCTAGCCTGGTTTGTGCACTCAAGAATCTCTGAATAAAGGCATTAATGGCTTTGGATCGGCCAGTCAAAGTCATTCCAGCTAAAAAATGGCTTCTCAGGTATGGTAAAGACCACAAGGAACGTGAGGCATACAAGTTGTTTATGTGTCTGTTTGTGTGCAGTCCATAAGAGTTCACCATGTCTCTCCATTCCAACATTTTGCTACTTACGTGTATTCAGAACTATGGGTCAGCAAGATTGCCTGACAAGCACATAACAACATCAATGTTATCTTAATTATTATTACTTATGAGACTCTGTAACATTACCCATCTTGAGGTACCAAGATGAAATGGGTTAAAAACCTCCCTTTGGAGTGGGAGATAAAAGCTAGTGCTAACTCGAAAATGTACAACCAGTTATCTTAGCACAGAACTAAAAAAGAGTCCATTTAAATAGCATTGATATAATGCTACATAAATGTTTGGATATGACTATGTATTCAGATGAAGTTATCGCCTTGGGTACAGGAAACAGATACATGACCGAACAGCAATTACGCTAGCCGTTCACAGAATCATCTCAGCTTAAAAATCCTCAAACTGGAAGCATCTACCAATATGATGAAAGTGGAAATTAGTACTTAAGAAATCACAATGCCACAGCTACAACGATAACAAACTTTAACTCATGAGCACAAAGCTAGAAAGATTCAGAATTCAAACTTCTCACATAAAGATTGAAACTTTTGATGTAATTAGAGATTTCGAAGCTACTTAATTCAAATTTTCCGAACTAATCTTTTGGATGCCAATCAATGGTCATCACCGAAAATCAAAGCCAATTCATAATTTTTGACGAAATTTGAATCTTGAAAATAGCCGTTTTCGAAAAGTTGAAGAATATAAGTTTTCAATAAAACTCGCATGATCCGAATTCAAATTCCTCTCATCTTTTTAAACAAATGACTCTTGATACAAATGCAACAAGAGAATAGACAGAAGTTGTAAAGATAGAGAGTGAGAGAGAGACAGTACTGATTTAAGCTAGAGTGACGAACTTGAAGGCGTAGCCCTAATTTGCGCAGGGAGCTGACAATAATCCCTTTGTTTCTCCTGCGCATCTTGTTATCTTACGCCCTTCTCTACTCGTCTTTAGAATAGTTTTACACATATTACCAAACAGCCCCCTTAGATAAAACAACGTCGTTTAAGTTGATTTCATTTCGACATACCTTTAATTTTATTTATTAACAAAATCCCATTTCTTCACATCCAAGGGTTTAAGCCACGAGCTTTGTCTACTTCCGCCATTGTCTTTGTTCTTCGTTGACCTCTAAAACCCTAAACCATGTCGCTCTGCCACCTCCTCCGCCGTCTCTGTACGACCACCACTACCCGTAGCACTATTCCGATCTCGTTCCTCTACCAACGAATCCACAACATCTCAATTTCCACGGAAAATGAAGATCCGGAGACGAACACTAGTGATAATCAAAATTCGGAGACGAACCCAAACCCTAATTCAATCCCAGCCAATGATCCTCCCCAATTCCAGATTCCTCAGAATCATATCCCTCCAATTCCCCATCCCATAACCCCTCCACCGATCCCACGGCGCACTATGGCCTTCTCTTCAGCCGAAGAAGCCGCAGCTGAACGCCGCCGTCGCAAACGTCGTCTCCGAATTGAACCTCCTCTTCACGCTCTCCGACGAGATTCTTCGGCTCCTCCTCCAAAACGTGATCCCAACGCCCCACGGCTTCCGGATTCAACCTCCGCACTCGTTGGCCAAAGGCTTAACCTTCACAACAGAGTCCAGTCACTGATCAGAGCATCAGATCTAGACGCTGCGTCAAAGCTCGCTCGCCAGTCTGTGTTTTCCAATACTCGACCCACTGTGTTCACCTGCAACGCCATCATCGCAGCTATGTACCGAGCCAAGCGTTACAGTGAATCGATTTCTCTGTTCGAATATTTCTTTACGCAGTCTAGGATCGTCCCCAATGTAGTCTCCTACAATCAGATCATCAACGCTCATTGTGACGAAGGTCATGTGGAGGAAGCTCTTCAAGTGTACCGCCACATATTAGCTAATGCTCCTTTTGCTCCATCCTCAGTTACTTATAGACATTTGACCAAAGGTTTGGTTCAAGCTGGAAGGATCGGAGATGCTGCGAGTTTATTAAGGGAGATGTTGAGCAAAGGTCAAGCTGCGGATTCCATGGTGTACAACAATCTGATTAGGGGATATTTGGATCTTGGCGATTTTGATAAGGCTAATGAGTTCTTTGATGAATTGAAGAGTAAGTGTACGGTTTATGATGGGATAGTAAATGCGACCTTTATGGAGTACTGGTTCGAGAAAGGGAATGATAAGGAAGCTATGGAGTCTTACAGGTCTTTGTTAGATAAGAAATTCAGAATGCATCCGCCTACTGGCAATGTACTTTTGGAAGTTTTTCTCAAGTATGGTAAGAAGACTGAAGCTTGGGCTTTATTCAATGAGATGTTGGATAATCACACTCCTCCCAACATCCATTCTGTGAATTCTGATACGATTAGTATAATGGTCAATGAGTGTTTCAAGATGGGGCAGTTTGATGAAGCGATTCTTACATTCAAGAAGGTCGGAAGTAAGCCCACCTCAAAGCCGTTTGTGATGGATTATGTAGGTTACTGTAACATAGTAACAAGATTCTGTGAACAAGGGATCTTAACAGAGGCTGAAACTTTATTTGCTGAATGTGTATCCAAATCGTTGCCTGCTGATGCTCCGAGCCATAGAGCAATGATCGATGCTTATCTCAAGGCAGAGAAATTCGACGATGCTCTCAAGATGTTGAACAGGATGGTGGGTGTGAATCTAAGGGTGGTTGCTGATTTTGGTACGAGGGTCTTTGGTGAGCTGATTAAGAATGGTAAGCTCACGGAATCTGCTGAGGTTTTGACTAAGATGGGAGAGAGGGAACCAAAACCAGATCCTTCGATTTATGATGTTGTGGTTAGAGGTCTTTGTGATGGTGGTGCACTTGACCAAGCTAAGGACATAATTGGTAAGATGATTGGACATGGTGTTGGGGTTGCTCCTCTGCTGAGGGAATTCATTATTGAGATTTTTGAGAAAGCAGGGCGTCGCGAGGAGATTGAGAAAATCTTGAATTCGGTTGCCCGGCCTGTTAGAAACCCTGGGCTATCTGGTAACACTCCATGTAGTGTACCTGGTTTAGGAACCACACTTGCAGCTCCTCAGCAGCCTAGAGACAGGGTCCCATGGACGAGCCAAGGGCCGGGGCTTCCTAATTCAGGTCAGGCCAATGGAAGTGCAGGTCAAACAGCAGGAGGAACTTACAATGCTAATAATGGCCAGAATCCGTCTTGGTCCAACATTTCGGTTGACCAGCAGCAGCAATCGTGGTCTAATCAGACGGCAGGGCAACAGCCACCATCATGGTCGAGTCAGGCAGGGGGATATCAACAGCAGCAATCTTTGTCTCAGCAACTGGGGTGGTCAAGTCCTTCAGGTCATCAGCAACCGTGGGCTAACCAGACACCTGGCCAGCAGCAACAGTGGGCTAACCAAACACCTGGCCAGCAGCAACAGTGGGCTAGCCAGACACCTGGCCAGCAGCAACAGTGGGCTAATCATAACACTGGTAATCATCAACCATGGTCCAATCATAGCCAGCGGCAACCATGGGCTAATCATACAACCGGCCAGCAGCAACCATGGGCTAATCAGACAACCGGCCAGCAGCAACCATGGGCTAATCAGACAACCGGCCAGCAGCAACCATGGGTTAATCAGAAAACCGGCCAGCAGCAGCGGTTGGCTAATCAGACAACTGGCCAGCAGTCAGCGTGGATAGGGCAGCAGCAACAGTGGTCTAATCAGACAACTAGCCATCAGCACTCACAGTGGTTCAATTCCGCGCCAGGGCAGGTGGCTAATCAGAACCCATGGTCAAATTCTGTGGACAGTCATCTTTCTCAACAACAGGATCCAGGGTCCACCAATGAGTGGCAAGACACAGAAGAAAAGAAGCTAGTGGAGATGAGGAACTAGCTCAACAGACTCGCTATTTCTTCGGCACCATCATTCTCCTCGTAGTTAATTTTCCTTTGCTTTGTCGTTCGCAATTTTTGCAAACTCTTAGTATCTATTTTTTCTAGGATCAAAATCATAATCTAATACGTCTTTCTGGTTAGTGACCCTTGTCCTTGTTTTACTTGTATCTATGGTTCTCTTGACGTTTCCAATAGCTTCCAAATAGTAATGGAGTTCAAAATCAGTAATTCGGTCAAAACTTTAATTTCATTTCTTCCAAAAAGTTGATGAAAAATAGATGTTCGTAATCTATAACTAGATTAGCTCTGCAGGTCGGCAGAACTAAAACTCTTACAAACAAAGGCTCGACCTTTACTCTCCAAAAACCCCAAATAAAGAAAGTGATCATAACCAAAGGAAGCTACTAACAAAAAGACGAAAAGAAAAAGAGTCCTATGTATATATCTCGTAGAAGAATCGCATCTCATCCTATAAAAGTAGAAAAAAGAAAAGAAAGAAAGAAGTTATTTTCTCAAAACCCCAAGACAGTAGAGCTCAAGTTCATTAGAGGAGATAAGGCACTAGGAGAGAACTTCCGAGCAAAAAGGAAGCATAATGAAGTTGGCTCTTCATTGTAAAGACAATCCGTCTCGTTTTTCCTTATTGATTGTAGAAACCCTTCTGTGATACTAGCTGCAGCATATGTAGCTGGATGCGGACCGCCTATGGACCAATTGACCCATGTCACGCTTCTATTCGCATTCATTGAACCGCGAAACATGTTCAGTAGTGTCGGGATGTAGTGCTCATCCGGGTAACAAGCTGGTCTGCAGAATTGTTTGAACAATGAGTAGTATTTTGAGTCTGAGATGATGTAGATGGCAATTTTACGGTTTACTTCAAACCACTGAGACCCTTTACGCCAATGATGGAGTTTGATATCCGGGAGCATCTTGCGGCTGTAACGACCACGACCATAACGTGTTGGCTCGTCATAAGAGTCCACAAAACTGTAATCAGAGTTTATCAGATAAGTGTAGACAGTTGAGAAGTTGTAGACTGGGACACAGCTCTCTGAAAGAAGAATAAAACGCTCATTTGAGAAGTCGAGCAATGCATTGGCTAGAAGACGCTTCTCTGCATCTGTCAATAATGGGGATCCCCATTCCACTTTCTGAAAAATAAAAGTAGCAAAACATCAGAAACCAAACAGGAAAATGAAAGAGAGTACTACAACAAAAGAGTTTAAAGTCAACAAGAGAAGTTCATATAATGTTTTAAGGAACTAGTATGTTTCGGTATTCTGGTTCACAACTAAGCAGTTCCACTCTCACCCCTATATATCAAGACCAAGCTGCTCCCAATCTTTATTCTAAAACCAGCTAAGTTCCACATCATAACATAACATCAAAATTACGCATGAACTATAAAAGGCTGTGTAACCACCTGAAGCTACCTACATAAGATACAGATGGCCAGCACAAACTAAGGCGCTAGAGTAACAAAGCTTCAACTATACACGACCTTGAACTAAATGTAGCTCCCAACGAAAGAACAATTGAAAAGTTTAAATACTATGCACCTATAAACGATCTCAAAGAGTCTCCAAAATATGTAATCACGCGCCAATGTAACTTGAATTCCCTTACGCCGATTAGATCTACATGTGGTTCCTCTAAAGATCTAAAGATCTAAATCTCCATGATCCAGAATATATATTTTTAACTCCGGATGTGCTAATTATGTCAAGTGAATAAGCAAAATAGAAGATCAATGAGAAATTGGTAGAGAGTTTATGTTAACAGCTCAAATCTTGGATTAGCATTTCCAAATAATTTTCCAGACCTAAAGCACATAACTTTGACCTAGATAGTTCCCAAGTTGCCAACTCTAAGTGAAAGACTGCACTACAAATCTTATCTACTTAAGTACTTAACCAATACTCTGTTCTTGTATTCTAAGGTCACTGGTGAAACTATGTATCTGTTTTGTTCCCATCCAAAGAAAAACATAAGCAAGACACGACATTGCATCAACATATACCTGGCTTGGGATCTGCCGGTCGTAAAACGGAGAATCACGAGAGACATTCATGTCGTATCCAGGTGGCTTATGAACATAAATAGACAAGTACTTGTCGTTGCCTTTAAAGAACTTCTCCCATAACGGAAGCATAGGCAAAGGCCCTCTCGTCAGAAACATAAACGCTATCTTCGGAACCCTATCGTACGGATACTCCTCCTTCACCGGAACCATCGAAGCTCTCCAGAACAGCTCATCATCACTCATCCTATGGCTCAGATTCTCTGGTCGAACAAACCCATCGATGCTCCAACAATCTCGATCCTTTGGTTTCTCCGCCTTAACTCCTTTTCCGCCGCCGTCGTTCTCGTCGTCACCTGTGCAATCTCGGTGGATGATAGTGCAATTGGAGTAATCAGGAGTCGTAAACGGAATCGTTTGAAGATTGGTGGTTAATGAAAACATCCTCGGCAATGAATTGAAGTAGCGATCGATGTGGGAGCTTGCGGCGAGGCCGATGATGATTCCGGCCATGAATATAAGCAGAAACGACAGCGTTTGAGCCAGTTTTAGTAACCCTATGTGCTTTTCTCCTTCCTCTTTCTCACCCACTCTTCCTCCTCTCGCCATTGTATTACAAAAAGGTCAATCTTCTTCACCCAACAACAGAGTGATCTCTCTCGGGCAAATTCGAATGTTCCCCAAAAATAAAGTTTCAGGGAAACATCACATGCTTCAGAGACAATCCGACTGTTTCAAGCAAAAATCCATTCCATTCAATCTACCGAGAAATTTTCGTAATTTGTAACAAAGGATCAAATCCAGGGATCAAACAATTTTACGTAACTGGAAAAAGTGGGAACAACTGCCCACGAAAGAGAACGGAATGGGATCTCTGGAAATATTGGTAGAAATTTTCGAGGAAAATAAGAAAATGAGAACCGATGACTGAAACAGATCAGAAATTGAATTCGCAGCAGAGAGGAAGAAGAAACATCAACAAATCTGGTCTTTTGTTTCTAGTTGAAATCATATGTGGTTGATTTTGATTTTATATATATGAACAAACAAAATTAATTGGATTTTATGCGTAATTTAATTAGATTAATTGAGTTTTAAGCTCCACGTCGAAAACATAACGAGTTCAAACTCCGCAGATCTTGCCAGGTGTTAAGAAACTATAGGTTCTATGTTGTTGGGCCAGGGGCCCACTTCTGATTGTGATTTGGTTTAGTGCTCGTCAACTCTTTGGAGGGTGGTCCGACAATTCGTTTAAACAACAAAACAATTTTTGATATCTAGTCAAACTTATAGATTATTTAAGTTTAAGTGATTCCTTACTATTTTATTTTAGACCTCTTAAAATATATTATATTTTAATTTCCAAGGTTTGTGAAAATTTTCCTTTTACTAGTTTTAAGACGTCGAAAGTAGCTAATCAGTATTAAAATAAATAAAAAACAAAAAATTGGATACCCAACAAATAGTATGATATTCCAAATTGTATTGATGAAAAATGCGTCTAAGAATTTTGTATATTCAGCTTGGAGATATTGTTTGAATATTTCGTTGTCCAGTGTTTCTTTTATGAGCATACTTGTGATACGATCACAAACAATTGCCAAACTACTCCTAAGATGGTGGGAGATATGATTGCCAACAATTATAAAAGAGGGAAAATGAGATTTAGGCTAAGTATTAATCGTAAATATAGTTCGGAAAAATATGTTAATCTAACGCTATCCATTATAATTTGAATGGATATAACAATTCAAATGATTAATTGGTAATACTTGAATGAAGTAGTAAACTTAAGTTATTTTTTTTGCGCATTGACATCACATTTGGTGGAAAAATAAGAAGGAAAGAAAAAGAAGAAGCACTTTGAGTCCGATCAGAATTTTTTTTAGAAAGATATTGTTTTTGTAACTCTTATGAAATTTGAATCTTGTCCCGTTTCTTTGTGATTCTTACGTCCTCTGTATGACCAACGAAAAATCTTAGCGTAACACCATCGCGGCCGGATTTAAAATTCCAGCCCTCATCTCGCTGGGAAATACACCGCCTGTAGCTGCCGGCTACGGTTCTGGTCAGATCTAATCGAGTGGCTTCCTTCTTCCTCCAGATCTCTTACTTTGAATCGGTTATTCGATCTCGATTCACGGAGGGCTTCTGTAAGTCGCGATGGAGGCGATCGATGAGTTGTCTCAGCTCTCAGATTCGATGAAACAGGCGGCGTCTCTGCTCGCCGACGAAGATCCCGACGAGACCTCTTCTTCCAGGCGCCCGGCCACTTTTCTCAACGTCGTAGCCCTAGGAAATGTGGTAAGTTCCTTGCTCTCTCTCCCTGCTCCTTGATTTGGTCGTGTTTAGGCTTATGTTGATTTTATGCTGTTTGTCCGAGTGTTGATGTTGGATGCGATGTCGTGGATCTTCTGGATCTCGATTAGTTTTTTTATCGAATTTTCCTGGAACCTAGAGTTTTGCTAGGAAACAATCTTCGTTTGGAGCTTGTTTTGTTGTGTTTCTCTTTATTAGGGGATATATGATTACATGAAATTAAAATCCCTGAGCGAGTGGTGCAGGAGAAACAAACCGGAGAAGGCTGATGTATATTTTGATATTTGTAACTTATCTCTCTTTGCATACTGAACCAGGGAGCTGGAAAGTCTGCAGTTCTAAACAGTCTAATTGGGCATCCAGTCTTGGTAAGTTGTAAATCGAGTCTGTGGGAGTTTGTAATGGTTATTATTGGTCCATACCTTTTCTTAAAATGATACTGACCTCTTTTGTGTCTGCTACACTTACTATGGACAGCCGACGGGTGAGAATGGTGCTACACGGGCTCCTATAATTATTGAATTGAGCAGGGAGAGTTCTTTGAGCAGCAAGGCAATTATCTTGCAAATCGACAATAAATCTCAACAAGTTTCGGCAAGTAAGTCTCCCTCTATGAACACATGCAATTTAGCAATGGAATGCGAGGCTCTTTCTGCATCTATGATTTAAAGCATTCGATCAATCTGATCATAATTTCACCATTGTGTTCTACATGTGTATATTGTAGGTGCTCTGAGACATTCTCTACAAGATAGACTTAGCAAAGGAGCCTCAGGGAAGAATCGTGATGAAATAAACTTAAAACTTCGTACCAGCACAGGTAAGCTCCTTTTTACTTGCCCAATCATAAGTGGCAAGCCTATCTACTCTTCAAATAGTACATCCTTAGCTAACCAAGTTGAGTGGATGAATATATCTTTGATAACAGTGACCTGGTCGGCTGTAATATCTTGCCACCGCTATATACAATCTAGTACACTGGTTTAGAGCTTGTAGATTTAAGTTGGTGGTTATCAGATAATATATCTAACGGAGCTTTAAAATAAATAGTACTCTTTTTAACATGTGTGATGATGTATGACCTGCATTTTCTTAGTGTTACATTTTTCTTTGATCATCATAACATATTACTTTTACCCTTTACACTTCAGCTCCACCATTGAAATTGGTTGATCTGCCTGGACTGGACCAGAGAATTGTGGACGAGTCAATGGTGAGCCTTGGAACTACTCAATGCCTTTATCATACTCTTATCTACCCTACAGCCACGAAACATAAGATTTGACTATTTTTATTGGATTTCCTACTGAAATGACAACATAGATTCATTATCATGTTTGTCTTTTTGAATTTTTCGTTTGTTTCTTGGATCTCTTTGCAAGATTTCTGAATATGCGCAACACAATGATGCAATACTGCTGGTTATAGTGCCTGCTAGCCAGGCATCTGAAATTTCGTCATCCCGAGCCCTGAAGATTGCAAAGGAGTATGATCCAGAAAGTGAGTACATCAGTTTTTCCTACCTGTCTTATATTGTTTTAATACTAACTGTTGATTTACCAGGCTATTGTCACTTCAGCTAGCTTAAAATACTCATTAGCTTTCATCACTCCTCCCAAATTATAGGTACGAGGACAATAGGCATTATCGGCAAAATTGACCAGACAGCAGAGAACTCAAAAGCACTTGCAGCTGTTCAGGCTCTTCTTTCAAATCAGGGACCTCCAAAAACAACTGACATCCCATGGGTTGCTCTTATTGGCCAATCCGTTTCAATTGCATCAGCACAGTCTGGAAGTGGTGAGAACTCCTTAGAAACAGCTTGGCGTGCTGAGAGTGAAAGTCTGAAGTCCATTTTGACTGGGGCTCCACAAAGCAAGCTTGGCAGAATTGCCTTGGTGGACACCCTTGCTAGCCAGATTCGTAGCAGAATAAAGCTCCGGCTTCCAAGTATCTTGTCTGGGTATTGCTTCTCTCCATATATACTGTTTTTTCACGAATGTCATGGTGTGAAAGTTGGACCATTTGTTCACCTATTAATCTGTTACGATAGTTAAGGAGATACTTACATCTAGGCATCAGAGATACAAACTATTTTTTCCCAAGCTACTGTCTTTGTCTCTTAGATTGACAAATATAACAATCAGTCTTCTTTAGCCTCGGTAAACTAGATTTTCGAGTTTTCATTCACAGTAGCAAAGTTTTAACAATCAGGTGTAGAAAGCTTGCCTTGTGTATATTTAGGTGGCATAAAGCAAGCTAGTGGAAGTTTAGATTCATTCTAGACAAATAATAATGTCTCTAATCTGAATTTACTTGATTAACTTCTACCTGGAAGTCATGACATCAGACCTTATAGAATTTGTAAATGGGAAGGAACAATACTGAATATGAATTGTAATAAACCAAAAGGGAAAATTTTCAAAGGGAAAGGAAGTCAGAGAACAAATTGCACAAAAAAATAATAATATTGTGAATTAGCTGAGTGTTAGATTGGATGAAATTCCAACCTTGTTCTCGTTAAGTCTATCTTGCAAGTTCACTGGTAGTGCTCAGTGTGGTATGAGGTCTTCTTTTTGTTGTTGTTGTTGTTAGGTATATGACATCGGTTACTTGAACGCATATGACTTTCAAATTCTTTGTACAGGCTCCAGGGTAAGTCTCAAATAGTGCAGGATGAGCTAGCAAGGCTTGGTGAACAACTAGTTAACAGTGCTGAAGGTACAAGGGCTATAGCTTTGGAGCTTTGCCGTGAGTTTGAAGACAAGTTTCTTCTCCACTTGGCTGGTGGTGAAGTAAGTACTTTTTTACATATCTAAACTAGATTTAGTTGAAAATTCAAGAGTACAGTGAATGAGAGGGAATTGTTCAAAGATTAGAAATTAGCCATTTCAGATTTGATGCTAGTGTAGTGGAAAGTCTCTTGCTAACCTACGTTTGGTAAGACCACATTAAATTGTTGGGAATCTCAAGAATCTGATAGTGGAGGTTTGTGGTATGTGTATAAGCCCACTGAGTGTTTGAATTACAATTTTATTTTCTACTTGTCTGTTTTCAGTTTATGAGCTGAAGTCCCTTTTGGAGCTGGGTGAATGTTTTTCTCTAACAGATTTTTATTTTATTTTTTTAATTCAGGGAAGTGGTTGGAAAGTTGTTGCAAGTTTTGAAGGAAATTTCCCCAACTGTATCAAGCAGCTTCCATTGGACAGACATTTTGACTTGAACAATGTGAAAAGGGTGGGTGTCTGCTTCTCTCCTAAAATTTTCTGCACGAGAGAAGTTCTGAGACTGGACTTGACACAATGATCTTTGAATTTGTCAGGTTGTTTTGGAGGCAGATGGTTATCAACCTTATCTTATATCTCCAGAAAAAGGGTTGAGATCATTGATAAAGATTGTCCTTGAGTTGGCTAAAGACCCGGCACGTCTTTGTGTTGATGAGGTTTGCCTATGTGAATGTTTTTTTTTAGATACATGCAGTAGGATTGAATTTCAGAAATTTACTGCATTGTGAACTAGTCATGGCTCTTCTCACTTTGACACTTCTATTCCTCTGATTGTTGTTGAGACTTTTGTCAAGTTTTCTCTGATTCTAGTGCACTTACCTGGTTTATACAAGTCTTAATGTACCTTAGAGTAGATGTAGCTTTTTTTTTTGTTCCTACTCTAAAAATCATGCATCCAAGTTTCCTTTGTCTTATTTCTCGGTTGAGCTAACATGGTCGTCACTTTTGATTAGGTTCACCGAGTTCTTGTTGACATAGTTTCAGCCTCTGCAAATGCTACACCTGGACTCGGGAGATATCCTCCTTTTAAGCGAGAGGTAATAATGTTTTTTGGTGCTTTATTCAGTAGCACTTTATCTATTTGGTAATAGTTTATCCTTTCTGACTAATCATCAACCAGGTTGTAGCTATAGCAAGTGCAGCTCTTGATGGTTTCAAGAATGAAGCCAAGAAAATGGTTGTTGCACTAGTTGATATGGAACGCGCTTTTGTACCACCCCAACATTTTATCCGTCTTGTGCAAAGGAGGTATTTTGGCTTGCCTTTTTTACATTTTTATTTTGTATTCTTTATGGTTGTATAGTCAGACTTATTGATCCCTCATCCTATGTTTTTTTCAGTTATACATTATCGATTGACAATTGTTGAATCCCATAAAAAAATTTAGCTTTCTTTATGCGTGTTTGTTTGTGAATCATTTAGGGTTTTGATGCTTTCGCTACAAGAATTTTTTTGACATTGATATTTTTATAATGTTGTTATGCTTTCTTTGTCGGAACCATCTTTTATGGTTTTGTATTTTATTTCCGTTTCTGTGAGCCAGTACCTGTAAAGGTAAAGCTATCATGCTTTCTGATGGGTAGGTGCCATATACTTGTTAGCCTGGCTGGCAGGGGCGTGTTTCAGGCACCATATGCTTAGATTCTATATGCAGATCTGTGGCTGCTTAGCTGATGTTGAACAAGTCCCAAAATTTACAATTTTACATGCTTTTTATTTCATGGCTCATGACTAAAAATTATCTCTCCTTCTGACCATGAACTGTATTGACTCCATCAGAATGGAAAGACAACGTCGCGAGGAAGAGCTGAAAGGACGATCTTCTAAGAAGGGACAAGATGCAGAGCAGTCCCTTTTAAGCAGGGTGTGTCTTCATTCTAAATCAAGTTGAATCCACATAGTGGAAAATGCTTTCTATGGTTTTGCGTTATATTACATGAAAGTACTTAATGTAGAGACTCTCATACCTGCATGTATATCAGGCTACTAGTCCACAGCCAGATGGGCCAACAGCTGGTGGTAGCTTAAAATCAATGAAAGACAAATCTAGTCCACAAGATAAAGAGACACCGGAGGTCTCTGGTCTGAAAACTGCTGGACCCGAAGGGGAAATAACAGCAGGTTGTTATCCTTATATACGTCTACCCAGTTGCTGTCTGAAAAAATTTCATTTTGCTCGTCATTCTCTTTCCTTATGTTGCATGATTTTATTGCTGCAAAGATTTTCTCTTACTCCCAAGTGCATGATTTTTTCATGCCTTGATAAAACTAACTTCCAAGGTCGATAACAAGTAAGTAATCTTTCATGTAGGGTACTTAATGAAGAAAAGTGCAAAAACAAATGGATGGAGTAAGCGATGGTTTGTACTGAATGAGAAAACTGGAAAGGTTAGCCTTTGAACCGTATATTCTTCAGGTGTTGATCCAAATATCTGCAGAACAGAAATCACTCTGCATCGTGATCAATTACTGACTTTACCATTTATCATTTTCTAGCTTGGGTATACCAAAAAGATAGAAGAAAAAAACTTCCGGGGCACTATAACTTTGGAGGTATCATTCTCTTCTTATGCTTTCTTTTCTCCTGCCAAAGGTGAACTATAATTACAGGAGAATAATAATTATATGGTTCCATATTCGCCTTCTTATTTTCTCCCACACTGGTTCCTTAATGGGGGTCAAATATCGTGTGGATTGTGAAGCTTATGCTTCAAATTTTTAAGAATAGTATTGGTATTGTCGATGAGAAAATTTGGATGCTCTATAAAGAACATTGTTTCTTCCATGTTTTTCTAATTGTACTTTCTCATAAACCGTGTTAATCGCCTCAGGAATGCACTATTGAAGAAATTCCCGAGGAAGAAGTAGAAAAGTCAAAGAGCTCGAAGGATAAGAAAGCGAATGGACCTGATTCAAAAGGACCAGGCCTTGTATTTAAAATAACGTGCAAAGTTCCCTACAAGACTGTACTAAAAGGTACGTGAACCAATTATTATCAGAATTCAAAATTCTTAATACTCTATGCAATCTTTTATGAGCATTTCCTCAAAACTGTTATGTTGCAGCTCACAATGCCCTTGTGCTTAAGGCTGAGACTGTAGTCGATAAGAAAGAGTGGATTAATAAATTGCAAAAGGTTATCCAGGCTCGAGGAGGCCAAGTTGGCAGTGTTTTGATGAGACAGAGTCTCTCAGAAGGTTCACTTGTGAGTAACTCATTGCCAACTTTTAAATTCTATGCTAGATATGTTCACTAGTCTATATGCAATACCAGTTATCACTATGTCAAACTTCCAAATCTGTGTTGCAAAGGTTTCTATGTGGCTTGAAAGAATAAATGAAGTATTTTTGATAGAGTTAAAACAAGTATTGATGTCTTAGTGAACATGGAAATGATTGTCGAGTTGTTTATTGTTTGTTGAAAGTTCTTTGCTGTAGAAGGGTCAAAAATTTATGAGTAGGCGTGATACTTTTCTTAAACTTGACAGGATAAGATGGTTAGGAAACCCATCGACCCAGAAGAGGAACTCCGGTGGATGTCCCAAGAAGTTCGGGGTTACGTTGAAGCTGTTCTTAACAGCCTTGCAGCCAATGTTCCAAAGGTGGACTATTCTTATTCTAAAGCTCCAAATTTTCTTGTCCATCTCTTTTCTTTTACAGATGTTCCTCGGTCATGTTACTAAGCAATGTGAATTGAACATGAACAGGCTGTTGTTCTTTGTCAAGTGGAGAAAGCAAAGGAAGACATGCTGAATCAACTATACAGTTCTATTAGGTTCAATATCTTTTCCTTCCCTGCGCTGAATTTTCATTTTCAGTTGTTGTGTGCTTATTTGTGCTCTCTTGTATTTGGTCTCTAGTGCAATAGGCAATGAAAGGATTGAGTCATTGATCCAAGAGGATCAGAATGTCAAAAGACGAAGAGAGCGATACCAGAAGCAATCCTCTCTTCTTTCCAAGCTCACGAGGCAGCTTAGCATTCACGACAACCGAGCAGCTGCTGCTTCAAGTTATTCTGACAATGGTGCCAGTGGTAAAGTCATCTGCCTTATTCTATTCAAAATACAATAACAGTTCTTCATAGAGGTGCCCAATCTGAAAGATCTTCAATGAAACTTGGGTTTAAATATCATTTTATTGCGGTATCACTTGATCCACAGAAAGTAGCCCAAGAACAAGTGGCGGTTCTACAGGGGACGACTGGATGAATGCTTTCAATGCCGCTGCTAATGGACCATCAGACTCATTGTCAAGGTACGGTTCCGGTGGTCACAGCCGCCGCTACAGTGACCCTGCTCAGAACGGTGACGCAGCATCACCAGGCTCTGGTAGCACCCGCCGCACCACCCCTAACCGGTTGCCACCAGCACCACCGCCGACGGGTTCAGCTTACAGGTATTAGAACCTGAAGAAGAAAAAACCCGGAAGCGCATTGGGTCCCGTTTTCTGGGACTGAGTTACTCTCATATTTCTAGTTTAAGACCGTGATTGGATGATTGTACTATTATTTTGTCTTCTTTGTAGATAGATATTAATCTATTATTATCACACACATGTTTGCAGCTAAAGAGTTTGGTCTCATGACTCGAATGTCTCTATTTGAAATTTTGTTTTCTTAATTCAGCTCTTTCTGGCATCTATTTATGTGGGAAAGTGTGCAGTGTGCAGTGCACCTTTTTATTCTCTTGAGCACCTTATACTGTAGTTATAGACTAAATTTTGTATTTGAGAATCCTAAGAATTTGACCTGTTTGGTGATATACTAAATTTAGTAATCGGAATGTCATAGAATTCCATTGTTTAAGGAAATTTTTAGGGCTAGTTAACTAAATCACTAAATTTTGGGGATATTTATTGGTAAGTAAGCATGGACTAGTAGTTTCAAACCAAGCATTTTTCTGGAAGGCGAAAGCCTAAAAGAAACCAAAACGACATCAGCTTAGGCTGCAGCCTGCGGGCTTAAGCCCTAATTGACGGTTGCTTACCCCTCGAAGGCTCGAACCGAATGAGCAACATAATTTCTTTTAATTTATTTAAAACATCGGGACATGAATGATCCTTTCCAGGATAATTGGTAGATTTTGTAAAGTCTTTATAGATGATCTAGCAACAATTTTAAAGTTATTTTTCATTTTCCCCAAAACATAGGAAAGGATACTTCTCTAACCCTAATTTACTTGTTTGCGGCTTTACGTTCTCTCTCAAACTCCTGCACCGTCTCTCAAATCCCTCTCAAGAAAGCTTTTTCGATTCTCCTCGTAAGCTCTTTTTCTTCATTTTTGAAGGTTTGTGTGAATCTCGAAGTTCAACGGAATTAAATAGAGAGAGATTTTAATAAACTTAATTTGTTCCTCTTGTATTGTAATGCATGGCATCTAGGTTTTGTCTAGATAGATAAGTAACTTTTTAAGATTATAAAGTTTTTTGGAATCTGAGGCGCATGACGTAAACGTTTTAGCAGACCATCATCTCTATTTTGTTGCTCCTTTTTATCTCTACATTCCCTAATCTGTATTAAAAGATCGAGCAGATTAAATTAAGCAAAAAAATGGTAAAATATAATTTCAAGAAGATAACACAGTTGTTCCAAATGGAAAAGAGTTTGTTGATATCATTCTTTCCCGCACTCAGCGCCAGACACCAACTGTTTTCCACAAGGGTGACAGGATTGCCAATCTCCGTAGCTTCTACATGAGGAAACTGAAGTTCACACAATCTAACTCGAACGAGAAGCTCTCTACCATTATCGAGGAGTTTCCTCGCCTCGATGAAATTCATCCCTTCTATGGCGATCTTCTTCATGTACTCTTTACAATAAAGATCACTACATGCTCGCTCTTGGTCAGGTCCATACTGCTAAGAAGAATATTAGCAAAATAGCCATGGATTATGTGAAGCTAGTTAAGTATGGTGATTCTATGTACCGGTGCAAGTGTTTAAAAGTGGCTGCTCTTGGGCGTATATGTACTGTTATGAAAGGACTCGGTCCTAGTTTGGCTTATCTTGAGCGGGTTAGGCAACACATGGCGAGGCTTCCTTCGATTGATTCAAACACTCGAACTATCTTGATGTCCTAATGTGGGAAAGAGTTCTTTTATGAACAAAGTTACAAGAGCTGATGTGGATGTTCAGCCATATGCTTTCACTACAAAATCACTCTTTCTTGGTCATACTGATTACAAGTGTTTGAGGTATCAGGTAATTGATACACCAGGGATCTTGGATAGGCCAATTGAAGGCCGTAATATCATTGAAATGTGTAGTATCACCGCGTTGTCCCATCTTCGTTCTGCTGTTTGTTCTTTCTGGATATTTCGGGTTCTTGTGGTTACACCATTGCTCAGAAGGATTCTCATTTCCACAGTATAAAGTCTGTGTTGACGACAAACCATTGGTGATTGTCTGCGACAAGACTGATTTGATGCATTTGGAGAACTTATCTGAAGAAGATCAAAAACTGATTGAAGAGATGAAAGGTGTAGCTATGAAGACTGCAATGGGAGAAAACGAAGAAGCAGTGCTTTTGACTGAAGAAGGTGTGATGCCAGTGAGGAATGCTACTTGTGAGAGGCTCTTAGATCCAAGGGTAGCGGCAAAGGTCAAGTCGAAAAAGATCAATGACCACCTGAGTAGGTTCCATGTGGCGATGCCAAAGCCTCGTGATGACCTATAAAGGCTCCCTTGTATACCTCAGGTAGTTAAGGAAGGTGGTGAAATGGAGAAACGAAAGACCGAGAAGGATTTGGAAGATGAAAATGGTGGAGCTGGAGTTTATTCTGCTAGTCTAAAGAAGAACTACATCTTGGCTGATGAGAAATGGAAGGATGACATAATACCTGAGATTTGTGATGGTCATAATGTTCCTGACTTATTGATCCTGACATTTTGGATAGGCTTGAGGAGTTGACAAGTGAAGAAAGTCTCAGGCAGGCAGAGGAAGAAGAAAATGGTTTTGAGATGGAAGGTGAAGAACTTACAGAGGAGGAGAAAAATATTTTGGCTGCAATTCGTAAGAATAGAGCTTTGCGCATTCAAGAGCATAGACTCAAGCAGAGCAATGCACAATACAGAGCAACTGTTCCAAGAAAGTTTAACAAGGATAAGAAGTTTACAAGGAAGAGACTGGGTAGAGAGTTATCATCCTTGGGGCTTGATCCTTCTTCTGCTATGAACCGTGTAAGAAACAATTCTCGAGGCAGGAAGAGGGAGAGATATGATGACTTGAGTAAAGATGCTTTGGATGTGGATGTAAATGATGAGAAACAGAAGAAGAAGAAGCTGTGTCTGAGATCTAAGTCAAGATCTTTGTCAAGATAAAGATCAGTGTCAAGGGCACCACATGAAGTGATACCTGGTGAGGGCTTTAAAGATTCTTCCCAGAAGATAAAGGCTATTAAGTTTGGGAACAAATCGCACAGAAAGAGGGACAAGGCTGCACGTCGTGGAGAAGCTGACAGAGTTATACCTTCTCTTAAACCAAAACACTTCTTTTCAGGGATAAGAGGCAAAGGAAAAACGCATAGGCGCTGAAACCAAAAAATTAAGGTACATACATATCTCTATATATCGAAGCTTCTATGTCATTCACTAGTTTTGTTTTACGACAAATGTATGAAATATTGTTTGCAATCTCAGTCTTGTGATTTGCAAACTGTAACAGAAAGAGACTAATAATATTGGTGCATTTGATTCTTGCAGGGGGAATACGTAGATAATGAATGATTGAAGAACATCTATCCAGATTTGGACTTTTTAGCTTATTACTTCTTTTTTATGTTTTTTACTATTATTATGTGAATTTTCTCGGCATTTCTGATTCAAGTTCGAGAGAGTTTTTTAGAAGCTTGGAGAGAGACATCTATGAATGATCAGTGGTTGTTTTTAGATATTTTGATTTTTGATAAATGCAACCATTATGTTATCGTTGATGGTTGACTCTAGTCCCAAGTTGGTCAGCTAAAACGAATTTAAGTAATCGTGAATAGAATCTAACCAAACCAAACCAAACCAAACATGATCTAATTTTATTTGGCTCTACTTCTCGATCAACAAAATATTAAAATACTGATTCAAGCAACGTACCACTTCACTCTACTCATGTGCTTGTGGCATCGGTCCGTTAGCCAAAGCCGCGTCGGAATTCACCAGAGCATGAGGTTAGCCGATCGAGCTTAACCACTTCACCTTCATCAATCTACTCTCAATTTTCCTACGGGAAGTGAAAGCCTTGGGCAATTTGCTCCATGGGTATGCTTGGTCTTGACGGAACCCATGTCAAGATTGGTACCACGATTCTCGGCATGTACGCTAAGCAAGCTCGTCTTGGTAATTTTGTAAGACGAAATATAATGTGAGGTGTTTGTCGTATGTTATTTTATTCGACATGTCAGTTTGGACAAAAGAAGGGTGTCTCAGCATAAGGTAATTGCTTAATTGTAATATTCAAGACAATTATATCCTACTAACTACAGTTATCTAAAAAACTGACTTCTATGAAAATATCATCCCAAAGTTTAAAATCCTGGCTCACGAACCTAAGAATTGAAATTTCTGGATACAAACAACTGAATCAAAGCCTTTAAATCTAAAGGATAATTGTTAACCTTTTGCTGAAGAAGCTCCTTATCCATGACAATGAAGTTGAAAACAAATTTGTAGCTTAATTGTTAGACCGTGAGAGATCCGCCATTGTCACCCGCTGTAAGGTTCAGAATCATCGTCGCAGCCTTCACAGCCCTGTTACATTTGCAATCCCACAGAAGCAGTTTAGTATAGGGTTTTAGGCAAATGATCCATAGAACAAACACAATAACAGAGATCAAACAGAGCACACATGATTCAAAGTTATTACAATACTCAATACGATTTATAGCTAGAAATGCAAATGAAAAGATAAAGAGTTTTGATTTACTCATACGCTCGCTCACTTTAATAACTCATATCAGACACATGAAACATTCTATAGTAAAATCAAGTTCTCCTCTATCTGTCATTATCATTACATTAACCACCAAACACTTCTAAAACCAACTACCTACCAAAAGCAACTATTGAACACTATGTTGACAAAAAAAAGCTATTATTGAACACTAGAGAGTAGAGAAACAAACCCTAGTGAGTACACAAGTATTTTTTTCAGAAAGGGCAAGCGGATACATTTCTTTAGAAACGTAAAAATTCTGAGGTTGAGTGGTGCTTACCAAGCATCAGGAGCTTGATACAAGGAAGCAGAGTTCCCAAAGCAGGAAGTGAGTAATTCTGTGTTGATCACGCCTGGATTTAATGCAACCACTGCCATTCCTTCAGCTACTTCCTTTGCCACTGCTCGGCTTAAACCCTCAATCGCCCATTTTGATGCACAGTAAGGTGCAACCTGCAGTTTCAGTATTGGTTTCAAAAGTTAACCTCACTGGGATCAGGTTTGATATGCAGAAATCAATAGAGTGCAAAATTTAAGAGTATAGGAGCCTACCAAGAATAACGTTATCTACATATCCTGTATATACAAAAGAAGGATACGAGAAAAGTGCCCGGCTAACACGAGAGAGGGCTAAAAGAATGATTTTAGGTTTTGCAGACTATGGCAAAAGGACCAACCAAGTAATTTACTTAGACCTGTCAGATGAAGCTATAATCACTCCCTACCAACATCTAAGTTATCAACTCACCGTGTTTCATGTTTCCATGTATGATAATTTAGGAGTGTATACTAGCTCACCGTAATACTGTAATTCTAGATATCAGTAATTCTCTATTTTCAATTGACTTGGTTACCTTTCTGTGGCTAGAAGGACAAACACATAGTAACAGCTCGTGATTCAAGCAAGTGGTGATGGAAACTCACCAGGGCAGCCCCAGATCTTCCCCATCCAGAAGACATATTCACAATAATCCCTTGCTTACGTGGGAGCATCAAAGGGATAAAATGGCGCAACACATTTGCTACTCCTTTAACGTTTGTGTCCATGACATTGTCAAAATCTTCTGCAGAGACTTCCCAAATCTTGCTGTTCTTATTGATAGTACCGGCGTTGTTAACTGCAACATGCATTTACCAACATCTAAGGCTACAAAAGTTTAGAGTAAAAATGATGCAAAACACTGTGCTCAGAACGTGCAGAAGATGATGATCATGTAACCATCAACCCAATACTTCATAGACATCACCCTTAAGAAAAATGAATGAATTCTTTAATGTCAACAATACTCATGCAGATGCACACAAGGCTGGAACTTGGAAGTTGTTTTCTTCAGAGAAAGGTTGAAGACTGTAAAACGTAAAGTGTCTAAGAAGGATGTAAAATATACCTATAATATCTGGTACACCTTTCTTCTCCATAATTGTGTGTGCCAGTTCTTCCACACTGCTGTTTGATTTCTGCAAACAGAGACCATAAATCTTGCTAACTTCAAAAGCTAAACTTGCAAACGCCCGCATATTAAATAAATCAGGGCCGTTGCTGAAAACAAATTTCATCAAGAAAGCAACCGATTCATTTAATTCCTACTACTACCTTATCAAAATTTACACAATTTCAGATTTATTTGACAATACATCTTTTTTGTGGGTAGACTCGAAAAAAAAATAACAAAATATCAGCAATCATCAAGACCCTCGATCAATATCCAGAAATTTCTGGTAACTACCATCTAATTTCTTCCATAAATACGACAAAAAAATCACAAAAACCACGGAAGAATTAAAGCACGAGAGTCGGAAGAGCGGCAATTACCACATCGGCGGTAAGGAGGAGATGAGTAGCCGGGGATGAGAGCTCCGATTGAAGAGTGGTGAGCTTCTCTTGAGTACGAGCGCATCCTATCACAGTGTGACCTCTCTTCGCAAGCTCAAGAGCTAGGGCTCTTCCCAGACCTTTGCTCACTCCCGTAATCAGAACTGTTCTCGCGGCCGCAACAGAGTTTGCAGCTCCACTGAAAGGGGTCGCCATCGTCATCGTGCAAGCTCTGGCCGATTAACTTCTCTTTCTTTCGGTGCGAAATGTGCCGCCAAGAACATTTACATTTTGCCACGTACTATTCATTTGTTTTACCTTATTAATTAATCATTCAAATACGTTCTTCTCTTTTATTTTTTGCGATATAATCAAATAATTTTTTTGCCCAAAAAAATAAAGAAGTCAAATTATACAACGCTCAATCTCTTCTTTGACTTCCTTGGATTCCTCAGCAAATTGATAAGTCTTGTCGTGTGATTGTTGTGACCGTCTTCTTTTCTTATGGCGATTAGGTCTCTCTTTGTGTTTTTTTTTTCTCTATCTGAACCCTCCTCATCACTTAATGAACCACTTACGTTCTCTCTCTTTCCATTTCCTTGAGTTCTAGCGACTCTCGGACACTTGCACCACTTCCAAGTCGTTTTCCTTTCCTGCTTCTATCAAAGCCAGGATCTCGGCTCCTGTATCTCTGTCTCTGTTTGCTTTTGTACCTATCTTTATTTGACTCATCTTTTCTGGGACTACTCTCCACACTTCTCTTCCTGTTTTCTTCTCCATCGTCTTGAAGGTCTGGTCCTTTATGCGTATGATATCTACTTTCAGCCAAGTCTCCCTCATGCGAATATCTTGGGGTGCTTCTTTCATCCCAATGTTTCGATCTTCCCGTGTGGTTTATCACGGACCGGATGAACCTTATCATGTTCGTAACTCTCCTCTTGATCAGCTGCTGACCTTTCCCTGTTGTATTTTCTTGAGCTCTTGCGGGTTCTTATGTCCTTCTCACTGTCCATCTGTTCTTGAACTTCTGAATCTGTGCCTCTTCTGGCTTTTTGTTTGCGACCTGTCTCTCTCCTGCAATAGTCATCTCCATCAGGAGATTCATCATCCGAGTACCTCCCATGGATTTTTTTCATAGTCACCCGATGTCCTGGAGAGTGTTCAGACCATTTGCTTTCATGACGCCCTGTCTCCTTAGTATATCGTTGCTCTCTATACACCTCCCTCTCTAAACTACCGTCTCTACTACTGCTGCACTTTCACTTCCATCATGATGGTTCTCGTCTTGCCTCCGACTAAGCTTGCTTCCACGAGTACTTTCCAGCAGCACCATGATACTTACGGTTCTTATAAGAAGGCTTAGATCCAATCACACGATCATGGTCCCTTGACCTAGATCTTCTTGAATGTTGCCTGATATAAAACAAAACATACGAGTGTGATTGGATCTACAACCAATTTAAGTAGGAAACACACTGATAAGTTAGTTAAAGCTGATTAGAAAGTTGGAACTCCAAATATAAAGCTACCTACCTGTACGAATCTGTTGCTAGATCTGATCTCAAATCGTTTAAAGTCCCTGAATATTCACGATCTATGTGCTTCAAGTATTCATCTGAATAACCAAATAAAGCAGTCATTTTGTGAACCCAGAATCTTGGAGGTGGTTTGTCATGGTCAGCCCATTCATAGTCTCCACCGGGATTTCGAAACAATGGATAAAATTGCAAGCAGATCCACGGAAGCAACTCTGTAAAAATAAATGGAAATCATGAACTAGAAACAAGACAAAAGACAAAATCTCAGGTTAAGCACCAGATGAAGAGTCATATTTTAAACCTAGACATATGGCAACTTTCCACTTGAGATGTTGACAAATTCGCATTTCACCTAATGAGGATGGGCAATTATCATGGATAAGAATGTCAGCAAGCTGAGAGCAATCAGAACTCAAGCCTCAACGTATTGTTAACTATTCGGTCCACAAGACCAACCAAATTGTTAACTAAATTTATTCAAGAAAGTGGGTAACGTCTCCAAGGTAAACAGTTTACCGGTTTACAGCGAAGTATCGACCATTAATGGACTGGTAGGCAAGAATAACTGATTCCAGTGATCTGTTGTGTACATATACATTGCCCTTTAGGTGGAATGAGCCATTTCTACACACCTGAGAAAAAAGGGGTAGAAGGTCAAAAGACAGGACATATCTACAAACAGGTTTTATTCTCAAACACGTGATGTTCCCCCTGCTCATTTGATTGATAAGAAATACAGGGAATCACTCGTTTTCACAATGGCTAGCAAGTGTGGTTTGGAGATTCAGAAACTAATATTCAGATTTAGTATAAAATGAAGGCTGCTATCGGAAAGTAGAGAGAGGAAGTGATGGGGCAGAAAAGAATTGACGACCTTGAAGTTAATAAGTTCTCCATACTTTAGGAACTCTGTATGAACGTCATCATAAAATTCTTCGTAACAACGTTTAGCCTCCTCATCTGTATACTGCAAAAAGGACAGGGAAAAAGAAAGAGAGCGTAAACTATATAGTAAGTAACTAAAAGTAAACCAGGAGAAATATAATGCGTGCAAGGTCCAGTAGTTTTAATATCAAGCAAACCAGGATAGCTGTACCAGGATAGCTACAGCCTTACAAAATTATAACAGCATTAGTTCCTTTTAAGAAACTACTAGCCCAAAGCAGCAAGCCAGCATGAGGACACTGTTCTGTTCATAATTCAGGAAAATCAAGCACTTCCAAGGTATTGAGCATCGGATGGATCATTTGTCCCATACCACTCACTCCCATGAGCATATCAAAAGACACTCAAAACATGAGAAATGAAACTCCAGCAAACAATTGCGAGAGTGACATAGCATATAAGAAAATCAATTTAAAGCAAGTGTGTCTATACTATTGCAAGGAAGTCAAGGGAGAGGCACTAATACAAGGTACCAATCTATGTGATCAAGATCACGGCACATAATAGCTAATCTATCAATCAAGTAGGAGACAAAAAAGTGAACTGCAACTCCACCCTGATCCAGATTATAGTCATGCACCTCAATGAAGGGAATCCATCAATGTCTGATGTAAGTTAAAGAAGATAATATAGGTACAACCAACATAATTCTCTAAATTCAGAACACACAGCAAAACAAACCAAAAAATGGCAGAGAAACTGTGGTTATTTCAAGATAATGAAAGCCGGCAATGGTAGAAAATAACTAATTATTATCAGGATACAAGCATCACGATATGACAGTGCTTACAGACCTCAAGCCCCTCATCCTGTTCCCAAGCAATGCCAGGACCATTATACATGTTCTTCATAAGTAGGGTGCACGATTTATCGGGGTAGAAATGAACTCTGCTGCAATGCGGGCCAAACCGACAAGCTCCAGTCTTCAAATGGAAAGGACAATGAGCTTTATCCTGGGCATTGACAGAAAAATAACAAAGCGGATTCACTAAAAGGAACCTAAGAATAATATATAAGGAGTAATACCATCTCAATCAAGGGATACAACAATCACCTGCTCAGTTCCAAAGTTAGGTACTTCTTGTGCAACATTATCCAGAATCTGTTGAGCAGAACTAACATTCTGATAATTAGCACAAGTTTCAGCTCCCGGAGGTAAGAGGATTTGATGTAGGCCTGTCAGAAATCTGCAAAACAAACTCGACATTGGAACTCTACAAAAAATCAAAATACAGAAGATGGTATATTCACCTAGATGATAGTCATGTAGCTCATTTCCATCCACCTGAACTACCGGTCTCTTTGGAACCATGACTTTGTTCTTTCTGAGAATGATCTCATTTCCTTGAAATATAAGTTCTGGAGGCCCTTCTTCGATATATTCATATTCACCATCCTCATCCTCGCCACATTCATCATTCCCACTAGCCTGCCAAAAGAAGCAAAAGAGTTTGTAAATAAGGGTCACAGATTCAAATCCAGTTCAATCTTATAATATCATCCATGAACTCAGTAGCAACCAGCGAGAGATAAATACAGCAATAATACGATCTGAGAACCCCCCCCAATAAATGCTAGTTGATTCACTACCTCAAGCTTTCTCAACTCCTCTAGATCCTTCCAACGCCTCGCTTCTTCTTCCTCCTCTTTCTTCCTCTTAATCTCCATAGCCTCTCTCCAAGCTCTCTCACTCTCCTCGAACTCCTTGAGCTCCTTTTCTCTCATCCGCGCCTCCTCTTCCTCAATCGCCTTCAGCATCTCCTGTTCCGCCTCCTCCTCTCATTCGCCGCTATCTCTTTCCTCACCTGTTTCCTCTTCATTTTCTTCATCGCTTTTCGCTTCCCCTACGACTCATCTCCGCCTTTTTCTCTTTATTATCTTCAAAGCCTTCCTTCTCTCCCGCCGCTTCTTCGAGTCGCTCTCGTTTTTCCTTTTCGTTCTTCTGCTCCATTTTTCTGGTAGCGTTAACCTCTGCGCTTGACGGTGGTGGAAACACAATTTTAGTGGCTTTTAAATTAGTGCTTCGGTTAGCTTTAACCGAAACCGTATTAATGAAATTGACATAAAATTCGATCAACCATACCAAACCGGAGAACCCTAGTTGGTTTACCTATTGAACCTTGGAGTCTCCAAGTTGAAGAGACTCCAAATTGTTGCTGCTCTGAGCTCCCCTTTCGATGGACTATTGAAATTCGTCTTTTGGGCTCAATCCGATTGAGAATTTCTCCACTTTCACACTTTTGATCTCTAACTTTTTCGTAAAATTTGAATCTTTCTCCATCTTAGTAAGTAACACTGCTTAAATTACTTAGTCTTTTTTTGTATCTGGGTCTCATATCTTTTTGAATTTGCAAACTAAAGTCAGTGTTGTTTTTGTTTTGCTTTGTAGATTGCTTCATCTTTGTGCAAATTGCATGCGTTGTACTTCCTTCTCCAGTTTCAGTTTGTCTCTTGGAGACGCGCTTCATCTACTCCAACTTTTCATTAACTCCTCAAACCAGATTAAGCAGATTCACACCGTCCTCTTTACTAGCAACGCATTGGTCGCTTCGAGATGGAAGACGAATTGCGTCTACAACACTCTCATTCGGTCCTATCTCACTTCAGTGCAATACGAGACTTCTCTTGCTCTCTTCACTCACATGCTAGCAAGCCAAGTCCAACCAATCGACCTCACTTTCCCTTCTCTGATAAAAGCAGCTTGCTCATCTTTCTCTGTTTTTTATGGTGTTGCCTTACATGGCCAAGCTCTTAAACGTGGTGTTCTAATGGACCCATATGTTCAGACTTCGTTTGTTCGATTTTATGGTAAAGTTGGTGATTTGAAGAGCTCGAGGAAGGTGTTTAATGAAATTGTTGACCCTTGTGTAATAGTTTCTAACAGTTTGCTTGACGCTTGTGGAAGAAACGGAGAGATGGATTTTGCTTTCGAGTTATTTGAGAGAATGCCTGTAACTGATGTGGTCTCTTGGACTAGTGTTATCAACGGGTTTAGTAAAAATGGGTTACACGCCAAAGCTGTGATGCTTTTTGGTGAGATGATAGAGAACAAGCCTGTGGTATTAACACCAAATGAGGCTACTTTCGTTAGTGTACTTTCTTCGTGTGCTAATTTTGATCAAGGAGGTGTTCATTTGGGGAAGCAGATTCATGGGTATGTTATGAGGAAAGAGATCATCCTCACTACTACATTGGGTACTGCTTTGCTCGATATGTATGGAAAAGCCGGTGTCTTGGAGATGGCATTGATCATTTTCGATCAAATTCGTGATAAAAAAATTTGCGCTTGGAATGCGATAATATTAGCTCTTGCTTCCAATGGTACCTAAGCAAGCGCTGGAAATGTTTGAGATTATGAAATCTAAGAATGTGCATCCAAATGGGATCACTTTACTAGCAGTTCTCACAGCATGTGCTCGATCTAAACTTGTGGACTTAGGTATCCAGTTGTTCTCTTCCATATGTAGTGAGTACAAGATCATTCCAACATCAGAGCATTACGGTTGCATGGTTGATCTCCTTGGCAGAGCTGGACTATTGGTTGATGCGGTCAATTTTATAAAGAATTTGCCATTCAAGCCTGATGCTTCTGTTCTCGGAGCTCTTTTGGGTGCTTGCAAGATTCATGAGAATGCTGCATTAGGAAATAAAGTAGCCAAACAACTTATTGGACTGCAACCTCAACACTGTGGCCAGTATGTGACGTTGTCGATGTTAAATGCTTTGGGTAGCAATTGGTCAGAGGCAGAACAGGTGAGGAAAGTCATGATACAAGCTGGAATTCGGAAAAGGCCTACTTATAGTGTGATATCTTAAGGCTTGAGAAGTGAAAATAGATTGTTTCAGACAAGAGTTACTGTGTAATCTATATTCTGTTCTGTTCTACTATGTTCAGTTCAGTTCATATTGTGTCAGTAATATTGATCTAATTTACTTCTGTGAGACTCTTGCTTCTCTAGGTTCATGGTTGAGATTTGCAGAGAGATCTCATGAGCTGAACAATAGGAGAAAGCAAATGAGACATTTCACTGGCTGGATTTAAGAACCAAAAAGGAATCTCAATGTCTGAAAATAAAGACACATACTTTACTGCTACACAGAGGTGGGGATCATTTTACTCAAAAACGAAAGAAACACATTGGCTTAATAGGTGAAATAGCCTGATACTCTGGAGGCGACCAAATCTGAACTGGTCCTTGCAAAGGAAGGTATATCTCCTACACGATTTTTATCTTCTTAAACCAATGACCAATGGTCTCAACTCCAAGATCGGAAAAGAGTACCGCCAACTCTCCACCAGTAACAGCGATAATGGCTGGAAACAACCATCGTGTTCCGTTGTAACGCTGTATGGTCACCCAACATGCTGCAACATAAGGAGTTGCCATGAACCCTACCGAAACCCACATAAGTCTGTGCGTGGCCACCAATAATCTCTTCAAGGGTTTCCTCTTGTAAGGTATGATGCTAATGAGAAGAACAACGATGCACAAGGACGTGAAGAGTGCAATGTTGTTGCATATCACAAAGACCTTAAACGCTGTCGTTTTGCCCACTACGGATTTCCCTCTCCATGGCATCTCACATTCCAAGCTCGCACGACCTCTTTCCACTTACTGTTCCTTCCTTTTCTTTCCCACTGCCATCTCTGATGTGTTATTTCCGATTAGCCTAAGCAAATCTATTACCTCTTCCTCATGAGAGCTTCTGTAGATATCTAAAGGTTTAAGATGTCCCAGAGATTGTTTATCGAATGGATTAGAGTGGCCTTCATGTGCTTCATTGTTCTCAGAGTCCAGCTCTTCTCGAGGGCTTGGGCTTCTCGAGGGAGAAGCTGAAAAGCTTCAAAACCCATCTTATTCTTGTCCATGATATCGACTATCTTCTTACCAACAATGTAACGTATAAGCTGCAATACAGTAGAAATATGCATAACTATTTTTACGTCTCCAAGGAGAGCAGCAAGATGGAAAGGTGTGATTCCTAATGCGTTGGGGGAACATACGATGGAAGGTCGGAGCTGAATAATCTTGGAGACGAGTTCTCGGTGCCCAAGCTTCGCAGCCATGTGCAAAACCGTGTTTTTCAGGCCCGCTTCCTCGTTTATCTCGTCCAGCGACGATTCTCTCTCTTCTACCAAACCCAGAAAAGCTGGGTGAAGGATCACTTGGAAGATCGGCTGCATCTTTTCTCAAGAAATCTAGAGCAATAGCAAGAAAATTTTACTCTGGGAGGGAGATCCCAAGTGAATATTACATCTTTTTTACGATGACTTAGCGTAGACCATAAGAGTTGACCTCTTACGATAACAAAAACGCGTTTATATTCAAATAGCAAGTGGCAGAAGGCCAGGCCTGGCCATGGCAGGTTCCTCTTTCTTTCGTTCATCGCGATATTCTTCAGCTTTTCCACAAGAAAATAACTAAAATTTTCATTATGTGAGCTCATCTTCATACATTTCAAGATAAGACGTGACGTACTCATATAGACGTGACAGGACTAAAACTAAATCTTAATTCTAATAATGGATAAATCCAATAATATTTGACGAAAAACAGGAAAATGTCATTTGTAGTTTTTCTAAGAAATTCTTGACGAAATTGTTTCCAAATTCCAATCTATTCTTTGACAAACAAAAAAATTCCAATCTTTCCTTATTTCTAAGAAATGCCTGACGAAATTCGGAAAATTGTTTCAAATCTTTCCTTATTTTCTGGATATAAAAATTCATTAAAAATTTCATAAAATATTTTCTGGATATAAATCTTTGCTTGTTTCAAATATATTTATATTTTAAAAAAGTACAGAGTGACATGGCGGTGATGTAGTAAATATATAATTAAATTGTACATGTGACTTCCACTAAAGTATTAAATTCAAATGTTTGAATTGTTGGGCTATATATTCTGGCACGTGTGTATGATTTGAAGTTTTGAACCCATGGAGATATTGGAAGTATGGAAAAACCAAATACAACATCGGGATACTGGTACCACTACTGCAAATAGAAAATATGGCATCCCGTTGATTAGTATTCGCTTTGACCTAGAACGTTATTAGAAACAATAATGTACATAAATTATAACAATATTTCGAATGTTTAAAAGTCCAGAATCATTTTTTTCTTATGAAATCAGAATGCATATCAATTTCAAGATCGAAGCATGAAGCATCCCTAGCAAACCAAACCACATCAAGAAAGCTTCCAGCTTTTATCTTAGCTTTTCAGTTTTCAGACCAATTACTTCCAATTTACTCTCTCTCTCTCTCTCTCTCTCTCTCTCTCTCTCTCTTCCTCTTTCACCATTAATACAGTCAAATAATCCAAGTTCTACTTCAAAAACTATCCGTTCTGTCTGTGGCAGCCATTATTAGATCTCAGACATTGACAGCCCTGTTCGGTTCGGTTTTTTTTTTGTTTTGTTTTGTCTTATAACAAAAGAAGTTTACAAAGGAAAACCACAAATGTATGTACACTGAATTAACTAGCAGCTTCGTGTAGAATCCGTTGTTAAAGAAGATCAAGAGCTTACATGGAAACTAAAAGTCGGCTGATAAGTTACCACCAAGAACTCTCTTGAGACAATTCTTCTGTTCTGAAGTTAGCCTTGACGGGAACAAGATATCAAAGTTCACTCTGAGGTCTCCTCTTTTCAAAGGGTCTTTAGTAGGCATTCCTTCGTTTGGGATCACAATCTCCTGACCCGGTTTTACAATATCAAGAACCGGGATGGTTAGGTTCCTCCCATCCAGAGTCGTTACATTAATGGTAAGACCGGTTAAAGCATCAATAAGAGAGACTTCCTTATGGAGAATCAAATCGTTACCGTCTCTTTTGAATACCGAATGTGGTTTCTCATCTACCACGAATATGAGATCTGCGGGAGTAACACCTGGTTCTTGGTTTCCTTTCTCTGGGAATGTTATCTTTGTTCCTTTCTTCCAACCTGGTTTTATGTCTATCTTCAAGATCTCTTGGACTGTCTTTGGCTTTCTGTAATAAAGATATCAGCAGAAGGACTAAGATTGAAGCTCATATTGTTCCACCACAAGATAATCACAGAGAACATTAGCTAGTATCACAAAAAAAAACTAATTGTGTTCAGATCACTAAACAATGTAAGAGAACATCATCAATTGGATCACACGAAAAAATGGCAAAACCCAATCATTTGGTGTTCTCATTGAGTTTCCTAGAATATACAAAACATAAAGAAACTTATTGAAAAGTTTCAAATGAAATTGATCAATGGCATTAACGAGATCGAGATTAAGAGAAACTAACCCAAAATCATCGGGAACAACGCGAGAAATTCGCATCTTCTTCTTCGCACCTTTGTAGAGCTCCTCCAATGTACAAGCCAATTTACTCTCAATAGCCGGCGCTTTTCTATTCGCCGGCGGCGTCTTTGTCTTTCGATTCGCCTGACTCCCTGCTTCTGCACTTTTAAACCTCCGGTCACTACCACCACCGCCATACCCACGTGTCGTCCTTCCGCTAGCTCCACCAAAGGTATCTCCGGATTCGCCGAAGAATTCTGCAAAGATATCTTCAGCATCACGCGGATAATAACGAAACTCGGAGTAACTACGCTGCTGTGCCGCCGTCTCGGCCGCAGTAGATAAATCGGCGGATTTAAGTCCTTCTTCTCCGTACTGATCGTAGATCTGACGTCTTTGAGGATCGCCCAAGACGTCATATGCTTCGGAGATCTGCTTGAACTTAGCTTCAGCTTCTTTCTTGCTCGTAGGGTTTTTGTCAGGATGCCATTTCATCGCCAGTCTTCGGTAAGACTTCTTGAGATCATCTTCGTTAGCGTTTCGATTCACCTTTAGTACATTGTAGTAATCAACCCCCATTGATCTGAATCTTTCACAAAAAAGTCAAAACCAAAAGAAAACGATACTTCAATCGAGAAAATTTCAGAGATGAAATCAAGTAACGAATCAAAATTTGGATGTTACAGAGATTTTTCAGGGAAGAGAAAACGAATCGAATTCGAGATTTTTTTTGTCACAGTAAAATCTGAAATTTGAAGAGAAGGCGTGAGAAAAGAAAAACGAGAGTGGAGTGCGTGTAAGGTAGAAGAGAGAATGAGAAAATATTCTAAATGGAGCCACGTGGCTTTTATTGTCCCCTTTATCTTTAACTTTATCTTACGGTGAATGGTAAAATGAAGTTGGTTATGGTTTAATTAATGAAACAGATTTGTTTAATTAATGAAACAGATTAACAGAACCAAACATTTATAGTTTCGTACATAAGTTAATCCAGAAACAATTATTACGTTATTAGCCGACAAAAAACCAGAGACAATAATTAAACCAACCCACATAACAAGAGGATTAGAGTATGTCAAAAAATAAAAAAATAAACATAAATAGGAGGCCTTGTTTGGTATAGACATCGACTAGTTGGTTATGATTTCTCACAAACCAGAATGTTATGACAAATCCGTATGACAATCCATGTTTATAAGTCTGATACCCTCATGTAAAATTTGATCATAGGTAATATGGATTACAACATTGTTGGATCAGGCCGAGGAATGTGAAGATATTGTCACAATGAACATATCCAAGTGATCTTATTAACTGCAAGTGTTATATCTTTGCATTCAGTCTGGACTCTGTTAACGAATATCCAAGATTCTATTCCATTTGAGTAGAACATAACTTGCATCCCGAGTAAACCAGTTTCATTCCTGTAGCCACTAATACATTTTCAATCCCCAGATAAATTTAAGAGGATCCATATCCTTGACTTTAGGCTTGCGGCTTAGGAAAGAGCTTCCTTGCGAATTCAGCGAGCTTTGTAATCTCGGGCATGATAGGTTTCACAGCGGGATCGCTACAGAATCGCTCTGCCCATTTGGCCAGAGAAGGAGTCTTGGTCTCATCAAGATATTTATGATTGCCATCCAACTCGACGACTCTCAACCAACCCAAGAAGCTCCCGAGAGCAATGTCGAGGTAACCGATATGGTCACCGGTGAAGAACGGTTTTCCTTTGCTGCAATCAACGAATGCTTTCTCCAGAAGCTCGGTCCTTTCTTCGACTTGAGCTATGGCTACTTTCTTCTCTTCCTCTCCTTGAGCTGTTAGGATACTTCTTAGAGAGATAAACCACTTCCATTCATATCGAATTAAGTCAGAACATAGAAGATCTAAGATTAGCTTATGTCATTTGTATAGTAAGTAATTACTGAACAAAACGTCTAATTTCTCTCAACACTAACTTGTTAAAAGTTAACTAAAGACCCCCCTAACTATGGTTATAATAGTTAGTGGAAGACTGGAAGCTAAACTGGTCCAACCCTATCCGGTTATATAGTGTTAATAGTGATTCTTTCTTTCTTTTTTTGTTAAAAATGTTATTACAGATTCCTAACCGGATTAAACTAACAATTAGCGGAAAAGAACCGCTGAATTTTGGGGATATAGTAAATTAATCAAAACCTACATAATCTATCAATTTCCAATATACTTTATCACATGCAAATCGAAATTAGATGAACAAGTGAAGAACAAAATCTAAACCTTATCGTCGATGTAGGCAGCCCAGAACCGAGCGATGGCCCGGTCGTAAGGATGGGACGGGAGAATGGACGGTCCAGATGAGTTCCAAGCGTCGTCGATGTACTGAACGATGATGTTGGACTCGCACACCGGTTTGTCAGAGTGAATCAGAACCGGCATCTTCTTGTGAACCGGGTTTGATTTAAGAAGCAACTCGCTCTTAGACCCAAACGTCTCCTGGAGGAATTCGTAACTAATAGATTTGAGGTGGAGAGCGATCCTCGCCCTCATGACAAAGACACTCGCCCATGAGCCGATCAGCTTCACTTCGCCTGTCGCCATTTTATCCCAGAGATTAAAAACTATATTATGACTCACGACAAAGAGAGAGCGCGAGAGAAACTTATTTATGGGTTAGATCGTATGAAAGCTAAGAAGTTGGGTTTCAATCAGAGGGTTTAGGTGATGGATAATGAATAAATACGAATTAAAAATTCGACACGTTTTATGAACTTGTGGTGAAAATTTGAAGTGTGACAATATAGTATGCGTGGCAACACTGAAACGACTCATTTCCGCCCCTGGGAACATTTCACATGTTTGTTGATACTCCGAAATAGTGAGTCAGATAAACGCAATAGAGAATAGAAAGTGGGGGATAATTTAAAATCTTCATACTTAGCATAAATACATATTTTAAAAATGGATGCAGCCAAAAACAAGGTTCCTGAATATTTTTTAAATAATAACCACAATTAGGAAATAAGCCAAGTTTATATAATCTTACTTGCTGATCAATCCACATAAACTTAATTACTTCATTCACCAAGCCTGATACAAACTTAACGTTTAAAACACCCCTAAACACACCAAGATAAAACAATCTACATAAAACAGTACCACTCTTTATTTATTCTTGCAGGATCTGAACCCACAAATCCGCAACCTAGCAACTTAGGCCTGTGGCTTGGCAAAGATCTTCTTTGCGAATTCAGCGAGCTTTGCAGTCTCGGGCATGACAGGTTTCACAGCTGGATCATTACAGAACCGCTCAGCCCATTTGGACAGAGAAGGAGTCTTGGCCTCATCAAGAAGTTTATGGCCGCCTGTCAACTCGGTGACTCTCAACCAACCCAAGTAGCAGCCAAGGGCAATGTCGAGGTAACCGATGTGGTCACCGTTAAAGAAGGGTTTTCCTTTGCTGCAATCGATGAACGCCTTCTCCAGGATCGCATTAACTTCTTCCAATTGAGCTATAGCCGCTTTCTTCTCTTCTTCTCCTTGGGCTTTAGGAAAACTTCTTAGAGAGACAAACCACTTCATTCATGTTCAATTTTCAACATAGAATACAAAGGATTAAGCTTATGCCTTAACAATGTAATGAAATTACATTAGAAAACGTCTATTTTCCTAACATAGTACTTTATTTTACTGAGTTTTTGAAAACTTTTATGGTTTTCCTTTATTTTTGCATTTGCGTTTACACTCACATTTTAGATAAGTGAGTTTTTTCGATATTAATGCTACGTTTTTGTTCAAATGTAAGATATCAAATTTTAACTTAGTAAACAAAAAAAAACATAACACAAATATTTACATTGCAATCCGCACTAAGTAGATAGTGTTTTTTGTGTGTGTGTGTATGTGGATAAGATAGAGTTTTCTTTCTTGTGAACTACTACATAATATCTTGAAAAGCAAATGAAAGAAGGAACACAAAAAAAAAAAAACCTTTTCGTCGATGTAAGCAGCCCAGAACCGAGCCATTGCTCGGTCGTAAGGATGGGAAGGGAGAATGGACGGTCCAGATGAGCTCCAAATCTCATCGATATACTCAACGATGATGTTTGACTCGCAAACCGGTTTGTCAGCATGAAGCAGAACCGGAATCTTCTTGTGAACGGGGTTTGATTTAAGAAGCAACTCACTCTTTGACCCGAACGTCTCCTGAAGGAACTCGTAGGGAACGGACTTGAGGTTTAGAGCAATCCTCGGCCTCATCACAAAGGGACTTGCCCACGCACCGATCAGCTTCACTTCGCCGGTCATCATTTTACTACTCAAGATCCAAAACAAAGGACTTGGTGACGGTGCGTATGAGTTTGAGGGAGGATGAGATATTTTGACACGTTGAAGCTTTTATGTTAGATCGGTGTGGAAATATGTGGAAGCGAAGAGGATAGGTTTCAACATTTTATGGCGGTGAAAGACAGCGAAGAAAGTCCAATTGAAGTTTGACACGTGTATTAAACGGGTGGGAAAACGTTGAATTGCTGGTCCATCAGTTTATTAGGGACGACAATACGTCATTAGTATGCCTGGCAACAACTGAAACCATTGTTCGTTTTCACTTGTTTAAATTTGTATTTAATGTATAATTCGATTGATTTTTGTAATGTACAATTTAAGAAATTTGTACTACTATAAGTAACATTTTGGTTTTAACGATTAGCGCGATGTGATGCTAATTTAAACCATTAAATCAAGGAAGACGCACAAAATCTTCTTATTAGAGTAATGCAGCTAAAGAAAAAACATTTCATAGATTACTGGACCACACGAAATTCCCACAAAAGTTAAAACCAGTTGTCCTTGCCGTTTTTTTTGTAACTGTCTTCAATTGTTCCATTTTCGTTTGTCTCTTTTGAATTACTTTGGGTAGTCACAGTATGTATTCAATTCCGGCATATATAAAGCTTAACAATAGAACCAAAAAATAAATAAAACCAAAAAGTTTCAATACTCGGTAAGTTTAAATAGTTATCGAGATTTCTTCTCTTGTCCAATTAACTGAGAAGGCAAACAAATTATAAGAGATAAAACATTATTATAATGCTTTATGAGGTTTTGGCAAAAAGTCTACTTAATAGTCCACCACATCTCCGTATAGGATAAGTGGTTTGATCTCACGACCAACTCCACCGACACGACCACCGCCACAAAAAAGTTGAAAACCGGTGATGAAAGTATGTCTGCCTACAAAACGCATTAGTGCTTTTCTGACACTAGATCTGACTATCGGTGATCTTGTTTTGCATCGGAGATGAGTAAAATAGTATTTACTTTTTTACCACTATTACAAAAGTCGTAGTTTTCATATTTGTCAAACCAACGATTAGCAAGCACACATCGAAGACAGGAGGAGATACGTAAGTTTTTTTCTTCTTTTTTTTTATATTAAGAGGAGACAAGTAAGTTTATTGGGTCGTGGCTTTGGCGGAAAATCTAGATTTTATTTGATGATATGTAAAACTAATTAGACAGCTAAAAAACAAATAATAATAATATTTATTTTAATGTTTTTTAGTGTCTTAATGTGATGCTAGACTACATCAAGATAATATGGTCATTCTATTTTTAACCAGCTCATTGGTCTAAAACCATAGCCGAATGGAAATTAACACACTTTTCTATTTATATCAAATTTTGGAAACACAAAGACAATAAAAAATCTGAAAATAGTTCCGGCATTCGTAGATGAAGCTCGTATATAATTAAGAAAATTGTCTCTAATATTTATGCTTATATTTAAGTTTGCCTGGTTTGGTATAGGTCTGCAACTGTTTGGTTATTTTTTGTGTACTATTTTCATCTATAAAAATAATAAACTATTAAACTGAATCAAGTTGGCTTATATTTAGAAGGTATTTTTCATTTCTAATTTCTATCATCTAGCCTTTATAAGCTAGAGTAATCACGTCTGAGGGTAGATTATTTCACCTTCGGCATAAAGGAAATTCTCTCTATTTAGAAAAGAAAAAAAAATACTATAAAATGGTTTGCAGCAACACTGATTATCATGAGCTATTAGTATTTCTAAATTAACGTGTCACCTTTGTAAAATGCATTATATATCTTCACTAGTTATAAACTTATTATAACTACATATAAATTAGTCTACATATAAATTAGTCATCATACACTGAACTAAATACAAACTAAAGTTGAGATTTTTTTTAGTACCTTTAGCCTTTAGGTCTCTTTAATATGTTCTCTCGAATCTATTCCCTTATCCTCCCCGTTTCCTGTGTTGGGTGGGGACTTTAGGGCGAGTGGGCATTAATGATATTCTTGCAATTTTATTACGTCTTCTAGGCCTTATTTTCTGCTGAGTTCGGGACACCTAAAGATACATTAAATTGTTCTTAATCATATAATTTCTTAAATTTATTTTCTATACCCATACTTTTCAATTTCTAAATAGATTTCATCATTCTTATCAATTATGGAAGTTCTGGATCGAAATCCGTAATCTTCCAGGTTTTCTAAAACTTTTTCCAATCCAACTAACAACACTTGATTTTTATAAATTATTTCTCAAAATGAACCCATTAGCCATCAATTTCACAAACTTCGGTCGACCAATATTCAAGTTAAACAAGGTTATTATGAGAACAAGTGTTAGAATGTTCTTCTTATATTTTAGATATACGGAAATAAATTTACAGAAATCCAAAATAAATTTAACCGGATTGCATATTTATGAGTAATTCATATTTATATGACAACCAACAGAATATAAAATTTAACATAAATAAAAAATTATATATACAAATATTCTTATATTGGCAAACATCTATATATTTATATAGATGTACATACATATGCAAATTAGTATTCCTCGTAGCATTGCACCTATATTAGGTTACATTCACACACAATTCATTCACATTAATTTGTCTCCCACTCTTTTTATTATTATTTTTTTTGTCTCCCGCTCTTTCTGTAAAACGTCTATCAAATGAGTTTGAACCGTCAAAGTCTTTTTCGTTCTCTTTTTCTTCTTCTTCCTTTCTTCTCATGTCTCCTCACAAGTCTGCCAAAAAGCTTGCGGCCAAATACCCGCTGGGAACCGGTTCGGGCTGCGGTGACCCACGTTTCACACGTTACATCACGTGTGACCCGGACCAACAGACTTTGACGGTCACCACCCACACAGGCTGTTATCCTATCACATCCGTCGACTACGCCAAGCAAGTCATCTACGTCACCGACCCGTCCATGTACCCGACCTAGCCATGGATTCGGGTTGGATTGGGACGCTCCGTTTTCTTTCCATGACAACACCGTTTTCACACTCCTTGACTGTTCTGTAGACGAATCCCCTGTTTTCACGCCGTTAAGTAACGGTACCGACGTGTCTCCCTCTGTGACCGTCAAAGCTCCTCCATTTGCATCTTCTTGTACTCCAACTGCAGGTAACCCAAAATTATCATTTAACCGATTAATTCAACCGGACTACTAATCGTAACTAAACCGAAATAAAAACCGGATCAATTTCTCATCTTTTTTCCTCGTAATATATATCACATGACATAATTTTGAACAATATTTAGAAAAAGTATTGTGGTGACATTTTTGTAAACAAATTGTGTATTTACGGCGCATGTTAAAAACGCCATATCATGTGAAATACCATATATCATCGAAACATTATATTTTCTAACATGGACTACAAACAAAATAAGTATGGTTAGTTAGGGGAAAAGTCTAAGCTTTTGAGTGTCACTTAAAGCCGGTAATTTGTTTTTTAAAACCCGGTTTATAATTCTGGTCTGATAGGGCGATAAGTCTGATAAACCTCCAAATATCAACGAGCTGCGTCTACGTGCCTGTAGACCTAGGACCATCGTTCGAAATGGATTTGAAGAAACTCCAGTGCTCGTCATACTCCGGCTTCTACAATCCGGGACCGGCCCAAGAATCTCATCCAGAGAACTGGAACTATGGGATCGCACTCAAGTACAAGTTTAACGTCTTCGATGAGTACCCTGTCGGATCGGTGGCTGCGAGCGTAGCAACGGTGCTTGTGGCTACAATACTCAGAGAACCTCGTTCGTTTGCAACTGTCCCGGTGGGATCAACACGACGTCGGATTGCTTCTTCCTTTATAACTCTGCTTCTATTCTTGTTCCTTGGCTCTCAAGTAAGCACCACTCTCACACTTTACTATATAGTCAAATTAATTATTAATATTGAGCAGTACACTATTTTACAGATAATCTTATCTCAGCTACAACTTCTTTCTTCTCAATTGAATTTTCAGACAAAAACTTCTACATTTTTTTTTCGTATTTAACAGTATTGATGGGTCTTATAATATAAATTGTGTGTGTTTTTAAGCAGGAGAATGGGTAGTGTACCCTTTGTCATGGGTTGTTGTTTGGATGTTGATGAGTCTGGGTTAAAGGAGTTAAAGATTTTGGCGTTAGTCAATTCAATCTGGGAGCATCAAAGGATGGAGTGGTTCGAAGAGAAAGCTTAATAGATCGAATATTTGTTTCTTCTTTCTATAACTTTGTGATATATATCATGGTATAAGATTCTCCAATACTTCTCTCTTTGCCATATTATTTTTAGTCACTGTTTATCTTTTTTGCTTTTTCTCCACTTTCCAGCTCATAAGGAATCAACTTACTATATAATGCTAAAAACTTGCAAAGAATCATAATGATGAACTGATGATGATAGTATTAGTCAACTCGCAGAGATTATACTTAATATTTTGTGAAACTGAAAATCATAGTTACTTTCATATGGATTACAAATACGATAACATAGCTTTGTCGTTTTAGATTGGGTAAGATTTTGATCAAACAGAGATCCTAACTTAGCTCACTATGACATTTCACTCATTTTGTTAAAAAAAATGCAAAACACGTTATTTATGTTATAAAAGACGATAATTTATAATATAAATTAAATTTTATATCAGTGAAAAAATTGGAATATTTAAGATGAAAAAGAGAAGGATAATTTTCTTTTAGAAGTGAATTTATTTTTTATATTTCGAATACATTTACAATAATAATAATCGAAAGGATCGTTTATATAAAAATAAAAAATATTATATATAGTTACGATGAGTTATATATAAACATTTTATGCCGATCATTTCTAAGAGGAAATGGACTTTTTTTCTTAACAATTTACTATATATAAACTAAGTGACTATCACATGCCATGCGCATGGATAATATGGTTTTATTTAGAGGTTGACAATCCGGTTACAATTTGGTTGCATTCAGATTTTTTTTTAATTCCACTAATAATGAAAGTCTAGTGGTTTCACTTCTCTATCAAAAGAGATTTTTAAATAGGTTAAAAATGTTCGAGGGTTTAAAATTTTTAATTAGATGTTTTGTGGCCGATTTCTTTTTTAAATATCACAGATTTTTTTAAAAAAATATTCACCATTTTTTTTCGTTTTTTTCTTTAAATATTAGAACACCACCATTGGAGGTTCTTAAGAGGTTCTAAAAAAGAGTTTTAAAATTTTAAAAATATAAATTGCATCGGTAAATGTGTTTAAAATTTTTTTTTTTTAAAACCGCATATTAAATAAAAAATTTTAAATTAAAAAAAAAATTTTTAAAACACGTTTACCGATACAGTTTATAATAAAAATATTGGTAAGAACTCATTAGTGGTTTTTACAATGGAGATGGTCTTAGTGTCCCCAAAAAAAAATTGAACATTAGCGAGCCCAAAATAATTCATTAGCGAGTGTACAATCCATATGAGAGTTGTGAGGCGTTATAGGGAAATTAGGGTTTGCAACAATAGTACGAAGTGAACATACGCCGCCGGATTCTGATGGCTTCCGGCTCTCTACCCCTTTGGAAGAAGGTCGTTGCTCCGCTGTCGTCTGGCGTCTAAAACTATCGTATCTGGAAGATGGCCTGTACAACGGTCGCTGCGCCATTTTCAGCTGTCGTCGAGACCTCTAAAGCTGCTGAGAAGGCGAAGGTGGCCTCAAGGCAGATGGAGAAGAGGAAGATTTATCAGAAGCTGAAGTCTCTTACGGTTGAGACGGTAGATCTCACATCATAAAGGAGGAAGAGAAGAAGGGTGTCTCTGTCACTCAGGCGGATCTCATCAGCTGGGCGAAGCGTCTTAGATATAAGAAGGTCGGCAAACCTGAAAACGTCGACCGAACATTTTTGTTTCAATTAACTAAGGAATATTTCTTTGTAGATGTTTCGGTGGATGGATAAAGAGAAAATGATATTTTCTCCCACGGAGTTTGCACTTTATGTGGATCTTATTGCCAAGGTTAAAGGCTTTCCAGCGGCTCAAGCCTACTTCCACAAAGTAGATCCATACTTGGACAAGATGGACCATGATGCCAAGAATTGGCCTGCTTACTTGTTATCTTGGATTGGACCGGAAAGGGCTGGGAAGAATCTCCATTAAAGAGATTTGGTTTTTACCATCGTGGATGATCATGGCGTTGTAGCGGAAAATATTATAAGTTTGGTGGGTGTGTCTTAATGAAGCACGGCTTTCATATGTACTTTTAAAATCTTTTATCGAAAACATCCTCATGTTTTGCCTCTTCCTTTATAACTCTGTTTCTATTCTTGTGTCCTTGGCTCTCAAGTAAGCACCACTCTCACACTTTTATTATATATATATATATATATGCTTTTGAAAATTAGTAAATTAGAAAAAAAAATTAAATTAACTACAAATGATTTGCATAAAATTAGGATCCAAAAACCATATTCTTAAATGATTCCCGGTAAGTAATGCGGAGGACGTGGAAGCAATTTCTTAAATGAGTCCCACGGCCACGCCTCCTCACCCAAACTTGACATTTTCCATCATCTGACTTCTTGGGAATTTATCAGAAATGGAAGGCAGGGCAAGAGGCTCAAGCATAGATGATTCCATAGAACACGAATCAAATCTGACACTAAATGATCGTCTTAAGGTTTTCAAGGGCTCCACTTTCGATCCCGAAGCTTATGTCATCTCCAAATGCCAGCATATGAACGAAAAGGTTTTCCTCTCTTTTCCTTGTACACATTATGATTGGAGGATGTAATCATAAAGATGGTTGAATATTGTGATTTTTATAGGTTTAATGTATACAATTAAGATCATATTGAGTCCAGATTAGGTAATCTAATTGTGCTTCTCATGCTGAATCAAAGTTTTTTATTTATTTATTTCCTTCTGATTTTGGGTTTAATTGTATGACATTTTTCTGATATGTGGTTTGCTTAGCTCTCCAAGTATTTGTAGAATCATGAGACTGATGTTGCTTACAGGAGACGAGACATTTGACTTCTTACCTCGTCGAACTGAAGAAAGCTTCTGCAGAAGAGATGCGTAAGAGCGTCTACGCAAACTATGCAGCCTTTATACGGTGTGTATATTATATAATCGTTTTCTTCGAGAATAGACACAGTTTTGTTGCTAATTAGGTTCAATTCCTTGATTTTCAGAACATCTAAGGAGATATCAGCTCTTGAAGGACAGCTTCTTTCCATGAGAAACCTTCTCTCTGCTCAAGCAGCTCTTGTTCATGGCTTAGCTGATGGCGTTCACATTAGTTCCTTATGCGCTGATGACACTGATGAATTAAGAGACGAAGACCTATATGATATGGATAACAAACAGCTGTCCAACATAGAGACTTGGGTTGTCGAGTTTTTTGACAGACTTGAAGTTCTCTTAGCTGAGAAGAGAGTTGAGGAATCCATGGCTGCACTAGAAGAAGGGCGTCGTGTGGCCATAGAAGCACATCAGAAACGCACACTCAGCCCCAGCACTCTTATTTCTCTGAACAATTCAATCAAAGAAAAGAGACAGGAGTTGGCTGACCAATTGGCAGAAGCTATAAGCCAACCTTCTACAAGAGCTGGCGAGCTTAGATCAGCCGTCCTGGATCTCAAGAAACTCGGTGACGGTTCTCGTGCCCACACATTGCTTCTTAGGTCTTACGAGCGGAGGTTACAAGCCAACATTCAAAGCCTAAGAGCTTCTAACATTTCCTACGGGGTAGCATTCGCCGCTGCTCTCTCTCAGCTTGTTTTCTCAACGATTGCTCAAGCTGCAAGCGACTCTCAGGCAGTTGTTGGAGAGGATCCGGCTTATTCATCAGAGCTTGTGACATGGGCGGTTAAACAAGCAGAGTCGTTTGCTCTTTTACTGAAAAGACACACTTTGGCTTCATCTGCTGCTGCAGGAAGCTTAAGGGTAACCGCAGAGTGCATCCAACTCTGCGCCTCCCACTGCTCTTCATTGGAGTCTCGCGGTTTAGCTCTTTCCCCTGTTTTGTTGAAACACTTCAGGCCAGGTGTTGAACAAGCACTGACTGGAAATCTCAAGAGAATTGAACAAAGCAGCGCCGCTTTAGCTGCTTCAGATGATTGGTCACTCTCTTATACACCAACAGGATCACGCGCCTCATCAACCACTCCCATTGCACCTCATCTTAAGCTTTCTATAAGCGCGCAAAGATTCAACTCCATGGTTCAGGTAATCAACATTTCTCTTCAGAGACGATCATATTTGCTGCTTCAGTTTATATTTCTTGTTGCTATAAGTTTAACTTTCTGTGGATTTTAGGAATTTCTGGAGGATGCTGGACCGCTCGACGAAGCATTACAGTTAGATGGGGTTGCGCTAGACGGTGTTTTGCAAGTGTTTAACTCATACGTCGATCTCTTGATCAACGCATTGCCTGGTTCAGCTGAGAATGAAGAGAATACAGTTCATAGAATAGTTAAAATAGCTGAAACTGAATCCCAACAAACAGCTTTGTTAGTCAATGCACTTCTTTTAGCAGACGAGCTAATCCCGCGGTCTGCTTCTAGGATTTTTCCACAAGGTACGAACCAATCCACTCCAAGAAGAGGTTCATCGGATAGACAGAACCGACCAGAGCAAAGAGAATGGAAGAAAAAACTTCAAAGATCCGTTGATCGACTAAGAGACAGTTTCTGTAGACAACATGCTCTTGAACTCATTTTCAATGAAGAAGGAGAAGTTCGTCTCAGCTCTGAGATTTATATCCTCATGGATGAAACCACTGAAGAGCCTGAATGGTTTCCTTCTCCCATTTTCCAGGTAAAAAAAAACATCATCTAGAAAAATTTAAAGATAGAATTGAGTTGAAAACCAAAAACTGCTCTGTGTTTTTTTTTTCAGGAACTGTTTGCGAAATTGACGAGAATAGCGACGATTGTGAGCGATATGTTTGTTGGAAGAGAGAGATTTGCGACGATACTGCTGATGAGATTGACGGAGACAGTGATTCTTTGGATCTCTGATGATCAGAGTTTTTGGGAAGAGATGGAGACAGGGGCTAAACCATTGGGTCCACTTGGTCTTCAACAGTTTTATCTAGATATGGAGTTTGTGATGATCTTTGCTTCACAAGGAAGGTACTTGTCCAGAAACCTTCACCAAGTGATCAAGAACATTATAGCTCGAGCCGTCGAAGCAGTTTCAGCCACTGGACTTGACCCTTATAGGTACGTATTAAATACAAATCAACATAAAACATGTATGTATATGATGGCTTGATGATGACTAATGATTGATGGATGATGATGAAACAGTACGTTGCCGGAGGAGGAGTGGTTTGCGGAAGTATCTCAGATAGCGATAAAGATGTTGATGGGGAAAGCCAACTTTGGTGGCCACGTAGAGCGTGACGTCACTAGCCCTTCTGTTTCTTCTGCTAAATCTTACACCAGTAATTGACTAATCTAATAAATCAACAACTGTTGTTGACTTAGAACTATTTCTTTTGGACAATTATCTTTATTTATCGTTTCTACGTATGTATTAAAAATATGAGAGAAATAGTTTGAATTTTATATCAACATTAGTAAAATAAGTCTAATTTATAGAAATAAATTGAATATTAAATCCTATAAACTGAACCCTAAGCCTTCCTTAACCTATGAAACCTACTTAGTCGTAAAACCTAACATAATGGTTTATTTTCTTAACATCAAAAGATTCAGACTATTTTTTACAATGTCCTACAAAATGGATTATAATCTTAGAAGACATTACAAAATGGATTATTTATAATGTTCGGTAAGAGAGAGAGAGAGAGAGGTATGTGGTTTTGTTATAAAATTAAAGGTTGCATGCGTTCAATAATTCAAAGAAAGATTTATTGATGTTTGGTTTTCTTAATTATTTATAATTTATAAGGCTTAGATTGCGTGTGTACATTAATTATAAGATTTATTATATACGCCTGCAAACGTTGATGGTGTTGTTGTAATTGCTATTTGAATACAACAAATGGATAGAATTCTTAGCTTCTTAGTTCTTAACGATACATATGTTCAATTACTTGGTGGCAGGCTTCACCATTTTGCTTTTGGCACTGTTACTCTCAAAGTCTCAACTGTCAAGTACGTAAAAGAAAACAAACAAAGAAATCAAAATCGTTCAAATATTGTAACAGATACCATTACACAAACCTGACAAGAAAAAGAAAAAAGGAGAAAATTACAAGGAAAGTAGAAAAAACTGTTAAAGGAAAAAAAAGGTATAGAAGAAACACAAGACAAATGAAGTAGGGTACTATTTCCAACATTCCCTACACAAAACAGAGCAGTTCCAACAGAGAAACATTGAGATGAGATCCTAAACTTCATCGTCGTCTTCATCGCCGAGCTTATAGCAACTAAAATGCTCGACCCGAAACTTCCACTCGCCTTTCACTGGATCAAACGACGCAAACTCAGCTCCTTGTGCCTCAGCTTTCCTCTTAAGCATCGTCTTATACTTCTCAACTCTATCTCCTTCCGTAAACTGTTTCCCTGTCTTCTTGTCAACACATTTTATATTCAGCAACGTTACCTCCGCCGGTTTATTCAAACCTTGCCCAACTGCTGGTTTTTTGCTCTCATCCATGTATACAATCACTTCCCGGTTATCGAACTGAACCAGCGATTCCAAGTCTAGCCTACGCACATCTGTCTCTCCCATAACTTTATGCTACCAAAACCATGTCGCCCCACCACAAAGTCTCGTACCCGCCTGCAATAACCCGGATCCGCTCTTTCCTTAGCCGCTAGTTCTTGGATACGTGGCTCAGTGAAATAATCGGATTGTCGTAGCTTCGGCATTAGAGCCTCGATATCCGCACCGAAAACAATCGCGGCTTCTCCTGCTCTGTGTACACATTGTTTTGTATGGACGGTCTTTCTCGCTGGCCTGATCTGACAGTGCTGTGCCGTTCGCTTTCTGGTTTGCATTGACTGATGTATGAGTTTTTTCTCCAGTAGCACCAAGGTCTCCGTTATCATTTTCTGTGAGTATCGTCTCTCAAGTCAGTCAGAGGATGGTCCGAACAGAGCAAAAAATAAATAAATAAAAACTTTTAAATACATATGCATATAAAAAAAACTGTCATGGTTTGCTGCATCAGTAGCCATGTCTGGCCTCATCCCTGAAATTTACCGTTAACATTGTAAAAAAGAGCCAGGAATGGTTGAACTCAGTGCCTGGTACCTCACTAGGGTAATCATTTCACATAGTCTCACACGCAGAGCAACAAAGTATCAAAATAAAAACCACGCATGAACAAGAAAACGTGCTCTTATAAGAGTGCAAAAGTCTAGACATAAAAAATTCCAACTCAAAAGTGCTAGTCTAAGATTTGAATGCTGCCATCTCTATGGGAATAAACTGAAATAGAGTCCTCAAAAAGCTAAAATCTCTACTGAAAACTTAAAGCAGGACCCCAAGTCCCAATATATGCAATAAGCAAAGGAAGAGAAAAAAGGAAGCTTACCATTGTCATGTACTGGAGCAGTCGGGCGTTCCTTTGGAAGTGTTAATTTATCCCTTGAAGACCACTGTTGAACTGGGCGTATAACTAGAGCTCTTGGGTTTTCCCTTGGAATGAAAAGAGCATCCGCCTTTGGTGTACTTGAGCTTTCCTCATCATCAGTGAAAAATGGAACGTGTTAGAATGAACCTCAGCACCAAAATTTTAGATTGAATAAAAAATATTGTCAGCAAAGATTCACAAGACAGAAGCATTGCCTTTGGATCATTGTCGCCAGGACAGTACTTTCTTGCCGGTTTCATCGAATAAAATGAGGATCAAAATTCAAAGCCTTCTTCGCCATTTTACCATATGCTTCGACATTCCTCCTCAGCTCTTTACCTTTCTCTCCCTCCATCAACTCCTTCACTTTCTCTGCAATGTCTTCTCTTCTCACAAACCATTCACTCGCCGCCACCACTCTCTTCCACCACCAAAATCGCATTCAGAGGTTCCAACCTCAGAGCAAATGCTCTCCATCAGAGAATTCCATAGGAAACGCCAAGATTGGAACCACAGTGGCTCAAGAACAAATGCTCTCCATCAGAAAATTCCAACCACAATGGCTCAAGAACCCTCTAATACTCTCGTGCTCTAATATCTTCCTCTGATCAACCCATTCATCTCTCACCACCATTCCCCTTTCTCCCATTCTCTCTTCAAACCCTTGTTCTATTTCATTTCCTTTGACCACCCATAAAAAGTTAACATTCGATTCTTCCAACCCTAACGCAATCTCCTCTAGTTGTTCACTCGAGATCTCGGCTTCTGACCCGAAACCCACGTAGAGACATAGCATCCATTGTCTCGCCTTTTATCAAGCCATTTCATCCAACTAGGTTTGACCTTCTCTTCTACTCCATTCTCTAAGCTGTCAGAAAGCAAAGGCCAAAGAGGTATATATGTAACTGTATTTTCTTGTTGATTAGCTCGTACTAGACTTATTTATAGATAATCGTAATTAATGAACTTACAATTTATTTACATCACAAAGCGGTCCAAGTATCCAGGGCTTGAGCTCGCGTTTACGCTTGTAGAAATCTAGAAACACGGGCTCAAGGTCTTCAAACGTATTGATTATGATACCTTGACTTTAATTCATAGACGTGACTTGATCTAGGATAAGCTTGAATCCAGGATCTGTGGTGGATTTTGGATCAAACATATCTTTAACGAAATCACATTTTCTAACCTTAATCCACGGAAACTCCGGGACAGAAACCGGCTCAGTCTCGGACTTAACCTTAGATAGAAGCTGGTTTTCCAATATACAGGTGAAAGCGCAGTTCATACTCAAGAAACAAGCCGAGGAAACCCTAGCTTTCGAGCTGACTCTAGCGTCCACCACAAGAAACCGCCAGAGACCATGAAACTGACACGTGATAGTGACATGAGCTCTCGCTCGAAGTGGGACTGCATTGAATTGGTGGCTCTTGTGAAAGGAACAAAGAGGGATGACAAAGCAGGGAGTTTGTCGGTGCACTCGACGCCGGGTGGGATCTCCGGGACGTCATCGGGGAAAGGGACGTCGACTATGGTTGCTTTGGTGCCGGAGAGTGAGTCAGCGACGAAAGGACGGTTCAAAGGAGTGGTGAAGACGGTGAAGGAGTGGGATAGGAGGAGACGGCTAATTGGAGCATGTGGCCTTTGGACAAGTATGGGAACAAAACAACGTGAACTTTTTCTAACTCCATTGAGAATTGAGATCTGTACATAGGCCTCTCTGTTTCTTATATTGTATCTGTTTTTGTATAAACAAAGATTTCGTTATCAAAAAAATAAAAATAAACAAAGACTTCGTGTCCATTGAGATATCTGTGCATATGCCTCCTCTCTGTTTTTTATCTCTCTCTATGTATAATGAGATCTGTGCCTTGTGCCTAGGATTCTCTCCGTCGACAAATTACTTGCGAAGGAACATTTGCAAACCTGCATATAGCAATTTGCAATTTTGACAAATCTTATTGTATAAGTCAGCATAGATTTATTTTCTCAATATGAACTAAGCAAATTCAAGTGTTATATATATCTAAAAGAATATAATATTTTTTTTCCTGCCAATGAATTCAGTGATCTATGACTTCCACTGCTATCGATCCTCGAAGGTAGAAAATATAAATTAGAAGATAATACTTTGGGTAAAAGATTCGAAACTTTAATATTCACTTGAAAATCAACATCCTCTTTTGTGTTCTTGGGGTTCTAAAGGGATGCTTTTAGATTTGTGTTTCTTTTTTTAAGGAGTACAAAGGAGGAGAAAAAAATGTTGTTAGTCAAAGGGGTTCTTGAGTCAACTGATGATAGTTAATGAAATCAATCCAATTTAGCCTGACGCAACACAGAATCTGCTCCGGTAGCTCCTCTGGTTTGTTCCCCTGTTCATACATACAAATCCTAAACATAAGTGATAAAATCCCATATGATTTTCCGATCCAAAAATGTTTGTAGCAAAGTTTACCTGAATTGTGAGGCCAACATCAAGAACACAGATCTTGAGTCTATCTATGAATGTTTCAAACCCTTTCCGGGATATATAACCGAACCTATGCATATCTATATCGATCTCAAAGTAATTTTCTCCCTGCAAAGATTAAAATTTCCAAGTTCGTTTAGTTACTAAGAATATTCCTAATCAAACTAAAGAGTTTGGTCTCACCGAGTAGAATTCATGCTGCGGACGCGAAAGAACGGGTTTCTCATTATAAGCCTGCATAAGCTTTTTCTCTGGAGCACTCAGATGAAGATCATCTACGTTTGCAACACGACCCAATATCTTAAGCCGTTCTCTGAAAGGCGCCGTTGTATCCATAGGGAAGCCTTTAACTTTCTCAACCTCATCATCTATTAACCTCTGCGCCAATTAACCAACAAAAAGAAAGAAATAAGGATTCAATACAAAGAGCATTATAGTGCAAACCAGTGCTAAAAAGATGAAACTAGCTGACCCGAATGCTTTCTTGAAAATGAAGCGGAAGTTCCTTTGAATAATTATCCGAAAGCTTGAAGTATAAAACAATATTCATTCCTTCTCCATCAGATTCACCTTGAAAGATTGCAGTTGGATACAACGGAATCTGTTCCAACAGTAAATCAAGAGAAACAATCATGGAAAATTCCAGAAAGAAGGCAAAAAACAATCACGGACTATCAGCAGAACTAGATCCTACCTGAACATTTACAATAAGGATAGATGGGAGTTCTGTGGATGTGGTGGTAACGGGAAGTTGGACATATTGTGCGATATGGTTTATTTTATGTTCCGATAAGAAAACATCGACACCAAAAGGATTATAGGCAGCATGGCTAGGTGCAAACTCTTTCTTCTTTTCCCTTTACCAAAAAAAAATAAAGCTTCTTGTTACGATGGTTAAACTAGTAATCATAAGTCAAATCAGTATGTTCTCTCCAATGGTTTACCTTAGATAAGTTTTGCCACGAACCCGAAAACTATTTGGCTCGATAGTTGACCAACAACTGAGCATTTTCTTATCGATTGGACAGAAAGGAACCTGAGAACCTGCTATCGGTCTCTTCAACTGTATTTTGGAAAGAACTGAAACAATTATTGAGAAACATATGAGTTGTTGATATTGAGATCAACCAGCTAATCCAATGAATCAAATGTGATATATATACTTACACAAGGCTCCTGAAGCATGACCTTCTCTCCATTTATAAGATAGTCTAAGAGATGCTTTTTTCCTCGAACTAGGAGGGCTAGAGCTAAGAGACCTTCTCTTTTCAACAGAAGGAACAGTTGTTGGATTCAGACAAGGTAGACAATTACTCGGTAAGATCCCACAGTTTTCCAAGATCCCTTCATCTTTCTTTGAACAATTATCATCTCCAGATGAATCTTCAAAAACAGGCTGCATTGTGTCGTTTAAGTCACCGTCTGATTTCGATTGTGACATCACTTCATTTGAGTTTGAGTCAGAGGCTCGTGTTGATGATGAGGTTGTAGTACTCGAGACTGATACACGCTCAGTTCCGTTCATAGATAATGTATCTGAAAACATAAACAAAAGAGCGATGAATGAAGAGAAAACGCATTTCTCCTGGCTATCGAATTTAGTAAAGAATACATATATTTACCTTCAAGGACACTGTGGAAATCATCATCACAGTCTGTTTCAAATGCGGCATTGGACTCAAACCATGCTTCTTCGCCGTTTACTGTTGAGAAAAAAACATCGAATCAGATTTGAACTCAAACTTTGCTGAAAACATCGAATCTCTCTAATAACAGGAGATTTATATTCAGTACCAAAGATAAATGTCCTTAGGAGGTTAAAACGTCAATCAAAACATAAGATCACAAGAGATATTGTGAGTGAAAAAGTTTGATTAGCTACCAAACATAAAAAGGTCATTCATTCATTAAAGAGAGGGACAAAAGAGAAAAGCTTCAACAGTGTGATTGATAAACAAAGATTTAATCACAAAACAGTGAACTTTAATCAGAATTTTATCCGAAAGATTCAGATACTAAACTTTTGTTACAATCAATGAAAACATTAGATAAACCCAACAAATCCAATCCACCATTGATTCAAATGAATCTACCATAAACACACACAAAACAGGATCAAATGCAGAGGAAAAAAAAAAAAAAAAAAAAACGCAGACGAAACAGAGCTAAGAATCGAGACCTCGGGAGCTGGTGGGATTGGAGAAGTTTCGATGATGATCGAGATGATCGAAAGATCCGTCAGAGAGACGAGAAGAGACGGCTCTCTTTCTTTGATATTTTCGTCTTTTACGACTCTTCCTTGGCTTACTTGACCTCAGCTTAGCTCCAACACAGCTCTTAGGCGTCGACACGCAACCTCCCATCTCTATCTAGATTTCCAATTAGCTACACGATCATCGAATTTTCGACAACAAAAAAAACCCAGAAAAAAATAATCATGAGAGCTACGTTTCTCTCTGTCTCTCTGATCAATTTATGCTAATAGAATCTGTCATCGTCGAATCCATTATAAATGAATAAACTCACAAATTTTGAGGCTGAGAGGGCACTTGGAAGAGGAAGATTTGAGATAGAGACAAATTATTTGGTGAAGAAAAGGTTTTTCCAAATTTTAAAATATTTTTGGAGATTAGGAAAGTCAATAAAATGGGAGAAATATCAAATAAGAAGAAGTAGTTACAGAGTTATTTATATCTCTTCGGCATCTTCCAAGCAATTCTTCTAAATTGCCTATTTTTTTCCTTTTTCTTTTAATATGAACCATTGAAGTAAACCGAGTTCTTAAACCGGATCTGATTTAAGTCGGTAGGACTGCTCCGACCATAACTTTGTCGCTAATCAATCATCATATGGATTTTTATCGTCTAGTAATTGGGGGGGGTTGTGATTTATACCAATGCCAACTAAAACAATAGACTTATAACCAAAATAATAATAACACTTCCAAGCAAAAAACAAATATTGATACAGAGTTAGTGATGTTGTAATCCGAGTGAGTGTATTCAAATATTTTTTTCATTTTCTATTTTTCAATAATACTTTCCTTTTAAATAGATATCAAGATTATATACGTGTCTATTTTTCAATATACATAGCAATAAAAAGCAGTGGAGTTCTTACTATATATATAAAATGATGTAATCGTTCTTTATTGAGATGAAGTAATACAATCTACACGATCACCTACACTTGCCAAATCGAGATAAAACAAATGTACGTACTAGTAACCGGGACGAAGCTATGGGGCATGACCTACTTATGTGTAAATGTACGTATTACCTACTATTACCAATCAAAGATTCAAAATTATATTTCCCCCCCTTAATTATAAACATATGTCTTCCAACAATAAGCCTGATAAACAAATTTATGTCCCACAATTTAAATAAGTATTATATATTTTTATATCCTGAAATGAGATTTTTTTTTTCTTTGTTAGAAAAATAGAAATTTCATCTTACCAATTAAAATAAATAAAACCTCGTACTGGTGAAATCTTACCAACTAAATTTTTTTATAAAATTTTGTCTCAGGAAAAAATGGTAATAAGTTAGGTTTTGATGTGACAATTTTAATTTAGCAAAAACTACAAAGTTAGCCGTGCAAGAGAAGTAGGTCATGTCTGAGCTACTTACGTGGCAATTTTTCAATGGTGGAGCTGCTTAGCGACTACGTCCATGCGGAGGCGTTGGCGTGGGAGCGTGGCGGGTTTCTAGACGGCCAAACTTACAAGATGGTCTAAAAAAATTAATAATAACAAAACTAAATCATATATTAAGGGATTTACAGAAATGTTACTATCTGGATATTTAATTTTTTTTCTATTAGTATGTAGTACATAAATGTATACGTTTTTCTTTCTTTCTAACATTTGACATTGGAAAAAACATTTTCATATGGTGTCATGGGTTGAATTGTCCAACGTCCGTTGTTCAATCCTTCAAAAATGTTTTTTTAGTATGGACAAATAAATTTTAAAGCTAGTAACAAGAATATATATGGAAAAGTTAGGTTCAAAAGAACCTACAGATAAGTTTTAAAATATTTAGATAATAATAAGAGATTATGAATTTTCCCGTAAAGGTTTCAAAACATGTAGAAAGCATTGTATATGAAAGTTTGAATTTATGGGTCGGATGGCAGGAAATTTACAAAAAAATAAAATAAAATATTGGTCCAACTTATTTCATTTGACCCTGACAATCTTACAAGTTACAGTCTCATCTCCATGTTCATGGACCCTCACTCCATCTACGTCTGATATTTTTCCATGAGTTTCTCCATATGTGTTATATATGAAGAATAACTGGCAAAATAATTAACGAACAAATATAATTTTGTAAATTTGCAGATTTGCCACCATACATTTCTTCATTTTATAACAACCATACAAACACACGAATAATACCTTTTATCTAACAAACACTCTAATTTAATAATAACAACCATTATTAAATTAGGGTCAATTTAATAATGAAAGAAACATATTCGTATTTCTGTGTCGACAGAAACATATTCTTTTATATATATATATATATATATACCTTTTATCAAATATATACCTTTTATCAAATATCTTTACTTTTTTCTCAATAATATTCGCTACCGTAATTGGGTTGTTTTTGTGCTATGGTGATAAAAACAAAAGAAGAAGAGTATTAATAAATATATGATGCAAAAACAGCACACGTGTGGTTGTTTGTTGGCAGAATCTCGTTGTCATTGAAGTGTTTCGATTTTATCAGAACTGACGCTTTCATGTCCACACACGCCTCGTAGATTTCCGCAGTCCTTTAGATCATTTACGCACAAATAACAATAACAACAACAATATATTATCACATTTATAATTATTTGCTTCTTTTTTTTTCCTATTTTCGTGATTAGTTTGATTACATTATAAATAATTTTTAACATGGTGTAGATACTACTAATGTTAAACTAATTGGCGTTACGCATATATGTAGAATGAGTTGATAACATAAATATCAGTCTACCTACACTAAAAAAACATTTTGCTATATAAAAAAAGTATCGAGCAAATAATGATGCGAAACGACAACGTGTCAGTCTCGAGCATTATAAAGACAAGAGGGCCATTGTGAAAAGCTTTCTCTTGCTTAGGGATTGTCAAATGTCACTAGTATACATACACATTAGATATTGACCCACCATTTTGTGCGAATATATTACTCATTATACCAAACATTTTTAAATTGGAAAATAAAATCACTATAGATATTACTAGTCAGTTGTTTTCACTTTTTTAAAAAATCAGTTATTAATTATTATAGAAACGAGATATGTATTCCAGTATTTGTGTGGCTTTGGAAAACTTGACGCAACAAATATCAGAAGTTACGATTATTGCAATGTAGTATACAGTAACAGAAGACGAACATAGTTAAAACCTGTGGTTTTTTTTTCTCTTTGTGTGTGTATGTGGCTTATATTAGCGTTTAACATGTTCTATCTACATTTAAGAACACTCCAGAACAGGTCGTCCTTCCTACAGAAGTCAATGCGTTTTGACTGCAATCTGAGTGAGTAACTCCAACTTTCGAAACGTAAGAACGCAGTGATTGTAAAACTAATTTTTAATTGTACATAACTAAAGTAGTTAAAGCATCGAAATAAGGAAGATGATTTTAATAATTGGAAGGAAAGACATGGAACATTAAATAAAAGGAATGAAAACTTAACAACTTTCCCAACAAGAACCACCAATTTCATTAACTTCACTCTCAAGTGAAGTGATGGGATACTTTACTTAGTGTTTTTAATCAATTCAAGCGTCAGCCAACACTAATCAAATATCACAAAATATCATACTTGCCTTAATGATTATAATACATATATATAATATAATAATATAACATAATTACAAGAGTTAACTATTGTTGTAATGATGAAATGGAATTACAAGTTTACAACTTGTTTCTTAACAACATTTATGATAAAAGGGAGTAGTGTTGTATAAACTAATTTTGTCCTATTTAAACTGTCTAACTACAAACAATTAAGTCGTTAAAAATAAAACAAACCACCATAATTAATGTAGAAGCGCAACCTAAAAAGCTCTCAAAGACCATCGACTTATCTTTATGGCTTAAAACATATAAAGTTTCCATCAAAGATCTTAAGTTCTCAAACCTGTCTCGATACCAAACTTACATTTGATGGGTCCTATCATACACACATTTACAAAAGTTCTAAATAAAGTTAATACAATCATGGAAAGTCACGTTTTCATTTTAATTATTTCATTGATGCCTTTTTAAAGCTACTCTCTAGACGTCCTTCCAATTTTGTTTCTTACTTTTTTCCCCCGCCAGCATTTAATTTGCTTAAATGCACATACATAAACTGATAAACGTTGGATAGTTGGATCCAACTATGAAATCGAATGGTGGACCATGCGTGCCATCTTTGATGCTCCCAATAACCTTTATTGTTTTCGTTTCTAATGTCCCCAAAATACATAACTTTATGGAGTATTAAACAACCCACAATCAATGGACCTACCAATCAATAGTAAATTAATAAATAGATGGAGATTAATTTACAAAAAGATGAAAAGTAATTCAAGACTTTCGAGTGTACTTTGTCTTCTTCCCCCACCTCCGAGTCCAAACTTTGTTCCCTTCAAATGATGGCCAACTAACTACGAACGAGTTAGATGACCAAGATAAATTGTATCAATTGAGCGTTTTATTTAATCTATAGAGAGTCAGATAAAGTTAAAGTATAGTAACACAATTACAAGACTAGTGGCAATTGACAAATTACCATTAGACTACGAAACCTAGGTTACTACAGATTAGTACTTGTTTACAAGAATCGTCATATGCTGTAATTATATAATCACAGTTTCAACAAAAAAAAAGATTAATAAACATTCAATTCTTTTCACTTATGTATATCCAATTTCTTAATCAATGTACATTATTTTTAGCTCATTTTCACTTGGAGAATATCTATTGCAGCATCAGTTTCACATAAATATTTTTTCCCCCGAGTTAAATCTATATATCTCATTTTGTTTTTGTCGTTTAAATTTAGATATATTATCCAAAATGAAAATAGATTGTATTGAAAGCGAACATCTTCTATACAAATATATTTCTGAGACCTATATTCCATTTCCAATATCTATGAAAATGTAAAGAAAATTACCTTTTGTCTACGTCTAATAGATTGCGTGCGAATGTAGAAACCTCACGTTCTCGTCGTTTATATGACCGAGTCCCCACCAAACGAACTTTCTTCAAACTTATTGATTGATATTATATATGTGGTCAATAATTTCGACGGCTAATAGAGAAAGGAAAGCTACTCCACTGATCCAATCTCTTATAAATATCTTGGCTATATATATTTGACGTCTAATAAACATATAATATAAGTCCTAGTAAAATTACTTAAAAAGCAGATATTTGGGCTTTGATTGATTGTTTATCATACTTTTATATAAATGAATTTATTTTAAGCAAATTTTCTTCTGCTAATTATAACCATGAACGATAAAAGCAAATAGAAGGAAAAGCTTTACGTTTGTATTTATCATTTGTGTTAGCACTTCGCAAAAATATATTATATAAACAAAAACTGAAAAAGATTTATATCTTGAAATAAATTTTGGTCAAACGAACGACATAAGAGTTTAAGTAAATGAGACAACTGAACTCTTATACGCGATTCGTCGAACACTCTGAATCAGGCTGTGTTCATCAATTCTTTGCACTTGTCCTCCAAAAGACTGGCAATTCTATTCACTTATGGTATAAAGTTTGGAAATTGCTTTTGTCTACCAATGAACAAGCTATTAACTGAGGATTTTTGTAAGAAAGTAAGTGCAAAAGGTACTTGAAAAAATTAAGATTGTTTGCAGAAAATGCTTACTACACTAGCTGATGACTCATGTTGTGAGGATGTTGATTCTAGGGAATGGCACGGATGTTGGAGATAATAGTTGCATTGTTTTTTCATTTATATCAGCAATTATAAGCAAAAAACAAAGAGAAAAATCGGTTTCACTTGCCTCGGTCTCAAAGTGGTCGTGGTCATTACTACTCTGCCAATTGCCACTGACAGTGTTATGATGCAGATACTGAGCCGACTCCAGTTGATGATCATCTTCTTGTATCGAACTACAGTCTGTGTTTTGGTGCTGACAGCGTGTAGACGTTGATTGAAGAAATTCTACTCCAACAGGAAGTAACCAAAAAATCTGGCAAGTGAGAAGTTGTAATTGATCAACGCAGCAGGTCAGCTAACACACCTCCTCTTTGAATTCTATTACAAGAAAATCCTTGTTTCCAAATTATTTACATAGCTTTAAACACTAAAAGATGCTATGGTTTATGTTGTTTCTGGTGATTGTTTAGTTCTAAGCGAAGAAAATAACAAGGCAACGAAAAAAAGAGAACCGACCTGAGGTTTCTTGGGAAAACATAACAGGAGCTTCACATTGAAGTTCCTCCATTTTGTCAACTGTGTCATTGTGCCTAGTTTGCCAATCAAAGAGAGATAAGTATTTTTGGAACTAATTTGTTTATTCAAATCGAGACAAAGTCATCCCAAAGTAGAAACTTTAAAAGTAACGATTCTCTGTATCATGTCATGTTCCTAAAGAATATTTATCTGCAATCTATCTCTCCTTGGATCAGCACGGAAACAAAAAGATGTTTAGGTGATTTTACAGACCTGGAATTTTTGTTTGTCTCATCGCCACCTTGTTCTAATGTCACTATTGATGTGAACACCCTTCTATCCTGTCATATCACGAGGATGAAAGAAATCTTGAAGTAACAGTTACATCATTTAATTCAAACTTCGCTCAACACTATTACTAAAGGATTGAACATTAGAAAAAGTCACCTCTTCGGTCATAAGGCCGACAGATTCCTGAATCCGCAGTAAAACCATCTCTAAACTCATCACTTCAGAATGCAATGCCTAAACATTGGAAACATACTAAGATCATCAATAAGCAACTAATGATCTCCTCTCCTACCTCTTTCTCAGAAATCAACTTCTCTAAAACTAAATCTTTGACCTGCAAAGTTTTCTGAAGGTAAGGCTGGTTAAGTAAGCATAAACGTGGCAAATGCTTTAAGAGCAAGGATCTCGCACTAGTTCCCTTCTTTGAAAAATGCAGTAAAAAAATGCTAACTCCAATATGGATATCTCATCGATTTGAAGTTGATATTCATTATATGTGTTTTGGTTTCTGATTCTTTTTTACTTTTTGTTGCGTTCTCTGTGTATGCAGGAGAATGTCTACTTTGTCATATATGTCCTTATGAGTACATTTTATTTCTACTTCACATTGCTGCTTGTTCCCGTTGTTGCTCTTCTGGCAGATTTCATCTACCAAGGGTAAGTAAAACTTGAATCTAAACACCCCAAACTTGAGCAATATGCTTATGATCATGACAAATTTGGAAATTTTGTGAATGAGAATACAGGGTGGAGAGATGGTTTCTCCCCTATGATTATCAAATAGTTCAAGAGATTCACAGGCACGAGCTGGATAGTAGCAATGCAGATCAACTGGAGATAGTGAACGAGCTCACACCAGAAGAGGCGAGAAGTTATGCGATAGCCCAATTGCCTCGGGAAATCTCAAAGCACACTGGTTTTGCCTTTGATTCACCTGGTTCTTTGCATCTCAGTTGGGTATATATACGCCACAGAAAGCGAGGGATGTGGCAAGGAGAGCCTGAATGAGGTCACGACCCAAAACAACAAAGCAGAATTGAGAGGAAAAGAAAATGGATACATGAGTTGTGTTGTATATTTAGGCTGTCAATTTTTCAGTCTCTCTACAAAATAAATACTGGAAGTTTTGTTAGGCCGTTAGTTTGTACTGATATATAGAGAAATCTTCACTTAGGCGTTTTTGTTGGTAATGCTTTTAGTTTCCATTGTTGGAATCTATCAGCATAGGGCCATGAGACTTTCTCCTTTATGTACACAAAATTTGTATTCGGCTATAATTACTAATTTGCACTAAACAAAATATGAACTTAATTCAAACCAATACTGAAATGAAAATGCGGAGTTAGAAGCCTTCATTCTGTGGTATGTAAGCATTAGATGAAAAGACCATCTATTTTATATATAGAAGCCTCTCCTACAAACTTTGTATAGCAATCACCTCAACAACAACAACAAAAAATGATGTTTCTTTCTTTCTTTTTGGGGGAAATTCGAACTCCACTTGGAAAAAAAAGAAAAGGGCACATCTACAATGATACAAAAACAAGAAACTGGAATTTCAAAAATTATATGGTCGGGACTAAAAAAAAAAAAAAGAGATCATAAAAAATAATCAGGGGTTTTACGGGTAGTATCAGGTTCCACTTGTCGAGGAGCTGGATCAAACTGGAGGAAGTTTTGCCCCATGTTCTCTCCTATCTCTAGAATCGCTGCCATGTTTCCACACCGGTAGCAATAGTTTGGTGCACTAAACACCGTCACCACATTCTTATCCTGTTACCATAAAATGGAGAGAGATCAATGATTTAATCTGTGAGAGACAGAGCAATCATAACGTAGAACCTTTAGCAAGAGAGATGACCCCATGAATGTACATACCTGACACCAGTTAAAACCTTCCATGACAAGTTGATGCGCTCTTGATATGAGACTAAGTCCATTGTTGTGATTAAATTGAGTTGCGATATCCTGTCCAAATGTATAGCCAGCACCTCGTGGAGATATTCCCCATCCACAGCGATCATCGGGATCAGACCATAGTAAATCACACATTGGTCCTTCATGTGGAACCTACAGATCACACCATACATAGTTCAAAGAGATGACCAACAAGGTCTATATACAAAACTCCAATTTTTTTTGCTCTTTGCATCTTAAGTGTAGAGAGGATGCAGAGACCGGACTAACTCATAAGTCTTCCAATTAAGTCCAAACTAAGACCTTTAGCAGCGAAAAAGAAGGTTATACCTCCTGTATCCGATCCAAGCTGCGGATATTATCAAGGGTATCCAGAGAAGGTGAAAGCCCTCCATGCAAACAGAAAACCTGTAATGGATAGAATTTGATGAATTCAAAAGCTGTACTTAAGAAAAAGATGCCCCAAACCCCAACTGAAAAGAACAGTTCAAACCTGACTCTCTATGAGGGCGGTAAGAGGAAGATAATCAAAAAGGTCTGTAAAATACTTCCAGACATTTGCATTTCCGTACTTCCTTAAGCATTCATCATAAAAACCATAGCTGAAACAGAGAAGCAAAACACCCATCAAACAGGATTGTACTTTGTTTATTAGTCAGAAATCAAGGGAGAAAAGTATGCTCGCCCAGACTCAGGAGTAACAAAACATTAAGCGTATTATGAACAGAAGCTTACACTTGGGTAATCTGCCGACTCTCGTGATTCCCTCGCAAGATTGTAATTCTATCCCTGTATCGCACTTTCAGTGCCACCAATAGAGAAACTGTCTCTACTGAATAGTATCCACGATCTGCAAAGAACAAAGCAAGACAATGAGATACCAAAAACAATCACTATAAACTGAAACTAACTAAATCAGCAAACTTGGATCCTGTCACAATTATATATTACACCATTGAATGGTTAAAAGTTCAAGAATCTAAACTTTAAAGTCTAGAATTCAAGAAAGGGCAATTACGTAAGTATGCTAAGAGCAAATGATAACTACATAGCACCATAATAAAATAAAATAAAAGTAAATCACCACAAGATTGGATTCATCCCCTCGAGAAAAGTTTAAAATTTCAATGTGTATGGTAAAAAAGAAAGATAACCCACATAACATAATGAAACTAAAAGGCTAAAAGATACCAATCAAAAAACCCACTCCACCAGCATTAGTTTGAGCTAAAATGGACAGATAAATGTCAATATTATTAAATGAATGATAACTAAATTACTACAATAAGATCATAAAAACCTGTTCAACTGAAGGTAGATTGGGAAATTCGAACAGCAGAATTAAAATAAGTAGAACCCAAAAGTAACTCACTTTTAATATATATATATATATATATATATATAATGATTCACACAAGACAAGTACCCAAAAAAACGCAGATCTAAAGTAAAACCCAGAAAATGAAGAGATGAAGAAAGACAGACCTACATAGTCTCCCATGAAGAGGTAATTAGTATCAGGGGCGTTACCACCGATTCGAAAGAGCTCAATAAGGTCATAAAACTGGCCGTGAATATCGCCGCAAACCGTAACAGGACACTTCACCGGCTGAACATTCCATTCCTCAACAAGGATCGCTCTCGCCTGATCGCAAAGCGTCCTCACATCTGCCTCCGATAGCGGTTTACACTCCATCAGCTGCTCGATCTGACGGTCCAGATCTCCGTTCGACGGCATCTCGAAAAGGCCACCACCGATCCTATACCAAGGAAGGAGGAGGAACAAGATGAATCACCGGAGTTTGTATTGGCCAGGCTGAGATGTTTGGAATCGGAGATCAAATCCTCTGGCTCCTGGTCTTCGGTGTTCAATCTCTCTCTCTCTCTCCTTTTGGCTGAGAAAAAATGGATATTTATTTAGACTAAAGAAAATAAAAAAGTGAGCAGTCTAAAGAGACGCATTACGTATGTTTATGACCCGGTTTAAGTTTGGTTTTCAGTTAATTTTAGTTTCAGATCAGATTTAGTGATTCTAGTTTCAAGTTTGTTGGTTTTATTGTGAAATTATGAAACAACAAAACAGATAGAATTGAGGCCAAACCGGATAGGGATTGGATTGTGTTCGGTGACACGTGGGGCTTGGAGCCGAGATGGTCTAGTTTGAATTTGTCTAAGTAGTTTAAAAAATCATACGGTTGATATCTATTAGTCAGAGGATCAACGGACAAGGAGGAAAGAAATGGAAAACTGCAAATAAAATTAATTTTAAAAAAAATATAGGGGCGTTCCGAGAATTGAACTCGGGACCTCTCGCACCCTAAGCGAGAATCATACCACTAGACCAAACGCCCTTTATTGGAATGTATTACAGCATTTCATTTTTGATTTTTTCAAAAGTTTTATTTCAGCCATTACTTTTCGTATTAGCGAAATCAAACCCTCCGTTCCGTAATTACTTGATCAAAGTACATCCAGTCTGAAAGTTTATATCACATGTGAGAAAATGTGACCGAGTGTTTTAGGTAACAATCCTCGAATTCTCGCTTACGCACGAGATGGTCTAGTTTGAATTTTCAGTTATTCCCAAAAAAAAAAAAACAACCCTAACGGTACCCTAATTTGACTAGGTTTTTATTTTAATTAATCATTTTGCTTGAACTTGACTTGGTCTTTTTTTTTTTTTTTGGTCAATGACTTAATAACATGTACAGTTGTATAATCTGGATATTCAAACCGCCTAAAATTTTATATGGAAATTAAATTACTCAAATACGTAACCTTCCACTTCATTCCGAAGTGTCAGGTTAAGAATAACACGAAGATTTTCAGGGTATATAGATCTCACAGGTTGCCTCACCTTCTCTTCCCTCCTCCGCTTCCC